>CM060882.1:12235000-13435000 GCA_030762935.1 Hymenopus coronatus | reverse complement strand
TTTAGTACCATAACTTGCCATTACTTCATTCTGGATTTTTTTTTTTTTTTTTTTTTTTTTGTTATTCTGTCATTAGAGCCGCTTTGCAGTTACTTTCTGGTGTTTTATAAACGTTTAGTACTCTTAAGCCGCAAAGCGTAACCGAGGGGTTTGGAAGCTAAAACTCCAATGATCGCAACGAGAAGTGCAAAAAACGCCATAATATTTATAAGAAAATGGAAACATTTTTATTGATTGTAAAGTATCAATATAACCATTTTGTATTTTACCTTTAGCTAAATAACTACACTGTGAACAATTTTAAAAGTCTGGAAATGGCCATGCTGTTAAAACGACCCAAAATAAGTAATATAATATAAAAGAAACAATATTTTCAAACACTTTCAAATATGGATCGCCAATGGAAGTTTTACCCCTCACTCATACTACTTTTTAAGAGCGTTATTTGTGTCCTTGTTTGTTTGTGTGTGACGCCGCCATGGTAAGATGTACCCCATGTTTCTTTGTTGATACAAGTGGAATAAGGAAATAAATTAGGCAGAAGACTTAGTTAATTGGTTGTATGTATTGCCTTGTAAATTCGGTTGTATTTTATTAAATAGAATGTATAAATTAATTATTTCAAATTTGAGAAAACTATAAGAATAGGAGTATTTTAAACCAATAACAAGCAATCTCCGAATTTGGTAACTTCGCAAGAAAGCGTGTTTTCAAATATCTACGTGTTTCCATAGCATCTCTTAGGGTTTACCATTATGCAAAAACCTTTCAAAATAACAAGGATTTCAGGAATTATTTCAAGAAAATTCAAGATATACGTACAATTCGTTTGTCATAAAAATAAAAGTAGAGTAGAATAAGTAGAGCCAATGCCATAGCCGGGATTTGAAGCAGGGATCTCCCGGTCTCTAGACGGTTGCTCTACCAATGCGTTACCATGGCAATATACCGGCACGCCATTAAATTGCTCAACCAACTCGCATGTTTGCCGGTAAACTACAAGGTAAACTTGAAATTATTTGGAGATGACAACCCCAATGGCGACTTACAATGTTGTAAGTACTTTAAGTCCCAGGATTCATTCATTGTATAGCCAACTATTATGCTCAATTACTGTTAATTTTTTTTTTTTTTTATACAAGCGTGTGCAGGAGAAGAGTTGGATAAGTAGAGTCGAACTGAAAAATGCAATGCCATAGCCGGAGTTTGATACACGAAGCTCCCAGTCTTTAGCTGGTTGCTATACCACTGAGCTACCATGGCAGGGCTTGTGGAAAAAAACACTTAAATTAACAATAAAAGTAGAACATTTTAATTAAAATCGTTGAAAAATTGTACTATGTAAATATAAAATTTTTCATTTAACCATCTCTGTTTTGAGATGCATTTTTCAGACAAATATAAATCCTTTTTTTTTTTTTTTTTTTGATTCAGGAGTCATCAATTATATATTCTCTCGAAATATCAACGATTTGAGGGTGTAACACTATGCCATACATAGAATATCAAGTAAAAAGAATTAAATTACTTGGATAGATAGAGTCAGAATTAAAAATTCAAAGCCATAGCCGGTATTTGAACACGGATCTCCCAATCTCTCTAGCCACAGTTGCACTGCCACTGAGCTACCATGGCAACATTCCGGCATGGCATTAAATTCTTCACCTGACTCGCATGTTTCCCGGTAAACCACAAGGTGATCTCAAATTATTTTGAAATAACAACCCCAATGGCGACTTACAACGTTGCTAGTATTTTAAGTTCCAGGATTCATAGAATAGCAAATATTATGGCCAATTAGTGTTGGTTTAATTATTTTTTTCAGTCTGACTCTACCTATCCAACTCCTGTCCTACACACGGCTTGTGTGAAAAAAAACAAACAACTAAACCAATTCAATTTAAATTAATGTGAGATAATCTTTGGTACTGGTGTCTGGCGCACGCAACCAGTTTTGTGTGAAATACAACACCTACGTTGAATGTAATAAAGAAAATAAACATTGTAAATTCAAGACGACTTTAATCCTTAGAGACTTCAGTCAAATACTGTCGACATTCATCTCCACAAGATCCTTATAGTCTATTCTTAAGAAACATATCTGCAACAATATATATGCAGCAATTATTCTGAGTTATTTCCTTTGTGGAGACAGAACTTTGTGTTCCGTAGCGGAGTATAGGAGCACAAAAATAATCGTGGCTTATGGAACACTGCAAGTTGTAAGTCCAATTTTGACTGGTATTTGCCTTACCCAATTCATTTTGATTTAACATAACGAAATGAAACTTTGGCCAAAATACTGTCATATTTGTTCACACATAATCCATGTAAAATAACGGATTATCTTTACAATTTGATGTGTTTAATTCACATGGCTTTCTCGAGCTCTTCCACAAACTAATTTTTCTTATAAAAGATACTGTGCTAAAGCGATGGTCAAATCTTTCGAAAGCCGGTCGCTAAGTGGAACGATAATTGAAAATCGGATTTCTTTGTTTGCTAGGAATAATAAAGAAGAGACGAAAAGAAATATGTCTTCCAGTGTAAGAAAAGGTTAAGAAATCTATAATTTGGAATGTCTCAAAAAGGTTTATCACTACAAAAGAAAGCGAAAAACATGTGCTATATAAAATTGTGTTATAAAGAGATCTATTTGCTTTGTGTAATACGTTTTGTCTATCTATTACGGTTTAATAGTTATACAAAAGTTATTCAGAATCAAGAGGTCTTAGCGGCTATTCCCAGAAAATCCAAGTTATACATTTGGTTTTTTTCATGAAAATGTTTAAATATTTTAATAAAAAATCTGATGTGTTCCATTCACATGACTTTCTGTACATCTCTGCAACAAATTACTGTTAAAAAGCTTATTCTTCTCTTTACTTCAAGCTAATGGAGCAAAAATTAGCAGAAATAGTCTTATTACTTGCTTCCTTGTAAGTAGAAGCGAAATTAGGGAGTACCATAGGCTAAAGTGATAGTCAAAAACTGGTTGCTGTGTGACTGAAGTTCCTTTGTTAGTAAGGACACGAGTTGACAAATTCCTGTATGAGAAAGGTTAAGTTTTTTTAGGTGAAACCACAATCAAGGAATTACTCAAAAACGATCACCTCCACGAAAAAAATGTATATAACATAAAGTGTGTGGTTTAACGTGCTCTACATTTTTGTAAGGTAAGTTTTTCTCTATCTCTTACGCTTTAGCAGTTATGTAAAATTCATCTCGTATAAAGTTGTCTTCAGAGGCTATTCCCAGGAAATTCAAGATATATATGTTATTTGTCAGGTAAATATCTTTAATATACGATATTTTAATCAAAATCGTTAGAGCCATTTTTGAGAAAAAATTCCATGTAAAGGGCAGTTTGGGGAGGGCGGATTTTCTTCAAAATGTTCGTGTCGCATCCCTGGAAGATACTTAGCTTAAATACCAAGTTTGGTATTTTACCGACTTTTCGTTTTTGAGTTATCGTGTTCACGGACACACGGACCTTTTTTTGGATACTGGGGACCCTAAAACACGTATTTTCGTTGAAATCTCGGTATCGAATTTTTTGGTGGAGTGCAATACTTTCTGTACACACTATGTATATAGTACGTGTAGATATTTAAAATCGTTAGAACCATTTTAAGAAAATCCAATTTTTTTAAACTTCCATGTAAAGTGTGGTTTAAGGGAACTTTTCTCAAAATGTTTATGTCACATCCGTGAAAGATACTGAACTTAAATACCAAATTTGGTATTTAACCGACTTTTTGAGCATTGCTGCACGCACGCACTCACACAGGTTCCTAAAATGATTCTTTATTGATTCAGGGAGTCTAAAAACATGTATTTCCGGTCAAATTTCGCTATCAAATTTTTGGGTGGAAGCCTACTCCTTCATCTATGTATATAGTACATACGTGCTAGAGAAAATACAAATTGTTAAACCTATCATAAATTGTACATGACCATGTTTATTACCACTAAATTTTCTGCTTAACTTATAAAACTTCAGGGATTAAGCGTTGACTAACCATTTCTCAATCTAAGATCGAGATATTGCAGCTAAAATCATTCCCCATATTGTCAATCTAATTTATTAAAAGCTTATGCTTCTATTTACTTCATAGCTAATCGAGAAAAAGTTAACAGAAATAGTCTTACTACTTGCTTCCTTGTAAGCAGAAGCGTAATAAGGGAGTACCATTGGTTAAAGTGATAGTCAAAAGCTGGTTGCTATGTGACTGAAGCTCTTTTGTTTGTATGGACAGGAGTTGACAAATTCCTGTATGAGAAAAGTATTTTTAAACCTGAAACCAATAAGAACTAATATTTCAATAACTCATCGAAAAAATATATGTAACTTAGATTGTGTGTTTTAACTTGCTCTACATTTTTTCTATGGCCAACTTTTGTCCATCTCTTACGGTTTAGCAGTTATGCAAAGTTCCGTAAAATTTATCCAGCATAAAGTAGTCTTCAGAGCCTATTCCCAGAAAATTCAAGATATACATTTTATTATTCAGCTAAATATCCTTAATGTACGACATTTTAAACAAAATCGTTTCACACATTTTTGAAAAAATCACACTTTTCGAAATAAGTTCCATGTAAAGGGTAGTTGTTGGTGGGAGGATTTTCTTGAAAATCTTCATCTCGTATCCTAGGGGGATACCAAACCTATATACCAAGTTTGGTTATTAACAGTCTTTTCGTTTTTGAGATATGCTGCCCACAGGCATATACACAGTCAGACATTTTTCTAATTTTTTTTTATTCAGCGGGTCTCAAAACTTGTATTTCCGGTGAAATCTTGGTATCCAATTTTGGGTGGAGTGCAATACCTTCTCTATAAACTATGTGCATAGTACGTGTAGAGAAAGTAAAAATATATCTTATACAAAGTTGGTATGAATTCTGTATTAATAGCATAAAACTTTGGGGTAAACATTTAGGTGGAAGCTGTCAAATGGGCATCTATTACAACACATCAAAGTTCACTAAGAAGACAGAAGTGCAACATTTACAGGACTTGCCTGACCTATTCTACAAAGAAACTGTTTTTATAAAAGCTTACTTTTTATCTACTTTATGTTAATCAAGATAAACATTAACAATAATGGTGTTATTAGTTGATTCCTTGTAAGTAAATGGGAATACACTAGGCTAAAATGACAATCAACTCGATTAAAAGCTGTCGCTATGTGATGAACTAAAAATTAGGTTCTCTTTTCATGGCCAGGAATAAAAATAATAAAATTCGAATTACGATTTCCCGTTTGATAAAGGTATAAGTATTGTAATTGAAATCAATAGCAATTATAAACAGTATCGACCTATTTGACATTGCATGTGTTATTGACCTAGATTTACAATTTCTGATTAGTAAGGTTTTGTGAATCTTTTACAGTTTACTATTATCCAAAATCCTCCATAGTGAAGAGGGTTTCAGAAGCTATAACTTGAAAATGCAAGATATTATACATTTTGTTTTCCATGTAAATATGTTTAATACATTTCATTTTAATCAAAATTGTTAAAGCCAATTTTTGAGAAATTCGAAATGTTAAAAGAGTTTTATTTATAAAAGTAAGGAGATTTTTCTGAAATTCTTTGAAGATACTTAGCATAAAAAAACAAGTGAGGTACTTAATCGGCTTTTCCTTTTTGATGCCCATACATGCACGTGCATCTTTTTCTTATTTTATATTCAAGATCACTCAAATACATTAATTTCCTGTGAAATTTAGCTATCGAATTTTTGGGTGGAACACCATCTCTTCTTACTATGTGGTGTGTTAGGTGATTAAAGTTTTTTTTTATAAAAATTCAAGTTTTACATTAAAAACATTTGCAAATTGTTCTGTAATATCAGTTTTATATAACCTAATTAATTCTAGAAAATCACCACTTTTGCTAAGTTCTAACATCCTTTGATTTTATTTCTGGGATTGAAGTAATGTTTCGAAAGGTAGATCACCAGTTTGCTTTCATTGCACTTTTGAGAGATAGTATAAAAATGTTGACAAAATTAGTAACAAGTTGCTTCGACTGGATAATTTGGGTAAAAAATGTTTTAAAAAATGCGGTATAATACTTTCTCTACACGTACTGTATACATAATGTATAGAGAAGATATTGTATATCATTGTTCTAAAAATATTCATGTGTGTGTCTGTGGACAGCATAACTCAAAAATGAAAACTTGATACTTTAGTCAGTAATTTTCCTAGGATACACAAGGAAGACTTTCAAGAAAATACCTTACCATCAACTGTATACCATTTACATCGAAAATTTTTATTTTCTCCAAAATAGCTTTAACGATTTTGAATAAAATGCTGTATATTAAATATATTTACAAATAAAATTTATATTTCGAACTTTTGGGGAATAGTTGCTGAAGATCTCCTTATTTGGGATGATTTTTTTTTTCGAATTTTGCCTAACTGATAAACATTAAGAAACAGACAATAGCTTACTGCACAAAACTCGTCGATCTTCTTAAAACACGCAATTTATGTCATTTACATTTTTAAACTTTTCTCATCCGGGAAACTTGTTTACTCCTGACTACACAAAGAAACTTTTTTAATCCCATAGCAACCACATTTTAAAGCATTTGACTGTAGGTTTGTCCTAGTGTACTGCCTTATTTCCCATTCTAGTTACAAGAAAGAAAGGTTTATCAATTTTAGCATCTATAATTCGCACTCATGGAAATGACTGTTTTTTACATTTGGCTTATTACAATGTTAATTTATATATTATGCATAATTTGTATAATTACTTTATGTTTCATGAACTCAAAGTGCTCCATAATGAGGAGATTATTATCAGAAAATGCAAGATATATTGCATTCAATTTTCTATGTAAATATCTTTAACATACTGCACTTTTGAGAAAATCGAATATATCAAAAAATCCTCCACGATTGGGAGAATTTAACACAGACGTCGAAAAAATCATGGAATACAACACATTTTTTACTTTACCTATACGTACTGTGTACATAGTGTATAGAGAAAGTATTGCACTCCACCCAAAAATACGATATCTATATTTCATCGGAAGTGTGTGTTTTATCTAAAAAATGCATTTTCGGAATAAGGCCCTGTGTGCGTGTGTTTCCGTGTATCTATGAACACGATAACTCAAAAACGAAAAGTCGGTGAAATACCAAACTTGGTATTTAAGTTTAGAATCCTCCAGGGATGCGACACGAAGACTTTGAGAAAAATCCCCCCACCCCCAACTAGCCTTTACATGGAACTTTTTTCGAAAATTTTGATTTTCTGAAATATGGCTCTAACGATTTTGATTAAAATATCGTATATTAAAGCTATATACCTGACAAATAACATTTTTATCTTGAATTTTCTGGGAATAGCCTCTGAAGAGTAGTTTATTCTGGTTGAATTTTTGGGAATTTTGAACAACTGCTAAACCGTAAGAGATGCACAAAAACTTACAATACGAAAAATGTAGAGCACGTTAAAACACACAATTTATGTCATATACATTTTTTTCGTGGAGTTCATCCTTTTTGAGACATTTCTTGTTTTTTTGTTTCCGCTTTGAAAACATACTTTTTTCATACAGGAATTTGTCAACTACTGTCCATACAAACAAAGGAACTTCAGTCACATAGCAACCAGCCTTTGACTATCACTTTAACCTACGGTATTCCCTTATTTCATTTCTACTTAAAAGAAAGCAAGTAATAAGACTATTTCTTGTATTTTTTTCTCGATTAGCATGAAGTAAATAGAAGCATAAGCTTTTTAACAATAATTTGTTGCAGAGAGGTAGAGAAAGTCATGTGAATGGTACACATAATATTTTTTTTTGAAGTTTTGGAGTTCACGTTAGTTTATTAAGAAGAAAATATTTTTCAAGTTGTTTCACAGTTTTTGATTAAATTTCACATAACCTTAAAGTTGGTTTGGAATGTTTTTTACACTCGTAACAAAGAAAAAGTACTCACCTGTTTCTTCGTCTAGTATTTTTGAGTCCACCCAAGATGTCCTTAGAAGCAAGAAAATAAGTAGCAGAAGCTGGTTTCTGGGCCTCCGACTGGTATAACCACAGTTACCACTATTACCACTAGTATTATATACCACCATCATATGCGCCTTTCGTTGCACTTCACAACACGAAACACTGTGCAGTAGCTTCATCTTGCACTAGCACTTAAAACACCTGACACACGGGGTAACAGCAGTATAGGTCATATAACACTCCATGCTCCCAGCAAAGGGGTGTTCCAACACCAGGAAACATCCTCACGATTCGCAGCCGCGACACCCACTGAACATTCGGGCACACGCCGGCTCGACTCCCCGCCACGGGCCCGAACACTTCCGGAATCAAACGAAGCGTTACACCGCTACCGAATCTTTCTGTTTTTATTAGCGGCTTGTCTTGATCCAGTACCCTGATGTGTTTTAACACGGTACTCCAAGTAATTTCTGATACGGTCCAGCGCTTTGGGCTCTGCCTGTACTTTGTCGGTTTGTTTATTTGTGTATTCGATATTCAGATCACATCTTACGAAATGAACCATCAGTTAGAGTTAACTAGCAAAAACTGCAGCTCTGGGAGCGACATTCAAGTTTTGGCGATCCTTGAACCGATTTTTACTTTCTCTAGCGTATATTTACAACGTACATAGTAGGTAGAGAAGGTATTGTACTCCACCCAAAATTAGGTACCGAGATCTCACTGGAAATATGTTGTTTTTCTCTTTTTACTGTCCCTAGCCCCGTATGTACAATGTACATAGGGATAGAGAAGGTATTGTACTCCACCCAAAATTAGGTACTGAGATCTCACTGGAAATATGTTGTTTTTCCCTTTTTACTGTCCCTAACCCCGTATGTTCAAAGTACATAGGGATAGAGAAGGTATTGCACTCCACCAAAAAATTTGATACCGAGATTTCACCGGAAGTATATGTTTTAGGGTCCCCTTTATCTAAAAAACAGCATTTTCACAAAAAGATCCGTGTGTGTGTGTCCGTGTGCCTGTGAACACGATAACTCAAAAACGAAAAGTAGCTAAAATACCAAACTTGGTATTTAAGTTCAGTATCTTCCAGGGATGCGACACGAAGATTTTGAGAAAAATCCCCTCACCCCAAATACCCTTTACATGGAACTTTTTCGAACATTTTGATTTTCTTAAAAATGGTTCTAATGATTTTGGTTAAAATATCGTATATTAAAGATATTTACTTGACAAATAAAATATATATCTTGAATTTTCTGGGAATAGCTTCTAAAGACCTGTTTATTCTGGATGAATTGTGCTTAATTTGGCGTAACTAATAAACCGTAAGAGATAGACGAAAACTTACTAGACAAAAAATGTAGGCCTTGTTAAAATACACAATTTACGTCCTATACATTTTTTTCTAGAGCTTACCGTTTTTGAGTTATTCATTGTTATTAGTTTCAGTTGCGAAGTACTTATACTTTACTCAGACGGGAGTGTCCATTTTTCTTTTGTTCTACTCCTGGCCAAGAAAAGAAGCGATTTATAATGACAATCGCATAACGACAGCTTTTAAAGCATTTGACTGTCGATTTAGCCTAGTGTATTCCCTTATTTCCTTCCTACTTATAAGGAACTAAGTAATAAGATCATTGTGCTGAATACCTCGATTAACAAGGTGCAGAAAGAGGAATAACCTTATGTAAGAAGTTTGTAGAACGGCTAGAGAAAGTCATGTGAATGATACACATGAGATTTTTTTTTAGTGTCTAACTCCCACTTTACCTTCTAAGGCACCACAGACGATGAAACTGTTGATACATGGGATGAAGATGGAGCACCGGTGGAATGTGATGGTGGGGGAAACCGGAGAACACGGAGAAAACCCGCCCCTTTTCGGTTTTGTGTACTACAAATCTCACGTGGGTCGCTTGGGATCGTATCCGCGCGACTTGTCTAACCATTTGGCCAGGGTGCGGCCTTATGCATGTTTTGAGGACGCATAAATCCAATAAGAAATAAGTTAGAATGAATTTAGAAGTAATTCTTCAAAAACAAAAAGTCGGTTAAATACCAAACCTGCTACTTAAGTTTAGTATCTTTCAAGAACACGACATAAAGATTTTGAGAAAAATCTCCTCCAACTCAAACTACCGTTTACATGAAAAATGTTTAGAAAATGTTGTTTTTCTCAAAAATGACTAAGTTTTAATTAAAATACCGCATATTAAATATATTACAACACAAATAAAATGTACATTCGGAATTTTCTGGGAAAGAACTCTTTATTCTGGATGAATTTTTATGATTTTTGCATAATTTGTAAACCGTAAAAGACACACAAAGCCGTTCTTAATAAACCATATAGAGCTTAAAATAAGAACTGAAGCTTTCCTGGCGACGTGTTAATTCAAAATATTGAATTAATTGAATTAATATAGAGCTTGTTATAATTTGTGTTATATATCATTGTTTTCATGGAGTTGACCGTTTCTGAGATTTTTCTTCTTATTGGTTTCAATTTTAAAGTACTTAAACTTTTCTCATACGGGATATAACGTTTCACTTCATCTCTATTGTTTTAATGCAGACCATACGAAATGAACCGAATTTAAATTGTTTCACATAATACCAGCTATTAAAATATTTTACTATCCCATTAGTCTAGAATATTCACATATTTCTAATATTTTATTTGGAAGGTTGTTTGTGTAACAGATTGAGAAAGTCATGTGAATGGAACACATCAGATTTTTATTAGCGGCTTGTCTATATCCTGATGTGTTTTAACATTTGGCCGAGCCGTGGCCGAGTGGTTAGACCATTCGCCTCTCATCTAGATGGCCCTGGTTCAATCCCAAGCGACCGCATGTGAGATTTGTGGTGGACAAAGCGGCGTTGGGCGGGTTTTCGCCGGGTTCTCCGGTTTTCCCCACCATCGCATTCCACTGGTGCTCCATCTTCATTCATGTATCATCAGTGTCACCGCCTGCGGTGCCATTAGTAGTTAAACGCTACAAAAAAAAAAAAAAACAGGACGAAGGAGTGAGAAGAAAGATCCGAAACGTTACGCCGGTCCCCGTAGCCGCGCTCGCTAAAGTGTCCCACCTTGGGCATGGGTGTTTCTGTGTTTGTGAATGTATACGTAAAAAGGAAAATGAATAGGTCAACTAAGGAAATTTAGAAACTAGGAAAAAGAGGTAAAAAAGTATACAGCGCCGGAGTCCTGACAAGCCTCCGGAACTGTATTTTTGTTTAAAAAAAAATAACACGGTACTCCAAGTAATTTACGGTCCAGCGCTTTCGGCTCTGACTGTGCTTTGTCGGTTTGTTTATTTGTGTATTCGCATCTCACGAATATATCGCTAACGAAATGAACCACCAGTTAAAGTTAACTAGCAAAAACTGCAGCTCTGGGACCGAAATTCAAGTTTTGACGATCCTTGAACCGATTTTTACTTTCTCATTATTAGTATAGGATGGTTCCACCACTTGGCGTTACTTATATACGTGGCACTTTTCTTTATTTCATTAGGGTCGCATTGTAGTTACTGGTCCGTTATAAACATTTAGGGCCCTAATCTGCAAAGCGTAGCCGAGGGATCTGTGAAGCTAAAACCCCAATGATCCCAAAAAGAAGTAACAATTTCGGCAATCTGGAGACTTTTACATCTGAACAACACTATGTTTTCAACACTTTCAAGTATGGAGCCAGTAAAAGTCTTAAGACCCTTTGTGTGTGTGTGTGTGTGTGTGTGTGTGTACGTGTGCGAGCGCGCATGTAGGTATGTGTGCTGGAACTATCGTATAGCTTTACTACTTTCTTTAGCGTGTATTCACAACACTCATTGTGGTAGAGAAGGTATTGTACTCCACTCAAAAATTAGATACTCGATATTTACTGGAAATATGTTGTTTTTCTCTTTTTTGCTACTTTATAGTATTAGGCCCCGCTTTTAATTCTAAGGCACCACAGGTGATGACACATGGAATGATGCTAGAACACCGGTGGAACGTGATGGCGAGGGAAATCGAAAAGCCCGGAGAAAGCCCGTCCTTTTGCTGCTTTATCCACCCGAATTTTACATGCAGTCGCTAGGGATCGAACCTGGGCGAGTGGTATAACCAATTGGTCACGGCGCGGCCTTATATATGTTTTAAGGACCCATGACTCCAATAAAAGCATTATAAAAAATCTGATGTGTTCCATTCACATGACTTTCTCTACCTCTCTGCAACAAATTATTGTTAAAAAGCTTATTCTTCCACTTACTTCATGCTATTGGAGAAAAAAATTAGCACAAATAGTCTTATTACTTGCTTTCTTGTAAGTAGAAGGGAAATAAGAGAGTACTAAAGGCTAAACTAATAATCAAAAGCTGGTTGCTATGTGACTGAAGTTTCTTTGTTTGTATGGACAGGAGTTGACTAATTCCTGTATGAAAAAGTATGTTTTTCATAGCTGAAAACAAAACCAAAAATATGTCAAAAACAATCAAGTCCACGAAAAAAGTATATATAAGATAAATATTGCGTTTTAAGGTGCTCTACATTTTTTTGTGGAGTAAGTTTTTCTCCATCTCTTACGGTTTAGCAGTTATGCAAAAATCCATAAAATTCATCCAGAATAAAGTAGTCTTCAGAGGCTATTCCCAGAAAATTCAAAATATGTATTTTATTTGTCATGTAAATATATTTAATATACGAAATTTTAATCAAAATTGTTAGAGCCATATTTAAGAAAATCGAAATTTTTGAAAAAAATTCCATGTAAAGGGTAGTTTGGGGTGGGGGGATTTTTCTAAAAATCTTCGTGTCACATCCCTGAAAGACACTGAACTTAAATACCAAGTTTGGTATTTTACGGACTTTTCGTTTTTGAGCTATCGTGTTCACAGACACACGGACACACACATTCACGGACCTTTTCTTGAAAATGCTTTTTTTTTTTGATATAGGGGACCCTAAAACATATATTTCCGGTGACATCTCGGTTCCGAATTTTTGGGTGGAGTGCAATACCTTCTCTATACACTATATAGTGCGTATAGACAAAGTAAAAATCCTTAATAAAAATTCGGTTAAATATCAAACTTGGTATTTAAATTTATGTTTTAATTTCATAATTTATTTGTCAAATTGGGCAGTTTGTCAAATTTTCTTACACTGTATGTTATGCAAAAGCCATTCGGAATGAACAGGTCTTCGAGGCTATTTCTGGTTCATTCAAGATGTACATATTATTTGCCACGTAAATATATTTGTGTGGAGTATTTTAATCAAAATTGTTACTGTCATTTTTAATAAGACTAAAACTTCTGGAATTTTCACCGAGTAAAGGGAGTAGTTTGTGTTGGGAATGTTTTCTTTATATTTTTCGTGTGGAATCGTCGAAAGTGCTTAATTTAAATATTAAATTTACTGCTTAACAGACTGTTTGTTTTTGAATTACGCTACTCGCACACACACTCAAAACACACACGGAATTTTATTTACTTTTGACTCGCTGTATACTCACTATGTACATAGTGTATAGAGAATGTATTGCACTCCACCAAAAAATTCGATACCGTGATATCACCGGAAATATATGTTTTAGGACCCCTGTATCCAAAAAAAGTACTTTCAGAAAAAGGTCCGTGTGTGTGTGTGTGTGTGTCCGTGTGTCCGTGTGTCTGTGAACACGATAACTCAACAACAAAAAGTAGCTAAAATACCAAAGTTGGTATTTAAGTTCAGTATCTTCCAGGGATGCGACACGAAGATTTTGAGAAAAATCCCCCCACCCCAAACTACCCTTTACATGTAACTTTTTTCGAAAATTTTGATTTTCTTAAAAATGGCTCTAACGATGTTGATTAAAATATTGTATATTGAAGATATTTACCTGAAAAATAAAATGTATATCTTGAATTTTCTGGGAGTAGCTTCTAAACACCTGTTTATTCTGGTTGAATTTTGCTTAATTTGGCATAACTAGTAAACCGTAAGAGATAGACAAAAACTTACTCTACAAGAAATGTAGGTTTTGTTTAAATACACAATTTACGTCATATACATTTTTTTTCGTGGAGCTTACAGTTTTCGAGGTATTCAGTGTTATTAGTTTCAGTTGTGAAGTACTTATACCTTTCGCAGAAGGGATTGTCCGTTTTTCTTTTGTTCTACTCCTGACCAAGAAAAGAGGTGATTTGTAGTGACAATCGCATAACGACAGCTTTTAAAACATTTGACTATCGATTTAGCCTAGTGTATTCCCTTATTTTCTTCCTACTTATAAGAAACTAAGTAATAAGAACATTATGCTGAATACCTCGATTAACATGGTGCAGAAAGGAGTATAATCTTATGTAAGAAGTTTGTAAAATGGCTAGAGAAAGTTATGTGAGTGTAACACATCAGATTTGTTGTATTTATTTTTATTTCTTTTTATTTTGAAAACCCTGAAACAAGTGTGAGTGAAATGCCAGTATCGAATTTTTTGGTTGAATGCAATATTTCTCTGCCTATGTACTATGGAGAAAAAGAAAAAGCTTTCAAAATAACTTTATATAAACGAAAAATAGTGGAATGAGAAGCTCACCTGAGTATATCTATAGTAATCAACAATGGTGTTATAGCAACATTTCACTGTAAATACACGTTTTGAGACTTTCTGAAGCAGACGCTCGTGAACAGCTTACAATTAAGATTGGGTTATGGACGGGTCCATCAGTGACTGGGACAGAGCAGAGCACGTAGACCCTTGGGGTCCTTTGGGACTTACATGACCCCAGGGAGGGAGGGATGAGGGGAGAGACCCGGAGGGTAACCAGATCCGGTGAACACATCCGGATGACGACAGGGGAGATTCCCCATTAGGTCCCCAGCATGAAAGTATTCAAAAGTCCCAAAAGAGTGGTTTCCTAACCATGCCAGGAATAACCCACTACTCTCTCACCGCGAGAAAAAAACTGATTTATTCAATTCACGTGACTTTTTCTATCTGCACTTCCAGCAACCTTATAGATAAACAAAAAATGTAGATCTGGTTAAAAACACAATTCATATCATATATACTTTTTTATAGAGTTAACTATTTCAGAGTCTTTTTACTTTCTCTAGCCCCGTATGTACAATGTACATAGGGATAGAGAAGTATTGTATTCCACCCAAAAATTCGATGTCGAGATTTCACCGGAAATACATGTTTTAACGCCCCATTTCCAGAAAAAAGGTCCGTGTGTTTGTAAAAACGATAACTCAAAAACGAAGAGTAGATAAAATGCCAAACTTCGTATATAAGTTTAGTATCTTCCAGGGATGCGACACGAATATTTTGAGAAAAACCCCCCCTTCCCAAACTACCCTTTACATAGAACTTTTTTCGAAAATTTGGAATTTCTCAAAAATGGCTCTAATGATTTTGATGAAAATATCGTAAATTAAAGACATTTACCTGCCAAATAAAATTTATATCTTGAATTTTCTGGGAATAGCCTCTGAAGACTACTTTCACTGGATAAATTTTACGGACTTTTAAATAACTGATAAACCGTAAGAGATGGACAAAAACTTACTACACAAAAAATGTAGAGCACGTTAAAACACACAATTTATGTTATATAATTTTTTTTTCGTGGAGTTCATCATTTTGGAGACATTCCTTGTTTTTGGTTTCTGCATTGAAAAACTTCATACAGGAATTTCTTAACTGCTGTCCATACAACAAAGGAAGTTCAGTGACATAGTAACCAGCTTTTGACTATCACTTCAACCTATGGTACTCTCTTATTTCGCTTCTACTTACAAGGGAGCAAGTAATAAGAGTATTTATTTTAATTTTTTTTCTGATTAGCATGAAGTAAATAGAAGTATAAGCTTTTTTTAAGAATAATTTGTTGCAGGGTTGTAGAGAAAGTCATGTGAATGGTACACATCAGATTTTTTCAGTGTTACAATACTTAAGAGTACATATAGCTGAAAAATAAACGAGGTCCTCGAAAAAGTCCATTTTTAATTTCTCTGCACAAGCTATGTACATAGTGAACAAAGGAAGTATTGTACTGTATTCAATACCGAGATTTCAAAGAAACGCAGTTTTGAGACCTCCTGATTAAAAAAAAATTTAGAAAAACGTCCATGTGATTTTTTCAAAAATGGCTCTAACGATTTTGATTAAAATACCTTATGTTTAAGATATTTTTATGACAAGCAAAATTACATCTTGAATTTTCTGGTAATAACTTCTGGAGACCTCTTCATTCTGGATGACTTTTATATACCTGGAAAACTGAAAGTAATATACAAAACCTTACTCCATAAAAATGCAGATCTCATTAAAACACACAATTTATATCATGTACATTTTTTGTAGAGCTAACCGTTTTCGAGATACTCCGGATTAGTTGTATCAATTTTAAACCACTTAAACTTTTCTTGGATGGAAAATATCTTTCTCGTTTCCCGTCTAATTACGAGAAACTAATTGATAAGCACAATTTCTGCAAATGTTTATCTCGATTAGCATGATGTAGGTAGAAGAATAAGCTTTTTAACAGTAATTTGTTGCAGAGGTGTAGAGAATATCGGAACACATCAGATTTTTACTTTCTCTACACTTACTATGTACATGGTGTATAGAGAAGGTATTGCACTCCAGCCGAAAATTCGATACCGAGATTTCACCGGAAATATATGTTTTAGGGTCCCCTATATCCAAAAAAAGCATTTCCACAAAAAGGCCCGTGTGTCCGTGTGTCAGTGTGTCCGTGTGTCTGTGAACACGATAACTCAAAAATGAAAAGTTGGTAAAATACCAAAGTTGGTATATAAGTTTAGTATCTTCCTGGGATGTGACACGAAGATTTTGAGGAAAATCCCCCTGCCCAAAACTACCCTTTACATGGAACATTTTTCGAAAATTTCGAGTTTCTACAAAATGGCTCTATCGATTTTGATTAAAATATCATATATTAAAGACATTTACCTGACAAATAAAATGTATATCTTCTGGGAATAGCATCTGAAGAGTAGTTTATTCTGGAAGAATTTTACGAAATTTTGAATAACTGCTAAACCGTAAGAAATACATAAAAACTTACTGCACAAAAAACGTAGATCACGTTAAACACACAATTTGTGATGTTTACATTTTTTCGTGGAGTTCATCGTTTTTGAAACATTCCTTGTTTTTAATTCCTGCTATGAAAAGCTTATACATTTCTCATGCAGGAATTTGTCAACTGCTGTCCATAGAAACAAAGGAACTTCAGTGAAATAGCAACCAGCATTTGATTATCACTTTAACCTTTGGTACTCCCTTATTTCGCTTGTACTTAAAAGGAAGCAGGTAATAACATATTTCTGCTAATTTTTTATGATTAGCATGAAGTAAATAGAAGTATAATATTTTTAAGAATAATTTGTTGCTGGGATATAGAGAAAGTCTTGTGAATGGTACACATCAGATTTTTTAGTTTATAGATCTAATATCAGGAATGATTTACCTAGCATTATAATCTATTTGCAATGTCTATTACTGAATCAGATGTATTCTAATGATCAGTAATAGACACCGCACAAGACTAGATCCCTTTCGAATTTCACACTTATTTTCTCACATCTTATTTGCTTTTTATTTTGGTGGTTAACTTTTTTTACGCTTTTATGCGTTCAAAATGTTCCACACGATGCCAGTTTTGTTTCATTCCCTTCAAATTTTATATAGATGCACCAAAACTGTAAGTACTGCAATATTGGGAGTACTTTTTCTTCATCGATTATCTTTGGAGAAATATTAATTAGAATACCTAAAAACCATGTTAAAATTAATTTTTTTTCAAACACTAAAGCACAAATAAAATATATGTCCAACATTTGTTATTAAATATTTTTAGAACCAAACAAGAAATTTATATTAGTAGTATTTTAATTTTTTCATCGTGAGAACCATTTTTGATTATCAATGAAATAATGAATTAAAATTAATAACCCGAACTTCATCCCAGCTATTGTACAAAAATGTGTTTACGTGCTTATGAGTTTTTAGGTTACTTTCGCATTAAATTTTAAAAACATATGTTCATATATATAGAATTTACAATTTGTAATGGGTTGCGTTAACAAATTCTCAAAATGGAAGTCTTCATTCGTTTCATTACTATTTTTCCCTGGCAGTGCAAGGAATTTAACTATATTTTAAACCCAGTGTATTCTCTTATTTCCCGTCTACTTAAAAGGAAAAAAGTAATAAGAAAATTTCTATTAATGTTTATCTCAATTAGCATAAAGTAGATAGAAGAATAACATGTATATTTTTTTTGCAGTACAGGTAGAGAAAAGTATGTGAATGAAACACATTTTGTTTACTTTCTCTAGCCAATATGTAAAAGTAGAGAAGATATGTATTCCTCCCAAAAATTCGATACCGAGATTTCACCGGAAGTAGATGTTTTAGGACCCCCTAAATCCAAAAAAGCATACAAAATTTGGGATTTAAGTTTAGTGTCTTGCAAGAATGCGACATAAGTGTAATGAGAATAATCCTCAAACCCAAACACTCTTTACATGGAAAATATGTCGAAGATTATGATTTTGTTTAAAACGCATGCAACAATTTTGATTAAACGATATTTACATGGCAAAAAATTTATATCATGAATTTTCTGGAATAGCTTCTGAAGATAACTTCATCTGGAAGTCTTTTGTATAATTATTGGTAAATTGTAAGAGTTAGACAAAGATTTATTTTTTCCAAGTCGGCTTACCCTCCCCTTATGTAGGAACTGACACCCCCCCCCTAGAACTTAAAACTCAAAAGCCTGTCTGGGAGCCACCGGCACGAAACCATAGAATGGAGAACCCGCAAGGACTGGTCGGTCCGTAGCCAGGTATAAAAGTGAGGATGATACGAAACGCAAGCGAAATGGATGATAGGAAAGGTGATGATGGAACAATTAGTGGAATGAATGGCGGTGGAAATCGGATGACCTGGAGAAAACGCTTACAGTCTTCGTTTCCTCCACCAAAAATCCCAGTTGTGGACGTTTAGGATCGAACCAAATCCGCCTAGGTGGGTGGCAAGCGGTCTATACACTCAGCCACGGCGCCACCATCTACAAAACATACTAAACTAACATGTAGATCTCAGCAAAACATACATTTTTGTTGTAGAGTTAACCGTTTTCGAGATATTCCTTGTTGTTGGTTTCAATTTTAAAATACATCAAACAAGAAGTTGTCCATGCTTCTTTATTTTACTCCTGACCTTGCAAAGAAGTGAATTTCAATGACAATCGGATAGTGACAGGTTTTAGAACATTTGACTATCATTTAGCATAATATATTCCTTTACTTCTACTTATAAGGAGCTAAGTAGTACATCTATTCTCAGGATTAGCATGGAGCAGAAAGATGAATAACGTTCTGTAAGAAACTTGTAGAACAGGTAGAGATTGCCATGTGAATGGAATACACCAGATTGTTTTGTACAATTAAGTCAATGGTTTGAAGAAGATAATTTTGAAACATAAATGGGCATAATTAAAATAATGATAGTAAAAGGTGTAATAGGCTGCAAGTGTCCGCTTGATTTACAATCTCGTATCGTAAGACAAAACAACGGTATGAGACTCCTCACGCGCTGAGACTTATAGCCCTAGACACAAAAATCTGATGTGTCACATGACCTTCTCTAGCTACTCTACAAACGTCTTACGAAAGATAATTCTTCTTTCAACACCATGCTAATCGAGATAAACATTAACAGAATTTTATTACTTAGTTCCTTATAAATAGACTGGAACTAAGGGAATGCACAAGGCTAAAGTGATAGTCAAATGTTTTAAACATCATCGTTATTCGATTGTCATTGCAAATCGCTTCTTTGATTGGTCAGGAGTAGAACAAAAAAACGGACACTTCCGGCAGAGGAAAGTATAAGTACTTCACAATTGAAACTAATAACGAGGAATACCTCAAAAACGATAAGCCCCACGAAGAAAATGCATATGACATAACTTGTGTGTTTTAACAGTATCTACATTTTTTGTATTAAACGTTTTTTGGTCTATTTCTTAAGATTTAGTAGTTAAGGCAAATTAAGCAAAATTTATCCTGAATAAACAGGTCATTAGAAGCTATTGCCATAAAATTTAAGATATACATTTTATTTGTGATAGAAATGGCTTTATTATGTTGGATTTTAATAAAAATCGTTAGATCCATTTTTAAGAAAAACAATATTTTCGAAAATTTCTCCATGTAAAGGTTAGTTAAGGGTGGGAGAATTTTATTGAAAACCTTCGTGTCGCATCTTCGGACGAGACCAAACTTAAATACCAAGTCTTTTCATTTTTGAGCTGTGGTGTCCACAAACCAACCCCCCCCCCCACACACACACACGCACACACTCACGAACAGACAAACACATGGACCTGTTTCTGAAAATGCTTTCTTTGGATTCAGGGGGTTCTAAGATGTATTTCCTGTGAAAACTCCAAATCAAATTTTTGGGTGGAATACAATACTTCTCTGTCCCTATGTACATTGTACATACGGGGCTAGAGAAAGTAAAAATCTATGTGTTCCAGTCATTTCTGCAACAAATTATTGTTAAAACCTTATGCTTCTATTTGCTTCATGCTAATCAAGTAAAATGAGCAGAAATACTGTTATTACTTGCTTCCTTGTAAGTAGAAGCGAAATGAGGGCATACCATAGGTTAAAGTGATAGCCAAAAGCTGGTTGCTAAGTAACTGAAGTTCCTTTGTTTGCGTGGACAGGAGTTGACAAATTCCTGTGTGAGAAAGTTTTTTAAAGCTTAAATCAATAACAAGAAATATCTCTAAAACGTCGAACTCCACGTAAAAAATGTATATGACATAAATTCTACGTTTTATCGTGATTACATTTTTTGTGTAGTACGTTTTTACGTCTCTTACGGTTTACTAGTTACGCAAAATTCAGCCGAATTCGTTCAGAACAAGGTCTTTAGAGGCTATCCTCAGAAAATTCAAGATATACACTTTATTTGGCATGTAAATATCTTAAATATAAGAGATTTTAATCAAAATCGTCAGAGCCAATTTGGAGAAAATCAAAACTTTCAAAATTGTTTCCATGTAAAGGGTAATTGAGGTGGGAGATTTTCTTGAAAATCTTCGTGTCGCATCCTTAGAAGATACCAAACTTAAATACCAAGTTTGCTTTTTAAGGGTCTCTTCATTTTTGAGCAATGCTGCCCACAGGCACACACACACACACACACTCACACATACATACACAGACGCATCACAGACATTTTTCTAAAAATAGTTTATTTTGGATTCAAGGGATCTCAAAACATATATTTCTGGTGAAATCTCGGTATCGAATTTTTTAGTGCAATACAATACGTTCTCTATACACTATGTACATAGTACGTGTAGAGAAAGTAAAAAGTAGTTATGTGAATGGAACGCATCGGATACTTGGATTCATGGTGTCTCAAAACCCGAATTTCGTTATTTATTTATTATTTTGTTGGGCGGAATAGAAATACCTTCTCTATCCAGAATGGGCATTGTACACAGGTGATAGAGAAAGTGAAAGTGTTTGATATTCTTTGTTTCCGAGCTAATGTGAAGGTCAAACACACGCAGCTACGAAGCTGTAGAAGGAAAGAAAGCAAACAGATGGGTAGCAAGAAATACAAGGAAAGGAGAATTGGAAGGTAATGCGTATAATAAGGATGCTGTTGCAGAGTAAGAGGTTCGTTGCAAGGTTTCTCGGGCATTCCCTCTACCCCGCGGGCAACTCAACCGGCAACCTGTTCTACACGTAGCGCCTTGCATGCAAATTCAACACCAGCCCCGCTCGCATCCTATATGTATGTCGCACTTTAATCTTCAATGTGAGACGAAACAAAACTGCAACAACAACAACCTAAACGACACGTAAACATAACTTTACGCTTCAGGAGCAGCTTTCTACGCTCCATGTTTACCAACATTCTAAGCTATGTTCTATATAATCTTACCACGTACCTCATATCTGTCACATCATACTGGGTACTGTCGTGGAATATGTTGTAGTGCGGTACAAAACAGTTCCTTTTTCTTACTTTTTCTACACGTACTATGTACATAGTGTATAGAGGAAGCATTGTATTCCACCCAAAAATTCGACACCAAGATTTCAGCGGAAATACATGTTTTAGTACCCCCTGAATCCCAAAAAAAAAATTGATGTGTTCCATTCACATGACTTTCTCTACTTCTGTGTAACAAATTATTGTTTAAAGCTTATTCTTCTATTTACTTCATGCTAATCGAGAAAAAATTAGCAGAAATAGTCTTATTACTTGCTTCCTTGTAAGCAAAAGCGAAATAAGGGAGTATCATAGGTTAAAGTGAAGTCGAAAGCTGGTTACTAGGTGACTGAAGTTCCTTTGTTTGTATGGACACGAGTAGACAAATTCCTGTATGAGAAAAGTACAAGTTTTTTAAACTTAAAACTAAAAAAAAGGAGTATCTCAAAAACGATTAGCTCCTTGAAAAAATTTATATACGATAAATTGTGTGTTTAATGTGCTCTACATTTTTGTGTGGTAAGATTTTTGTCTATTTCTTACAGTTTAGCAGTTATGCAAAATTCCATAAAATTCATCCAGAATAAAGTAGTCTTCAGAGACTATTCCCAGAAAATTCAAGATATACATATTATTGGTCACATAAATATCTTTAATATACGATATTCTCATCAAAATCGTTAGAGGCAATTTTGAGAAAATCAAAATTTTCGAAAAAAGTTACATATGAAGGGTAGTTGAAAGTGGGGGGATTTTCTTGAAAATTTTCATGTCGCATCCTTGGAAGATACCAAACTTAAATACCAAGTTTGGTATTTAACGGTCTTTTCGTTTTTGGAGCTATGCTGTCCACAGACACGCACACAGACTCACACGGACCTTTTTCCAAAAATGGTTTTTTATTTTCGGATTCAGGGGGACCCAAAACATGTATTTTCGGTGAAATTTCGGTATCGAATTTTTGCGTGCATTACAATACCTTCTCTATACATTATGCACATAGCACGTGTAGAGAAAGTAAAGAACCTATAGAAAACGCTCACCCGGATACGTCTTGTATTGATTAGCATGAAAGAGAAGAATAAGATTTTATAAGAATAGTGGGTAGAGAAAGTTATTTGAATGCAACACATCAAAGTTTTACTTCTAATAGGATTAATTATATTCCGTGCAAACAAACATGGTTGCAACAGAAGATAAGGAACATGATATACGCATGTCGACAATAATAAAGAGCCTTTCATTGGTAAAGAATTAATTATCAAAATGTTTATTTTATTTCAGCTTACGTAAATACACACAAACGCACACACACAAACACACACATACACACTGACATGCTAATACACTCACAAGAGAGATTTCCTTTTTACTTTCTCTACACGTACTGTGTACATAGTGTATAGAGAAGGTATTGCACTCCACCAAAAAATTCGATACCGAGATTTCACCGAAAATATATGTTTTTGGGTCCCCTGTATCCAATAAAATAATTTTCAGAGAAAGGTGCGGTGTGTGTGTATGTGTCCGTGTGACAGTGAAAACGACAACTCAAAAACGAAAAGTTGCTAAAATACCAAACTTGGTATTTAAGCTTAGTATCTTCCAGAGATGTGACATGAAGATTTTGAGAAAAATTCCCGCGCCCCAGACTACCCTTTACATGGGACTCTTTTCGAAAATTTTGATTTTCTAAAAAATGGCTCTAACTATTTTGATTAAAATATCGTGTATTAAAGATATTTACCTGACAAACAAAATGTATATCTCCAATTTTCTGGGAATAGCCTCTGAAGCTTACTTTATTCTGGATGAAATTTACGGAAATTTACATAACTCCTAAACCGTAAGAGATAGATAAAATTTTACTACGCAAAACAAGTAGGGCACGTTTAAATACACAATTCATGTTCTATACATTTTTTCATGGAGTTGATCGTTCTTTAGATATTCCTTGTTTTTGGTTTGAGCTTTAAAAAACAACTTTTCTCATACATGAATTTATCAACTTCTGTCCACACAAACAAAGGAATTTCAGTCACAAAGCAACCAGATTTTAACTGTCATTTTAACCTATGCTACTCCCTTGTTTCGCTTCTACTTATAAGGAAGCAAGTAATAAGATTATTTCTGCTAATTTTTCCTCAATGAGCATGAAGTAAATAGAAGCATAAGCTGTCTTAACAATAATTTGTTGCAGAGATATGGAGAAAGTCATCTGAATGGAACACATCAGGTTTTTATAATATTAGTCTAAATTACACATAGTCTAAAACAAACGAATGAGAAAAAACCATTGTCCTTAATGATTCATCACATCAATGTATCAAACCTGATTAATGTTGACGCTCATTTGTTTCCTTGCATTACGTCACACAACTATTATTGTCCTGCACACCAATTTGAAAATGTGTATCATTGTACTGCGCTTTTAGTTTACATGCTCGTGTTATTAATTTGAGTAAATGAAACATTAAGTAAATTAACTGATAAACAAACCTTCGTGTGAATAAACAACAGTCAAAAGTTTTTGTTACAATAGGATATTTTTATAATTCTAGGAACTTGTGAAAACCACAACACAAAATGTGAAAGGACGGTACAGTTCAGAATTTCCACTGAAGTTTTAAAAAAAACACAAAGGGTCTGTATCTGTCCATTGTTAGTCTATGTTGGTGTTAAACACGGTGTTAATAATGAGCACTGTACCTTTGTGGGTCACTCAAACATAACAAAACATTTTATAGCCTGCCTTCTCTGCAAAGTCAAATGGGGTCAGAGTACTGAATTATCGAACTGTCAAATGACGTAATGTGTTAGGAGAAATGGCTTCCTAACAGAAGGTTTGGGTTAGAAGAATATACTACATTGGTTCAACATATAAAAATGTGTTCCATTCATATGATTTTCTCTACATCTCTGTCACTAAATAATTAAAAAGCGAATGTTTCTATCAATGACATGGTTATCGAGATATACATTAGCAGAAATTGCTTCCTTATAAGTAGTAGAGAAACAAAAGAATTCACTCATGATGATCAATACAAGACGTATCCGGGTGAGCGTTTTCTATAGGTTTTTTACTTTCTCTACACGTACTATGTACATAATGTATAGAGAAGGTATTGTGATGCACTCAAAAATTCAATACCCAGATTTCACCGGAAATACATGTTTTGGGTCCCGCCCGAATCCAAAAAAAAAAAGAATTTTTGGAAAAAGGTCCGTGTGTGTACGTTGTGTGTCTGTGGACAGCACAGCACAAAAAGGAAAGGCTGCTAAATACTAAACTTGGTATTTAAGTTTGGTATATTCCAAGGATGCGACACGAAGATTTTTAAGAAAATCCTCCCACCTTCAACTACCCTTTATATGGAACTTTTTTCGAAAATTTTGATTTTCTCAAAAATGGATCTAACGATTTCGATTAGAATAAAGTGATAATCAAATGTTTTAATATCTGGTGGCTACGTCAGAAATTATAGATCAGTTCGACGTGCATTGCCAGGTAAAACAAAAGAGAGACAAACGAATGATGAACCCCATTTGAGAAAAGTGTTGTAGTTTAAAATTGAAACAAGAAATATATCAGAAACAAATTATTGTTAAACAATTTATGCTTCCATTTATATAATTCTAATCGAGGAAACATTAGCAGAAATAGTCTTATTCCGTGCTTTCTTGTAAGCATAAACCAAAATAAGGGAATACCATAGGTTAAAGTGATAGTTAAAAGCTGGTTGCTGGTTGCTATGTCTACGCTTTTCAAAGCTGAAAACAAGGAAAATGTCAAAAATGACCAACTCCACGAAAAAAATGTATATAACATAAATTGTGTGTTTTAAGGTGCTCTATATTTTTTGTGTAGTAAGCTTTTATCCAACTCTTACGGTTAAGCAGCTATGCAACATCCTGTAAATTTCATCCAGAATAAAATAAGCCTTCAGAGGCTATTCCCAGAAAATTCAAGATACATTTTATTTGTCAGGTAAATAGCTTTAATACTTGACATTTTAATCAAAATCGTTAGTCATTTTTGAGAAAATCGAAATTTTCGAAAAATTTCCATGTAAAGGGTAGTTGGGGTGGAGGTTTTTCTTGAAAATCTTCGTGTCGCATCCTTGGAACATACCAAACTTAAATACCAAGTTTGGTATTTAACGGTCTTTTCGTTTTTGAGCTATGCTGTCCACAGACACACACTCACATGGACTTTTTTGTAAAAATGGCTTTTTTGGATTCAGGGGGACCCAAAACATGTATTTCCAGTGAAAACTGGATATCGAATTTTTGGGTGGAATGCAATACCTTCTCTATACACTAGGTACATAGTACGTTTAGAGAAAGTAAATATTAAGGTATTCCTTGTTATTGGTTTCAGTGTTAAATTACTTAACTTTTCTCAAACAGAACCGTGAAAAGTGAACCGAAAGTCAGTTGTCACATGGCTATGACTATCACTTTAGCCTGATATATTTCCTTTGACTTACAAGGAAGCAGGTGATAAGATTAATTCTGTTAATGTGTATCTCATTTAGCATGGAGTATATATAAGAATAATCTTTTGTAAGAATATTTTGTGTCTGAAACAGCTAGAAATAGTTATGTGAATGAAACACCTGCGAAGCTGTTTCTGCATTTCCAGAATTACTAATATGGCCCTTTTGTAGCTGCCATATTCTGGGTAAATTTGAGTGAGGTACATATTGACTGTATATGTGCCCTTGTAAATAATACAGTTAGAAGGGATGGGACTTTATTAACAAATGAGAACTGGCATTTCTAATTCCCGGAATTTGTGTTGTCTTTGTTCTTTTATTGAGATCAATGTTGAGCATTCAGTTATAATTTTATCAATTAAGAACAAGAGTAAAAAAAAAACTTGTGTTCCATTCACATAACTTTAACTATAACAAATATATTAACAAATGTAAGAAATTATTGTTAAAAAGCTTACTCCTCCATTTATTATATAATAGAAGAAGAATAAGGAAATACACTAGACTAAAACGACAGTCAAATCTTTTAAAAGCTGGTTGCCACGTGGTTGAAATCCGTTTCTATGTAAGGACAGGAGTTTACAACTTGCCGTGGGAGAAAGGCTTAAGTATTTTAAATCTGAAATTAGCAATAAGGAATATCTCAGGAATGGTCAATTCTACAAAAAAGTATATAAAATAAATTATATGCTTTCTCTATCCCTTATGATTTACCAGTTGCACAAGATTCAGCAAAATTCATTCAGAATAAAGATGTCTTCAGAGGCTATTCCCAGAAAATTCAAGATATACATTTTTATTTATCATATAAATATCTTTAATATACGGAATTTTAATCAAAATCGTTAGTAAGTTTTGAGAAACAAAAGCTTTCGAAATTTTTCCATATAAAGGGTATTTGGGTTGGGGAGATTTTCTTGAAAATCTTTGTATCACATCCTGGAAGATACCAAACTTGGTAGGCACCTGAATTTTGGAAAGTAAGCACCTGAGGGTTGGAAAGCAGGCACCTGAATGTTGGAAAATAGCCACCTGAATGTTGGAAAATAGGCATCTCAGTGTTGGAAAATAGGCACCTGAATGTTGGAACGTAAGCACCTGAGTGTCGGAAAATAGGCACCTGAATGATGGAAAATAGGCACCTGTATGTTGGAACGTAAGCACCTGAATGTTGGAAAATAGGCACCTGAATAAAAAATGTAAGTACCTGAATGTTGGAAAATAGGCACCTGAAAGTTGCAGAAAAAGGCACCTGAATGTTGGAACGTAAGCACCTGAGTGTTGCAACGTAAGCACCTGAGTGTTGCAACGTAAGCACCTGTATGTTGGAACTTAAGCACCTGAGTGTTGGAACGTAAGCACCTGAATGTTGGAACGTAAGCACCTGAATGTTGGAAAATAGGCACCTGAATGTTGGAACGTAAGCACCTGAGTGTTGGAACGTAAGCACCTGAATGTTGGAACTTAAACACCTGAGTGTTGGAACGAAAGCACCTGAGTGTTGGAACGTAAGCACCTGAATGTTGGAAAATAGGCACCTGAATGTTGGAAGGCAGCCACCTGAATGTTGGAACGAAAGCACCTGAGGGCTGGAAAATAGGCACCTTCATGTTGAAAATAGGCACCTGAATGTTAGAAAATAGGCACCTGAATGTTGGAAGGCAGGCACCTCAGTGTTGGAACGTAAGCACCTGAGTGTTGGAACGTAAGCACTTGAATGTTGGAACGTAAGCACCTGAATGTTGGAAAATAGGCATCTGAGTGTTGGAACATAAGCACCTGAATGTTGGAAAATAGAAACCTGAGTGTGGGAACGTAAACATCTGAGTGTTGGAACGTGAGCACCGGAATATTGGAACGTAAGCACCGGAATGTTGGAATGTAAGCACCTGAGGGGTGGAACGTAAGCACCTGAGTGTTGGAACGTTAGCACTTGAATGTTAGAACGTAACTAACAGAATGTTGTAAAATAGGCACCTGAGTGTTGGAACGTAAGCACCTGAATGTTGGAAAATAGGAACCTGAGTGTTGGAACGTAAGCACCTGAATGCTGGAAAATAGGCATCTGAGTGTTGGAACGTAATCACCTGAATGTTGGGAAATAGGCATCTGAGTGTGGGAACGTGAGCACCTGAATGTTGGAAGATAGGCACCTGAATGTTGGAAAGACACCTGAGTGTTGGAACGTAAGCACCTGAAAGTTGGAAGGCAGACAACTAAGTGTTGGAACGTAAATACCTGAGTGTTGGAACTTAAGCACCTGAGTGTTGGAACGTAGGCATCTGAGTATTGGAACGTAAGCACCTAGGTGTTGGAACGTGAGCACCTAAATGTTGGAACGTAAGCACCTGAGTGTTGGAACGTAAGCACCTGAATGTTGAAACTTAAGCACCTGCGTGTTGGAACGAAAGCAGCTGAGTGTTGGAACGTAAGCACCTGAATGTTGGAAAATAGGCAACTGAATGTTGGAAAATAGTCACCTGAATGTTGGAAAATTATGCACCTGAAATTTGGAACGTTAGCACTTGAGTGATGGAACGTTAACACCTGAGTGTTGGAACCTAAGCAACTGAGTGTTGGAACGTAAGCACCTGACTGTTGGAAAATAGGCACCTGACTGTTGGAACGTAAGCACCTGACTGATGGAACGTAAGCACCTGAACTTTGGAACGTAAGCATCTGAGTGTTGGAACGTAAGCACCTGAATGTTGGAAAATAGGCACCTAAATGTTGGAAGGCAGGCACCTGAATGTTGGAACGTAAGCACTTGAGTGTTGGAACGTAAGTACCTGAGCGTTGGAACGTAAGCACCTGAATTTTGGAAAATAAGCACCAGAATGTTGGAAGGCAGGCACCTGATTGTTGGAACGTAAGCACCTGAGTGTTGGAACCGAAGATCCTTAGTGTCGGAACTTAATCACCTGAGTGTTGGAACGTAAGCACCTGAATGTTGGAGCGTATCCACCTGAATGTTTGAAAATAGCCACCTGAGTGTTGGAACGTAAGCACCTGAATTTTGGAAAATAGGCACCTGAATGTTGGAACGTAAGCACCTGAATTTTGGAAAATAGCTACCTGAGTGTTGGAACGTAAGCACCTGAATTTTGGAAAATAAGCACCTGAATGTTGGAAGACAGGCACCTGAGTGTTGGAACGTAAGCACCTGATTGTTGGAACGTAAGCACCTGAATTTTGGATCGTAAGCACCTGAATGTTGGAAAATAGGCACCTGAGTGTTGGAACGTAAGCACCTGATTACTGGAACGTAAGCACCTGATTGTTGTAACCTAAGCACCTGCATGTTGGAATGAAACCACCTGAATGTTGGAAGGCAGGCACCTGAGTGTTGAAAAGTAAGCACCTAGGTGTTGGAACGTAAGCACCTGAATGTTGCAAAATAGGCACCTGAATGTTGGAACGTAAGCACCTGAGTGTTGGAACTTAAGCACCTAAGTGTTGGAACGAAAGCACCTGAGTGTTGGAACGTAAGCACCTGAATATTTGAAAATAGGCAGCTGAATGTTAGAAGGCAGCCACCTAAATGTTGGAACGTAAGCACCTGACAGTTGGAAAATAGGCACCTTCACGTTGGAAAATAGGCACCTGAATGTCGGAAAATATGCACCTGAATTTTGGAAAGTTAGCACCTGTGTGTTGGAACGTAAGCACCTGAATTTTGGAATGTAAGCACCTGAATGTTGGAATGCAGGTACCTGAGTGTTGGAAAGTAAGCACCTAGGTGTTGGAACGTAAGCACCTGAATGTTGGAACTTAAGCACCTGTATGTTGGAACTTAAGCACCTGAGTGTTGGAACGTAAGCACCTGAATGTTGGAACGTAAACACCTGAATGTTGGAAAATAGGCACCTGAATGTTGGAACGTAAGCACCTGAGTGTTGGAACTTAAGCACCTGAGTGTTGGAACGTAGGCATCTGAGTATTGGAACGTTAGCACTGGAGTGTTGGAATGTAAACACCTGAGTGTTGGAACGATAACACCTGAGTGTTGGAACCTAAGCAACTGAGTGTTGGAACGTAAGCAATTGAATTTTGGAACGTAAGCACCTGAATGCTGGAAAATAGGCACCTGAATGTTGGAACGTAAGCACTTGAGTGTTGGAACATAAGCCCCTGAACTTTGGAACGTAAGCATCTGAGTGTTGGAACGTAAGCACCTGAATGTTGGAAAATAGGCACCTAAATGTTGGAAGGCAGGCACCGAAATGTTGGAACGTAAGCACTTGATTGTTGGAACGTAAATACCTGAGCGTTGTAACGTAAGCACCTGAATGTTGGAAAATAAGCACCTGAATGTTGGAATGCAGGCACCTGATTGTTGGAACGTAAGCACCTGAGTGTTGGAATGCAGGCACCTGATTGTTGGAACGTAAGCACCTGAATGTTGGAATGCAGGCACCTGATTGTTGGAACGTAAGCACCTGAGTGTTGGAACCTAAGCTCCTAAGTGTCAGAACTTAAGCACCTGAGTGTTGGAATGTAAGCACCTGAATGTTGGAGGGTATGCACCTGAATGTTGGAAAATAGGCACCTGAGTGTTGCAACGTAAGCACCTGAATGATGGAAAATAGGCACCTGAATATTGGAAGGCAGGCACCTGCGTGTTGTAACGTAAGCACCTGATTACTGGAACGTAAGGACATGACTGTTGTAACGTAAGCACCTGCATGTTGGAATGTAAGTACCTGAATATTAAAACGCAGGCACCTGAGTGTTGAAAACTAAGCACCTAGGTGTTGGAACGTAAGCACCTGAATGTTGGAACTTAAGCACCTGAGTGTTAGAACGAAAGCACCTGAGTGTTGGAACGTAAGCACCTGAATATTGGAAAATAGGCAGCTGAATGTTGGAAGGCAGCCGCCTAAATGTTGGAACGTAACCACCTGACGGTTGGAAAATAGGCACCTTCATGTTGAAAAATAGGCACCTTCATGTTGGAAAATATGCACCAGAATTTTGGAACGTTAGCACCTGAGTGTTGGAACGTAAGCACCTGAGTGTCGGAAGGTAAACACCTGAGTGTTGGCACCTAAGCACCTGAGTGTAGGAACGTAAGTACCAGAATGTTGGAACGAAATACCTGAGTGTTGGTACGTAAGCACCTGAATGTTGGAAAATAGGCACCTAAATTTTGGAAGGAAGGCACCTGAATGTTGTAACGTAAGCACCTGATTGTTGGAACATAAGCACCTGAATGTTGGAATATAGGTCCCTGAGTGTTGGAACGTAAGCACCTGAGTGTTGGAACGTAAGCACCTGAATGTTGGAAAGAAAATATGCACCTGAGTGTTGGAACATAAGCACCTGAATGTTGGAATATAGGTCCCTGAGTGTTGGAACGTAAGCACCTGAGTGTTGGAACGTAAGCACCTGAATGTTGGAATGTAAGCACCTGTGTTTTGGAACGTAAGCACCGGAGTGTTGGAAGGCACCTGAGTGTTTGATCGTAAGCACCTGAGTGTTGGAAGGCACGCACCTGGATGTTGGAACGTAAGCACCTGACTGTTGGAACGTAAGCACCTGAGTGTTCGAAGGCAGGCATCTGAATTTTGGAACGTAAGTACCTGAATGTTGGATCGTAAGCAACTGAATGTTGGAACTTAAGCACCTGAGTGTTGGAACGTAAGCACCTGAGTGTTGGAAGGCAGGCATCTGAATGTTGGAACGTAAGCACCTGAGTGTTGGAACGTAAGCACCTGAGTGTTGGAACGTAAGCACCAGAGTGTTGGATCGTAAGCGCCTGAGTGTTGGAAGGCACGCACCTGTATGTTTGAACTTATGCACCTGAATGTTGGTACGTAAGTACCTGAATGTTGGACCGTAAGCACCTGAATGTTGGAACGTAAGCACCTGAGTGTTGGTACGTAAGCACCTGAGTGTTGGAATGAAGGCATCTGAATGTTGGAACATAAGCACCTGGGTGTTGGAATGAAGGCATCTGAATGTTGGAACGTAAGCGCCTGAGTGTTGGAAAGAAGGCATCTGAATGTTGGAACGTAAGCACTGGAGTGTTTTAAGGCAGGCACCTGAGTGTTGGATCGTAAGCACCTGAGTGTTGGAAGGCATGCACCTGAATGTTGGAACGTAAGCACCTGAATGTTGGAACGTAAGCACCTGAATGTTGGAACGTAAGCACCTGAATGTTGAAACGTAAGCACCTGTATGTTGGTACGTAAGCACCTGAGTGTTGGAAGGCAGGCACCTGAGTTTGGGAAAACAGGCATCAAATTTGGTATTTAATGGTCTTTGCGTTTTTGACCTAAGCTGTCCACAGACACACAAGTGGAACGTTTCCTAAAAATATTATTATTAAATTCAGGGGGACCCAAGACATGTATTTCCGGTGAAATATCGGTATCGAATTTTTGAGTGCATTACAATACCTTGTCTATATATTATGTACATAGTACGTGTAGAGAAAGTAAACATATCTTCAGGTGAACGTGAATCTATTTCTCAACCTGAAAATCTCACCCATCCATCGAGTACTCGAGTGCATTAAGGAACTGGAGAATTATGCAATTGCATATGGTCAACCATAGATGATTATACTATTATTTGGATTATAGCGAGATATTGAGAGCCAGTGGACATTGTCAAAATTTAAAAGTAACAAGCAGTGTCTTTTAGTACAATGTTAGTTCCTCTAGACTGTATTTAGAATGCACATAGAGGAGGTACTGTATTCCACCAAACATTTTATATCAAGATTTCACCGGAAATACATGTTTTCAGTTCCCCGAATTCAGTCTGTGTGTGTATGTTTGTGTATGCTGCATAGCTCAAAAACGGTTAAGTTAACGGTATTTAAGTTAAAAATATCTTCCTAGGATGTGACACGAAGATGCTCGAGAAAATCCTCACACCCCCAATTACCCTATATATGGAAAAATAAGGATTTTTATTAAAATCCCGTTTATCAAAGATATTTACATACCAAATAAAATGTATATCTTCAATTTTTTGAAAATACTCTTTGAAGGGCTCCTTATTCTGGATGAATTTTTCAACACTGTTTGTTAATCGTAAGAGGTAGACAAAAAACTTACTACACAATAAGTGTAGAACTTGTCAAAACACACTATTTATGTCCTTTACGTTTTTGTTGTTGAGGTAACAGTTTCCGAGATATTCTTTGTTATTATTTTCAATTGTAAAGTACTTATACAGACAGTACGTCTCTGTTTTTCTGTTGTTCTACTTCTGGCCAAACAAAGAAGAGATTTGCAATGACAGTCGCATAATGACATTTTTTAAACATTTGACGATCACTTTAGCATAGCGCATTCCTTTAGTTTCCTTCTCTTATAAGGAACTAATAGGAACATTCTGCTAATGTTTATCTCGATTAGTATTGTGTTGAATGAAGAATACTCTTTTGTAAGAAGTTCGTTTGCAGAGCAAATAGAGAAGGTCATGTGACTGTAACTCAGCAATTATTTAAAATCGTTTGCACAAGAGATTTTAAAATGTAACAACCACCATGTTACGTCGGACAGTTGAAATTGTGTACGCCTTCCTTCGAAACAAAACACGCCCGCACGGAGTTAGCTAATAAGATTGCCTGTATACAAAGTTAGGCAGCAGATTTATACGAACCATATGGTATATATCAGTGGTTGTGTTAAGTATCTGTACGTATAACCACTCATACGTTATCTTGTCAGTACATACGATAAATTACTTAAATTGTATCACCCCGAGGCTGCTATAGGGGTTGTAATCCAATAACACACCCCTCTCAGTTTCTTTATCATTATTAAACGTTGTATATGGCCAACTGTAACGTATTTTCTGTATTATTTGAAGATTTTGACTCAAAAAATCTGATGTGTTCCATTCACATGACCTTCTCTACATCTCTGCAACAAATTATTGTTAAAAAGCTTATACTTCTATTTACTTCAAACAAATCGAGAAAAAAAATTACCAGAAATAGTCTCATTACTCCCTTCCTAGTAAGTAGAAGCGAAAAAAGGCAGCAGCATAAGTTACAGGGATAGTCAAAAGCTGGTTGCTATGTGACTGAAGTTCCTTTGTTTGTATGAACAGGAGTTGATAAATTCCTACATGAGAAAAGTATAAGTTTCTTAAAGGTGAAACCAATAACAAGGAATATCTCAAAAACGAACAACTCTACAACAAAAATGTACATAAGTTGTGTCTTTTAACATGCTCTACATTTTTTGTGTGATAAGTTTTTGTCCATCACTTACAGTTTAACAGCTGTGTAAAATATCGTAAAATTCATCCAGAATAATGTAGTCTTCTGAGACTATTCCCAGAAAATTCAAGATATATATTTTAAATGCATGTAAATATATTAAATATAAGAGAATTAGTCAAAATCGAAATTGTCGAAAAATATTCCATGTAAAAGGTAGTTGGTAGTTGGGGGATTTTCTTGAAAATCTTCATGTCGCATCCTTGGAAGGTACCAAACTTAAGTACTAAGTTTGGTATTTAACAGTCTTTTCGTTTTTGAGCTATGCTGTCCACAGCCACACACACACACACACACACACAAGGACTTTTTTTCCAAAACTGCTTGTTTTGGATTCAAATCTCGGTATCGAATTTTTGGATGGAATACAATACCTTATATATACACTGTGCACATATTATCTGTAGAGAAAATAAAAATTCAAAATGGAAATTTTACTGTTAAAACACTGAATCCAGCAAAGCATTTTTTTACTTTCTCTTGCACCTTTGTACATACGATGTACATAGTAGTTGCAGAAGGTGGCTATTGTATTTCACCCAAAAATTCGATGTCACGATTTCACAGGAAATATATGTTTTTAAACCTCCGAATCCAAAAAGAATGGATTTTTAGAAACTTGCCCATGTGTGTGTGTGTGTGTGTGTCTGTGGACACAATAGCTCAAAAACGAAAAGACCGATAAATACCAATTTTGGTATTTAAGTTTGGTATCTTCCAAGGATGTGACACGAAGATTTTCAAGAAATTCTTCCAAAACAACTACCCTTTACATGGAACATTTTCGAAAAATTGTTATTTTCTTAAAAATGACTTATGCGATTATGACCAAAATTCCTTATATTTAAGATAATAATGTGAAAAATAAAATGTATATATTAAAATGTCTGGGAATAGCCTCTGAAGACATTTATTCTGGATGAATTTTGCGAAATTTTGTATAACTGGTATATCGTAAGAGATGGACAACAACTTACAACACGAAAAACGTAGAGCACGATAAAATACACATTTTTTTCTGGGGTTGACCAATTTTAACATAATCCTGGTTATTAATTTCAGCTTTAAAATACTCAAACTTTTCTCAAATGGGAAATTGTCAACTTCTGTCCATACAAACAAAGTTACTCTAATCGCATAGCAACCAACTTTTAAAAGATTTGACTATCGATTTAGCCTAGTTTATTTTCATTCTGCTTACAAGGAAGCAAGTAATAAGACCCTTTCTGACAATTGCTTCTCGTTTAGCATTAAGCAAATTGAAGAATAAGCCTTTTAACAATAATTTATTGCAGAGATATAGAGGAGGTCATGTGAATGGAACACATCTGATTTTTTTTCGCTGCCCATTACTTTCTCGCCACCTCTCAGCTCACACACACACGCACGGAGTTTTTTCTCAAAATACTTTTTTGGGTACAGGGGACCCTAAAACATATATGTCCGGTGAAATCTTGATATCAAATTTTTCGGTGAATTACAATACCTTTGCTGTGTACATAGTACGTATAGAGAAAGTAAAAATGATCTGATTTGAATTATACTTCGTGAGTTTGCCGCTATACGCCATAGTGACGAGAAACCAGATTGTTACCCAAAGATGGCACTGTAGGACGAACTCATGACTTGTGGACGCGAAATGGCGACAGATTTTGCCCAGAAACCTTCTTTCCAGGTATGGGGTTCTCTTACATGCAAATAAACATTACAATGCACCACCGGCTTTACTTCTCTTCTTAATGAAGCCATACTGAATATTTTTGCATCCGAAAATATCCAGCACCCTCCGCTACGTTTGAAGTATTAATCTTGGCTTTTTTTGTAGGAGGGCGGCTGACCACGCAGGCATTCGTGTGTAAATTTTTAATGACAATGTTTATGAATTACATAGAAGAATTATGGTTTATATATAAATGGTTTACACAAGAGAGAGTAGAGAAAATCAAATGAGTACGACTTTTATGCGGTTGATTTAGACACCAGGTAAATGCATTATGATGTATTCTTGATTTACATAATACTTAAGGATGGAATTACTTTTCGTTCTCGTCCTGATGACCTTGACGCATTTGGAAAATAATAATAAAAGCGAGTAGAAGATTGTAGCCGTATTTCTGAGAACACATGTTAATACAGATTGTGATAGCATCAGCTGTTAAAAGAGAAAACTGTTTCTTTGCCTGTGGCACACAAAATACTGTGCACGTAAAACACACAAGACCAGCGTGAACTGCTACTTCAAATAACATATGAACAACGCTGTAACGCCTTTTATTGAATATTGCACTCTCTACTATAAATCTATGGTATTAATTTCTCTAGCACGTACACTTAGTAAGTAGAGAAAATATCGCATTACATTAAAAAATGTTATACTGAGATTTCACCAAAAATACATGTTATGACAACTCTGATCAAAAAAAAAATCTGATGTGTTCCATTCACATGACTTTCTCTACATCTCTGCAAAAAATTTAGTTAAAAAGCTTATTCATCTAACTACTTCATGCTAATCGAGAAATATCAGCAGAAATAGCCTTATTATTTGCTTCCTTGTAAGTAGAAGCAAAATGAGGGTGTACCATAGGTTAAAATGATAGCCAAAAGCTGGTTGCTATGAAACTGAAGTTCCTTTGTTTGTATGGACAGGAGTTCCTGTGTGAGAAAAGTATGTTTTTCAAAGCAGAAACGAAAAACCAAGAATATCTTAAAAATCATCAACTCTACGAAAAAATGTATATGACATAAATTGTGTGTTTTATCGCGAGCTACATTTTTTATAGTAAGTTTTTGTCCATCTCTTCCGGTTTAGCAGTTATGCACAATTCCTTAAAATTCATCCAGAATAAAGTAGTCTTCAGAGGCTGTTCCCAGAAAGTTCAGGATATGCATTTCATTTGTTATGGAAATATCTTAAATATATGAGAGTTTTATCAAAACAGAATCATTTTTGAGAAAACCAAAAGTTTCGAATTTTTTTCTAAGTAAAGTGTAATTGGGGTTGGGGGGGGGTCTTTGTTGAAAATACTCTTGTCACAGCCTTGGAAGGCACTGACCTGAAATGTCAGCTTCAGTATTTCACAGTCTTTACTTTTTTGTGCTATACTGCACACAAACACACACATATAGGACACCTTTCTAAAACTTTTTTTTGTATCCAAGTCCTGAACATTTATTTTTTCTGAAATCTCATTATCGAATTTTTGGGTGCATTACAACACTTTCTCTATTCACTATGTACATAATAAGTGTAGAGAAAGTAATAACGCATTTTTAGAAAAAGGTCAGTTATGCGTCTGTCTATGCGTGTGTATCTGGTGCATGAGTGTGTTTGCGAATGTGCATATGCGTGTGTGTGTGTCTGTAGACAGCGTAGCTCAAACATGGAAATGCCATTGAATACCAAAAGTAAGTCTGTCTTCCAAGGATGCAACATTTTCAAGAAAGATATGACCGCTCAGCGGCCGAGAGGTTAGACTGCTCGCCTCCCACCTAGGCGGCCCGGGTTCGATCCCAAGCGCCCGCATGTGGGATTTCTGATGGACGAAACGGAGTCAGGGCGGTCTTTCCCCTTGTTTCCCACTCCATTCATTCCGCCAATTGCTACAGCAACACCTTTCTTATTTTCTCTTTTGCTTGTATTTCATATCATCCACTTCCTCACGCTCATGCCTGGTTACGGGCCGACCACTCGTTCCTAGTTCTCCATTCTGTCGTTTCGTGCCGTTGGCACATTCAAAATTTGTCTTGAAGTCTACATTTTCTTCCTCTAAACACTAATTGTGGTCGTTTCCTTAGCACGGCTGGCAGCCAAGCAGGAGACCTGGGTTCGATTCCCAGTGTCGGGGTGCACGCAGCCTCGTGAGGTCCCTGGGAGGCCAATTGAAGAGATGATTGAGAAGTAGCGGCTCCAGATCGAGAAGACCGCATCAACCGACCGGGAGGGACTCGAGGAGCTGATCACGTCTCACCCTCCAGTACTGCACCCCATTCATGACTCCTTCAGATCGAATTGGGGGACGCAGCGGCCGGGCGGTGGGCCATGGTTCCTTGTGGGCTATTGCGCAGGGATTAATTTAATTTTCTTAAGGTTTGCCAGATATACAAAAGTCATCCAGAACGAGGAAATCTTCAGTAGCTACTCTTAGAAAATTCAAGATATACATTTGGTTTGTTATAAAAAGATCTTAAATACAAGGTATTTTAATCAAACTCGTTAGAGCCATTTTTGAGAAAATAAAAGCGTTCGAAAAATGTTCCAAGGGATTTTCTTGAAAATAATTGTATTTCATCCTTGGAAGCTACTCAACTTAAATACCAAGTTTGGTATTTAACCGACTTTTCGTTTTTCACATGCACATGCTGACACACACACGCACACACACACACGCACACAGACCTTTTTACAAAAATACTTTTATTTGCATTCAGGGCGACTCAAAACTTGTATTTCCGGTGAAATCTCAGTACCGAATTTTTGGATGGTATTCAATACCTTCTCTATACATTATGTATATGGTACGTGTAGAGAAAGAAAAATTATATCGTCAGTTCTTAAATACACAAATTACTGATTTGTATGCCTCTAGGTTATTAGCAATTACATTTTTACTTTCTCTATACGTACTATGTATATAGTATATAGAGAAGGTATTGCACTCCACCAAAAAATTCGATACCGAGATTTCACCGGAAGTATATGTTTTAATATCCCCTTTATCTTAAAAAAAGCATTTTCACAAAAAGGTCCGTGTGTGAGTGTGTGTGTCCGTGTGTCTTTGTACACGATAACTTAAAAACGAAAAGTTGGTAAAATACCAAACTTGGTATTTAAGTTTAGTATCTTCCTGGGATGCGTCACGAAGATTTTGAGAAAAATTCCCCCACCCCAAACTACCCTTTACATGGAACTTTTTTCGAACATTTTGAATTTCTCAAAGATGGCTCTAACGATTTTGGTTAAAATGTCATATATTAAAGACATTTACCTGACAAATAAAATGTATATCTTAACTTTTCTGGGAATAGCCGCTGAAGATTACTTTATTCTGGATAAGTTTTACGGACTTTTAAATAACTGCTAAACCTTAAGAGATGGACAAAAACTTACTAGACAAAAAATGTAAAGCACGTTAAAACACACACTCTACGTTACACACATTTTTTCGTGGAGTTCAGCGTTTTTGAGACATTCCTTGTTTTTGGTTTCTGTTATGAAAAACTTATACTTTTGTCATACAGGAATTTGCCAACTGCTGTCCATATAAACAAATGAACTTCAGTAACATAGCAACCAGCGTTTGACTATCACTTCAACCTATGGTACTCTCTTATTTCGCTTCTACTTACAAGGGAGCAAGCAATAAGGCTATCCCTGCTAATGTTTTCTGATTAACATGAAGTAAATAGAAGTATAAGCTTTTAAAGAATAATTTGTTGCAGGGATGTAGAGAAAGTCATGTGAATGGTACACATCAGATTTTTTGAAAACACGATAGGTAACTTCGACTCTGATGTTTCGTTTATTAATCATGACATCAGTCGACATTTGTAGTGAATTTGTTCTGGTGCCACCTAGCGACACTTTTAATAACATGACAAATCTCCAGAGACTTAGAAAAACTGCTAGTACACAGTTCTTCACGAAGGAAGTGGATAAAGAACGTTCAGTCGGTCGAGAATGTCAGTAATAGTGCTCAAAGCTTCAAGTTCAGTTTTCAATGTTAAACGTAGAAATGGGTAATTTGTTAAAGTGGATAATTTGGGTGAAATATCAACACTACGTCGAGGACAATGAAGCCGTTCTAAACACGCTGCGCTTCACCAATGGAGTCAAATGGAAAACGGAGGATTATGTAGAAGATGTCTATAAGAAAGAAGGTAACCTAGTAACATTAACAAATTAGGTGTTAAACTAAATAGAAATTCTATACATTATGGTGGATCAACAGTTTTTACGAAATTGACTGCAAAAGAATCATAAGTTTTTACTTTCTCTAGCTTCGTATGTACCATGTACATAGGGATAGAGAAGTATTGTGTTCCATCCAAAAATTCGATGTCGAGATTTCACCGGAAATACATGTTTTAGGGCCCCCTGAGTCCAAAAAAGCGTGTGTGTGTCTGGACAGCATAGTTAAAAAATTAAAAGACGGTTGAATACCAAACTTGGTATTTAGGTTTGGTATCTTCCAAGGATACAACACGAAGATTTTCCAGAAAATCCCCCCAATCCTAACTACCCTATACGCGGAAAATGTTTCGAAAATTTTGTTTTTCTTACAAATGGCTCAATCTATTTTGATTAAAATATCACATGTTAAAGTCATTTCTATCGCAAATAAAATTTATATCTTGAATTTTCTAGGGATAACTTCTAAAGACCTGTTTATTCTGGATGAATTTTGCTTAATTTAGAATAACTAGTAAACCGTAAGAGATAGAAAAATACTTGAAATACAAAAAATGTAGATCTGGTTAAAATACATAAGTTATGTCATAAACATTATTTCCGTGGAACTTAGCGTTTCAGAGTTATTTCTTGTTTTTAGTTTCAGTTGTGAAGTACTTATACTTTTCAGAGACGGGAGTGTTCGTTTTTCTTTTGTTCTACGCCTGGCCAAGCAAAGAGGCGATTTGCAATGACATTCACATAACGACAGCTTTAAAAACATTTGTCTATCACTTTAGCCTAGTTCATTCCCTTAGTTCCAGTCTACTTATAAGGAACTAAGTAACAAAATTCTGCTAATGTTTATCTCGATTAGCGTGGTGTTGAAAGAAGAATTATCTTTTGTAAGACTTTCTTTGTAGAATAGCTAGAGAAAGGCATGTGAGTGTAACACATCAGTTTTTTTTTAATGGTATCAGAGAAGTTTTACCTCGTACTTCAACTAAATTGGTCATTACAGAATGGTCACGTTTCACCAAATTCAAATTTTACGGGAGAGAGGGAATCTGCTTATGCTAGACACAATTTCAGGTGAAATCTCGGTATAGAATTTTTGGGTGGAAAACAATACCTTCTGTATACACCATGTATGTACATAAAACGTGTAAGAAATTTAAAATCTGATGAGTTCCATTCATATGACTTTCTCTACCTCTCTGCAACAAAGTATTGTTAAAAAGCTTATGCTTCTATTTACTTCAGGCTGATCGAGAAGAAAATTAGCACAAATAGTTTTATTACTTGTTTTTTTGTATGCAGATGAGAGTACTATAGGCTAAACTAATAATCAAAAGCTGGTTACTATGTGACTGAAGTTTCTTTGTTTGTATGGACAGGAGTTGACAAATTCCTGTATGAGAAAAGTATGTTTTTCATAGCTGAAAACAAAAACAAGAAATACGTCAAAAACGATCTACTCCACGAAAATAATGTATATAAGATAAATTATGCGTTTTAATGTGCTCTACATTTTTTGTGTAGTAAGATTTTCTCCATCGTTTACGGTTTAGCAGTCATGCAAAAATCCATAAAATTCATCCTGAATAAAGTAGTCTTCAGAGGCTACTCCCAGAAAATTCAAGATATACATTTTATATGTCGTGGAAATATCTTTAATATACGAAATTTTGGTAATTATAGAGAACTTGGGCCCCTCTAGAAATTAAACAAATTGTAGTTTGACTAAGTTTGGTTTATACTTGTTACGTTTTCACCAATTTTTTTTATCGGAAAAGCTCCGTAATTAAGTTAGACGCTAATTTATTACGTGCGCGTAGCGATCCTTTTTTGTGAATATTTATGAAGTATGCTGCCTAGAAGGAGTAGAATATAAATAAAGAAGTCTTGTAGTACTTTTGCAATGTAAATATATAATAATACTACACACTAAAGTGCCTAAAACCTGAGCTTCATTGTCGGCGGCAGGCGAACAGTGTTGTGGAATGCAACACCGGCATATGTCGCTAGACGCTGTGCTGATGTATGACAAGTAAGTTTCACGCAGATACAGCTGTTCAGTGAATTGTATTATGCAGAACTTCGGCCACTGTAAAATCGAATGAAACTAAGTGCGATTGATTGACTTTGTATTTATGATGACAATTTCAAAGCCTGTGGATTTCAAATTTAGCGCGAGGTTAGGTTCCAATCCGTTTAGGTTAGTGTGTGTATATAAACAGGTAGCAACATTAGGTTTTTAAACCATCTCCCCACCCCTAAACCCCTCTAACCACACCGGTCCCGTTAGAGTGCAAAACTGGTATAAGTCGTAGCGGAGAGTTAGCGGCCCAACTTGTAAATAATTACCGAAATTTTAATCAAAATCGTTAGAGCCATTTTTGAGAAAAACAACAATTTCAAAAAAAGTTCCATGTAAAGGGTAGTTGAGGGTGGGTGGATTTTTCTCAAAATCTTCGTGTCGCATCCCTGGAAGATACTAAACTTAAATACCAAGTTTGGTATTTTACCTACTTTTCGTTTTTGAGTTATCGTGTTCACAGACACACGTACCTTTTTCCGAAAATATATTCTTTTAGATAAAGGGGACCCTAAAACATATATTTCCGGTGAAATCCCGGTATCGACTTTTGGTTGGAGTGCAAGACCTTCTCTATACACTATGTACATAGTGCGTATAGAGAAAGTAAAAATTCTATCGCATAGATTATTGTGAAGAAAGGCAAATTTCGAAAATTGTAAAATCTAGAAATTTAAGCTTAAAGATCCGTGAAACAGTAGACCATTATCTGATCTGCTATGTAGCTAGCTGTCCAGGTATGGAATAGCATACTGAAACCTATTACATGCTAATAAAGCCATTATGTCCTGTTATATCAATTAGGGGTTTATTTTGATGACAGAGCTTCCCTTTATCGTCAAATGACACCGTTGTAGTGAGCAAAACAGAATTGCACATCATTTCATACGTCATCTCATATAGATCACAAGTCAGCTATTTTATTTCTCTACTTTGTATATGCTACGTACAAGGAATGTCCCAAGAAAAACCTGATGTATTCCATTCACATGACTCTCTCTACACCTCTCCAAAAAATTATTTAAAAAAAAAACTATGTTTCTATTTACTTCATGCTAATCGAGAAAAAATTAGCAGAAATAGTCTCATTACTTGCTTCCTTGTAAGTAAAAGCGAAATAAGGAAGTACCATAGGTTAAAGCGATAGTCTAAAGCTGGTTGCTAAGTGACTGAAGTTCCTTTGTTTGTACCGACAGGAGATAATATTCCCATATGAGAAAAATATGTTTTGTAAAGCTGAAACCAAAACCAATGAATATCTCAAACGATTTTTTGAGACCTCCGAATCCAAAAAAACATTTTTAGAAAAAGGTGCGTATGTGTCTGCCGGTCAGTTTGTGTGTGTGTTTCAGTGTATGACTGTATCTGTGGGCAACATAGCTCAAAAACGAAAAGTCCATTAAACACTAAGTTCAGTCAGTATTTTACAAGAATGTAACACGTAAATTTTCAAGAAAATCTCCCGCCCCAAGACTACACTTTACATGGAATATTTTTCAGGAATTTTTATTTTCTCCAAAATAGCCCACGATTTTGATTAAAATATCGTATATTAAATATATTTAAATGAGAAATAAAATACACAACTTGCATTTTCTGGGAATAGTGTTGAAGACATCTTTATTCTGGATGAATTTTGTGCAATTTTCCATATCTGGTAGACCGTAAAAGATAGACGAAAACTCAAATAAAAAAAATAAAAAAAATTGAGCTGCTAAAACACAAACTTTGTTGTATACATTTTACTTTCTCTGCACGTACTATATAGATAGTGTGTACAGAAAGTATTGTATTACACTAAAAAATTCCATACCGAGATTTCACCGGTAATATGTGTTTTAGGGTTGGCAGTTAAGCAAAATTCGACAAAATTCATCCAGAATAAAGACGTCTTCAGAGACTATTCCCAGAAAATTCAAGTTATCCATATTATTTGCGATGTAAATATCTTTAACATGAGATATTTTAATCAAAATCGTTAGAGCCATTTTTGGAAAACCAAAATTTTAGTAAATGTTTGCAAGTAAAGAGTAGTTTATGGTTGGGGGATATTTTGGGAATTTTCGTGTCTTATCCTTGGGATATACTGAACTTGAGTACCTAGTTTGGTGTTTAACCGAATTTTCATTTTTGAAATACACACTTGGATCTTTTAAAATGTCTTGTTTGGATACAGGCGCATGTGTGTCTGTGATATAATAGAATTCATGTCTTTACTTTTGTGACTTTAAAAAATACTTGATGTTTGCTATACTCCCTTATCTTCAAGGAAATAAACAATAAGACCTCTTCCGTTAATATTTATCTTGATTAGCATAGAGTATATACGAGGGCCATTCAGAAAGTGACAGACGATTTAGCATAACTAAATAATAGCGAAAGTTATCAACACAAATCTTTATTTACAAAGTTACACTACCTTACTCTATTTTTCAACGTAATCGTCATTGCTATCAAGGTATGTATTGCCATGTGGTACCAGTTTTTCAATGTCGAAATTATACTTTTCTACCGTCAAATAACTTTTGGTTTTTTTTAATGCACAAAATGTTCGGCCAATCGAGTTTTGTATGCAGATGGCACAAGTGTATAGTGATAATGCAACGAACGAATCTACGGTGAGGAAATGGCGCATAATTTACGAGTAAAATACCAGAGTGGAAGTTCGTCAGTCGTTACGGAAATATTGAAAACAAATGTTCATAACAGAATTCAGAAAAACCCGGACACTTTGGACACCGTACATGACTTTTTGGATAAAAAAAATGTCCCAGCCATGAAGACATCAAAGTGACAGGGACATCTTGGCTCATATCTTTAGCGGTGAAAATGTATAACATATGTATTGAAAAACTGGTACCACGTGACAATAAATACCTTGATAGCAATGATGATCACGTTGAGAAATAGTCAGGTAGTGTAACTTTGTAAACAAAGCTTTGTGTTGATAACTTTCGTTATTATTTAGTTATGCATAATCGTCTGTCACTTTGTGGATGACCCTCGTAGATTAATAATGTTTTGTAAGATAGGTAAAATATTCATGTGAGACTGCGTCTCAACCGGAGGTGCTGGGTTTGATCCTCGGCCGGGGCGGCGATCTTTTCTTTAACTAGAATTATTTCCTATATCTCGCAATGTCTGGAAATATGTATGTGAGAGTGAATGTGTGTACGTGTGTGTGTGTGTGTGTGTGTGTGAGAGAGAGAGAGAGAGAGAGAGAGAGAGAGAGAGAGAAATAAAACGATTTAAATCCAACGTACAGAACCTATAGACAACGAATTGTTTCTAATGCAAAGCCCCAGATATGACCTTAGATGTTAATGGGAGTTATATAAATGAAACAAAAAAAATCTGATGTGGTCACTTTCTCTACTTCTGTGTAACAAATTATTGTTAATAAGCTTATTCTTCTATTTACTTCATGTTAATCGAGAAAAAATTAGCAGAAATAGTCTTTATTTACCTCCTTGTAAGTAGGAGCAAAATAAGGGAGTACCATAGGTTAAAGTGAAGTCAAAAGCTGGTTGCTATGTGACTGAAGTTCCTTTGTTTAGACACGAATTGACAAATTTCTGTATGAGAAAAGTAAACGTTTTTCAAAGCTGAACCCCCCCCCCCCAAAAAAAAGGAATATCTCAGAAACGATCAACTCCTCGAAAAAATGTATATACCATAAATTGTGTGTTTTAATGTACTCTACATTTTTTGTATGGTGTCTGTCCATCTCTTACGGTTTAGCAGTTATGCAAAATTCATCCAGAATAAAGTAGTCTTCAGAGACTATTCTCAGAAAATTCGATATACATATTATTTGTCAGGTAGATATGTTTAATATAATATATTTTAATCAAAATCTTTGGAGCCATTTTTGGGAAAATCAAAATTTATGAAAAAAGTTCCTTGTAAAGGGTTGTTGGGGTGGGGGATTTTCTTCAAAATCTTCGTGTCGCATCCTTGGAAGATACCAAACTTAAATACCAAGTTTGGTATTTAACGGTCTTTCCGTTTTTGAGCTATGCTGTCCACAGACACACATACACACAAACACACACAGACAGACACACACGGACTTTTTCTAAAAATACCTTCTCTACACACTACGTACATAGCACGTATAGAAAATGTAATAATTGTGTGAATGGAACACATACATGTTTTGTTGATATAAATAACGTCATATATTTTTGAGATTAAACATAAGCATACTAAGGTCACAAAAACAAATTAAAAACACTTAACTTGTTTCTTTATCGCAGAATTGTTCTTACTGCTTTGTGCATGTACTTGAACAAACTGCAACATATAATTTGGTGTAACGAGGTTTGAAACAAACTGCAGCAAAACACGCAATAAAATGCTTGATTCTTATTGGAGATAAGTTTATAACAACATAAATGTGGCGGCTTTTCTTTAGTGAAAATTGCTCTGTTATTTCATGCCAAGATTATAATGAGATATGCAAATGTGCTCTGTATTTACACACACGTGCGTTACACATAAGCATTTTATCATCTGTAATTTGCTGTCGTCAACATTCTTGCTCTTACACAATTTATTTATGAAGTTCACCTCGAGTTTTGAAGTAATTCTTTCTATAACTTCATGAGAATCCTCTACAGTTCATGATCACATGACTTTGTGTGCCCACAATCCCAAAAAGTCCACAACATCATCTACAAATTATTCCTATATAGTTATTTTTACTTTCTCTAGCCCCATATGTACAAGATACATAGGGATATAGAAGGTATTGTAATGCACCCACAAATTGGATATCGAGATTTCACCGGAAATATATGTTTTGGGGTCCCCTGAGTCCGAAAAAAAACATTTTTAAAAAAAGGTCTGTGTGTGACTTTAAGCAGCATAAAACCAAAACGAAAAGACAGTTAAATACCAAACTTGGTATTTAGGTTGAGTATCCTCCAAGGATGCGACACGAAGATTTTCAAAAAAATCCCCTTACCACAAACTACATTTTACATGGAAAACATTTCGGAAATTTTGATTTTCTTAAAAATGGCTCTAGCGCTTTTGAATAAAATCCCGTATATTAAAGTTGTTTATGTCCGAAATAAAATCTATATCTCGAATTTTTTGGGAATACCCTCTGAAGACTTCTTTATTATGAATGAATTTTGCCTAATTTTGCTTAACTGCTAAACCGTAAGAAACAGAAAAAACTCTCAATAAATGAAAATCACGACAAAACACACAATTTATGTCCTTTACGTTTTTGTTGTGGAGGTAACCATTTCCGAGATATTCCTTGTTATTGGTTTCAATTGTGAAATACTTAAAATTTTCTCAGACAGGGAGTATCCAATTTTCTTTTGTTCTTCTCCTGGCCAAGCAAACAAGTGATTTACAATGACAATCGCATAACAACAGCTTTTAAAACATTTGACAATCACTTTAGCATAGCGCATTCCCTTATACTTATAAGAACTAAGTAATAAGAACATTCTGCTAATATTTATCTCGATTAGCATTGTGTACAAAGAAGAAGAATCTTTTGTAGGAGGTTTGTAGAGCAGCTAGAGAAAGTCATGTGAATGCAACACATCAAATTTTTTAGTATAATATAGTACCTTCTCTAGCTACTATGTACATTGTACATACACGCTAGAGAAAGGCAAAAAAGTAGCTATTTTTGCATACGCTAACACAAGTGCCAGGAGTCGATATATGAACGGGTATATAGAGCCAGTACTGCAGGCGTATCCAAACTGATACTGCAATATCATCACAAATATTGCTTGGGGCGGCTTATCCCAGAAGCGTCGCTTCTGTAAATGGCCACATTTCCTCCCACGATACCAAACATACCTTACACAAGTGTAAAAAGGTCTAGAAAGCCCTCGTATACAGTATTCCTGTAATACAAATCAAATTTCTAAGAGTAAGAGCTGAAGTTTTCATTAAATCAAATGTTTGTTTACTTTAAGTATGAATGAATAAGTGTGTTTATCGAACTGATACTTCTAATAGACACCGTTGCTATGCAGAAACGACATAAGAAAAATTGGCGCAACGGATGGGATAAAGTAAACAAAATTCACTCGTTGCTCCGGTAATCAGTAGGATAAAGTAAATAAATTAATGGTTGATAACAAATAAACTTTTTTTTACTTTCTCTGTACGTACTATGTACATAGTGTATAGAGAAGATATTGCTCTCCACCAAAAAATTCGATACCGAGATTTCACCGGAAATATATGTTTTAAAGTCCCCTGTATCCAAAAAACAACTGATGTGTTCCATTCACATGACTTTCTCTACTTCTGTGTAACAAATTATTGTTAATAAGCTGATTCTTCTATTTACTTCATTCTAATCGAGAAAAATTAGCAGAAATAGTCTCATTACTTGCTTCCTTGTAAGTATAAGCGAAATATAGGTTAAAGTGAAGTCAAAAGCTAGTTACTAGGTGACTAAAGTTCCTTTGTTTGTATGGACACGAGTTGATAAATTCCTGTATGAGAAAAGTACAAGTTTTTCCGAGCTGGAACCAAAAACAAGGAATATCTAAAAAACGATCAACTCCTCGAAAAAAAGTATATAACATAAATTGTGTGGTTTAATGTGCTTTACAGTTTTTGTGTGGTAAGTTTTTGTCCATTTCTTACGGTTTAGCAGTTTGCAAAATTTCGTAAAATGCAGCCAGAAAAGTAGTCTTCAGAGGCTATTCCCAGAAAATTACAGATATACAATTTATTTGTCAGGTAAACATCTTTAATATACTATATTTTATCCAAAATCGTTAGAGCTATTTTTGAGATAAATAAAAATTTTCGAAAAAAGTTCCATCGAATTTTTGGGTGGAATACAATATCATCTCTGTCCAATATGTACATGCGGCCTAGAGGAAGTAAAACAATTTTTGAAAATCGGTTGTATAAAGCTCGCGAAATTAAAAAAAAATGCCTGTTACTTTTTTTATCACGTTACGTAAAAGGGACACTAGAAATTGTATTTCCAGTGAAATCATGGTATCGACTTTTTGGTTGGTTGGAGTACAATACCTTCTCTATACACTATGTACATAATAGGCGTAGAGAAGGTAAAGATTAATTATCTTTGGAAATTTTCTTTTAGTTTCTCATGAATTCAGTTAATTGGTTGAGTTAGAGGAGGTCACCATTAGACTGCTTGGAATATTACGAACGCATCTAAAGGCGCAGCTCGTTGAGAGCAGTTTTATTTTTTCGCCAGCAGTTGACTACATCTGCGCTTGGCACTTGAAGGGTTAGAAATGGAGACGGAACTAGCTTGAAAGCCATAACTGCTCGGCAGCCGCCCAAAAGTACGCACTGGAGGAAAAACTTAAAGACAACTCCTCAATGAGGTCCGTGCAAGAAGTCAATACAATCCATAACGTGGTGCTAAGCGAAGCCAGGGGTTGGCAACACTGACTCGCTCAAAATCTCAGTTGACGTTTTTATTACTTCAACTCTTCTACATCTTAACAGACCAAATGTCCTTTATTTATGCCACAGAATTCTTAGAAAATGTTAGTTTTTTATTACTTTCTCTATACGCACTATGTACATGTGTATTGCACTCCACCCAAATATTCGATGCCGAGATTTCAACGGAAATATATGTTTTAGGGCCCCCTGTATCCAAGAAACCTATTTCAGAAAAAGGTCCATGTGTCTGTGAACACGATAACTCAAAAACGAAAAGTAGGTAAAATACCAAATTTGGTGTTATAGTTTAGTATCTTCCAGGGATGCAACACGAAGATTTTGAGAAAACCCCCCACCCCCAACTACCCTTTACATGGAACTTTTTTCCAAAATTTTGATTTTCTCAAAAATGGCTCCAACGATTTTGATTAAAATTTCGTATATTAAATATATTTACCTGAAAAATAAAATGTATATCTTGAATTTTCTGGGAATAGCCTCTGAAGAGTAGTTTATTCTGGATGAAGTTACTGAATTTTGAATAACTGCTAAACTGTAAGAGATGGACAAAGACTTACTACACACAAAATGTAGAGCACGTTAAAACACACAATTTATGATGTATACATTTTTTCCGTGGACTTCGTCGTTTTTGAGACATTCCTTATTTTTAGTTTCCACTATGAAAAACTTTTACATTTCTCATACAGGAATTTGTCAACTGCTGTCCATACAAATAAAGGAACTTCAGTGACATAGCAACCAGCTTTTGATTATCCCTTTAACCTACGGTGCTCCCTTATTCGCTTCTACTTACAACCAAGCAAGTAATATGGCTATTTGCGCTAATTTTTTACTGATTAGCATGAAGTAAATAGAAGTGTAATCTTTTTAAGAATAATTTGTTGCAGAAATGTAGAGAAAGTCATGTGAATGGTACACATAAATTTTTTCTTGTTGATCCACATAAACATTTGATAAAAAGCTTTGTGATGTGATACACTCACATGATTTTCTCTACTTATTCTAAAACAAAATATCTTACAAAAGCTTATTCCTTTGTGTACTTCATTTTCAGAAATGGTTTCAATGCGCTAGTCCAATCTTTGAAGAGCTGCCATTGAAATTCGCTTCTTTTTAGTTTCTCTAGCCCCATTTGTACAATGTACTACGTGGTAGATAGTGGAAATATTATATTCAATCCAAAAGTTCGGTACCGAGATTTCAGTGGAAATATATGTTTTGAGATCCCCTGAATCTGTATGTGTGTCTGTCTGTGGACAGCTTAACTCAAAAACATAATTTTTATTCAAGTTCTGTATCATCCAAGGATGCGACATAATTTTCATGAAAATCTCCCAACCGCAACTAACCATTATATGGAAATTTTCGAAAATTTTGACTTTCTAAAAATTAGCTGTGACAACTTTCATTAAATATGTTTTAAGATATTTTATTACAAACGAATTTTCCAAGAATAGCCTTCATTCTGGATGGCTGTGAAGTGCGTTGTGTAATACAGCTTTTAAAGGCAAAGGAAGCTCATCGTCAACTTTTAAAGGTTTGCTGTGACAGCGCGGCTGCAATGTTAAACCGCCAATGAATGCCCAAGATAAGGCAATTTCAATATATCGCGGTCATCTGACTGGAGCGATATTGACAAAACAACTAATCGCAGCTGATGTTCATTTCCTTGAAATCTTGTCGCACCTGACGCTCGTTTGTGCTGTCTTGGTTATTGGTAACAAAGTGACACTCGTCAGGTAACCTTCACTTCTAATGACTGTCAGTTCCACAATTTTACTTTCAATTAATTCAGTTACATTGTTAATTTAAAGTTGTATACAGGTCCTAATGTATTTGGTTAAAAAAATATGATATGTTTCATTCACACGACTTTCTCTACTTCTGTGTAACAAATTATTGTTAGAAGCTTATTGTTCTATTTACTTCATGCTAATCGAGAAAAAAATTAGCATAAATAGTCTTATTACTTGCTTCCTTGTAAGTAGAAGCGAAATATGGGAGTACCATAGGTTAAACTGAAGACAAATGCTGGTTACTAGGTTACTGAAGTTCCTTTTTTATATGGACACGAGTTGACAAATTCCTGTATGAGAAAAGTACAAGTTTTTCAAAGCTAAAACCAAAAACAAGGAATATCTAAAAAACGACCAACTCCTCAAAAAATGCATAGAACATAAATTGTGTGATTTAATGTGCTCCACATTTTTGTATAGTAAGTTTTTGTCCATTTCTTACGGTTTAACAGTTGTGCAAAATTTCGTAAAATTAATCCAGAATAAAGTAGTCTTCAGAGGTTATTCTCGGAAAATTCAAGATATACATATTATTTGTCAGGTAAATATCCTTAATATACACTATTTTAATCAAAATTGTTTAAGCTATTTTTGAGAAAATCAAAATTTTCGAAAATAGTTCCATGTAAAGGGAGTTGGGGTGGGGGGATTTTCTTGAAAATCTTCATGTCGCATCCTTGGAAGATACTAAACTTAAATACCAAGTTTGGTATTAAACGGTCTTTTCGTTTTTGAGCTATGCTGTCCACAGGCACACAGACACACACCCACGCACACACACGGAGCTTTTTCCAAACATGCTATTTTTGGATTCAGGGGGACCCAAAACATGTATTTCCGGTGAAATCTCTGTATCGAATGTTTGGGTGCAATACAATACCTTCTCTATACACTATGTACATAGTACGTGTAGAGATAGTAAAAAGGAGTGAAAACAGTCATATTAGTACATCATTTGTATGAGATTAGTGCAATAACCTCAAATAAAATATTTGTTTGAATTTCATGTATTAGTTATTAAAATATGAAGTAAAATAATTGTTCCCTATCTCTATTGTAACTATCGATAATCGTCCATTGGGTGTCGACACAGTCGGACATATCATAATTCAGGAGGCAGTGAAGAAAGAAAAGAAAAACATTAGGTAAATAAACATGGCTAAATGCGCCATCTACCATTAGAGAACTAATGTAAGTATTACAATTATAGCCTATAAATCTCCCTTCCTATGTATTATAAATTATTAATAGTCTATTTCGCTGAATTGTGCTATCAAATTGTCAAATACAACTCGTGTTTTCATCTCTTAGAACAATTCACTCGTGGTATTACTTATGGTAAGGTAATTACTGATGAAATGGTGAGCAAAGCATGGAGTGGGCGGCCTTCTGCTGTCATTGATGGTTTGGTTAAACAAGTGAACGAGGCGCTTTGTTAAAACAGACGGTTCACCATAAGAATGTACAAAACAAAGTTCAGCAATGGTTGTCTTCCCTGGCGTCAGTTTTCTTTGAAGGAAATATGCAAAATTTGTTTCCCTGCTATGATAAATGCCGGAACAAGGTTGATAACTATGGTCGGAAAATAGGTGAAGGAGTACATTTTCATATACAAATAAAAGTATATGGATAGAGAAGGTATTGCACTCCACCCAAAATTTCGATACCGAGATTTCACCGGAAATATATGTTTAGGGTCCCCTGTATCCAAAAAAAAAAAAGCATTTTCAGAAAAAGGTCCGTGTGTGTGTGTCCATGTGACTGTGAACACGATAACTCAACTACCGAGTTTGGTGTTTTACAGAATTTTCGTTTTTAAGTTTAGTATCTTCCAGGGATGCGACACGAAGATTTTCAGAAAAATCCCCCACCCCAAACTACCCTTTACATGGAAAAAATTTCGAAAATTTTTGATTTTCTTAAAAATGGCTCTAATGATTTTGATTAAAATATCGTATATTAAAGATATTAACCTGACAAATAAAATACATATCTTGAATTTGCTGAGAATGGCCTCTGAAGACTACTTTATTCTGGATGAATTTTACAAAATTGTGCATAACTGCTAAACCGTAAGAGATGGACAAAACCTTACCACATTAAAAATGTAGAGCATTTGAAAACACACAATTTATGTCATATGCATTTTTTCGTGGAGTTGATCATTTTTGAGATATTTGTTTTTCTTGGTTTCAGCTTGGAAAAACTTTACTTTTCTCATACAGGAATTTATCAACTCCTGTCCATACAAACAAAGGAACATCAGTCACATAGCAACCAGCTTTTGGCTTTCACTTTAACTTAAGCTACTCACTTATTTCGCTTCTACTTACAATAAAGCATGAAATAAGATTATTTCTGCTAATTTTATTGATTAGCATGAAATAAATAAAAGATAAGCTTATTAACAATAATTTGTTACAGATATATAGAGAAAGTCATGTGAATGGAACACATCAGATTTTATTTTACGTAAGCTAAAACAAAATATGCAAAATATGCAACAAAGTCACCAGATTATAGTATTTCAGTAGTGAAACGAGTTATTTGAAACGAATGGAATTGTATTTCTGTTATCTCACCAGATGAATGATTCAGGTGGCTTACTGATTAATTTGTTTATAACAGTTGCGTGTTTGGAAGAGCACGCAGCCATCGATTATAACGTTCATACGTCAGAGAGAATAGACGCATGAGTAATGGCCGATAGCTTTTAATATATGACTTTTTTACCTCTGGAGAGGGGAGACAGACAAATTGTTACGTATTACTGGTATTGAGGTGTTAGTTCTCTGCTATTTTTCATGAAAAGACAGCCAAAATTAAAAACAAATCCATTGTCATGGTTACCATTCGTTCTTCATCATACCCCTGTATCCAGCGGTGCACTGCCACGTCACACAAATCATGTTATTACACGTTTTAACGTTTCTATCACTTAGCTATCAGAAGTAGATGAAGTATTGTGATCAATTCAAAAATTCTGTACAAGGACGTATTCGAAAATACATGTTTGAAGCTCCCTTAATTCAGAAAAGTAGTTTACAAAATAATTTCCATGAGGGCATCCATGTGTGTATTTCTAAAGATTAGATTGTATTAGAAAGCATTCTGTAGGTTGGTTTAGGTCAGGAAGCCACTGAACATAGAACTTGTCCCGGCATATACATGTATACATAAGTTTATATACCACGAAAAAAAAAATGTATAAACTCTAGTGCTAAAAGCATGGCTTACAAAAACAGCACAAAAAACCTATAATCACACCACTTGCTTTTGAGGCCTGCACGCTATTGCACTATACTTACCATTCTGACTTCATATACCCAAGGTCGCGGGTTCAAACCCGGCGGAGGACGATGGATATTTTCGGGAGTAAAAATCCTTAGTATGGCTTCCTTCGGAAGGGAAGTAAAGCAGTGGGTCCCGTGTCGTAAATTTACGGCATGTAAAAGAACCTCAAGCCTGATAGAGAGGCCTCTGAGCAAAATTAAGCGGTCTTTCACGCCCAGTATAGAATGCGACGTGAGAACCACTGCAATTAAAGACCGTCCATAAATAAAACGCCATTTCATTTTTCATTTTAATGTGCTTTATAAAAGCACATGTACTATTTCTACTTTCTTTATACGTACTATGTACATTGTGTATAGGGAAGGTATTGTATTGCACCCAAAAATTCGATACCGAGATTTCACCGGAAATGTATGTTTTAAGACCCCCTGGATCCAAAAAATGTCCGTGTGTGCATGTGTGACTGTGGGCAGCATAGCTCAAAAATTAAAAGACCGTGAAAAATCAAACTTGGTATTTAAGTTTAGAATCTCCCAAGGATGCGCCACAAAGATTTCAAGAAAATCCCCCAACCCCCAACTACCTGTTACATGGAAAAAATTTAGAAAATTTTGATTTTCTTAAAAATGTCTCAAACAATTTTTATTAAAATCTCGTATACTATAGATATTTACTTGACAAATAAAATCCATATCTTGAATTTTCTGGATTATAGCCTCTGAACACTACTTTATTCTGGATGAATTTTACGGATTCTTGCATAACTTCTTAACCGTAAGAGATGGACAAAAACTTACCACACACAAAATGTAGAGCACGTTAAAATACACAATTTATGATATATACATTTTGTTCCTGGAGTTGATCGTTTTTAAGATATTCCTTGTTTTTAGTTTCAGCTTTGAAAAACAAACTTTCCTCATACAGGGTGTTGTCAACTGCTGTCCATACAAACAAAGGAACTTCAGTCACATAGCAACCAGCTTTTGACTTCACTTTAACCTATGGTACTCCTTTATTTCGATTCTACTTACAACGAAGCAGGTAATAAGAATATTTCTGCTAATTTTTTCTCAATTAGCATGAAGTAAATAGAAGCATAAGTTTTTTTAACAATAATTTGTTACGGATATGTAGAGAAAATCAGGTGAATGTAACACATCAGATATATTTTTTTTACATGCACATAAAAGCAGAGAATATAAAAAGTAATGCCAAAATGTATAAATAAATATAATTTCATTATATGTAACACTGATGTAATGTCAGATGATAGTTTTCTAATTATCGACATAATAGTTACTACTAGTAATTATATAAAACTGAAATATGATTATTGTATTATGTGCTCTTCATAAATGTCAACAAGATACAATACACATTTACGCATATGTTATACAATTAACAATGTATTTACAATTTAAACACCATGACTAAAGAACGGAAGGTTCAATAAATCTCAGAATTCTAAATAATGTGATCCCAGAATGATGTCAGGGATTTTCTAAATTATTAAAGCTACAAATGTAATTCTATTCAGGGATTACTGACAGCAAAGGAAGTATTAAACCGAGTATGTCTTTTCATTCTGGATATATTAATTAATTCGACTTAATTAACTAAAATCAAAACATTACCTTCTTCTACAAAACTAAACTACATTTACCATTTTTACTTCCTCAACACCTATGTTAAGTACACAGTAGGTAGAGAAGGTAGTGTATTTCACTCATAAACTGGATGTCTAGATTTTGCCAGAAATATGCGTTTTAGGGTCCCCTTTATAAAAAAAACATTTTTAGAAAAATTTCCTGTGCCTGTGAATAAGATAACTCAAAAACAAACATTTACTAAAATACAAACTTAGCTTTTTTAGTCCAGTGTCTTACAAATATGTGACACGAAAATTCTGAAAAAAAAATCTGATGTGCACTATTCACTTGACTTTTCTATATTTCTGCAACAAAGTATTGTTATTATTGTTATTGTTTATCTAATTGAGAAAAATTAGCATATATAACCTTATTACTTGCTTCCTTGTAAGTATAAGCGAAATAAGGAAGTATCTTAGGTTAAAGTGATGGTGAAAATTTGGTTGCTATGTGACTTTGTTTGTATGAACAAGAGTTGACAGATTCCTGAATGAGAAAAGTTTTAAAGCTGACCAAAAACAAGGAATATCTCAAAAGCGACCAACTCCACGAAAAAAAATGTATATACCATAAATTGTGTGTTTTAATGTGCTCTACATTTCTTGTGTGGTAAGTATTTGTGTATCTCTTACGGTTTAGCAGATATACAAAATTGCGTAAAATTCATCCAGAATAAAGTAGTCTTCAGAGATTATTTCCAGAAAATTCAAGATAAATATTTTATTTGTCAGGTAAATATCTTTAATATACGATATTTTAATGAAAATCGCTGAAGCCATTTTTGTGAAAATCAAAATTTTCGAAAAAAGTTCCATGTAAGGGATAGTTGGAAGTAAGAGAATTTTTTTGAAAATGTGCGTGTCACATCCTTGGTAGATACCAAATCTAAATACCAAGTTTGCTTTTTAACGGAGTTTTCGTTTTTGAACTATGCTGCACACAGATACCTGCAGACAGATTTTTTTTTTGGATTTAGGGGGTCTCAAAACATGTATTTACAGTGAAATCTGGGTATCGAATTATTGGGTGGAGTGCAATACCTTCTCTATACTCTATGTATATAGTACTTGTAGAGAAAGTAATACATTTTGTCCATAATAAGGTTTTCTCCAAGCTAAGAGCCATGCAGTGTTATTCGCAGTTTCCTTCTGGTGTTGACGCTTGCAGCTGTTGAACGAGGTCATCAGAAGTGACTGCAACTTTGGCTATGAATATCTAAGACACCCTGGAGTCATTAGCTTGCCATCTATTCTCGTCACGGTGAATTAGTCTTATTAGATCAGTTGCAGTTCATCAAGTTGGTAGAATTGGCAATTCTACCCGATGTAATTACACGTCAGCAACAGTATGAGACAGTGAGGTTTAAAGTATGGCATCTCTGGAGTTTACTTTTATACACAAGAGAGGTAAAGGTATACTTACCGAATTGCAATAACCTAGCAGTAGCAGCAGCATTTTATTAAGTTTACAATATGGGGTATGGAAGTGAATATTCTTAAAACTAAAGTACTCGCATTTAAAATGGTTTCGTGTACGGTCAGCAGGAAAAGTGGACATTCAGTCCATTCACATGACTTTCTCTACATCTCTCTAACAAGAGCTGCTTCTATTTACTTCATGCTAATCGAGAAAAAATTAACAGAAATAGTCTTATTATTTGCTACCTTGTAAGTAGAAGCGAAATATGGGAGTATCATAGGTTAAAGAATAATATATTATATAAATCATGTGCTTTAACATGCTCTACATTTTTGGTGTGGTAAGTTTTTGTCCATCTCTTACGGTTTAACAGTTATGCACAATTCTATACAATTGATCCAGAATAAGGTAGTCTTCAGAGGCTATTCCCAGAAAATTCAAGATATACATTTTATTTGTCAGGTAACTAGCTTTAATATATGAATATTTTAATCAAAATCGTTAGAGCTATTTTTGAGAAAATCAAAATTTTCGAAAAAAGTTCCATGTAAAGGGTAGTTTGCGGTGGGGGGATTTTTCTCAAACTCTTCGTGTGCATCCCTGGAAGACACTAAACTTAAATACCCAGTTTGGTTATTTACCGTCTTTTCGTTTTTGAGCTATCGTGTTCGCACACACACACACACGGACCTTTTTATGAAAATGTTTTCTTTTATAGAGGGGACCCTAAAACATATATTTCCGGCGAAATCTCATTATCGAATTTTTGGATGAAGTGCAATTACCTTCTATACACACTATGTACATAGAGAAAGTAAAAATGTTAAATATTTCGACTATCTAGGTGTAAGGTTTGACATGGAAGGAAAATGGCACAAGAACACAGAGTTTGTAAAACACAAAGGGATGGGTCAACTTTCTAAAATATTGAAGTTACTGGCTTGTATATCAGATATGCCAGTAAAAACATTACAAACCATGTATGAGGTAATGGTTAGGTTTTCATTACTATATGGAAGTGAGGTGAGGAAATGGGATAATCTAAATAAAATACAATGTCGTTTCTGGAAACGTATTCTGGGGTTAGGGAGGGGTACTTCTAATTACGGTGTTCTTAGTGAGGTAGGATGCTGCAAGATGCTGTATGTGCTAAATTAAGTGTAGTTAAATACTGGCTGCGAATAATTAAAGGTGATCAAACAACTTTAAGAGCAAAATATTAAGAGCATCCAAAATGGTGGGCGGCGGGGCTACAACGAGGATTATCAAAGATTGGCTTACACACACCCACACACAATCACACAAACGCATGGACCTTTTTCTTAAAATGCCTTTTCTTAATATATCCCCGGTGAAATCTCGCTATCGAATTTTTGGGTGGAATACAATAATTCCTATATACACTATGTACATAATACGTGTAGAAAAAGTAAAAAACACAGTTAAGTCAAACTTCATATTTATGTTTTGTATCTTCCAAGGTTGCGACACGAAGATTTTTCCCTACATCAACTCTTGACATGGCTTCAAGGAATTTGATTAAAATGGCATATGTGAAAGATTTCATGAAAAATGTAAATTAATATATTATTTTCCGGGAAAGGCCTCTAAAGTCTTCTGATAAACCGTAAAACCACGAATGTGTTCATTTTATCGATAATTCACGACCGGAGCGAAGCGATGTCCTAAGAGGTAAAAACAGGAGTTGTATTTGACAAGACAATTCAGAGAAATAGACTATTAATAATTTATAATATATAGGAAATGAGATTTTATCAGGTTATGATTGTAATACTTACATTAGTTCTCAAATGGTGGATGACGCATTCGGTTCTGTCTATTTACCGAATGTTTTTCTTTTATTTCTTCACTGCCTCCTGAATTATGATATGGCCGACCGTGCCTACACTCAATGTACGTATATCGATAGCAACAATAGAAATAGGGAAAAATTTTAATAACTAATACATGAAATGGAAGAAAACTTTATTTTATTTGAGGCTATTGCACTCACACCATACATAAAATACAAATAATAATTATTTTCACTCCTTTTTTGAACTAAATACATTATCAATTGTATAAAAATTTAAATAAATCTCATAACTGAATTAATTGAAAGTACACCTGTGGAATTGACAGTTATTAAAAGTAAAGGTTGACTAATTGGATTGTCATCTGTTATCAAAAACCAAAGTAGGAACGTCAGATGTGACACGATTTCAAAGAAATGAACATCAGCTGCGATAAGATGTTTCGACAATATCGCTCCATTCAGATAACCGCGATTGGTTGAAATTGTCTAATCTCGACCGTTACATTGGCGTTTTAATAGTTGAGCTGAGATGTCAAATACAGCTCGTCTCTTCGTTCTGGTCGTGTATTATCGACAAGATGAAAACACTCGTGGTACATGGAGGAGCACAAATATTGCTGACGAGAATCTGTCCCATTTGCGAGGAGGAAATTTCTTGGTAAGAAATAAGAAAGGAGGAATGGAGCGAAACACATTTACTGCGATTCTGTACTACGGTGAATGTAGAGCTAGAAGCATGTTGGACGCTACTGGCAGGCACGGAAGACGTGTACGGGCTAGGTAAATTTATACATAAGACAAGACAGCTGAGATCTGAGAAGGCTGACAATAGAGAAGCGGTAAGAACATCTAAACAATCTTTTATATACATATATTTTATGTCATACTTATGACATTGTGTATAGTGTATGTGTACACTTATGCATCTGAATAAGGTGTACTCTGCGTTTTAGAGTTAAATTGGTGTATTTGAATATCTTGGTCTTTTTATTTTCATGTTTACTCTTTTAATTCTTTGTTATTCATGTTGTTGTTTCAATATTGCTTACTATTTTGTCTATTACAAAAGCACGTACGGTTTGTGGACCCGTGCGATTGTTGAAATTCAATGTTGAGTACTGCAGTTGAGTACTGTCCGGTGGCACAGTTAAATGTACAAAATACACTTACAATAATAATCTTAAGTTAAATTAAGAATAGTAATACAACTAACATGTTACATATTTTTTAAATGCCTAACTACTTATTATTCAGTATAGCAATATTTATGTCAATTACCAGCATGTTTATAAACAGTTATTATAAAGCCTCAACATTAATATATACATTAATAATATACACTAATGCAGTTTTTGAGATCCTTAATTACTTCACAATATTTACTCAAATTAACTAACATTTATTCTCTTTAAATTATTCCTAAACTTCCTTAAGGTTAGAGGGCAGCCCTGAAAGGCAGTTACAGGCAATTTATTCCATTCTTAAATGGTCCTATTAACAAAAGAAAATGTTCCTACGTCGGTTCTGTACCTTGTACACTTAATTACTTTCTCTACATATACTATGTACATAGTGTATAGAGGAAGTATTGTATTCCACCTAAAAATTCGATACCGACATTTCACCATAAATACATGTTTTAGAAACCCCTGAATACAAAAAAGAGCATTTTTAAAAAAAAGGTCCATGTGTGTATGTGTCTGTGGACAGCATAGCTCAAAAACGAAAATACCGTTGAAAACCAAACTTAGTATTTAAGTTTCGTATCTTCCAAGGATGCGATACGAAGATTTATAAAATAATACCCCCTCCTCCAACTACCCTTTACATAGACATTTTTTCGAAATGTTTTATTTTCTTAAAAATTGCTCTAACGATTTCGATTAAAATGTGGTATATTAAAGATATTTAACTGACAAATAAAATGTATATCTTGAATTTTCTAGGAATAGCCTCTGAAGGCTACTTTGTGTTGGATGAATTTTACGGAATTTTGCCTACTGATAAACCGTAAGAAATGGACAAAAGCTTACCACACAAAAATGTAGAGCAGGATAAAACACACAATTTATGTTATATACATTTTTTTCGTGGAGTTGATCATTTTTTAGATATTCCTTGTTTTTGGTTTCACATTTGAAAAACTTACTTTTGTCATACAGGAATTTGCCAACTCGTGACCATATAAACAAACGAACTTCAGTCACTTAGCAACCAGCTTTTGACTATCACTTTAACCTATGGTACTCCCTTATTTCACTTCTAATTACAAGGGAGCAAGTAATGAAACTACTTCTGCAAACTTTTTCTCGATTAGCGTGAAGTAAATAGAAGCATAAGCTTTTTAACAATAATTTGTTACAGAGATGTAGAGAAAGTCATGTGAATGGTACACATCAGATTTGTTTATACAAATGATTGTTTCTTCCTTAGTATGCTGGATTTTCTAACCTCTTTCTAACGTCTTCTCGTGCATTTAAACATGCATAAGCTTTGAATAGTGCGACTAACCTATGTGTTTTTTCGCCTAACTTTTAGCTGCTCTCATTTATTCTCTTTACCTTTCGTAAGTCCAATATCTTTACCTCTCTTGATGGATTTAACCGTATATTGATTGACTTCCTGTAAAGATTTTTGAACATTTTAAATTGGAGTGATTCCTGGTCGTAATGACGAGACAAATAACCGTTTCCATTTTGTTATTTCACACAAATAACAGTTGAACTTCCGATGGATCCGCGCAGATCGCTTTAACCAGAGAGCATAGGTTCAGATTAGCTTCCATCACGCAACCAAAGAGGAATTCAAGCAAGAACAGTAGACAATCGATCATGTCGTTACCTCATTAATTACATGCGCCAGGTCGATTTATTACCAGGTGTTACTCAATAAAGACTATCATCAATTGGTCCTTGGTGAGAATGCCTTCTAAGATAATCTCGAGAGAATCAGTTTCACTCTATAAAAAATCACTAGGTGGTGTTGTAACTCTTCATCACTGTGTTTTGGAGGGCTGACCGCTATCAGTGGAACAAATTTTAAAATACAGTTGCACTTTGTCAAATTCCAACCTCCTTCACTCAGTATTCCAGAGAGGAATAGTTTATAACCGTTAACTGTTTTCAGATTCATGCTGCAAATCGTATGCACCAAACTCGTTCGACCATGATTTATAAGATCTTTGTGATAAAAAATCTGATCTGTTCCATTCACATGAATTTCCCTATATCTCTGCAACAAAATATTGTTAAAAAGCTTATGCTTCTATTTACTTCATGCTAATCGAGAAAAAAATAGCAGAAATAATCTTATTGCTTGCTTCCTCGTAAGTAGAACCGAAATAAGACTGTTTCATAGGTTAAAGTGATAGTCAAAAGCCGGTTGCTATGTGACAATACTCCTTTGATTGTTTGGATAGCAGTTGACAAATTCGTGTGTGAGAAAAGTATGTTTTTTAAAGGTGAAATAAAAAACCAGGAATAACTCAAAAACGATCAACTCCACGAGAAAAATGTATACGAGACATAAATTGTGTGTTTTAACGTGCTCAACATTTTTGTGTGATAAGCTGTTGTCCTGTTACGGTTTAGCAGTTATAAAAAATTCCGTAAAATTGATCCAGAATAAAGTAATCTTCAGAGGTTATTCCTAGAAAATTCAAGATGTACATTTTATTTTTCAGGTAAATATCTTTAATAAGAGATATTTTAATCAAAATTGTTAACGCCATTTTTGAAAAAATAAACATTTTTGAAAATGGTTCCACGTAAAGGGTAGTTAGGGGTGAGGGGATTTTTTTTAAAATCTTCGTGTCGCATCCTTGCAAGATACTTAACTTAAATACCAAGTTTGGTATTTTACTGACATTTCGTTTTTCAGTTATCACGTTCACACACATATACACGGACCTTTTTGTAAAAATGCCTTTTTTGGATACGGGGGGGGACTAAAAGATATATTTCCGGTGAAATATTGGCATGGAATTTTTGGGTGGAATGCAATACCTTCTCTATGTACTATGTACATAGTACGTGTTGAAAAAGTAAATATCTGATGTGTTCCATTCACATGACCTCCTCTACAAATTACTGTTGTATAGCTTATTGTTCTACTACTTCATGATAATCGAGATAAACATAAGCAGAGCTTTTCCTTATTACTTGGGATCTTATAAGTGGAAGGGGCATAATAAATTGCACATGCTAAAGCGCTGGTCTCGGTCGCTATGTGAAACAATTGAAATTCCAATCTCTCTGCTTGCCAGCAGTAAACAAACGAGAAACAAGAAAAAAAAAGTCAAGCGCCCTAAAATTTAAACTAGTAACCGGGAATGACTCGAAAACGGTTAATTCCATATTTTTTGAGTTGCAAGCTTTTATATACCTCTTATGGTTTACCAGTTATACAAAAGTCACCCAGAATGAAAAGGTCTTCAGAGGTTATTCCCAGAAAATTGAAGATATGCATTTCGCTTGTCATGAAAATATCTTATACATAAGATATTTTAATCAAAATTGTTAGACATTTTAGAGAAAATCAAAAAGGATGGTTTGTAATGGTGGGGGGATTTTCCTGTCGCATCCTTGCAAGATACCAAACTGAAACAATGAGTTTGGTATTTAAGTTTTTGCGTTTTTGAGCTATTCTATCCACACACACACGCACACACAAGGACTTTTTTCTAAAAATGTTTTTTTCTGGATTCAGGGGGACTCAAAACGTATATTTCTGGTGAAATCTCGGTATTCAGTTTTGAGTGCATCACAATACCTTCTCTATACACTATCTACATAGTACGTGTAGACAAAGTAAAAATCTTCTGATATTTACATAAAATAATATGAAATAGTAGAGAAAAGTCAGAATACATATTTATTTAAATGTTTGCCAAATGCTAAATATAGGGTCATTACTTATTTTTAGTTTCTCTACACGTACTATATTTTACATAGTGAAAGGGGAATTCTATTGTATTGCACCCAAAAATTCGATACCAAGATTTCACCGGATATAAATGTTTTGAGACACCTGAATATAAAAAAAAAAAAAAAAAAAAAAAACGGTTTTAGATAATGTCCGTGTGAACTTGTGTGTCATGTGAATGGGCCACATCAGATGTTTTACAGAGGTCTCTAAATCGGTTTTGAGATTTTTTTTTTTTTTTTTTTTTTTTGCGTGCTGTAAATCTAAAATACGGGATCAACGGCTTTCCTAAGGATTTTTACAGCCACAAAAATCCATTGCCCTCAGCGAATTTGGGAACCAGAGGCTGGTATGTTACACCTAGACACTCTTGTCGTCCTCCAGCACGAAGATTTGAAAAAAAGAACTCGTGCAGCAACTCCCATGTCTTAATAATTGACCCACTGCTAAGATAGAGATTCAGGTACTTGAAACGACATGAGGAAAATCTGATGTGTCCCATTCACATGACTTTCTCTGCATCTCCAACAAATACTCTTCTATCTACTTCATGCTGATCGAGAAACAATTAGCATAAATAGTCTTATTACTTGCTTCCTTGCGAAATAAGGAAGTACCATAGATTAAAATGATAGTCAAAAGCTGGTTGCTATATGACTGAAGTGCCTTTGTTTGTATAGACAGGAAAGTTTTTTAAAGCTGAAACTAAAAACAAGAAATATCTCAAAAGCGATCAACTCCAGAAAAAGCTGTTTATAACATAAATTGTGTGTTTTAACGTGTTCTAAATTGTTTGTGTTGTAAGTTTTTGTCCATCTCTTACGGTTTAATAGTCAAGCAAAATTCCGAAAAATACGTATCGCGGCACTTAGTCTGGATTGAAAAAAATAATAATAAAAAAACATTTACTCTATGACAGGAATCAAACTCATGACCTTTGTGACAGTAACTTCCCGCGTTACCCATTAAGCAAACAGAGCAGGTGAAAAAGCGCCTCCAGAGTAGGCCACATAACTCAAAAACGTAGTTAATGAATGCTCAGTGTCGCACTGTCAAGTGGTTAGTTCGAGATTTTTACAGATTTTCGCGACATTAAATCTTGAGCTGCTAAAAATCGATATTTCTATACTCGGGCAATAGTTTTAAAGACATTCTAAGCCATTTTTTCGACCTGCTTTGCTTTAACACCGACTTATCAGCACCTGATACCCACACGTTTAACGCTATGTAGCTGCGTTATGTTTATCCGGGGACCATGCATCGCCGATCTCAAATTACTTATATCAGTCACATGCACAATCTCGCAAACTATTTCGGTGTAGTTCATTAACACCCTATACATATATACCTCCTCAGCTGCTGTGGTGCAAGCGCTGCGTGTCCCTAGCACCGTGGTACTGCTGACGTGACCAGAAGTAGTCGGGCCGTACACACCTGAGGCCCTCCCGAAAGGAAGTTGTTCGGACTGGGTTGGACTCGACGCGGCAGTGGTCCCGATACCCGTAGGTTATTGGGTGCGTCTCGGCTTTGCCTTGATGGGGAAGTGAGACCCAAGTTTTCCGGCTCTAACCTGGACAATTAGTAGACGGTAAGCTGGAAACTGTCGGCCTCGCCAAGGTAGTCTTCCCGGATGGGTTGACGCGCGTAAGTAGTGTACCCAGTTCCGTCCTGGTACATTGAGCCGGGGGAGGGGCTTTTTAAGCAATAAGTATTGACCTAATGGAAAACCCACGGAGTCTTGTACTCCCTGTTATTAAAACGGGGGACTTTGGCCCCGGAGTAGCTATTCGAACCACCGTGTCCGTGTAAAATCTAGTTTTTGGACGCCTGAATGTTTATAAAGATAGCCTTAAAGACAAGTTCTGAGTCTATATCTGTGCTCATTATTTACTTAATATCTGTCATTATAGATGGTTATATTATGTCATAACCTCTTACATAAATTTTTAAACCAAAAATATCTGTTAACTCTCACGGACTGATTACTAATTCCCAGGAATATATAAAGCAAAGAAAAACTGCAAGTCATTTGGTTCGAGTCAAGCTGCCGCCAAACACGGCCGGAAATATGCTGTTGGTGGAGTGTGGGGAGACCCGCCGGCTACTCTACCTCGCCTGTGGTTTAGGATGGGGAGGGCCCAGGTTAAACAATCGGTGGTACGGCATGTCTGGTAGATAACGGGGCAGGTAGAAGCATTCTGTGTGAGAACTTTTTTGTAAAAGAAACATATTACTATACTCGCTGTATTTTCAACTTGAAATACACACATTTAAGGCCAAATGTTATTGGCCAAAACCAAATTTCGGATTTTTACCAATTTTTCATCATAGTGAAAATGTTAAAGCACCACAAGCACCTAGTCATCCATTTAAATCGTCACGTGATACGGTTTAAAGTGCCACGTGGTAATAACAATGACAGGAAATTGAACTAAAAGCATTACATCATTTAATTAGGTAAGAAAACATTTTTTTTTTTAATTTTTTGCACTTTTTGATCAAATTTCACAGATGCGTTACCTTAAGGACAAACTGAGTCTATTTCTGAGCTCTTTATTTACTTGGTATATGTAGTTACAGTTGATTGTATTATGTAGAGTAAAACCCTTTTATGAAGATACTGAGGTAAAATGTGAGCCACCAGAAAAGGTAGAGAGAGAGTGGTTGCCTGGCAGCGCGGACCCCTGCAGAGATTTGTAATTGGTAATTAAACTCCACCGCCACGATCGCGGGGACAAATCAGTGTAATGTAAACGTCATGATTCACTGAGTTTCGATACCAAACAATCGGCCATTGTTTTGAGTTCACAGGACTGTTAATTGGTTGGCCGATTGTCCAACAAATCCTACAAATTAACAGCACCCACCTGTACAGGGCATCCTCCTAACAGCCCAGACATTTAGTTGATGGAGGAGTTTGGCGTCTTGGTCTTCCTCGCTTCCAACTCCACATTTCAGTTCAACCAGCGCAAGGTGTTCTACATGTACTATATACATACCGAGATTTCACCGTAAAAACATGCTTTAGGACCCCCTGAAAACAAAAAGCTCTATAGCTCTGCAACAAATTATTATAGAAAGCTCATGCCTCTATTTACTTCATGCTAATCGAGAAAAATTAACAGAAATGTATTATTACTTGCTTCCTTGTAAGTAGGAACGAAATAAGGGAGTACCATAGTTTAAAGTGATAGTCAAAACTTGATTGCTATGTGCCTGAAGTTCTTTGGTTTGTATGGACAGGAGCTGACAAATTCATGTATGAGAAAAGTAAAAGTTCTTTAAAGCTGAAATCTAAAACAAGAAATATCTCAAAAACGATCAACTCCACGAAAAAAATGTATATAACATAAATTGTACGTTTTATTCTGCTCAATATTTTTGTCTGAGTTCCCCAAAATTCATCCACAATAAAGTAGTCTTCAGAGGCTATTCCCAAAAATTTCAGGATATACATTTTATTTGTCGTGTAAATATCTTTAATATATGATTTTTAATCATAATCGTTAGAGCTATTTTTTAGAAAATTAAAATTTTCGAAAAAAGTTCCATGTAAGGGGTAGTTGGGGTGGGGGATTTTCTTCAAAATCTTACTGTCGCCTCCTTGGAATATGCCAAACCTAAATACCAAGTTTGGTTTTTAACGGTCTTTTCGTTTTAGAGCTATGTGGATACCAAATGTCAAAACACATAATTTATGTCTTTTGTATTTTTGTTGTGGAGGTAACCGTTTCCGAGATATTCCTTGCTATTGGTTTCAGTTGTGAAAAACTTATATTTTTCTCAGACAGTAAGGGTCCTTTTTTCTTTTTTTGTATTCCTTGCCAAACAAAAAGCGATTTGCAATGACAATCGCATAACGACAGCTTTTAAAACATTTGACTGTGGGTTTAGCCTGGTGTATTCCATTATTTTCTTCCTACTTATAAGCAACTAAGTAATGGAACATTCTGCTAATGATTATCTCGATTATCAAGTTACAGAAAGAAGAATAATCTAATGTAAGAAGTTTGTAGAACTGCTAGAGAATGTCATGTGAGTGTAACAAATCAGATATTTAGAAAAAGGTCTGTATGTTTCTCAGTGTGTGCACACGATAGCTAAAAAAGGAAATGTCAGTAAGATTTCAAACGGGGTGTTTAAGTAGGGTACGTTCCAAGGATGCGACACTTTGGTTTTCATGAATATTCCCCACTGAAAACTACCCTTTGCTTGGAAAAATGTTTCAGCTTTTTATTTTCTCGGAAATGTATCTGGCCATTTTGATTAAAATACTGCATATTAAAGATATTTACGTGCCAGGAATTTTCTGGGAATATCCTTTGATCAACTTTCTCCAATCTGGATGAATTTTGCTGGATTTTGGAGAGCTATTAAAACGCAAGAGGTAGGCAAAACTTACTACTCAAAAAAATGTTTATCTAGTTAAAACACATGTTTCACGAGGTCTTTTTTTCGTGGAGTTGAGCGTTTTTGAGATATTCCTTGTTGCAGTTTTGAAATACATCTACTTTTTTATACATAGCATGTCAACTCCTGTTAATGCAAGAAAATGGATTTCAATCTCATGGCTACGAGATTTTAAACGATTTATCAATCTCTTTATCCTATAATATTCCCTTATTTCCCTTCTATGTACTTACAAGGAAGACCTAAGACCTAATCGAGAAAAATTAGCACGAATTAAATAGAAGAATAGGCTGTTTAACAATTATTTACTGCAGAGATGTAAAGTAAACCATGTGAATGGAACACCTCTGCTTTTTGGTACGGTTCATTATTTTTGAAATGTTCCTGATTATTGGTTTGAACTTTAAAATAGTTTAACTTTTTTCAAACGGGAATATTCCATTCGTATTATATCTTTTGTTTTACTCCTGGACAGGTAGCTAGAACCGCATAGCGACATCTTTTAGAACAATTTCGCATTAACCTATGATACTTCCTTATTTACCTCCTACTTACAATGAAGCAAGTAATAAGACTGTTACGTCAGTTACTACAGGTGAATTAGATTGACTTCGGCGTCAAAATGGCATAATCCCATCCGAAGCGCTAGTGATAATGTGATCTCTATGGATAAGCTCCAAGGAAAACTTCTCCTTGGAATTGGGCGGAGCCAGCTACACAACTGCACATGCCCAGACACGCCGGACGGAGATAATGCAAGATCAACCGGACGGGAATGTATTTACTTCAGTCTTCCAGAGGGACAAATGTATTAACGTCTAGGCTGGGGTAGCAGTCGTTTCGCCTAATACTGGGGCCACATTATTTTGGCCAGTGGATTTTTTTTTTTACTTTCTCTACACGTACTATGTACATAGTGTATAGAGAAGGTATTGTATTGCACCCAAAAATTCCATACCGAGATTTCTCCGGAAATACATGTTTTGGGTCTCCCTGAATCCAAAAAAAGCATTTTTGGAAAAAGGTCCGTGTGTGTGCGTGTTTGTGTGTCTTTGGACAGCATAGCTCAAAAACGAAAAGACCGTTGAATACCAAACTTGGTATTTAAGTTTGGTATCTTCCAAGGATACGACACAAAGATTTTCAAGAAAATCCCTTCACCACCAACTACCCTCTACATATATCTTTTTTAAAAAATTTTGATTTTCTTAAAAATGACTAACGATTTTGATTAAAATAACGTATATTAAAGATATTTACCTGACAAATAAAATGTATGTCTTGAATTTTCAGGGAATAGCCTCTGAAGACTACTTTATTCTGGATGAATTTAATGGAATTTTGCATAACTGCTAAACCGTAAGAGGTGGGTAAAAACTCAACACACAAAACATGTAGAGCACATTAAAACACACACTTTATGTTATATACCTTTTTTTTTTTTTTCGTGAAGTTGATAGTTTTTGACATATTGCTTGTTTTTGGTTACAGCTATGAAAAGCTTATACTTTTCTCATACAGGAATTTGTCAGCTGCTGTCCATACAAACAAAGGAACTTCAGCCACATAGCAACCAATTTTTTATTATTAGTTTAGCCTATAGTACTCCCTTATTTCCCTTCTGCTTACAAGTAAGTAATAAGACTACTTGTGCTAATTTTTTCTCCAATAGCATGAAATAAATAGAAGCATAAGCTTTTTAACTATAATTTGTTGCAGAGAGGTAGAGAAAGTCATGTGAGTGGGACCCATCAGATTTTTTACTTTATTTACGAATTTAAATTGACTGAATTTGTAACCTCGCTTGCAACAAGAGAAACGTTGATTTTCTTAATGACAAAGTAATTCATTCTTGTAATTCCGTGAAAGAATTTATTATTCAAAGTAGTACTGTCTTGGCTTTTTAATATAGAGAGATTTCAACTCTGTATTTTAAATTGTAAATCTTGAGCTCTTTTTTTGAGTAAATGAGTTGAATTTGCATTTGATTTAACTTTAACAAATTTCACAAATGACGTGCCTTTATCCCTGTGTTGATCCATTCTCTGGGTATTCTTTTGTTTTTGCAGCTTCCACAATATAAATTATTTCAGTGTTTTGTACTACCATTAGGGCCTAGGTAACAATGTTTATCTCGATTAGCTTAAATAATATGTTTTTATAGATTCCACAATATAAATCATTTCTGAATTTTTTTTAGACACAAATGCATAACAAACAGTCTCATCCTGTAGAAGTAGCAAATACCAGTGTAGGCAATTAACACATCAAAAAAGAAAATATGTGGTGTTCCATTCACATGACTTTCTCTACATCCCTGCAACAAATTATTGTTAAAAAGCTTATGTTAATATTTACTTCATCCAATCGAAAAAAATAAGCAGAAATATTCTTATTACTTGCTTCCTTGTAAGTAGGAGCGAAATAAGGGAGAACCACAGGTTAAAGTAACAGTCAAAAGCTGGTTGCTATGTGACTGATGTTCCTTTGTTTGTATGGACATGAGTTGACAAATTCCCGTATGAGAAAAGTATGTTTTTCAAGACTGAAACAAAAAACAAGGAATATCTAAAATACGATCAACTGTACGATAAAAATGTGTATAACATAAATAGTATGTTATAATGTGTTTTACTTTTTTGTGTGGTAAGTTTTTGTCTATCTCTTACGGTTTAACAGTATGCAAAATTCCTTAAGAATAAAGTAGTCGTCAGAGGCAATTTCGAGAAAATTCAAGATATACATTTTATTTGTCAGGTAAATATCTGTTATAGACGATATTTTAATAAAATTCGTTAGAGCCATTTTTTAGAAAATCAACATTTTCGAAAAAAAGTTCCATGTAAAGGGTAATTGGGGGTGGGGTGATTTGCTTGAAACTGTTCGTGTCGCATTCTTAGAAAATACCAAACCTAAATACCAAATCTGTTTTTAACGGACTTTTTTTGAGCTATGCTGTCCACAGACACACACACACACACACACACACACACGGCCCTTTTTGTAAAAATGCTCTTTTTTTGGATTCAGGGGGACCCAAAACATGTATTTCCACTGAAATCTCGGTATGGAATTTTTGGGTGGAATACAATACCTTCTCTCTACACTATGTGCATAGTTTGTATAGAGAATAATTAACGCTTGATTTTTCATTGGTATTGTCCAGGTGTCATGGGCAATCGCAGTAAGTAACATTAACGCGCTCGCATGATTTCACTTACTAACCGGGCTGCTATGCGGAACCCCACTAATGCATGTATGCAGGAAACCTCTCACATTAAAATAACAAAAAAAAAAAAAAAAAAAAAACCTGATTAGGGCCCAGCGTAACAACATTAATCTCGTATTGTTTCTTCACACAAGCCGTGTATAGGACAGGAGTTGAATAAGTAGAGTCAGACAGAAAAATTCAATGCCATAACCGGGATTGGAACCACGGATCTCCCAGTAAAAAAATGGAAATGACGTGTTATTTATGGACGCTCTTTAACTACTATGGTTCTTAGCGTCCCATTCTAAATTGGGCGTGAAAGACCGCTTAATTTTGCTAATAGGCCTCTCTATCAGACTTGAGGTTCTTTTACGTGTCGTAAATCTACGACACGGGACCAACGGCTTTACTTCCCTTCCGAAGGAAGCCATGCTAAGGAATTTTACACCCGAAAAAATCCATCGTCCTCCACCGGGTTTGAACGTGCCGATCCCAGTGGCCGCGCTCGCTAAAGTGTCTCGCTTTGGCGCTTCGTGGTGCACAGGATCGTGGGTTCGAGTCCCGCCTTGGGCACGGGTGTTTCAGTGTTTGGAAATGTGTGTATGTATATGTAAAAGGAAAACGTTAAGAATGATAAGGTCTACTGAGGAAATATAGGAAACTGGAAAAAATGGAGAAAAAAGGAATACAGCGCCGGAGTCCTGACAAGCCTCCGGAACTGTATTTTTTATTTAACAAAAAACCGCGACCTTGGGCATATGGTAAGCATTACCCGACGGAGGGCGACGATCTACCGGTCTCTAGCCGGTTGCTCTTCCACTGAGCTTCCATGGCAACATACCGCCATAGCATTGAATTTCTCTTCTGTAAGTCCCATTATTCATAGTTTGGCCATGGGTATTGTTTTTTCACACAAGCCCTGTTTAGGACAATTAATTTGAGAATACCTTGTGGTATACCGGGAAACATGCAAGTCAGTAGAGGAATTCAATGCTATACCGGCATGTTGCCATGGTAGCTCTGTGGAGCAACCGGTTAGAGACCGGGAGATCCGTGGTTCAAATCCCGTCTATGATATAAAATTGCTCAGTCTGACTCTACCTATTCAACAATACTTATCTCATCAGTTCACCCTGAAGACGAGGAAGATGCACTTCTTCGAAACGTTGGTGTCAAGCCAAGTTTTTACCTGGCTAGAAGCCCGAGAAGATTTTGAATTAACACGTCGCCAGGACAGCTATAGTTCTTATTTTAATACTTATCTCGTTTAGCATAAAGCAAATAGAATATCCGTGGTTCAAATCCTGGCTATAGCATTGAATTTTTCAGTCTGACTCTACCTATGCAACTTCTACCCTACACACAGCTTCTTTAATTCGGACAATTAAAATTTTCACAATTGCCCATAATAGTAGGCTTTACAATGAATCCTGTGTCTAAAGTACTTACAACATTGTAAGTCGTCATTGGGGTTGTCATCTCAAGGTCACCTTGTGGTTTACCGGGAAATATGCGAGTCAGTTGAGAAATTCAATCCTATGCCGACATGTCGCCATGGTAGCACAGTGGTAGAGCAACCGGCTAGAAACCGGAAGATTCGTGGTTCAAATCCCGGCTATGATATTGAATTTTTCAGTCTTACTCTACCTATCAAATATTTATCTCGTTTAGCATGAACCAAATAGATGTGTTCCATTCACACGACTTTCTCTACAACTCTGTAACAAATTAAAGTTAAAAAGCTTATTCTTCTATTTACTTCTTGATAATTTAGAAAAATTAACTCCACGAAAAAAAAATGTATAACATAAGGTGTGTGTTTTAACGTACTTTACATATTTTGCCTGGCAAGTTTCTGTCCATCTATTATGGTTTAACAGCTATGCAAAACTCAGAATAAAGTAGTATTTGGAGAATGTTCCCAGTAAATTCAAGATATACATTTTATTTTTCATTTAAATAATGTTAACATATGATATTTTAATCAAAATCTTTAGAGCCATTTTTGAGAAAATAAAAAAAAATTCGAAAAAAGTTCCATGTAAAGGGTAGTTTGGGGTGGAGAAATTTTCTTGAAAATCTTAGTATCGCATCCCTAAAAGATACTAAAGTTAAATACCAAGTTTGGTATTTTACTGCCTTTTCGTTTTTGAGTTATCGTGTTCAAAGGCAAGTGGACCTTTTTCTGAAAATGCTTTTTTTTTTGGATACAGGGGACCCTAAAACATATATTTCCGATGAAACCTCGACATCGAATTTTTGGGTGGATTACAATACTTCTCTATCCTTATGTACATTGTATGTACGGGGCTAGAGAAAGTAAAAAAAATAACATGTTACCAAATATGTAGAGAATGGCATGTAAATGGAACACACCAGATTTTTAATACTATCCTTCCATTAAATACTATAAATCACTCCTTCCTTGTAATATAAATCGACTATCAAATAATTCGATAGTTTTCATTCGATAGTGCTCATCAGTACGAGTGGTATACGAGTATCAATTTACATAGGTAGCTGTGACGTTTGCGGGGGTCATTACACGAGTGAGTGAGAGAGGGCAGTTAATGGAAGCGATAACATATTATTCTGTAACAACGATTTCGGTTTCAAATTTCCGTTACGTAAATGCAGCCCGCGCCACTCTTGATACAAGTGCTCGTTGTTTTTAATTGCGGTCATTAATTTGCGATCCTTAACCGAGTTTCATGCGGCCAAGAGTATAAATAACTCATAATATTGCATCCTTACTTCCCGCTGCGGCACTCATTTATTTTATTGCCATATTTAATGACGTACAACACAGGCGTTAAAATTAACAAGAATTTGGTGATACTAGCGAGCACGTAAATTGTGTCGCACTAAACTATATGTATGTATTTATTGTAACAAGAACATTCTTTATCTGCTATTATAGTAATTTGTTGTTACTAGGCAACAAAACCTGTACTTTATGGTCTAACAAAACACAAAACATAATATACAGGTTCATCAAAACGTAAAAGACACTTCAATTATGTTCATCCATACTTAATTTTTACTTTCTGTACATGCATGTTTTAAATACATGTTTTAGGATCCCCCTTAATCCTAAAAAAGCATTTTAGTAAAAGGTGTTGGGGGGGGGGACGGTAACGGGGCTACGGGTTCGTATCCCGGGTGCAGGTTTTGGCGTGGATTTGTGGGTGCCCTATCTCAGCATTTTTACTAGCACGCAAACTCTTTTCAGGTGTGGTACGACACAAGTGCTTCAATTATTTCGGAGTTATTCCGCCGTCGAACACACACGCATTCCTCTTAAATTTTCTACTTTTAAACTACGCTTTACGCGACCGCGACTATTATTACCTATTACTTTTGATGCAGTCCGTACTCCGGCTGTATTAAAATTAACTATTTCTGTCATAACTACACCACGCACATAAATATCACATATTTGCTGTGTCGATGCTCTACGCCAAGTACCTCAAAAAGTGTCGCCTGACCAGCGGGAGCATTGTTTTCTCTTTTCCTGTTATGTCCTCTCGGGCAGTGTACTCACCCCCTTCGGGTCAATGCTCTACCCCTAACAGTACTGTGCTACCAGCTCGTGACAACTCGGCTACTTATACGTGTATGAAATCTTTCTGCCCTTCACATTGTCAATGTACATTTATATTTCCCTTCTTGGTATAATTTATATTATTAGCTATGATTTATCTTTCCCTTCTGAGTAACTCTTAGACGCGTGACAAGACATGCACTGTCTCAGCGCGCTCGCGTGTGTGTGTGTGTGTGTGTGTGTGTGTGTTTGGGCAGCATAGATCAAAAACTAAAAGACCGTTAAATATCAAACTTGGAATTTAAGTTTATTAGCTTCCAAGAATGCGACACCCCACATTTTTCCTTTACATGGAAAACTTTTTGAAAATTTAGTTTTTCTCAAAAATGGTTATTAACGATTTTGAATGAAATACCGTACGTTGAAGTTATTCAGAACACAAATAAAATGTGTGTTTTGAGTTTTCTTAGAGAAGCCTCTGAAGAGCATTTCGCTCTGGTTGATTGTTGCAGAATTTAGCATAATAGTTAAACTGTAAAATTACTTGCACAAAAAATGCAGAAATTGTTAAAACACACAATTTAAGTCATATGCAGTTTTGTTATAGAGTTGACGGTTTCCAAGCTATTCTTTATTATTGATTTCAATTTTTAACTACTTATATTTTTCTCATACAGGAAGTAACCATTGTTTTTCTTTTGTTCTACTCCTGGCCAAGCTAAAAAGCCAATTTCAATGACAAGCGCATAAGTAGTGTAGTTTTAAAACATTTGACTATCACTTCAGCATAGCGCATTTCTTTAGTTCCCTTCTTCTTATAAGGAACTAAGTAATAAGAACATTCTGCTAATGTTTATCTCGATTAGCATTGTGTAGAAAGAAGAATAATCTTTTTCAAGAAGTTTGTTTGTAGAACAGTTAGAGAAAGTCATGCGAATGTAACACATGAGATATTTTAGATAAGTGGAATCAAACCGAAAAATGCAATGTCGTAGCCGGGATTTGAACCACGGATCTTACGGTCTTTAGCCGGTTGCTCTAAGCACTGAGCTACCAATGTAAGATACCTTCACGACATTGCATTCCTCAGCTAACTCGCATGTTTCCTTCTAAACCTTTTGGTGATCTCAAATTATTTTGAGACGACATACCCTAATGCCGACTTACAGTGTGGTAAGTAGTTTAAATCTCGGGATTATGGGAAACATGCGAGTCAGTTGAGTTTAAAGCCGTGCCGGCATGTTTTCGTGGTAGCTCAGTGGTTAGAGTGACCGACTGGAGATCGGCTGATCCCTGGTTAAAACATCAGCTATGACATTTTAGTTTTTCAGCCTTAACTATCCAACTCTTGTCTACACCCGGCTTGTTGAAAAACAAAATTATTATTACATTTTATAATGCATTAAATTCACATATGATACAAGCATCCAACATTGCAATTTAAAACAACTGTGTTTATTGATCTATCATGTCTTTTTACTTTCTCTACACATTTTATGTACATAGTGTATAGAAAAGGTGCCCTAAGTACGAAAAAAAATTTAGAAAAAGGTCCGTCTGTGTCTGTGAAAAGCATAGCTCAAAAACTCAAGCTTGGTATTTAAGTTCTTCCAAGGGCACAGACGAATAGCCTGCCACCCCCAACTACCTTTTACGTGGAATACTTTTTCGAAAATTTAGTTTTTCTCAAAAATGGCCAACGATTTTGATTAAAATAATTTATGTATAAGATATGTTTATGACAAACGAAATGTGTATCTTAAGTTTTCTGGGAATAGCCTCTGATACCTTTTATATTTTTGATTACTTTTCTATAACTGGCAAACTATAAGAGATAGACAAAAACATTCTTCACAGAAAATGTACATCTTATTAAAACACACAATTAATGACATATGCATTTTTTGTAGAGTTAACAGTTTTTGAGATTTTCCGGATTATTGGTTTCAGTTTTAAGCCACTTAAACCATTCTCAATTGGGGAGATATCTTTCTTCTCGTTTCTTGTTTGTTTACTCCTAGCAAGCAAAGAGAATGTAATTTCAATTGCTTCCCATAGTGGCCGGCTTTTAAGGGTCTTGACAATCACTTTAGCCTTTACATTCCGTTATTTCCATTCTACTCACAAGGAATCTAGTAATAAGACCAATTCTGCTTATATTTATATTAATAAGCATGGTGTAGATAAAAGATTAACCTTTTGAATATAAGCTGGAGAATTTCTCGTTAATAGAATACATAGTTGGCACCATTGTTGAGGCATTTGTCATAGTGGGAAATCAACTTTTGTATGCCCTCAATAAAGAAAGCTACCGCCAGTGAAGACGGCGTCATTGCTATCAAAGCTTCAGGTTCAAGAACAAATGGTAGCTAAAAAGCGCAATATTCGGAGCTGTACGACGGGGATTGAACCCAATTATTGAATAAGGTTTCGTGTAACACCAGCAGCATGTGGACGTGCGTCGTCATGAAACAACACAATGCCTTTTGTTCTGAATTGCGCGCCGAAGGTTTCTCAATGTTGTATAGCTTTGATGGTGCATCTGTGGGAAGAAACTCAACAAGCTCAACTTTCGTACTACGGACGAAACGATCATTTGTGTAAAATGAAGGGTAGAAGGTACAGAGCCGAGTAGGAAGATTTTCTTTTGTTAATAGGACCATTGAAGAATGGAATGAATTGCCTGTAGCAGCCTTTAAAGGCTGCCTTCTGACCCTAAAGAAGCTTAGAGATAATTTAAAGAATAAATGTTAGTTAATTTGAGTAAATATTGTGAAGTAATTAAGGATCTCAAAAACTGTATTAGTGTATATTATTAATGTATCTATTAGTAATGTATAGTATTAATGTTGAGACTTCATAATAACTGTTTATAAACTAGCTGGTAATTGACATAAGTATTGCTATAATAAGTAGTTAGGCATTTAAAAAACAACATTATTTAATATGTTAGTTATGTTACTATTCTTAATTTAACTGCAAGATTATTATTGTAAGTGAATTTTGTACATTTACCTCTGCCACCGGGCAGTACCCAATTGCTGAGAATGCATATATATACATTACATACATTACATTACATACATTACATTACATACATTACATTACATACATTACATTACATACATTACATTACATACATATATTACATTACATACATTACATACATACATTACATACATACATTACATACATACATTATATACATACATTACATACATTACATTACATTACATGCATACATACATACATGCATACCGAACGCCCCGTTTGTCCTGAAATACAGTGTGTATAATATGCTGTACTGACAATGTTGTTTTTGGTGGATCCCGTGTACCTCCACTCCATCGACTGTTGTTTTGATTCTGGAGCGACATGACAAACCCAAGTTACATCATCGACCACTATCCGGCTTAAGAATGCGTTTCCCTCGTCACTGCATCGAGTAAGGCATCTCAAAGCACTGTCCAGTGGCTTCGTTTTGTGGACACCCGTAAGCATCTTCGGAACCCAACGTGAACACAGTTTGCGATACTTTAAGCGCTTTGTGACAGCCTCATGCAAAACAGTTTTTGAAATTGGTATAATTGTTTTTTTTTTTCACACAAGCCGTGTGTAGGACAGGAGTTAGATAGGTAGAGTCAGACTGAAAATTGCAATGCCATAGCCGGAATGTGAACCACAGATCTCGCAGTCTCTAACTGAGCTACCATCGCAACATGCCAGCAAAGCATTGAATTCCTCAACTGACTCGCATCTTTACATGATTTGTGTGAAGAAAAACCAATTGTACCAATACTCATTGACCATAATAGTTGGCTATACTATGAATCCTGGGACTTAAAGTACTTCCAACATTGTAAGCCGCCATTGGGGTTGTCATCTGAAAATAATTTGAGGCCATCGTGTGGTTTACCGGGAAACATGCGAATCAGTTGAAAAATTCAATGCTATGCCGGCATGTTGCCATGGTAGCTCAGTGGAAGTCAATCAAAGTTTTTGAAATTTATGGAAACAATAACAAAGCAGCCTCATTCACTTGTTCAAGCAAATCATTAATGACAACAGAAAGCCGTTCACCTGGTGCTTCGTCATTAACATTGGATAGTGCATCATTGAATTGCCTAACCCACTTTTTCATCATTCTATCTGTAATAACATTTTTTCCGGTCACTGCGCCTCCATGGTTGAGTGGACAGCGAGCTGATTTCTCACCAGGACTGGCGGGGAAGTTTTCCTTAATTAGAAGTATTCCCTATCCCCACAGAGTCTGGAAGTATGTATGTGAATGTGTGTGTGTGTGTGTGTGTGTATGTGTGTGTGTGTATTTGAGGAGAAATAAAAACGATTTAAACCAAACGTAAAGAACCTACAGACAACGGGCTGTTTCTAATGCAAAGCCCCCGATATGACCATAGATGTTAAAGGGGGCTATATAAAAACAAAAACATTTTCACCGAAAATCTCTAAACTCCAGTAGGCTTGACATTCCTTGCGTTCAAAAAACACATTACAGAATGCCCTTCACAGTCAGTGGGATCAGAAATTGTCTTAAACATTTTGAACAATCTCTAATAATGGTAAACATAACACAATTCAGCTGTAATTTCGTCGATGAACAGAAAATGAATCGGAGACAGTATGCATGTGTAGAACTTGACACTAGCGTTGCAGTGGCTGTAGTAGAGTTGGGTCGAGCGATTCATTTTCAGTAATCGATTCAAACGATTCGCTCATCCAATATGAATCGATTCATACGATTCGTTCACGATTCATTAATCGTCACCATGCCTTCCCTGTGTTTGACTTATGTTGTACACGGCGATAGACATATGGTAGCTCCTTTAGCATAAAAACAGTAATTTATATAAAAACGTCCTGCTCTTTTCCATCTATTGCAATCATATTTGGTAAAATGTCCTCCATTATTCGAAAAAAATAAGAGTTTGTTTATGTGTCAATTTTGTTTCTGAATTTGCATATCTAGCTGATTTAGTGACGATTTAGCTTGCATATATTACATTTAAGATCGTCGAATAGATGTTGTAAATTCTAACGCTTGCCTTTCACGTGCACTTTAACTCATCCCTACTAGTGTTCGCTTTGTTTTGCATATTATATATATATAAATAATTTAAATATTTTATTTTGCATGTTATATGTTTTATATATTCTTATATTTATCCTCGTGGTCCCAGCACTATTTATTTTCTCACAATAAAATAAATGATTATAAATCCCGGTACACATCATCGTGCGCACTCGGCAGTTTTCGTCGAAGCTCGGCTGGGTACTCCGAAAGGTGGAAGCAAAAGAAAAATACCTGATCACGATTCTTCAAATCTGTGGATCTTTTTGGACGACGCCTGCTATACTTGACACGATTCATGCTATTATTTGCGATTCTTTTCGATTCTCGCGAATCTTTTTGAACGACGTCACCTGCTATGGTTGACACGATTCATGCTGTTATTTTCAACTCATACGATTCTTTTCGATTTTTGCGATTCTTTTTACTTTCTCTATACGTGCTATGTATATAGTGTATAGAGAAGGTATTGCACTCCATCAAAAAATTCGATACCGAGATTTCACCGGAAATATATGTTTTAGGGTCTCCTGTATCCAAAAACAAGTATATGCAGAAAAAGGTCCTTGTGTGTGTTCATGTGTTTGAACACGATAATTAAAAAACTAAAAGTCGGTACACAACCAAACTTGGTATTTAAGTTTACTATCTTCCAGGGATGCGGCATAAAGATTTTGAGAAACATTCCTCTACCCCAAACTACCCTTTACATGGAACTTTTTTCGAAAATTTTGATTTTATACAAAATGGCTCTAACGATTTTGGTTAAAATATCGTATATTAAAGATATTTACCTGACAAATAAAATGTATATTTTGAATTTTCTGGGAATAGCCTCTGAAGACTACTTTAATCTTGGTCAATTCAACGGAATTTTGCATAACTGCTAAACCGTAAGAGATGGACAAAAACTTACAACATAACAAATGTAGAGCACCTTAAAACACAGAATTTATGTTATATACATTTTTTTCTTGGAGTTGATTGTTTTTGAGATATTCCTTGTTTTTTTCAGCTACAAATACATACTTTTCTCATACAGGACTTTGTGAACTCGTGTCCATACAAACAAAGGAACTTCAGTCGCAGAGCAACCCGCTTTTGACTGTCACTTTATGGTACTCCCATATTTCGCTTCTACTAACAAGGAAGCAAGTAATAAGACTATTTCTGCTAATTTTTGCTCCATTAGATGAAGTAAGTAGAATAGCTTGTTGCGGTGATATAGAGAAAGTCATGTGAATGGAACACATCAGATTTTTGAACAATTCATATTGAGAGTAGTATGATTCTCTCGATTCATTTTGTACGTCGATTCATGCCAAGGTTGACATGATTCATATGATTCTTTCCTTGTAGTCGTTCTTGTGAACGATTCGTTCATGAATCGCCCCTTGTCTAGGCCGTAGTACCCTCGCCTCGTACCAATGTGCGGAATGAGCGTACGCAAATTTCAGAATCAAATACGGGATATTCTACTTCCAGTATGCTGAATGCAGTACAGGCTTCTTCTTTCTTAAACACGTGACGTCAAGTTAGTCTAAACACACGCCAATGTTTTTTCCTAGTGTTGCCAGCTTGTTAATAGCTCCACATTATTGAAAGAAAGATAGATTTAACCTGTTGTGTGCATGTTTTGTAATTTCTCGTTGATAAACAACGTCGTTTAGATACAGTGCTGAGGAAAATCGTGCAAAGCTGGTGATTAATACGCCGATATTAGTGAGAAAGCCGGGGCTAATATAAAAAGGGCTCAAAAAGGAATTCATACTTGTCATAGGAATCTTGAAGGGCAGAAAAAGTCTGAAGGCTGACAAATTGCCGAGTTAACTGTGTAATCCAAGCCAAGTCTGGGTACAGCACAATTAACGGCATGCTTTAATCAATCCAAATTAAGTGCAGGGAACTGCTGCTGCTGCTCTACGTTTTAACGCAACCAGAGACGATTATTAACGTTCCTCTGCGCATAAGAAACAAGGGACTGGCGTATTCAGGGATACCTCAGCATGTCAAATAATTTAATCTAGTGTTCCATTCACATGACTTTCTCTACTTGTTCTGCAAACAAACCAAATGTTATTCACGCTGACAGAGATAAACAGGGTTGCCAACTGTTAATGGATCTAACACCGGACAACTAAAAAACGTATAATAATAATACTAATAATAAAGACTACTTCCGTGGTCGAGTGGTCAGCAATATGACTTGTCACCCGGAGGCGGGAACATTTTCTTTAGTCAGAATTATTCCCTATCCCCCAGAGAGTCTGGAAGTATGTATATAAGAGTGAATGTGTGCGTGTGTGAGGAGAATAAAATGATTTAAACCAAACGTAAAACAACCTACAGACGACGAGTTGTTTATGGTGCAAAGTCCCCGATATGGCCTTAGATGTTAAAGGTGACAATAAAATATAATAATAATAAAAATAACAACATTAATATTAATAATAACAATAATATTAACAATAATAGAAATAATAATACTAATAAAAATAACAATTATTATGGAATCCATTCACAGGACTTTCTCTGTATCTCAACAAATGTTTGTCAAAAAAGTTTATGCTTCTATTTACTTCGTCCTAAGTGAGAAAAATTTAGCAGAAACAGTCTTATTACTTGCTTCCTTGTAAGTAGAAGAGAAATAAGGGAGAAGCATAGGTTAAAGTGATAGTTTTCTGAAGTCCCTTTGTTTGTATGGACAAGAATTGTTAAATTTCTGTATAAGAAAATTATGTTTTAAAGCTGAAACCATAAACAAGGAGTATCTCAAAAACGATCAACTACACGAAAAAAATTATATAACATAAATTGTGTGTTTTAATGTGCTCCACATGCTTTGTGTGGTAAGTATTTGTGTATCTCTTACGGTTTACCAGTTACACAAAATTCCGTAAAATTCATACAGAATAAAGCAAGCTATTCCCAGAAAATTCAAGATATACATATTAATTGTCAAGTATATATATTTTAACATATGATATTTTAATCAACATCGTTAGAACCATTTTTTAGAAAATAAAAATTTTCGAAAACATTTCCATGTAAAGGGTAGTTTGCGGTGGGGGGATTTTTCTCAACTTTTGTTTTTGAGTTATCGTGTTCACAGACACACAGACACACTGACACACGGACACACACGGACCTTTTTCTGAAAATACTTTTTTTGGATACAGGGAAACCTAAAACATATATTTCCGGTGAAATCTCGGTATCGTATTTTTTGGTGGAGTACAATACCTTTGCTATACACTGTGTACATAGTACGTGTAGAGAAAGTAAAAATAAAATTACGCCGGGACAGTCTACTCAGCCAATCCGATGACAGCGACTTTTCTCACCTTGAGTAAATTATATTCCAGCAAATGTTTTATATGTTTTGTATATATAGTTTTATTTTCACTACTTAGTTTGTTAACACACATTTAATGACATTATTGTATTTCATTCTTTACTTAATGTCCACTATTCATTGTTACTTATAAGTAAATATTATTTATCATCAGTGAGTATGTTATATAAAATACACGTTTTGTATTGTTGCGATAGAAAAGCCTTATAGGTCAACCTCAACATGTAAATTACCATTGTCATAATATTAATTGTTCTCAGTAGCCTGTAAAACGATACTGCTGATCGGTCAAAAATAAATTATTAAAAAATCTGATGTGTTACACTCTCATGACTTTCTCTAGCTGTTCTACAAATTCTTCTTCTTTCTGCACTTTGCTAATCGTGGAGCTCATTAGCACAATGTTCTTATTATTTACTTCGTATAAGTAGGAAGAAAATAAGGGAATACACTAGGCTAAACGAATAGTCAAATGTTTTAAAAGCTGTCGTTATGCAATTGTCATTACGAATCGCTTCTTTTCTTGGCCAGGAGTAGAGCAAAAGAAAAACGGACACACTCCCGTCTGAGAAAAGTTTAACTACTTCACAACTGACACTAATAACAATGAATACCTCGAAAACGGTAAGCTCCACGAGAAAAATGTATGACATAACTTGTGTATATTTTAATAAGGCTTAAATGTTTTGTACAGTAAGTTTTTGTCTATCTCTTACGGTTTACTAGTTATGCCAAATTAAGCAAAATTCATCCAGAATAAACAGGTCTTTAGAAGCTATTCCCAGAAATTTCAAGATATACATTTTATTTGCTAGGTAAATACCTTTAATATATGATATTTTAATCAAAATCGTTAGAGCCATTTTTAAGAAGATCAAAATTTTTGAAAAAGTTCCATGTAAGGGGTAGTTTGGGGTGGAGGGGATTTTTCTCAAAATCTTATTGTCGCATCCCTGGAAGATACTAAACTTGTATACCAAGTTTGGTATTTTAGCTACTTTTCGTTTTTGAGTTATCGTGTTCAAAGACACACACATGGACCTTTTTCTGAAAATGTTTTTTTTTGGATGCAGGGGGTCCTAAAACATGTATTTCCGTGAAATCTCAGTTTCAAATTTTTGGGTGGAATACAATGCCTCTCTATCCTTAAGTACATTGTACATATGGGGCTACGGAAAGTAAAAAGAAAAAATCTGATGTGTACCATTTATATGACTTTCTCTATATCCCTGCAACAAATTATTCTTAAAAAGCTTATGTTTCTCTTTACTTCATGCTAATCTAGAAAAATTAGCAGAAATAATCTTATTGCCTTCTTCCTTGTAAGTAGAAAGGAAATGAGGGAGTACAATAGGTTAAAGCGATGGTCAAAAGCTGGTTACTATGTGACTGAAGTTCCTTTGTTTGTATGGACATGAGTTGACAAATTCCTGTATGAGAAAAGTTAAGATTTTCGACCCTGAAAACAAAAACAAGGAATATATCAAAAATGTATACAACATAAATTGTGTGTTTTAATGTGCTCTAAAATTTTTTGTGTGGTAAGTTTTTGTCTATCCCTTACGGTTTAGCAGTTGTACAAAATTCCGGAAATTACACTCACAATAAAGTAGTCTTTAGAGGACATTTCCATAAAATTTAAAATATACATTTTATTTGTCGGGTAAATATCTTTAATATTGGATATTTTAATCAAAACCGTTAGAGCCATATTTTAGAAAATATACATTTTCGTAAAAATGTTCCATGTAAAGGGTAGTTGAGGGTTGAGGAATTTTTCTGAAAATCTTCGCGTCGCATCCCTGGAAGATAACAAACTTAAATACCAAGTTTGGTATTTTACCTACTTTTAGTTTTTGTGTTATCGTGTTCACGGATACACGGACACACACACACGGACCTTTTTCTGAAAATAATTTTTTGGATACAGGGGGTCCTAAAACATGTATTTCCGGTGAAATCTCGGTATCGAATTTTTGGGTGGAATACAATACTTCTCTATCCCTATGTACATTGTACATATGGGGCTAGAGAAAGTAAAAAATAAGATAAACATAAGCAGAAATTGTATTTCTACTTGCTTCATTATAAAAAGAACGAAAACAAGCGATAGCACTAGGCTAAAGAGAATTTCAAGTCCTTAAAACCCTAGTTACTGAAATGTAACCGAAGTTTGGCTTCACTGGCAGTAAAACAAACTATTGTACTTTAATCAAAACGTTAGATATTTTTTTAGAAAATACATATTTTAGAAAAAAGTCCACGTTAAAGTTAGTGGAAAGTGAGTTGGATCATCTTGAAAATCTCTGTGTCCCATCCTTGGAAGACATTGAACTTAAATACCATGACATGTTTCTAATTTTTACTTTCTCTATACGTATTATGTACATAGTGTATAGAGAAGGTATTGTAATGCACACAAGAGTTCGATATCGAGATTTCACCGGAATTTACGTTTTGGGTCCCCCTCAATCCATTAAGAAACATTTTTAAAAAAAAAATGTTCGTCTGTGTGTCTCTCTGTGTATGTGTGTGTGGGCAGCATATCTAAAAAAGTAAAAGACCGTTAAATACCAAACTTGGTATTTAAGTTTGGTATCTTCCAAGAATGCGACACGAAGATTTTCAAGAAAATCCCTCCCACACCAAACCACCCAATACATATAACTTTTTTCGAAAATTTTAATTTTCTAAAGGATGGCTCTAACCATTTTGAATAAAATATCGTATATTAAAGATATTTACCTTACAAAAAATGTATATTTTTATTAGTATATTTTGAATTTTTTGGGAATAGCTTCTGCAGACTGTTTTGGATGAATTTTACGCAATTTTGCATAACTGCTAAAACGTAACAGATGGACAAAAGGTTACCACACACATTTTATGCTATATGTAATTTTTTCCTCGAGTTGATCGTCTTTGAGATATTCCTTGTTTTTGGTTTCAGCTTTGAAAAACCTATAATTTTCTCAAATAGGAATTTGGCAACTCCTCTCCATACAAACAAAGGAACTTCAGTCACATCTTTTTAACCTAAGGTACTTCTACTTACAAGGAAACAAATAATAACATAATTTCTGCTAATATTTAACTCGATTAGCATGTACTAGATAGAAGAAAAGCTTATTAACAATAATTTGTTACAGAGATGTAGTGAAAGTCATGTGACTGTATCATATTTTTTATTTCTAGCTTCCTACAACATTTACTTTCTGTTGTTTGGCTATTATTTTCCTCTGTGACTGCATCCCCTGTTTTATGTGTATTACCACGTCCCAAGCGTGTTTTGTCTCGCTTGTCTCTCATTTTCTACAAATTTTATGCCAAGTCATGTCGTCACGTAAAAAATCTAAGATTATGAATATAATAAGATACCAAGCGTGCAATTAGAAGACCTGGGTCTTGTCCTCGGTGAATGCAAATTTCTGAGCAACTCCTTGCAAGACCTGATCCAGCAAAAACATCGGTAGCAAAATATTCGTTAGTCAGTTGAGTGCGTCAATGGGAATTCGGGTCTAAATTCTTTTATAATCTTTGTTATTAATTAATTTATAAGTGATGTTTAACCCTTTCCAGCTCGATTTATTTTCAAATGAAATTGATTTTAGAAAACAGACCGTATTTTATGCATATTTATCTTAAAAGTTGGTCTTCTAAAAACTAAAGATCACTAATTAACATTTGAACACACAGGCTGACCTAGGTTGGAAACCTCGCTAAAATACTACTGTGATAAGAGAAGGGGTGGGTGCAGGTAAAATAAGCGCTGATCTAAACATGCGGAAATCACGGTATTTAATTACTCCCTCTATAGGTACTATGTACATAGTGAACACAGAAGGTATTGTATTGCACCTAAAAATTCGATACCGAAGTTTCATCATTTGCGACCCCCTGAACCCAAAATAAGCAATTTTAGAAAAATGTCTGTCTGTGTGTGTGTGTGTGTGTGTGTTTGTGTGTGTGTGTGTGTGTCTTAAGTGTAGGTTAGCATAGCATAGCTCAAAAACGAAAAGACCGTTAAAAACCAAACTTGGTATTTAGGTTTGGTATCTTCCAAGGATACGACAGGAAGATTTTCAAGAAATTACTCCCACCCCAAACTACCCTTTACATGGAAAAAAGATAGAACATTTTGCTTTTCTAAAAAATGGTTTTAACGATTTGAATTAAAATCGCATAATTTTAAAGTATTTACTTGATAAATAAAAGTATATCTTGAATTTGCTGGGAATAGCCTCTGAAGACTTCTTTATTCTAGATGAATTTTACGGATATTGCATAATTACTAAACCGTAACAGATGGACAAAAACTTACCAAACAGAAAATGTAGAGAATATTAAAACACATAATTTATGCTATATATATTTTTTTTTCGTGGAGTTGATCGTTTTTAAGATAGTCCTTGTTTTTGTTTTCAGCTATGAAAAACATACTTTTCTCATACATGAATTTGTCAACTCCTGTCCATACAAACAAAGAAGCTTCAGTCACATAGCAACCAGCTTTTGACTATCATTTTAACCTATGGTACTCCCTTAGTTCGCTTCTGCTTACAAGGAAACAAGTAATAAGACTATTTCTGTTAATTTTTTCTCGATTAGCATGAAGTAAATAGAAGTAAGAGCGTTTTAACAGCAATTAGTTGCAGACATGTAGAGAAAGCCATGTGAATGGAACACAACAGATTATTTTGGGTGGAATGCAACATCATCTCTTCGTACTATATACGAAGTAAAGATATTAACAATGATTTCACAAAAATTTGTGTTCTTTTATGAGATATCTAATTTTCTTTAAGATACAGGTTTTGTCATTAAAATCTGTTATAATGCCTATACAGTTTTTTTAGGAAGTTTAACGCCCTTTAACCAGGTTGGTCATATTGGACGATGTGGATGAAATTGGCGAAATAATGCCTAAATTATCTCGGAGTATAGGTAACTTGAAGTTACTAGAAATATTCGTCTTCTCAGGATAAGGGAAAACCCCGAAAAAAACTTATTCGTCTAGTTAACCCTAAACGTGTTTTGAACTCACCAGCTGTTGAATGTGAGGCAGACACGCTATTGAGTTCATTGTTCACACACACGGACCTTTTTCTAATAATTATTTTTCATCTAGGGACTCAAAAAATTGTGATTCCTGTGAAATTCGGCATCCAATTTTGGATGAAATATAATTACCTATAATATTTTATGCACCTATTTGCTGCTCCAAGATAAGGCAAAAAAAAAAAAAAAGTAATGAAACGATTTGGTTTGTTACTTTCTCTACACGTACTATATACACAGTGTGTAGAGAAGATATTGCACTCCACCTAATATTCGATACCGAGATTTCACTGAAAAATTAATGTTTTAGGTTTCCCTGTACCCAAAAAAATCATTTTTAGGAAAAGGTCCGTATATGTCCGTGGGTCTGTAAACACGATAGGTAGCCCAAAAATGAGAAGTCGCTAAAGTACCAAACTTAGTATTTAAGTTTATGAAATTCCAAAGATACTACACGAAGATTTTGAGGAAAAATCCGCCCACCCCAAAATTTATATGGAAAAATTTTGAAAGTTTTGATTTTGTCAAAAATGGCTCAAACGATTTTGATTAATATACCACATATTAAAGATATTTACACAAAAAATAAAATGCTTCTTGAATGTTATGCTCATAGCCTCTGAAGACCTCTTTATTCTGGATGAACTTTTAAGGATTTTGCATAATTAGTAAACCGCAAGATATAGAAAAAACATTGCCACACAAAAAATGTAGATACCGTTAAACCGCACAATTTATGTCACATGTTTTTTTTGGTAGAGTTGATCATTTCTGAGATATTACATGTTTTTTTTTAAATTCTAAAATACTATTACAATAAAGGAAATTCAACCACATAGCTGTCAGCTTTCAAAAGATTTGACCATTGCTTTAGGCTATGGTACTCCTTTATTTACTTTCTACTTACAAGGAAGAAAGTTATAAGAAATATAAATGGCGTGTTATTTATGGACGCTCTTTAACTACTGGGCCGATTAATTTTACTCAGAGGCCTCTCTATCAGGTTTGAGGTTCTTTTACTTGCCGTAAATCTACGGCACGGGACCAACGGCTTTATTTCCCATCCGAAGCATGACATGCTAAGGAGTTTGGAAAGTAATAAGACAATTTCTGATAATGTTTATCTCGATAATCATAAAGTTGAGAGAAGAATATGCTATTTATAAAAAATCTAATGTGATACATTCACATGACTTTCTCTACATCTCTGCAACAAGTTATTGTTTAAAAGCTTATCCTTCTATTTACTTCATGATAATCGAGAAAAAAATCAGCAGAAATAGTCTTATTACTTGCTTCCTTGTAAATAGAATTAAAATAAGGGAGCACCATAGGTTAAAGTGATAGTCAAAAGCTGGTTGCTATGTGACTGAAGTTCCTTTGTTTGTATGGACAGGAGTTGACAAATTGCTGTATGATTTTCAAAGCTGAAACTAAAAAAAAAGAAATATCTTAAAAATGATGATCTTCACGAAAAAAAAGTATCTGGCATAATTTGTGAGCTTTAACGTGCTCTACACTCTTGTATGGTAAGCTTTTGTCCATCTCTTACGGTTAAGCAGTTAAACAAAATTCCGTAAAATTCATCCAGAACAAAGTGGTCTTAAGAAGCTATGCCCAGAAAATTCAAGATATACATTTTAATTGCCAGGTAAATATCTATAATATACAATATTTTAATCAAAATCGCTATAACCTTTTTTAAGAAAATCAAAAATTTCGAAATTTTTCCATGTAAAGGGTAGTTTGGGTTGTGGGGAGTTTTCTCAAAATCTTCGTGTCGCATCCCTGGAAGATACTAAACTTAAATACCAAGTTTGGTATTTTACAGACTTCTAGTTTCTGAGTTATGTGTTCACAGACAGACGGACACACACACGGACCTTTTTCTGTAAATGTTCTTTTTTGGATACGGGCGACCCTAAATCGTATATTTTCGGTGAACTTTCGGTATCGAATGTCTGGGTGGAGTACAATATCTTCTCTATACAATGTGAATATAGTATGTATACGGAAAGTAATAATATCTTACTGAGATGTAGAGAAAGTTCTGTGAATGGAACATATATAAAATCTCGATATCCACTTTTGGGTGAAATATAATTCTCTACAATATTTTATGTACCTATTGGCTGCTGCGGAGATAAAGCAAAGAAACAATAATGAAATGATTTGGTTGGTTTTTTTATTGTTTCACGTCTCTAGTTTTGTTTGTTGGACGTAACAATGAATATCTCAATAAAAACAAAGGAATGGGTCGGTATCATTTTCATGTCTGGAGCACTTCGACACTTGCTCGGGGCAAATTCTTCTCACACGCAGCAACACGCTTTGGAAAAGCTGTTATTAATTTTTCGGAATGAGCTCTTGTTATAATTTATGTACAGCGTTCCTGCTAACGACGTGTCAGAAACTGTATCTGACCGAAAGGGTAATTTTAAAGATGAAATCTTCTGCTTTTAGTGCGTTTCTCAGAGCGGTGAGAACTTTCGTTAGTGACTTGTTTAAATATGGCTCATTAAACTCTTGAAATATTTTTTCCCGAAATAACCTCATTTGTTTCTTTATAAAGAAATACAGACGCAGGTTTACTAAGCTCTGCCATTTCATACCGACTTCCTATTTAAAAACTTCTTTAAGCAATTTTTACTTTCTCTATACGTGCTATGTACATAGTGCGTGTAGAGAAACTAAAAATATTGTTTTATATTGTGAGTAGGAAGCTTGCGAAACGAGGCCGTAGACCGAGTACAGCAATCCTATCAACAACATAAAACAATGTTAACACGTGTGTAACACACTATTTTTAGACAGTTCTCAATATTTACAAACATATTATAATTATAAATAGTGTTTCACTGAGTTCATGCTTAACGGTCTGCGATATTCAGTTGCCTTGCTTAGCATCAGTGCTGACAACATGATGACTTACTCGTACAGAACCAAATCATTCTATACAACGGAGTTCTCTCCGCTACTTGCATGATTTTGTCTGGTTCAGCAGAGTTCATGTTCATGACATTCAAATCATCCCTCATTTTAAGGATCGATACAGCTTTCAGAGTCATAGCCCACTTGAATGAGGCCGTGGACGCATAAACCAAAGTTGGCTACATTGGAGTGTTATAATTTTGTAACACTGAGTGACATTTTCTAATTTTAACACTCTTGACATCTGGTAAAAGACCTACTTTTAGCATCAACTGTCGAAAAAGTCATTTTTTGAATTCAGAATTCCTCAGAAATTATATTTCTGGTGAAATCGCGATAATGAATGTTTGGGTGAATATAATGAATTTTCTATCTAATATGTACATTGTATATACGTACCGAGGAAGTATAAATGTTCATTTTTAAACAAACACTATTAAAAGTAAGCTTTTTAACACAAAACACTCGAACTAAAATGTTTCTTTATAACTCTAGTTTTATAAAATATTTATAACACTCCAATATTACCAACTTAAGTTTTGTTACAATCACTGTATTCGTTATAATAGATGTAATCAACATTTCCAATTGTAACAATTGTACAATAAATATCACACTTTCATCATAATCGCACAGTTAAGAACTTAATGTTACCTATTATTAATAAGAATTGTATACGTTTGTATTCTGTTATTTATCTGTATAAAATTAAATGAGGTTATGTTCCTGAGAAAAATAATAAAAGCAATAAAAGTACCACCGCCTTCTTTACTAGTCCGTTCTCGTGTCTAAACATGCTCAACTAGACAACGGTTTTCGATTGGCAACTTCAAACGTATAAAACGTGTTTGCTGGTTGTAACATACTCTAGTTTATCATTTAATAGCAGAAGGAATGGAAAGAAAGTGTTAATTTATAAGATTTATGGTAAAGAGTAAAGAACTGACATTACTACATCGATTACCAATCTATATCGATAGACGAATTCTATTCCCACATACACACAGACGCCTCCAAACGATAGGAAAACGTACTATTCCTTGAAAAAAAAAAGAATATTGAACCTTATATTATAAATTTATTGATAAATTTAGAAATATTGTGGTGTCTAAAAAATAGTGTATGACACTCAAAATAAAAATGTTTTTATGATTCCTACACTCTGCCTTACGGCCTTGTTTCGGAAGCTTTCCTTCTCGCAAAATAAAACTACACTTTTAACTCTTGTATCATAGATAACTATTTTAGAATTTGAGATAAAGTTTGCTTGGACTACTATACGTGTATAAAATAAACCAAAGTTGTATTCCGCAAGTGCCTGATACATTGTAAGACGCAAGTTTTATGGCTTCTCTCTACAAGGAAATTTAATTAAGTATAACGGAGGTAATCATGGCCTTCTGTAATTTATAGAGTCGATGTTTCTTCGTATTCAAACTTAGCGTGCCTTATCTCTCTTCTTCATTTCCATAATTTCACTTGTAGCATTAATTGCTGGGAAATACAAACCAAGCAGTGTTTAGGAAAATTTTATCTGATTCCTGAAATAATTCACCCTTGTTTATTCACATTGCGATAAATTTAACAACCGCAGAATATGAGCTCCGTTCATTTACCATGGTATATTCTCAAATTTGAACTGAAAGTTCACTCTAGAAACTTCTTCATATATTTTCATTAGTTTGTTTCATATAAATATATAGTAATACTGTATATTTCATATCTTAGAAACCTTTCAAATTCCATGTTGTTAGGGGTGGGGGATTTTCTTGAAAATCTTCGTGTCGCATCCTTGGAACATACCAAACCCAAATATCAAATTTGGAATTTAATGGTTTTTTTCATTTTTCTAAAAATGTCTTTTTTGGTTTCAGGAGGTACGTACATAGTACGTGTAGAGAAAACAATAAATCGGATTAAACCTATAGAACTATTATGTAAAGTAATAAGGTAAATAAAAATGAAAATAAAAGTAGAGCCTTTATTAAACTTTTTCTTCTCAATTAAAATTTTAAATTCTTCCATACCAGTTTTCTTAGACCTGCCAAAGGCACTACCAAAAAAGTAGTTCAAATGGCCATAAGTGTTAAGTGATAGCTAATGAACTGGTCATCCATTCTTACAAAGCCAAATGTTGCAAGTTCAAATCCCAGTGGTTGTGGTAAAGGACGGGGAGAGCCCAGGTAAAATAATCGGTGTGATGCTTGGAAGCTAATGGGATTACATTTGACTGTAGTTACGTGAGTATTACTCTTTTATGTATATAAAAAATAGTATATATTACTTTCTCTACACGTACTATGTATTGTAATGCACCCCAAAAATTCCATACCGAGATTTCACCGGAATTACATGTTTTGAGACTCCCTGAATCCAAAAAAAGCATTTTAGAAAAATGTCCGCGTGTGTGTATGTGTGTATGTGTGTGTCTGTGGACAGCATAGCTCAAAAATGAAAAGTCCATTAAAAACCAAACTTGGTATTTAGGTTTGATATCTTCCAGGGATGCGACACGAAGATTTTCAAGAAAATTCCCCACCCCAACTACCCTTTACATGGAAATGTTTTTCTAAAATTTTTTCAAAAATGGCTCTACGATTTTGACTAAAATTTCGTATATTAGAGATACTTACCTGACAAATAAAATGTATATCTTGAATTTTCTGGGAATAGCCTTTGAAGACTACTTTATTCTGGATGAAGTTTATGGAATTTTGCATAACTGCTAAACTGTAAGAAATAGACAAAAACTTACCACACAAAAATGTAGAAAACAAAATACACAATTTATGTTATATAACTTTTTGTCGTGGAGTTGATTCTTTTTGAGATATTCCTTGTTATTAGTTTCAGCTTTGAAAAACATACGTTTCTCATACAGGAATTTGTCAACTCCAGGCCATATAAACAAGTCATATAGCAACCAGCTTTTGACTATCACTTTATACTATGTTACTCCCTTATTTCGCTTCTACTTACAAGGAAACGAGTTATAACTCCATGGCACGACAGCTCACGGGGAACCTTGGCCTACCGCTCGGCCGCTGCGTCCCCCATCTCGGTCCACTACAGACGTCATAGATGGGGTGCAGTATTGGAGGGTGAGACGTGGTCAGCGCCTCGAGTCCCCCCCGGCCGGTTAATGTGGTCCTCACGACCTGGAACCGCTACTTCTCCATCAAGTAGCTCAATTGGCCCCCCAGGGACCTAACGAGGCTGAGTGCACCCCGGGCCAGGTATCCCAGCGGGGGAAAAATCCCCACGCCGGTACTGGGGATCGAACCCAGGTCTCCCGCTTGGTAAGCAGCAACGCTACCACACAAGGAAACGAGTAATAGGACTATTTCTGGTAACTTTTTCTCGATTAGCATGAAGTAAATAGAAGCATAAGCTTTTTAATAATATTTTTTGCAGAGATGTAGAGAAAGTCATGTGAATGTAACGCATCAGATTTTGTTTTTGTTTTTATTAAATGAAACAATCTTGATTACTTGTCGTTTATGGTTGAAGGTTGATACAACATGAAATTAATCCTAGAGTACAAGCCTATCTGTATAATTACGCTTAAAACAAGCGGAACTTATAGGTACCGATAGGCCACAAAGAGTTAGTAAAGATCGACTTTTACACCTAGTTAAATAATATGTTATTAAAATGACTCCAGTTACCCAAGATACATGTTCAGATTAATTATTCATGAAATTCGAAAATTACTAGACAAATATTGTTAAGTTTTTTACGGCTGCAGTACACGTTGTCAAGCTGAGACGAACAAACCAATTTTGGAAGCAGTAAAACAAGTTTTACCTAGAATAACTCTAGACGCTAGATCCTGTTCCTAAACCCAACGGATGTACATACAAAGTTTGTTTCAAAGTTTTTACACCCACAAGAAACACACCTGAGGGGGAAATGTATTGTGAAGGTTTTATTTTCATAATGATCTAAACCCCAAAAACACGGGAACGAAATTATACTTGTGCTGAAGTTCAAAGTAGAAAGTTTATTATTTTACTTCCGGTCGGGGATGAGGGAAATGTGGGGAGGTTCTCTTAGCCCCAGGATTTATTTCCTTTTCGGATTATGTTGTCTCTCTCTTCCTCTGTCATTTATTCTAAAAGAACAATACAACAGAAGACCCATTTATATCTTCCACCGCGCATGCGCAGAGGTGTCTGTTAAAACAAATAAATGCACCTGAGGTCTTTCAGATATGTAACAACAAACTCGCAGCTTTATCCTTCCTTTGTTTCAGTGCGTTCCAGAACTTCTCTCCTGCCTTTACTAAATCAAAATATAGATACATTTCTACATTTTCATAAACAAATAACTACTTAATAACTGATGTGTTCCATTCACATGCCTTTCTATATCTATTCTACAGAGTGATTTATGTACAACTGACTCATTTCTTTCTTTAATTATTCCGTTGGAAATTCATTCAATGAGCAAATTTTAGCACCAAATTAAGCAGAATGTTCTGGAGTTTCAATTCCTTCTCACTAGATTCGCAAATGTTTGTTTTATTCCTAATTGCATTGTTGGTAGCTGTTTCGACATTTTGTTCTTGTAGTCAACGTGAAATTGCAGTACGATGTAGACCTGAGTCAAGGATATTTTCAGCAAGATGGCACTACATGCTATACATCAAATGAATCCATGAACCTAATTGCAAGTTTTTTTTGACGACTGGATAATTTCCAGGAACCTGTGGCCACCAAGATCTCCGGATTTGACATCGCCGGACTTCTTTCTATGTGGTTATTTAAAAGGGGCACAGAACTGAAGCCTCCCGTACCCAGGTAAGCTTAGCAGGTAACAACCCCCAAGCCTCCCGCGAAACCGGTGTAATTAGCCAGCAGGTGGGGTGGAATGGGTATGTCAATTTTTCCCTTGATTTCTTTCCTTGATTTTTTCTTTGATTTCTTTCTCCTCCTCGTGGTGTACCCTGGGTAATGCTAAACGAACTCGAACAGCCACCAATGCAAATTTAAGCATTAGGGTTCATTTTCTTTTGGTACTAGAGCCGTGTTTCTTTATTATTAATCATAAACGCAAAAGTGTAACATATTCCAATATAAGTGTGTAATGTTTCATCAAATATTATAAACACCAAACAGCAACTGCTGTCTATTTCGGCCGGGAGGTTACGGGGCTATGTAATTAGGGACCTTTAACGGTCTGAAAGGCTTCGGGGCTATTTTTCTGACCGCGGGAGGTTAGGGGGCTTTGTAATTAGGGACCTTTAACGGTCTGGGAGACTTCGGGGCTATTTTTCTGACCGCGGGAGGTTAGGGGGCTATGTAATTAGGGACCTTTAACGGTCTGGGAGACTTCGGGGCTATTTTTCTGACCGCGGGAGGTTAGGGGGCTATGTTATTAGGGACCTTTAAGGGTCTGAGAGGCTTCGGGGCTATTTTTCTGACCGCGGGAGGTTAGGGGGCTATGTTATTAGGGACCTTTAAGGGTCCGGGAGACTTCGGGGCTATTTTTCTGACCGCGGAAGGTTAGGGGGCTATGTAATAAGGGACCTTTAAGGGTCCGGGAGGCTTCGGGGCTATTTTTCTGACCGCGGGAGGTTAGGGGGCTATGTAATTAGGGACCTTTAAGGGTCTGGGAGGCTTCGAGGCTATTTTTCTGACCGCGGGAGTTTAGGGGGCTATGTAATTAGGGACCTTTAAGGGTCTGGGAGGCTTCGGGGCTATTTTTCTGACCGCGGGATGTTTCGGTGCCGCACTCCTTAAAAGACAGGGTTTACGCCACACGTGTCCTGACATTGGACGATCTGAAGCACATCACAAAGGAGATTCAAGCTATTGACAACAGAGTCCTCCAACGAGTGGCCAGTACGACGTGTTGAGTTGTGCCTTATGCAGGATGAAGGACATTTTCAACATTGGCTATACAGGTAAATAATCTCCCAACATTCCTCTACAGTTTAGATAAAATAAGTTGTCGCTAGCATTACACGTTTTGAATCAATTAATAAGATAAATGTGTTCAGCTCTATATAAATCACCCTGTATAAAAAGAATTAGTATTGAAATATCTATAATGTAGAAGTGGTTTAATTGAATTATTATAATAAGATTTTAAGATTGATTATAGCTCTATATTGTGCACACAGCATATCCATACAAAAATGTATTGCTTTCTCTACATAGTATATAGGTGGAGAAGGTATTGCTAAACAATAACACATTTACATACTGAGATTTCACCGGAAAAGCATATTTTAGGTACCTGTATAAAAAAGCGTACTTAAAAAAATACGATGTGTTACAATCACGTGACTTTCTCTACGTATCCGCAAAATAATATTATTAAAACGCTTATGCTTCTATTTACTTCATGCTAATCGAGAAAAGATTAGCAGAAATAGTCTCATTACTTGCTTCCTTGTAAGTATAAGCGAGATAAGGGAGTACCATAACTTAAAGTGATAGTCAAAAGTTGGTTGCTATGTGACTGAAGTTCCTTTGTTTGTATGGACACGAGTTGATGAAAGTAAAAGTTTTTTTTTTTTAAATCTCAAACCAAACACAAGGAATATCTAAAAACGATCAAATTCACGAAAAAATGCATATAAATATGTATTACATAAGATGTGTGTTTTATCGTGATCTACATTTTTTGAGTGGTAAGATTTTGTCCATCTGTTACTCTTCAGCAGTTATGCAAAATTCCGTAAAATTCATCCAGAATAAAGCAGTCTTCAGAGGTTATTCCCAGAAAATTTAACATATACATTTTATTCGTCAGGTAAATAAGAGATTTTAATCAAAATCGTAAGAGCTACTTTTGAGAAAAGAAACATTTTCGGAAATCGTTCTATGTAAAGGCTAGTTGGGTGAGTAAGTCAAAAGGTCGAATGGTATTTAAGTTTAGTATCTTCCAGGAATGCAACACGAAGACTTTGAGAAAAATCCCCCACCTCAAACTACTCTTTAGATGGAATTTTTTCAGAACATTTTTATTTTCCTAAAAATGGCACTAAAATTTTGGATATAACATGTTGTATATTAAAGATATTTACCTCAGAAATAATATGTATACCTTGAATTTTCTGGGAATAGCCTCTGAAGACTACTTTATTCTGGATGAATTTTACGATGTTTTGCATATTTGCTGAACCGGAGATGGGAAAAACTTACCACATAAAAATGAAGAGGATTTTATAAAGAACAATTTATGTTATATACACTTTTCTTGTGGAGTTAGCTGTTTTTGAGATATTCGTTGTTTTCGGTTTCAGCTTTGAAAAACTTACACTTTTCTCATACAGGAATTTGTCAACTCGTGTCCATACAAACAAAGGAACCAGCTTTTGACTACTACGAGTATTTTGTTTCTACTTACAAGGAAGCAAGTAAATAACTATTTCTGCTAATTGTTTCTTGATTAGCATGAACTAAATAGAAGCATAAGTTTTTACTTTCTCTATACGTACTATCTACATAGTGGTGTCCGTGTGCCTGTGAACACGATAACTCAAAAACGAAAAGTCGATAAAATACGAAACTTGGTATTTAAGTTTGGTATCCTCCAGGGATGCGACGCGAAGATTTAGAGACAAATCCCCCTCCCCAAACTACCCTTTACATGGAAAAAAATTCGAAAATTTTGATTTTCTCAAAAATGGCTCTAACGATTTTGATTAAATTTACCTGACAAATAACATGTATTTCTTGAATTTTCTGGGAATAGCCTCTGATGACAACCTTATTCTGGATCAATTTTATGGAATTTTGCATAACTGCTAAACCATAAGAGATGGACAAAAACTTACCACACAAAAAATGTAGAGAACATTAAAACACACAATTTATGTCATATACATTTTTTTCGTGGAATTTATCGTTTTTAATGTATTCCTTGTTTTTTGTTTCAGCTTTGTAAAATTGTACCTTTCTCATGCAGGAATTTGTCAACTCCTGTCCACACAAACAAAGCAACTTTAGACACATAGCAACCAGCTTTTGAGTATCTCTTAAACCAATGGTACTCCCTTATTTTGCGCTTCTACTTACATGGAAGCAAGTAATAAGACTCTTTCTGCTAATTGTTTGTTGATTAGCATGAACTAAATAGAAGCATAAGTTTTTTTAATAATAATGTATTTACAGAGATGTAGAGAAAGTCAGGTGAATGGAACACATCAGATTTTTAATAACACTTTTAGAGCACTTTTTTAAAAAATCACACCTTTCCTTCAAACGAACAGAAGTATTCTATTTTTCATCAACCAACAGTACAGGCATCGTTGAATTTACTTTGAAAGTTGTAGCTCATTGTGATAAATGTTTGCTGAGATAATGGGTCAAACTTTATTTTGGCAAGATAGGGCATTTCGACTCCCCTTAAAGTGGATTTAGTTTGTAAAGGCTTGGAATACATGTCCATTTTAAGAAATTTGAGAAATTACAGTAGGTTTTTTGTTTGTTTATTTGTTATTGGAAATGTGTAATGAAACAATTTCTACAATGTGTAACCTTGTAGCAAAATTGTACTGTTGTTGAAGGCTACACACATTTACGTCAGCTGCAGTCCTTTGTTCGACTCTTTAACATCACATTTTACTGTTATGCTGCACTACACCATCTCCAATTAGTGGTTTTCTTTCAGTTCCTCAGTATACATATTAAATGTTGATTTTCCTATATGTTTCACTGTGTAATATATTTATTTTACATGCTTGTTTGTATATAACATAATGCATTGAAATATGGCGGTACCAAAGACGTTTTGTCGATAACACGCTACACAGAACTAGCAATATTACAAAAACTAATTTATTTGCCTTCCTCAGCATGCAGCTACTCAAGTACACTATGATATCGCTCGCAGCGCTGTGTGTCAGTTGTCTGAAACATGTACTCTTCTGTTTTGTTATTTGTGGTGTATCAGATATACAATAATAGCAGGATAGGGTATTGTTTACGTTATACATCCCACACCTGATTGTTATCGGGTCCAATCCTGAACTGAGCAAACACGTTAATTCAATTTGTATGAATGCTGCTTAGAAAAACACTTAAGTTGGTGCAACTGTAAAATTCAACTAAAAATTGTGTAAAATTAAAAAAAAAAAATCTGATGTGTTTCATTCACATGACTTTCTCTACAACTGGCCAACAAATTATTGTTAAAAAGCTTATTTAAAAATATGAGAAAAAATTAGCAGAAATAGTCTTATTACTTGCTTCCTTGGAAGTAGAAGCGAAATAAGGGAGTACCATAGGTTAAAGTAATAGTCAAAAGCTGGTTGCTATGTCACTGAAGTTCCTTTGTTTGTATGGACACGAGTTCACAAATTCCTGTAAGAGAAAAGTATACATTTTTCCAGGCTGAAACAAAAAACCAGGAATATCTTAAAAACGACCAACTCTAGGAAAAAAAATTACATTCTGTCAAGAAAGCACCGGGAATTGCTCATTTAAAAATCCTCTTTAAAAGGAGATTCGAAATTACTGTTGTCGCTAAGTTGGTACAGCTTTCCTCTATACCCACGCGGAGTTGATCGTCATCTGTGGTCTAGTTTGTTTACAGTACGCCATTTTGTTAGTTTATCTCAAAGGTGATTTGCGATTTTACGATGGATACAAATATTAAACAAAGAATCTGTCTCAAATGTTGCATTGCAAATGGTATTTCGTGTGTCGAATCGCTGAAAATGTTAGAGGGCTTACGGTGAATCGACCTTATCAAAAACACGTGGATATGAGTGGTACAGTGCATTCAAAAGTGGTTGAGATGTGGTGGAAGATTTGCCTCGCTCTGGTCGGCCATCAACGGTTTCAACTGAACTGAACATCGCTTAAGTGAAGAAAATGGTGTCTGAAAATCGTCATTTAGGTCTGAGAGAGGTTGCCGCTGAACTTTCTGTGTCTCACGAATCGATTCGTACCGTTTTGTTTGGGCATGACACGCGTTGCAGCTCGGTTAGTTCCGAAAGACTTGTAGACTTGGTTATGAGACGTGGGTTTACGAGTTTGACACTCAAACCAGTGAACAAGCTTCCGAATGGCACCTTCCAAATGAACCGAAACCTAAATGGGCAGTCAAACTCGATCAAAACTGAAGGCCATGTTGACAGTTTTTTTCGATTATCGCGATGTTGGGCACTCACGAGTTCTTGCCAGAAGGTCAGATGGTAAATAAAGGCTATCATCTGAGCGTTATGCGGCGTTTGAGAGAACAAATACGGCGAAAAAGGCCAGATTTGTGGAACGGCAAATCATGGATTCTGTACCACGATAATGCACCAGCTCACAAGGCTATTATTCTGAACGAATTTTTGGCCAAAAACTCAACAAATTTCATCGAACAACCACCGTATTCACCTGATCTGGCTTCTGCTGACTTCTTTCTCTTTCCAAAACTCAAGTTACCACTTCGAGGCACCCGTTTTCATCGATAGAAGACATAAAGGAAAATTCTCGGTGACAATTGACATCGATTCCTAAAAGTGCCTACAAAAATGTTTTGATGATTGGATTATTCGTTGCCATAAATGTATAATTTCAGAAGGGGCCTACTTTGAAGGTGATAAAATAAAATTGGATGAATAATTAATTTTTTGTGTTTTATTGACCAATTCCCGGATTTTTTTTAACACAGTGGTATATAACTTAAATTCTGTGTTCTAACGTGTTCTATATGTTTTGTTGAGTGAGTTCTTGTCTGTCCTTTACGGTTTAGCAGTTAAGCAAAATTCGACAAAATTCATCCAGAATAAGAGGTCTCAGAGGCTTTCCTCAGAATTTTTGAGATATACATTTTATTTCAGATATAAATAGCTTTAATATACCGGACTTTAATCAAAATTGTTAAAGCCAATTTTAAGAAAATCAAAATTTTTGAATTTTTTTCCATGTAAAGGGTTGTTAGTGGATTTTCTTGAAAATACTCGTGTCGTATCCTTAGAAGATACCAAACCTAAATACGGAGTTTGGCTTTTAACGGTGTTTTCGTTTTTGAGGTATGCTGCCCACAGGCACATACACAGACACACACACACACACACACACGAATATTTTTCTAAAAACTGTTTTTCTTTCTTTTTTTTTTGGATTTAGGGATTCCTAAAACCTGTATTTCCGGTGAAATCTCGGCATCGAATTTTTGGGTGCATTACAATACTTTCTCTATACACTATGTACATAGTAGGTGTATTGAAAGTAAAAATTAAAATGAAATTCAACCATACACTTGGCATTACATTTATAATATATACAGTGGTCTGTGGATTAAGAATAACCACACCCTCTCTATCTCGTACCTCTTCCGTTGTGTTTGTAGAACATTAAAGATATACATTCAGTTACTGCGTGGTAACAAAACAGAGACAAGAATGAAGATAAACATATCTAATATCTTCCATTCATAATATATCCTCTAGCTGTTTGATAAACAAACCCTTTGTTCAAAAAATTCACCTCTTATCTAGATTTTGCTAATCAAGATTAACAAGCAGAATTAGTCTTATTACTAACTTTCTTGTAAGTAGAAGGGGAATGAGAAAATGCACGGGCTAAAGCGATAATATCCTCCTATAAAAGCCAACCGTTATTTGAAACAATTTAAATTCCAATCTCTTTGCTTGCCAGAATTGAACAAACACTAAACGAGAAGAAACATGTTTTATCGTTTCAGAAAACGAAATGGCTAAAATTTTAACAAATAATCCAAAATAAACTCGAAAACGGTTATCTCTACTTTCTCATACAGGAACTTGTCAACTCAGAGCCACGCAAAGAAACGGATTTCAATCTCATAGCAACCACATTTTGACTGGCGGTTTAGCCTAGTGTATTCCTTTATTTTCCTTCTACTCATAACGAAATAAGTAATAAGACTTTTCTCACCCGGAAGTCCCGTGTTTGATTCCCGGGTGGGGCGGGGAATTTTTCTTTAAGCAGAATTATTCCCTATCCCCCCACAAAGTCTAGAACTATGAATGTGAGAGTGAATGTGTGTGTGTGTGTGTGTGTGTGTTTAAAGAAAATAAAATGATTAAATAACCCAACGTAAAAGCCCCCGATATGACCCTAGATGTTAAAGGAGGCTATGTAAATGAAACAATACAATAAGCAATAAGACCGTTTCTGCTATTGTTTATCCCGATTAGTGGACAGAAGATTAAGCTTATTAACAATAATAACAATAATTTGTTACAGAATGTAGAGAAAGTCATATGAATGCAACGCAACAGATACTTGGTAGAATAAATCAGATTTAGAGCAGTGTTATATTTGAGGTACTAAATATTTAAGTTTATTTTATTACTTTCTCTACACACAAGATACATAGTGTAGAGAAGATACTGTATTGCACTTAAAAATTAGACACCGAGATTTGAAAAAAATACATGTTTTGAGGCTCCTTGAATAAAAAAAAATCTAGAAAGATATCCGTGTGTCTGTCTGTCTCTGTGTGTGTGTGTGTTTGGGCAGCATAGCTCAAAACCGAAAAGGACCTTGAATATTAAACTTAGCATTTAAGTTTAGTATCTTGCTAGGATGCAACACGAAGATTTTCAAGAAAATCCCCCCCCCCACCTCCAACTACCCTATACAAGAACTTCTTTCGAAAACTTTGATTTTCTCAACAATGGCTCTAACGATTTCGATTAAATTATTGTGTATTAAAGATATTTACCTGACAAATAAAATGTATATCTTGAATTTTATGGCAATAGCCTCTGAAGACTACTTTATTTTGGATGAACTTTATGCAATTTTATATAACTGCTAAACCGTAAGAGATGGATAAAAACTTACCACACAAAACTGTACAGCAAGTTAAAACACGCAATTTAAGTTATATACATTTCTTTCGTAGAGTTCATTATTTTTGAGGTATTCCTTGTTTTGGTTTCAGCTTTGAAAAACATATTTCTCTGAAACAGGAATTTATCAACTCGTGTCCATACAAACAAAGGAACTTCAATCACATAGCAACCAGCTTTTGCCTGTCGCTTAAACCTATGGTACTCCCTTATTTTTTCTCGATTAGAGGGAAGTAAATAGAAGCATAAGCTTTTAAAAATAATTTGTTGCGAAGATGTAGAGAAAGTCATGTGAATAGAGTACATCAAATTTTTTTGTATGCAATAGTAATTTTAACACTCAAAACATCATTCAACTGTTTTACCCCTTCTGAAATGCTATCAGGATTTCCTTTTACCAGCTATTACATTTTCTGCAGCAAAAAGGGAACAAAATAAAATACGAGCATCAATTATCAGTTTCGCATTTGTTTCGGCGTGCACAGAACTCTTAAATCTTTTATGTGCCGCGCAGTTACACTTTCATTAATATTCTTCTCAATTAAAAACGAGAACAAGTAATAAAAATAATAATGGCCTCCATTAATTTCACTTTCTACACACGTGGAGTGTATTTTCATGCAGTTGTAAATTTGCAGACGGACTTTTCTTCCTCGTTCCCTGTCTCTTCCAGGTGAAATATTATCTTCACATAAGCAGGCTTTTATATTAATTGGGTCGGCCATATTTACTGTTGACTGTCTTAAACAGAGGATAAAAACTGTGTTACTGGCGCAAGCAGCGCCGCCACTCCAGTTCTATGTAAAACATCACGCTTAACCTGTGAACTCGTATCCCCTTTTATTCTAGTCCCTCTCTAATATACAGGCAGTTAGGAGTTTAAGTTAATGTAAACAGAATACATAAGATCCTTGTGTAGCTATAATCTGCTGTTACATTACGTATACAGGATTTTACTTCTTTTCTGATTTAAGGGGACAAGGTACTCTGAAATGGTAAAAAATTAAAATTTTATTTTCTCTATACGTACTATGTACATAGTGTATAGACAAGATAATTGCACTCCACTCAAAAATTCGATGCCGAGATTTCACATGAAATATATGTTTTAGGGTCCCCTATATCTAAAAAAAAACATTTTCGTGTGTGTGTGTGTGTGTGTGTCTGTGAACACAATAACTCAAAAACGAATATTAGATAAAATACCAAACTTGGTATATAAGTTTAGTATCTTCCAGAGATGCGACACAAAGATTCTGAGAAAAATCCAACCACCCCCAACTACCCTTTACATGGAGCTTTTTTCGAAAGTTTTGATTTTCTCAAAAATGGCCCTAACGATTTTGATTAAAATTTCGTATATTAAAGGTATTTACCTGACAAATAAAATGTATATCTTGAATTTTCTGGGAATAGCCTCTGAAGAGTAGTGGATGAATTTTACTAAATTTTGAATAACTGCTAAACCATAAGAGATGGACAAAAACTTACTACTCAAAAAATGTAGAGCACGTTAAAACACAATTTATGTTGTATACATTTTTTTCGTGGAGTTAGTCGTTTTTGTGACATTCCTTATTTTTGGATTCTGCTATGAAAAACTTATACATTTCTCAATGTTTTACTCATTAGCATGAAGTTAATAGAATTGTAAGCTTTTTAAGAAAATAATTTGTTGCAGGGATATAGAGAAAGTCATGTGAATGGTACACATCAGATTTTTATAGGTGAAACAAAAACAAGGAATACCTCAAAAACAATCAGCTCCACGAAAAAAAATGTATATAATATAAATTGTGGGTTTTAAAGTGCTCTACAATTTTTATGTAGTAAGTTTTTGTCCATCTTTACGGTTAGCAGTTATGCAACATTCCGTAAAATTGACCCACAATAAAGTAGTCTTCAGAGGCTATTCCCAGAAAGTTCAAAATATACATTTTATTTGTCAGGTAAATATCTTTAATATACGATACTTTCATCAAAATCGTTAGAGCCATTTTTCAGAAAATCAAAATTTTCAAAAAATGTTCCATATAAAGGGTAGTTTGGGGTGGGGGGTTTTTCTCAACAGCTTCGTGTCAAATCCTACGAAGATACTAAACGTAAATACCAAGTTTGGTATTTTACCGACTTTTCGTTTTTGAGTTATCCTGTTCACAGTCACACGGACTTTCTGAAAATACTTTTTTTGGATACAGGGGACCGTAAAACATATATTTCCGGTGAAATCTCGATATCGAATTTTTGGTGGAGTGCAATACCTTCTCTGTACACTATTTACATAGTACGTATAGAGAAAGTAAAAATCTGATGTGTTCCATTCACTGCCTTTCTCTACATCTATGCAACAAATTATTGTTAAAAAGTTTATGCTTCTATTTACTTCGTGCTAATCAAGGAAATATTAGCAGATATAGTCTTATCACTTGCGAAATAAGTGAATACCATAGGTTAAAGCGTCACTCAAAAGCTGGTTGCTATGTGACTGAGATTCCTTTATTTGTATGGACAGGAGTTGACAAATGCCTGTATGAGAAAATTGTTTTTTCAAGCTGAAACAAAAAACAAGGAATATCCAAAAAAGGATCAACTCCTCGAAAAAAATGTAAATAACATAAATTGTGTGTATTAATGTGCTCTATGTATTTTGTTTGGTAAATTTTTGTCTATTCCTTACGGTTTACCAGTTACACAGAATTCCGTAACATTCATCCAGAATATAGATGTCTTTGAGGCTATTCCCAGGAAATTCAAATATATATATTATTTACCAGGTGTATGTCTTTAATATACGATATCTTAATCAAAATCGTTAGAGCCATGTTTTAGAAAATCAAAATTTTAGAAACATTTTCCATGTGAAGGATAGTTGGAGGTGGGAGTGTTTTCCTGAAAATCTTCGTGTCGCATCCTTGGAAGATACTGAACTTAAATACCAAGTTTGGTATCTAACGGTCTTTTCGTTTTTGAGCTATGCTGACCAAAGACAGACACACACACACATACACATAGACAGACACACACATGACTTTTTTTCGATTCAGGTGGGCTCAAAACATACATTTCCCGTGAATCTCGGTATCGAATTTTTGGGTGCAATGCAATGCCTTCTCTATATAATATGTACATAGTACGTATAGAGAAAGTAAAAAGCATTTTCAGAAAAAGTCCGTGTGTGTGTGTGTGTGTGTGTGTGTGTGTGTGTGTGTGTGTGTGTGTGTGTGTGTCCATGTGTCTGTGAACACGATAACTCAATAACGAAATGTGGATGAAGTAGCAAACTTGGTATTTAAGTTTAGTTTCTTCTAGGGATGCGACACGTGGACTTCGATAAAATTCCTCCCACCCCAATTTACCCTTTACATGGAACTTTTTTCTAACATATTACTTTTCTCAAAAATGGCTCTAGCGATTTTGATTAAAATATTGTACTCTGAAGGTATTTACATAACTAATAAAATGTATATCTTAAATTTTCTGGAATAGCCCAAGAAGACCTCTTTATTCTGGATGAATTTTGCATAGCTGTTAAACACTAAGAGATGGAAAGAGAGTTACCACACAAAAAATGTAGATCACGTTAAAACACATAATTTATTTATGTGCATTTGTTTCTTGGAGTTGATCGTTTTTTAGATATTCCCTTTTTCTGGTTTCAGATTTAAAGTAATTTTACTTTTAACATACCAGAAATTGTCAGCTTCTCTTCATACAACTGGCTTTTGACTATCTTTCTAACCTATGTTACTCCCTTATTTCGCTTCTACTTACAAGGAAGAAGTAACAAGACTATTTCTGCTAATTTTTTTTCGATTAGCATGAAGAAAATAGAATCATAAGCTTTTTAACAATAAATTGTTGCAGAGATGTAGAGAAAGACATATGAATGGAACACATCAGATATTTCTGTTTTAGACACTAATAAAATCTCTCTTATTTCTAGTTTCAAAAAATGCATAATTTTGGGGGATTAAGAGGATTTTAATCAATTTAATTTTAATTTAAATGCTAGTCTGCATTATTTTAAACTGTTATGTAATGCCCCTTTTTATAACATTTATATCTTAAAATTTAGTTTTCTCAAAACAACATTTTTGGACACTTATGCACATTTTCCCCAGAAAGTATGAGAGCTGGAAAGCTGAAATTTTCAGCATATATATATACACAACACATAGCTGAACTTTTTGAACCAGAGCCGTGATGTTACTGTATTTATTGATTATATAAAGAAAGAAACAACATTCCACATTTTAATTTTTTGAATTTGTAAATAATTGTTTTTTAAATTTGAACTGAAATTGTATCATAGGTAAATAATACGAATGTGTCAAAAGAATTTTTAGTATTTAGCAATGACACAAGGTCTGTAAAGCCTGATGCTTTGATATTTTACACTCTAGTGCATAATTGTAAATCTTTGCATTGGAAATTCTATAACATATTTGTAAATATGTATTGTAATTTGTTGACATTTATGAAGAGTGCATAATACAATAATCATATTTTAGTTTTATATAATTACTAGTAGTAACTATTATGTCGATAATTAGAAGGCTATCATCTGATATTACATTAGTGTTACATATAATGAAATTATATTTACTTATACATTTTAACACTAATTTTTATACTAAAAAATAAGGAAATTCATGTGCTTTTATAGAGCACATTAAGTATAGTAGAGACCTCAAATACAAATGGTGTGATTACATGTCTATTCTGCTGTTTTTGTAACCCAAGCTTTAAGCAAGAGCTTTATACATTTTTTTTCCATTGTATATAAACATATATGTATACATGTATATGTCTTGACAAGTTCTATGTTCAGTGGCTTCCTGGCCTAAATGAACCTACAGAATGCTTTCTAACCTAATTTTATCTAATCTAATTGAGGTTAAGAAGATAGCTGATAGACTAAATACAAGCTTGCAAAAGTGTGACTATGTATTGCAAGCAGCATCAGAGAAAAAGGGTACATGAATTCACATGTTTTATTGCTTTTCTGCTGAATGAAATACTTTGTATAGACTCAACCATATAAGCTATTAATGCAAACAACCACTTGAAATAATTGTCATGATTTATAGAATAACTTATAGAAATTTATGAAAAAACAGTTAAATACTTTAAGAACAGTGGTAATTCAACTCACTTAAGGTGTAATTTCCGTATGTTCAGACTATCTTGCCCGCTTAAGAGAACTTCGCAGTATGTTCCAACCCTTGTTGAAGCTGTAATAGACCACTTTCCGGCTTCCCTGCGCCTGTATAGCTTCCGTGGCGCGCCAGGACTGTCAATATGTGAACTGTTAGGGACTTCTTACGTATCTGTGCTTAGCTCTGTCCCACTTCCCCCGGGGTGTGGTAGGCCACGATACATCAGTTGTCGAAGTGTCCCCTGAAGTCAACAACCTAACCTCTAATACATCAGACTTTTTAAAATTACTTTTAATACGTTTGTAGGGAGACGAAGATTATTAATTAATATATTTTTATTAAATTTAATAGCAAGAATATAATTATGATTCGTTTTATTATTCTCTTGTTCTTTAGTGGATAGATATTTTAAATAGGATTTGTTTTTCACAAAGTGCAATAAATTGCACGGAAAAAAAGAACAAAAAAAGAACAAAAAACAAAAACTAACGTGTGTTTAAACGAATTAATTTGTTAAAGTTAATCTATGTCGAATATGTGTTCCATTCACATGAATTTCTCTACATATCTGTAATAAATTGTTAGAAAACTTATTCTTCTATCTACAGGGTGGCGCACGATAAGTCACCTGATTTATTTCATGAATAACACATTTGTTGTTGATTAGATTTGTAACTTATTGATGTAGAAGTAAAGCTTGGAAATACAACCTAATGAATCACATGATCAATATGACCGCCATTTTGGTTGATAACTTCTACAGTTCGCACACGTGCGTTTGTGACGATTCTCCGACACAAATGCTCTGGAATGGCGCGGCATAAATCCACAATGATTGCTTTAAGTTGCACTGCATTTTTGGGTTTTCTGCGGTACACTTTCTCTTTAAGGAACCCCCAAAGGAAGAAGTCACATAGCTCAAAAAAAAAAAAAAATCAAATTTGGTATTTCAGTTTGCTATCTTCCAAGGATGCGACACGAAAATTTTCAAGAAAGTTCCCCAAACCCAAACTACCCTTTACATGGACATTTTTTCTAAAATTTTAATTTTCTCAAAAATGGCTCCAACGATTTTGATTAAAATATCGTATATTAAATATATTTACCTCACAAATAAAATGTATATCTTGAATTTTCTGGGAAAACCTCTGAAGACTACTTTATTCTGGATCAATTTTACGGAACTTTGCATAGCTGCTAAACCGCAAGAGATGGACAAAAACTTACCACACACAAAATGTAGAGCGTGTTAAAACACACATTTTATGTTATATACATTTTTTTCGTGCAGTTGATCGTTTTTTAGATATTTCTTGTTTTTAGTTTCAGCTTTGAAAAACTTAAATTTTCTCAAATAGGAATTTGTCAACTCCTGTCTATAAAAACAAAGCAACTTCAGTCACATAGTAACCAGCTTTTGAATGCCACTTTAACCTATGGTACTCCCTTATTTTGCTTCTATTTAAAAGGATGCAAGTAATAAGACTATTTCTGCTAATTTTTTCTCGATTGGATGAAGAAAATATTAGCATAAGCTTTTTAACAATAATTTGTTGCAGATATGTAGAGAAAGTCATGTGAATGGAACACATCAGATTTTTTAGTTAATGCTGAAACAAAAACAATGCCGAAACAAATATATTTCAATAATATATTTGTTTGTTTTCCAAAAGGTGTTGCTTACACTCTAGCAGAGCTGCACACGCTCACATGGAGGTATGTAGTATATGAAATCAACACACGAGATTTTCTATACAGAATAGGCACAAGAAACGTTTGCTATTTGAAGACACACAATGTTGCCACAAGACACGCCGGGTTTACAGAACGTGTTTCTTGTGTACTCCAAATGTATATAATAAATTCAAGAGTAGCAACGCTATGGGGGTGAGTTATTTCAATAATAAATCTCAAACCCAGCGCCCCAAAATAGCACCTCGGTCGCTGTGTAGCACTACCACCATTTCCTTTAGCTGTTTGCTGTATCTGTGTTCCAATTAAATCATAAAAAATTATGAGTTAAAGTCAAAAACAGAACATGTTGCCAAAACAGCTGTAAGCATGTCAGTGTTCAAAATAATAAAACTATCTGCCTTTGTATTAATCCTAACAGCTTCTCTAGCATACACAAACATTATTTTTCTATCGACTTCTTCATTTACAAAATTCTGATGTGTTCCATTCGCTTGACTTTCTCTACATCTCTGTAACAAATTATTGTTAAAAAGCCTATGCTTCATGATAATCGAGAAAAATACTTAGCAGAAATAGTCTTATTACCTGATTCTTTGTAAGTAGAAGTGAAATAAGGGAGGTTAAAGTGATAGTCAAAAGCTGGTTGCTATGTGACTGAGGTTCCTTTGTTTGTATGGACAGGAATTTACAAATTCCTGTATGAGAAAAATAAAAGTTTTTTAAAGCTGAAACCTAAAACAAGGAATGTCTAAAAAATGATGAACTTCACAAATATATATATATATATATATATATATATATATATATACAACATAAAAGTTGTGTTTCAATATGCTCTGCATTTTTTGTGTGGTAGATTTTCGTCCATCTCTTATGGTTTAGCAGTTAAGCAAAATTCCGTTAAATTGATTCAGAATAAAGTAGTCTTCAGAGGCTATTCCCAGAAAATTCAAGATATACGTTTTATTTGTCTGGTAAATATCTTTAATATAAAATATTTCATCAAAATCGTTAGAGCCATTTTTAAGAAAATGAAAATGTTTGACAAAAGTTCTAGGTAGAGGGTGGGGGAATTTTCTTGAAAATGTTCGTGTCGCATCTTTGGAAGATACCAAACTTAAGTACCAAGTTTGGTATCAACGGTGTTTTCGTTTTTGAGCTATGCTGTCCACAGACACACACACGCACTCACACACAAACGGACCTTTTTCCAAAAATGTTTTTCTTGGAGTCAGGGAGACCCAAAACATGTACTTCCGGTGAAATCTCGGTATCGAATTTTTGGGTGCATTACAATACCTTCTCTATACACTATGTACATAGTACGTGTAGAGAAAGTAAAAAATATTATTATTTTTTTTTTGTAGCTTAACGTCTTTTAACTTGGTCATATCGGACACAATGAATAAAATTGTGAAATGATGCTCAAATGAACTCGGGGATCATGGACCTTAACGTTACCCGACATTCGTCTTCTCAGGATAAGGGAAAACTCCGAAAGAAAACCTATCCGGGTAAATCACCTTAACCGAGATCCCAACTCGCGACTTATTGAATGTGAGACAGACAGGCTACCACCACACTACCATAGCGGGCAAAATTATTGTTAAAAAGCTTATTCTTCTATCTCCTTCATGCTAACCAAGATAAACTGACAGTCGAATGTTTTAAAATGTGGTCGCTATGGGAATGAAATCGTTGCTTTGCGTGGCTAGCAGTTAAGCTCCAGTATGAGAAAAGTATTACAATTTTAAAAATTTAACCAATGACAAGGAATGTCTCAAAAATGATCAACTCCACGAGAAAACTGTATATGACAAATTGCGATTTCTATCATGTCCCAGATTTTTTATGAGTAAGTATTTGTTTATTTCTTGCGGTTTACCAGTTATGCAAAATTCAGTAAAATTCATCCAGAATAAAGAACTCTTTAGAGGCTTTTATTTGGCTTGTAAATATATTAAATATAAGATATTTTAATAAAAATCATGGGATGAATTTTTGAGAAAATCAAAATTTTCGAGTTCTTTTCCATGTAAAGTGTAGTTTGTGGTGGAGGATTTTCTTGAAAATGTTCATGTCGTATCCTTGTAAGATACCAACATTAAATACCAAGTTCGGTATATAACGGTCTTTTCGTTTCTGAGCTGTGCTGTCCACACACACACACACACACACACACACACACATACACACACACACACCTGCACCTTTTTCCAAAAATTTTTTTTTTTTTTTTTTGTAATCAGGGGGAACCAAAACAAATATTTTTAGTGAAATCTTGGTATCGAAATTTTGGCTGGAGTGCAATACCTTCTCTATACACTATGTACATAGTATGTGTAGAGAAAGTAAAATCTGATGTGTTCCATTCACATGACTTTCTCTACGTCTTGGTAACAAAATATTATTCCTTTTTGTTTCTTAACGTCCTTTAACGATGAACGAAATTGATGATTTGATGCTCAAATGATCTCGGAGTCCATGGAGCTTAAAGCTGCTTGACATTCGCCTTCTCAGATGAGGGAAAACTCCGAAAAGGACCTCATACGGGTAACTCACTGTAAACGAGATTTGAACTCGTGGCCTCTTGAATGTGAGACAAACTCGCTACAACCACATTCCCCAGGCGGGCAACAAACTATTGTTAAAAAGCTTATTCTTCTATCCACTTCTTGCTAATTGTAATAAACATTAGCAGAAACGATCTTATTATTTAGTTCCTTATAAGTGGAAGGAAAATAAGGGAATACACTAGACTAAACCGATAGTCAAATATTTTAAAAGTTGGTTGCCATATGGCTAAAATCTGTTTCTTTACATTGCTAGAAGTTGAGAAATACCCGTATGTGAAAAATTAAAAGTAATTTAAAACTGGAATTAATAACAAGGTATAGCTCAAAAATGGTCAAAACCACGAAAAAAAAAAAAAATATATATATATGACATAAATTGTGTGTTATAGATAGATCCACGTTTTTTTGTGTCGTAAGCTTTTGTGTATTTCATGTTTACCAATAACGCAAAATTCAGAACATTTTATCCAGAATAAAGAGATGTTCAGAGGCTATTCCTATAACATTCAAGATACCTACACATTTTATTTGTAATTAAAAATCTTAAATATAAGATATTTTAAACAAAATCGTTAGAGAAAAAATTTCGGAATTTTTTCCATGTAAACGGTGGTTGGAAGTGGCTGTAATTTCTTGAAAATCTTTCTTTTGTGTCCCTGGAAGATATTGAACTTAAAATGTTAAGTTTCATATTTAACGGACACTCAGCTTTTAAGCTATGCTGCCCACAGATACACACACGTACACAGACCTTTTTCTAAAAATGCCTTTTTTGGAATCGAGGGATCTCAAAATATACTAGGGGAAAGGAACTTATTACATTCGTTCTAATATGTGCTTCATAGAAAAAAAATATAAACAAAAATGTCTAGTGGCATTTTGTTGTTTGATCAGCCGATTTAAAAAAGAAATAGTGTTTTTCTTCCAAATTGGGTGCGTAATTTCGCAAGAAGTTTCGAAAATAAAAGTTTGTTACTTGTAAGATGCGTGGAGTAACGTATTTCTGACATTAGCTTTGGTAGGTATTCTGGGACATCACACAAGATTTCGAAATAATATATCACTTAAAAGAATTAAAGGAATATTTCGAGCAGTTTTTCAGATGTGCGTTGGGGTTGGTCAGGTTTCTGAACTGACTTCTGGGCGTAAACACGTCGGTCTCTTGCAAACACGACACAGTGGTGAAAGGTTTTGGGAGATAGTGAGCGCAACTGGCTTTCTGATTGGCCTACACTAGCAGTAAAAATGGAACGAATCCTCCTAGTGAGGCCTATTGTGAGTGACACTCGCACAACCTGCAGCGTTGCCAGCTTGTCTATCTCTTGTTTTCAACAAAACTAAAATATTTCCGTAGGAAATGGCCAGAGACAAAAACGTAAGATACAAAATATGTTCCAAATACCGAGATCTATTAATAGTTTAAATTAATGTAATGACTTCCCTTCCAATCGATATATCTCCAGTGAAATCACGGTATCGAATTTTTGGGCGCAGTACAATAGCTTCTCTACACACTATGTACATATTACGTGTAGAGAAAGCAAAAAACATCTTAAACATATGATGTTTTAATAAAAACAGCGAGAGTTTATTTGAAGGAAATCCAAATTTTCGGAAACTGTTCTTACGTTAACCATAATTCGGATTGGAACATTTTCCTGAAAATTTTCATGCTAGATCTTTGTAAGATGAGAATTTTAAATGCCAAGCTTAGTATATAACCGACTTTTCGTTTTTAATTTTTGCCTTTCGCACACACATACGCGTATGAACGGGTCTTTTTATAAGAATATATAACCTACTTGTGTTTCAAAATGACACCAAACGAAGATGTGTACCTTGTTGGTCATACCGTACATGATACGTGAATATAATTTTCAGCTCTAAATTCGGCACATACAAAAACTGCCATAAAATCACCATGATTTAGGCAGTCTTACATAACCAAATGGCACGTGCCTGTCCCACTCCAAGAGAGATGCCGGTTAGTAGCGAAGGTCCCAGTCACCTGGTGTAGGGGTGTTTTGATAGACACGCCGGCGCGTCACAGGTCACCTTAGTAATAGAAAACGTAGCATTTGGGTTTTGTTATGTTTTACATAACACGTTCTGGGGTTGTTTATTGTGGCGTATGACAACCGTTGTTCCTTCGGTGCCTAATCCCAAATGTGTGCGATTTTTAAACACACATAAAACATTTAAATAGAAGAGTTTGAAGGTTGCGACTTCAAGTTTCGGACAAGTTAAAGTGTAAACTAAACGACTTTGTTTGGTGTCGTTTTCAAACATCCTGTATATACATTTCCGCCTATGTACAAAATAGGGAAAGTATCTATTATTCACTTCAGTAAGTGGGAAATAAATTACGACACAAAAGTATTCTCTAGGCTGTTATTATTGGTTCGAACCCCAGTTGGGCCGAGCTGTGATATTGAGGCGTCAGTGTGCACAGGAATCTCTTTGCTTTTAAAATTTAAAATTTTCGGGCTGTTTTGCCGTGGTCTGTAGATTAAAATATGTTTAGTTAAAATATTTCTACCTAACGTTTCGTCCCTGTCTGTGAGGGACATCTTCAGAGGCAATGCACTCACGTCGCTAACTAGGAAAGAGTTGCTGTTTGGAACCTGAATCCGCAAGAGCTACGTCATTGTTTTGCATGAAACATTTGATTGTTTCGTCTGCCACAACAAAGATAACAAACCCTTGGTCTACAAACGAGTGAAAAACAGCAAAACAAAAGGAATGAAATAACGAAATACAGCCTTGAACAACAAGGTTCCGCATGTAATGAGAAACAATGGCGGCTTCAACCCCCACCACGCACCCTCTCTTTCTTTTGTTTTCGGTTTCAGCGTCGCACTGTTGCATAGCAACACACAAGTGTTGACATTCGCTTCAAGTTTTGTTCTAACTTTAAAACTAAACCCATAGGGTAATGTTGGCATTCAAAGTTTGGTGACAAAAGGTGGTTAAAACCAGACTAAATGTTGAGGATTGCTAAAATATGGTATTACTTTCTCTAACACGTATGTAGAACGTACGTAGTAGGTAGAGAAAAGTAATGTATTTTACCGAAAAATTCGATACAAAGATTTTTATTGGAAGTACATGTTTTGAGACTCCCTGAATCCTAATATTACGACTAAGCGTAATATACTCTATAGAAATATAGATCCCTTACAAAGCACACAATTTGTCACCCTTTTTTTTGGGTAGTTTAACGTCCTTTAACCTGGTTGGTCATATCAGACGATGAATGAAATGATGCTCAAATGATTTCGGGGTCCACGGAGCTTAAAGTTACTTGACATTCGTCTTCTCAGGATAAGAGAAAACCCCGAAAAAAACCTTATCCGGGTAACTCACCCTAAGCGAGATTCGAACTCGCGACCTGTTGAACGTGAGGCAGACACGCTGCCACCACACTACCCAGGCGGGCACTTTTTTTCTTTGTGTAGTTAACCATTTCCGAAGAATTCCTTGTTTTTGTTTTCAATTTTAAACTGTTTTCAAAAGAAAGTCGTCTTTCGTTTCATATTTCTTTTTGCTTTATCTTTGGCTAAGTAAAGAGAACGAATTTCAATTTTTTTTACACTACAACCCGCTTTCATAAGGTGTGATTTGTCGGTTTAGCCTGGTGTATTGCCTTAGTTCTCTTATGTTTTGAAGGAAGTAAGTAATAAGGCATTTCTACTAATGATTATCTTCATTGGTGTTCGGTAGATAAAAGAATAACGTTTTATAGGAATACTTTGATTGCAGAACAAGTAGAGAATGGAATAACTAGATTTTTTCTACGACCGAGCGTAATTGAGTAGTTTACGAGCTCATTTCGGATCACATACTTCATTACTACGAAATCCACACGCAAAGAAATGCAGCAAGCGTAAAGTGATTTTGTTCCAACTTTACGCTCGCCAAAGTAATTCACGATATTGGTGTGTATACATCAACAGACACCACTTCATAAATTTCTCACAACATTTTCGGGATTCTGCTTCTTTCGCAGCTCTAAGGATATCACAATTCTCAAAATATTCAATTTTCTGAAAATACATCACAGAACAAAAAAAAATCTGATGTGTTCCATTCACATGACTTTCTGTACATCTCTACAACAAATTAGTTTTAAAAAGATCATGCTTCTATTTACTTCATGACAATCCATAAAAAATTAGCAGAAATATTCTTATTACTTGCTTCCTTGTAAGGGAAATAAGGGAGTAGTATAGGTTAAAGCGATAGTCAAAAGTCGGTTGCTATGTGACTGAAGTTTCTTTGTTTGTATGGACAGGAGTTGCCAAATTTCTGTATGAGAAAAATTAAGTTTTTCGAACCTGAAAACAAAAACAAGGAATATCTCAAAAACGATGAACTCCACGAAAAAAAGTACAGAACATAACTTGTGTGTTTTAATGTACTCTACATTTTTTGTGTGGTAAGTTTTTGTCTATCTCCGTAAAATTCACTCAGAGTAAAGTAGTATTCAGAGGCTGTTCCCAGAAAATTCAAAATATACATTTTGTTTGTCAGGTAAATATCTTTCATATACCATATTTTAATCAAAATCGCGAGAGCCATTTTTTATAAAATAAACATTTTCGAAAAAAGTACCATGTAAAAGGGTAGTTTAGGGTGGGTCATTTTTCTCAAAATCTTCGTGCCGCATCTCTGGAAGAAACTAAACTTAAATGCCAAGTTTGGTATTTTGCCGACTTTTCGTTTTTGAATTATCGTGTTCACAGACACACTGACACACACACGGACCTTTTTCTGAAAATACTTTTTTTGGATATAGGAGACCTTAAAACATATATTTCCGGTGAAATCTCGGTAGCGAATTTTTTGGTGAAGTGCAATACCTACTCTATACACTATGCACATATCACGTGTCGAGAAAGTAATAAAATTGATTTGACACGGCCTGCTATAACCGTACCGTCATTGCGTCCAACAATACGAAATAAATAACGAACTATAACCCTTAGTGAATGGTTCTAACTTAACCTCAAATTTATTTCATCTTTCTTTGCTTTCCATTTAATATCAGTAAATTTTCGTAGAAAAAACATTGTATGATACGCCAGCGTAAAGTTTCTTTTTGATTCTGGACTGTTTGTTAAATTCAACTGGCTCGTTTCACAATATTCTCGGCCGAATCAAATAAATAAATAAATAAATAAATAAATAAATAAGACGCAGCTTAACGCTCTTACATTATAAATTACTATTTAAAAAAAAACTGATGTGTACCACTCACATGACTTTCTCCATATCCCTGCAACAAATAATTCTTAAAAAGCTTATACTTCTATTTACTTTATGCTAATCAGAAAAAATGAGCAGAAATAGTCTTATTACTCGCTACCTTGTAAGTAGAAGCGAAATAAGGGACACCCGTAGATTAAAGTGATAGTCAAAAGCTGGTTGCTATGTCAATGAAGTTCCTTTGTTTATATGGATAGGAGTTGAAAGTTCCTGTATGAGAAAAGTATACGTTTTTCATAGCAGAAACCAAAAATAAGGAATGTCACAAAAACGACGAACTCCACGAAAAAAATTTATATAACATAAATTGTGTGTTTTAAAGTGCTCTACATTTTTTGTGTAGTAAGTTTTTGTCCATCTTTTACAGTTTAGCAGTCATTCAAAATTTAGCAAAATTCATCCAAAATAAACTACTTTTCAGAGACTATTCCCAGAATATTCAAGATAAACATTTCATTTGTCAGGTAAATGTGTTTAATATCCGAAATTTTAAACAAAATCGTTAGAGCCATTTTTGAGAAAATCAAAATTTTCGAAAAAAGTTCCATGTAAAGGGTAGTTGGGGGTGGGAGGATTTTTCTCAAAATCTTCGTGTCGCATCCCTGGAAGATACTAAACTTAAATACCAAGTTTGGTATTTTACCGACTTTTCGTTTTTGAGTTATCGTGTTCACGAACACACGGACACACACACACACACACACACACACACACACACACACGGACCTTTTTGTGAAAATGCTTTTTTTGGATATTGGGGGCCCTAAAACATATATTTCCGGTGAAATCTCGGTATCGAATTTTTGGTGGAGTGCAATACTTTCTCTATACACTATGTACATAGTGCGTATGAAGAAAGTAATAAGTGCGCGCGCGCATATGTATGTGTGGGCAGTATAGATGTAAAACGAAAAGTACTTTAAATGCCACACTTGGTATTTAACTTTGTTTCTTCCGAGGATGCGTAATAAAGTGTCTCAAGAAAATCGCTCACTGCCGACTACCCTTTACATGAAATATTTCTCAAACATTTTTATTTTCTCAAAAATGGCTCTTGCCCATTATGTTTGATATTTTGATAGTAAACGAAATGTATATCTTGAATTTACTGGGAATAACATCAGAAGACCACGTCATTCTGGATGACTTTTGCATAACTGGCAAACCGTAAGAGATAGACAAAAATCTACTACATAAACAGTAATTGGGCACACAATATTTTTTGTAGAGTTAACCGTTTCCGAGATATTTTTTATTATTGGTTTAAGTTTTTAATTATTTAATCTTTTTCCATGCGGCAACTCAACTTTCGTTTCATTTCTTTTGTTTTACTCCCGGGAATTCCAGAGAGAACCGAATTTTAATTGTTTTACATAGTGACAACATTTAACGTATTCAACATTTAACGTATTCAACATTTAACGTATTCAATTTGCTTATTTCTTTTCTATTTATAAGGAAACAAGTAATAAGATAATTTCTACTAATATTTCTCTCGAGTAGCCTAAATCAGATGAAAGAAGCTTTTGTAAGGATGGTTTGTGGAATGGCTAGAGAAAGCCATATGAATGGAACACACAGGATTTTTTGTTTTCTGCGGGGTACTAACCGGATTTATATCTTCAACTTGATATACGTTTCATCATTTTAAAATCATGCTATACTTTTTACTTTCTCTACACGTACTATGCACATAGTGTATAGAGAATGTATTGCATTCCACACAAAAATTCGATACTGATATTTCAGAGGAAATACACGTTTCCTGTATACAAAAAGAAAACTGTTTTAAAAAAAATGTTAGTGTCCGTGTGCTCAAAAATGAAAAGTCGGTAAAATATAAAATTTAACATTAAAGTTTAATATCCTCCAAGGGTCTACACGAACATTTTTAAGAAAATCCTCTCACCATGAACTACCCTTTACATTTTGATTAGTGTATTAAGGTCATTTACATGAAAATTATCTTGAATTTTCTGAGAATAGACTCTTAAGACATATTTATTCTGGATAAACTTTACGTAACTTTGCAATATTGGTAAATCATAAGAGATAGACAAAAACTTACTTAATAGAAAATGTAGAGCTCCTTAAAACACACAATTTATGTTATATAAATTGTTTTTGCGGAGTTAATCGTTTTTGAAATATTTCTTGTTATTGGTTTCAGCTCTAAAATATTTTATTTTTCACATGTGGGAATTAGTCACTCGTGTCCATACAAACAACGGAGCTTCAGTCACATAGTAACCAGCTTTTGAGTATCACTTTAACCTATGGTAGCCTTTTATTTTACTTACAAGAAAGTAAATAGACTATTTCTGTTAATGTTTTCTCGATCAGCATAAAGTAAACAGAAGAATAATCTTTTAAACAATAATTTATTGCAGAGTTGTAGAGAAAGTCATGTGAATGGAACACATAAGTTTTTTTTTTACTTTAAAATCAGAAACATTTCGCTGGATATAAAATCATACGTCTTGCACACTTTGGATCTTATAGTGTAAGTTCTGGTCTGTAAACTGGTACTACTAATAAGAATTAATTTGTGAAATTGATAAAAGAAGTCACACTCATGAATTTTTCTGCCTGTTACGTATCAAACTATTTATTTGTCTACTTCATGCTAAAAAAAATTAGCAGAATTAATCCTATTACTTGCTTCCTTGTAAGTAGAAAGCAAATAAGGGAGTACACTAGGCTAAAGTGATAGCCAAATCTTTTAAAAGCTGATCACTGTGTGATTGAAATTTGCTTCTCTTCGTGTGACCAAAAGTAAAATTCAAGAAACAAGACGATTTCTTTTTGACAAATATTTAAGCCTTTAAAATTGATAAGAATATCCAGTACTATACCGGATATGGTTAACCACAAAAAATATGATTGACAAAACTTGTATGTTTTAACGAGATTATATGTTTTGTGTAGTAAGTTTTATTCGTTACGGTTTACCAGTTATACAAAATTCATACAGAATGAAGAGGTCTCTAGAAGTTTTGCTAAAAAATTCAACATATACATTTTCCTTTTTAAAGTGAATCACTTTGATAAAGATAATTTAATAAAACTGTTAGAACCATTTTTAGAAAATAGAGTTTTCGAAAACGTATGTCTCTAAAAAATAGTTTGAAGTGGTAGAGATTTTGTTGAAAATGCTCGAGTTGCATTCTTGGAAGATATTGTGCTTAAACAGAATTTTCACTTTTACTTTCTTTGTATGTACTATGTATATAGTGTATAGAGAAGGTATTGCGCTCGAGCAAAAAATTCAATACCGAGATTTCACCGGAAATGTATGTTTTAGGGTCCCCTGTATCCAAAAAAAGTATTTTCAGAAAAAGGTCTGTGTGTGTGTGTGTGTCCGTGTGTCTGTGAACACGATAATTCAAAAACGAAAAGTCGGTAAAATACCAAACTTGGTATTTAAGTTTAGTATCTTCCAGGGATGCGACAAGAAGAGTTTTAGAAAAATCCCCCCACCCCAAACTACCCTTTACATGGAACTTTTTTTGAAAATTTTGATTTTCTCAAAAATGGCTGTAAGGATTTTGATTAAAATTTCGTATATTAAAGATATTTACCTGACAAATAAAATGTATATTTGGAATTTTCTGGGAATAAACTCTGAAGACCACTTTATTCTGGGTCAATTTTACAGAATTTTGCATAACTACTAAACCGTAAGGGATGGACAAAACCTTACCTCACAAAAAATGTAGAGCACTTTAAAACACACAATTTATGTTATTTACATTTTTTTTCGTGGAGTTGATTGTTTTTGAGATATTCCTTGTTTTGGGCTTCAGCTGTAAAAACATAGTTTTCTCATACTGGACTTTGTGAACTCCTGTCCATACATACAAACAAAGGAACTTCAGTCATTTAGCAACAAGTTTTTGACTATCAATTTAACCTATGGTACTCCCTTATTTCGCTTCTACTTATAAGGAAGCAAGTAATAAGACTATTTCTGCTATTTTTTCTCGATTAGCATGAAGCAAATATAAGCATAAGATTTTTAACGATAATTTGTTGCAGATATATAGAGAAAGTTATGTGAATGGAACACATAGGATTTCAGTTTTTTTATTCTCTCTCTCTCTCTTTGTCTCTCTCTCTCTCTCTCTCTCTCTCACGCACGCGCGCGCACACAGACACGCACACACATATATACACACAGACACAGTTTCCCGGTAAACCACAAGGTGATATCAAATTATTTTGAGATGACAACCCCAATGGCGACTTACAATGTTGTAGGTAGTTTAAGTCCCAGGATTCATAGTATAGCCAACTATTATGGCCAATTAGTATTGATTTGTTTTTTTCCACACGAGCCATATGTAGTACAGGAGTTGGATAGGTAGTCAGTTGAGAAATTCAATTCTATGGTAGCTCAGTGATAGAGCAACCGGCCAGAGACCGGAAGATCCGTGGTTAAAATCTCGAATATGACATTTCATTTTTCAGTCTGACTCTACCTATCCAAAAGATACATGGTTTAAATGTTTGATTTGTTCTTGCTAGTGAGCCAACAAGGAGTGAAAATAATCAGCATCTATATTTCTTATGTATGAGATGAGTGCAATAACCTCAAATAAAATGTTTGTTTCAATTTCATGCATTAGTTATTAAAGCTGAAGTTAAATAATTGTTGCTGTCGATATTCGTACATTGGGTGCAGGTTGGCCGTATCATAATTCAGGAGGCAGTGAAGAAAGAAAAAAAAAAAAGCATTTGGTAAATAAACCTGGACGAATGCGTCATCTACCATTTGAGAACTAATGTAAGTATTACAATGATAAAATCTCTCTTCCTATATATTATAAATACTTAATAGTCTATTTCGCTGGATTGTCTTATCAAGTACAACTCGTGTTTTTATCTCTTAGGACGTCGCTTCGCTCCGGTCGTGATTAATCGACAAGATGGAAACACTCTTGTTATTACTTAAGATAATAAGAGGAACTAGTTTGCAACAGAACATCTGGTGAGATGTTAAAGCAGTTACTTTCTGCAACTGCTATGTTTTCATTCGTTTGAATAACTTAATGTTTCAGCTAGTATCTTAATTATAGCTCCGAACCGTCCTACTTCAGCCAAAACCTCCTGTGTTTGTAGCGTCAGTCGGACACTGTCCGCCCGGTTTTTTTACCCCGTGAAAGAAGTGAAGTTATACTAACTGCAACACTTCGCTATAAATCGCAGCTGGAGAGGGTTGGATATTGAATGTGGAGAGCTCGCGACCGCGACGTGACGGAGAACGTGTTTGAGAATGGCAAATAAATTAGATGTGGTACGTGTTTTAGAGACTCTGGCAAGACCACTTGCCTCTCACCTAGATGGCCCGGGATCGATCCCAAGTGACCGTATGTGAGACGTGTGGTGAACGAAGCGGCACAGGGGCGAGTTTTCCCAGGGTTCTCCGGTTTACCCTGCTATCGCATTCCACCGGTGCTCCATTTTCATTCCATGATCACTGTCATTGCCTGCGGTGCCACAACATTAAACACTGTAAAAATGGATAAGTTGGACACCAGATATCTACATATTTACTACAAATTTAATTATCTGTTTATTTATTTAACTTGCCGAATTATGAGCTTCTCAAAATCACAAAGCTTAACAAAATAAAGAAAAGAATAACTACATAATACACATGTATATAATGAATGATATGTTGCATATACATGGCTTTATATAAACGATCTGCAAATAAACTATTCTTACAAAATATTACTGTTTTATCTATATCATGCTTCTCAAAATAAACATTAACAGAAATTATTTTAAGTAGGAGGAAGGTAAGGGAATACTTCCAAAAATTGATATACAGAGTTTACCGCAAAAGCGTTTTCAGAACTCCTTAATAAAAAACAAAAAACAAAACAAAAACATATTTTTAGAAAAAGGTATGTGTGTGTCCGTGGACTTTGTAACTCAAACGAAAAGTCAGTTAAATACTAAACTTGGTATTTTAGATCACAATCTTCCAAGGATAAGTGAAAAACCTGGGTTTGAATCCCAGTAACGACGAGGGCATATTTCCCCCGCTGGGAGGCCCGGTCCGGGGTGCACTCAGCCTATGAGGTCCCTGGGGGGGGGCAATTGAGGAGCTATTTGATTGAGAAGTAGCGGCTCCAGATCGTGAAGACCGAAGACCGCATCAACCGGCCGGGGGGGTGAGTTCGAGGCTCTGACCACCCTCCAATACTACACCCCATCCATGACGTGTGTCATGTACCGAGATGGGGAACGCAGCGGCCGGGCGGTAGGCCAATGTTCTTTGTGAGCTGTCTTGTCTTGGAAGAATAATAATAATAATAGTAATAATAATAAATTATTATTATTATCGTTATCTTCGAACAATGTAACACGGAGATTTTCAAAAATAGAAGAATAAGCTTTTTAATAGTAATTTGTTACAGAGATGTAGAGAAAGTCATGTGAATAAAATAAATATTTAGCATTTATTTGCTTAATCTATTATAGTAATGGTTTATTTCTTTTATGCTTACTTATATATTTTTTATTTCTTTAAAAATGCAAATGAATAGAAGTCAAAATGTTTCGAAATTGAATAAAATTGACAGAACCCATGAATACTCAGTATAAATAAGCTCGTGTTATACAAAAGGTGGTTTACGAGTTATTCAAAAGTCATCCATTGAAGAACTCTTCAGAAGCTACATCCCAAAAATTAAAGATGCAGAAATATCTTTTATATATGGTATTTTATTCAAAATTGTTACAGCCATCCATGAGAAAAACATTTTCAAAAATGTTTTCATGTAAAAGATAGCTTACGACTGCGAAATTTAATTGAAAATCTTCGTATCGCTTGCTTGGTAGACAAACTTTATAGCGCAACAGTCCACAAGGAACCTTTGTCTACCGCCTGGACGCTGCATCCCCCAGCTCGGCGCGAGGACGTCACGAATGGGGTGCAGTGCTGGAGGGTAGGACGTGATCAGCGCCTCGAGTCCCTCCCGGGCGTTTGATGCGGTCTTCTCAATTTGGAGCCGCTACTTCTCAATTCAAGTAGCTCCCCAGGGACCTCAAAAAGCTTAGTGACCCCGGACTAGGTCTCCAAGCGGGGTACCAGGAATCGAATCCAGGTCTCCCGCTTGGCAAACAGCATCCTTGAAAGATACTTAACTTTAATTCTGGCACACAATGCACGCACGCGCGCACACACACACACACACACACACACTCTGGATGTTTGAATCAGATAACAAAACATATATTTCTGACTCAAAATGTTTGAAAAAGGTTCCAAGTAAGGGGTAGTTAGGGGTGGGGGATGTTTCCCAAAATCTTCGCGTCGCATCCCTGGAAGATACCAAACTTAAATACCACGCTTAGCATTTTACCGACTTTTCGTTTTTGAGTTATCGTGTTCACGGACGGACACACACACACACACTGACCTTTTTCTGGAAAGGCTTTTTTTGGATACAGGGGACCCTAAAATATATATTTCCGGTGAAATCTCGGTACCGAATTTTTGGGAGGATTGCTATACCTTCTCTATCCACTATGTACATAGTACGTGCACATAAAGTAAAAATCTGATGTGTTCCATTCACATGGCTTTCTCTATATCTCTGTAAAAATTATTGTTAATAAGCTTATCTTTTATTTATTTCATGCTAATCGAGAAAAATTAGGAGAAATAGTCTTATTTCTTGCTTTATTGTAAGGAGAAATGAAATAAGGGAGTACCATAGGTTAAAGTGATAGTCAAAAGCTGGTTTCTATGTGACTGAAGCTCCTTTGTTTGTATGAACTTGAGTTGAGAAATTCCTGCATGAGAGAAGTATAAGTTTTTTAAAGCTGAAACCAATAACAAGGAATATGTTGCAAACGATCAACTCCACGAAAAAAATGTATAAAACATAAATTGTGTGTTTTATCTGCTCTACATTTTTTGAGTGGCAAGTTTTGTCTATCTCTTACGGTTAGCAGTTATACAAAATTCCGTAAAATTCATCCACAACAAAGAAGTTCAGAGGTTATTCCCAGAAAATTCAAGATGTATATTTTATTTGTCAGGTTAAAAGCTTTAATATGATATTTTAATCAAAATGGGTAGCCATTTTTGAGAAGATCAAAATGTTTAAAAAAAGTTCCATGTAAAGGGTAGTTTGGGGTGGGGGATGTTTCTCAAAATTATCGTGTCGCATTCCTGGAAAATACTTAACTTAAATACCAAGCTTGGTATTTTACCGACTTTTCGTTTTTGAGTTATCGTGTTCACAGTCGCACTCACACACACCCATGCACACACTGAGCTTTTTCTGAAAAGGCTATTTTTGGATACAGGGGACCATAAAATATATATTTCCGGTGAAATCTCGGTAACGAATTTTTGGGTGGAGTGCAATACCTTCTCTATACACTATGTACATACTACGTGTACAAAAAGTAAAAATATGCTGTTACTATACGCATTTATTTAAGTGCAAACTGTTTTCCTCATTTTCCATAAAATCAGTGTCAAGAGAAATCTTGACATTCTAGAACATAAAGAAATTGTTAAATACATCCACAAAAACCCTCGAGAGGAAATTTTCATCCTCTTTTGCAGAAATGATGCAGAGTTTTTTTTTTTGGGGGGGGGGTTGAAAACTTGAATTAATAGGACGTCGAGTACAGTGAAGGGAGGGAAGAGAAAGTTGACGCAGTGAAGCGAAAGCAGTGATGGGAACATAACAAACATTCTGGGGCCACACAGTTTATGTTGGAGACACTGCTAGGAATATTAACATCGGCCTGAAATATTAATACGGGACTTGCCTGTCATGGAATCTGTCTGTACTCATGTGTGAAAAAATATTAAGTATGTGACAAAAATACTAAAACGGAAAACGATTGTAAAACCAGCGTTAGGCTTCTCGTTTGTATGTTTTACAACTCTTCAAGAAACTTTACTTGGAAAAGGCATTTTTCGATCTCCTTCATGTTAATCTAATTCTAGGTACCTAGCTAAAAATCTGATGTACTCCATTCACATGACTTTCTCTACATCTCTGCAAAAACTTATTGTTTTAAAGCTTATACTTCAATTTACTTCATGCTAATCGAGAAAACATTACCTGCTTCCTTGTAAGCAGAATCAAAATAAGGGTGTACCATAGGTTAAAGTGATAGTCAAAAGCTGATTGCTATGTGACTGAAGCTCCTTTGTTTGTATGGACAGGAGCTGACAAATTCCTGTATGAGAAAAGTATGTTTTTTAAAGCTGAAAACAAAAACAAGGAATATCTAAAAATCTCATGTGTTCCATTCACATGACTTTCTCTATATCTCTGCAACAAAATGTTGTTAGAAAGTATATGCTTCTATGTACTTCATGCTAATCCAGAAACATTTAGCACATATAGTCTTATAACTTGCTTCCTTAAAAGTAGAAGCAAAATATGAGAGTAGCATAGGTCAAAATCTGGTTGCTATGTGACTGAAGTTCATTTGTGTGGACCGTAGTTGACAAATTCCTGTATGAGAAAAGTTTGTATATATATATAACGATCAACTCCATGAAAAAAATGTACATAACATAAGTTTTGTGTTTTAACGGGCTCTAATTTTTTGTGTAGTTTTATCTATTTCTTACGGTTTAGGAGATATGCATAATTCGTAAATTCCATCCAGAATAAAGTGAGCTTCCAAGGCTATTCCTAGAAGATTGAAGATATGCATTTTATTTGTAAGGTAAACATCTTTAATATACGATATTTTAACCAAAACCGTTAGAGCCATCTTTAATAAAATCAAAATTTTCGAAAAAGAAGTTCAACATAAGGGTAGTTTGAGATGGGGTGATTTTTCTTAAAATCTTCGTGTCGCATCCCTGGAAGATACTTAACTTAAACACCAAGTTTGGTATTCAACAGTCGTTTTGTTTTTGAACTATGCTGTCCACAGACACAAACACACGCACACACACGGACCTGATTCTAAAAATGCTTTTTTTTTTTATTCAGGGACACTCAAAACATGTATTTCCGGTGAAATCTCGGTATAGAATTTTTGGGTGCATTACGACACCTTCTCTATATACTATGTACATAGTACGTGTAGAGAAAGTAAAAATGTATATGACTTAAATTGTGGGTTTTAAGTAGTTTATATGTTTATGTGGAACTTTATTCTCTATTTTCTACGGTTTACTAGTTAGGCAAAATAAAATAAAGTTCATCTAGAATGAGAACTATGCTGCTCACAGGCGCGCGCGCACACATCGACCTTTTCCAATATTTTTCTGTGCACAATATTAAGTGCAGAGAAAGTAAGAACATTTGTAAATAAACATGGTCGAATGCGACATCTGCCATTTGAGAACTAAAGTAAGTATTACAATGATAACCTGATAAAATCTCCCTTCCTATATATTATAAATGATTAATAGTCTATTCCCTTGAATTGTCTTATCAAATACAACTCGTGTTTTATGTTTTAGGACAATTACCGACAAAATGAACACACTAGTGATATTATGAGAATGACATTTTTATAGCCTCTATAAGGGATGCGGTTCTTACTGTAATACACTGAAATTCTTGCCAGCAGAACAAAGAAAAGAATCACATTTTAAAAGCCAATTGGCGGAGCTTTAACCCTCGAGAGGAGTGCTGCGGGACGGATATTAAAAAGGTAAGAAAATAGCTTTAACGTCTATTTCCGAACCAAAATCCGCTCCTTCAATTTCAACAAAGAAAATATCATATACTCCAGGAGCGTTCTTCAACTTTTCCTTCTTTCTGCCACTCAAACATGTATAAAAAGTGCTCCATATGAAATTTGAATATGGAAAGGAAGGCCTTATCTGTGGCCTTAAGGTCAGAATTTATCAGGCGCTCCCAAAGAGAGCAGAGATACGGGGGAAGTTTTCGGTCCTTTTTTTAAATTGAAGTGTTGACTCTGGTGAAAGTTTGGTCGTGTTCCTCTTCCATTCCCTCGCATACAGAGACGTCTGCCTTTGTACCATACTTCTCAGGGGCGTCTCAGCCACTTACCAGTAAAACTAATTCACTTTAAAAAGTTACTTTACATGACTTTTTTTTTACCCTGAGTTTTTTATTAGTGGGCATAGATACAAAATATTCTTACCCAGGGTTTATTTTTACCTTCTCTAGTAGCTATACGATTTACATTGTAGGTAGAGAGGTAATGGATCGTATTTCATCGTAAAATTTGGTAAAGAATATTCACCGGTAAAATACAGGCCGTTTTAAAACGACACCAAACGAAGATAGCAGTCGATTAGCTTACACAATGACTTATCGGAAACTTGATGACGCAACTTTCAAACTCTTCTATTTGTGATTAAAAATCCCACACATATGGGATTAGGCAGCGAAGGAACAACGGTTGACATACGACACACCCACATGTTGCGTTTTCGATTACTAAGGTGACCTGTGCCGCGCTGGAGTGTCTATCAAACCGCGCGAGAGGGACCTTCGCTACCAACCGGCATCTCTCTTAGAGTGGGCCAGGTACGTGGCATGTACGACAGCCTAATCCAAGGTGATTTTATGGCAGTTTTTGTATGTGCCTGTGAGTCTGCGAACAACATTCCATTTACATGACTTTTCCTTTAACTCTGCAACAAATTATTCTTAAAAATCTAATGCTTTTATTTACTTAATGCTAATCGAGAAAAAAGTATCAGAAATAGTCTTATTACTTGCTTCCTTGTAAGTAGAAGCGAAATAAGGGAGTACCATAGGTTAAAGTGAAAGTCAAAAGCTGGTTGCTATGTGACTGAAGTTCCTTTGTTTGTATGGACAGGAGTTGACAAATTCCTGTATAAGAAAAGTATAGGATTTTAAAGCTGAAACCAAAAACAAGGAATATCTAAATAATAATCAATTCCACGAAAAAAATGTATATAACATATGCATTGTGTACTTTAATGTGCTCTACATTTTTGCTTGGTAAGTTTTTGTCTATCTCATACGGTTTATCAGTTATGCAAAATTCCGTAAACTTCATCCAGATTAAAGTAGACTTCTGAGGCTATTCCCAGATAACTGAAGATATACATTTCATGTATCTGTAAATATCTTTAGTATACGATGTTTTAATCAAAATCGTAAGAGCCATTTTGGAAAATATAAAAATTTTCGAAAAAAAATTCCATGTAAAGGGTAGTTGGGGTGGGGATATTTTCTTGAAAATCTTCTTGTCGCATCCTTGCAATATACACAACTTAAATACAAAGTTTGGTATTTAACGGTCTCTTCGTTTTTGAGCTATGCTGTCCACAGTCGCGCGTGCGAACACACATACACACCCCACACACACGGATCTTTTTCGAGAAATGCTTTTTTTGGATACAGGGAAACCCAAAACATGTATTTCCTATGAAATACCATTCCATATCGAATTTTTGGGTGCAGTAGAATAAAATCTCCATACTATGTACATAGTACGTGTAGGGAAAGTAAAATCGAATACTCGGTTGATAATTTTTAAGTTGCATCCTCCAAGGAAGCTTCTCCTTCCTGTATGGACTTTGTGTGACTGGTAAATTATATGAGATAGATTACATCTTACAAAATAAAAATCTGATGTGTTCCATTCACACGACTTTCTCTACTTCTGTGTAACAAATTGTTGTTAATAAGCCTATGCTTCTATTTACTGTATGCTAATCGAGAAAACATTAGCATAAATAGTCATATTACTTGCTTCCTTGTAAGTAGAAGCGAAATAAGGGAGTATCATAGGTTAATCAAAGTCAAAGCTGGTTACTAGGTGACTGAAGTGCCTTTGTTTGTATGGACACGAGTTGACAAATTCCTGTAAGAGAAAGGTACAAGTTTTTTAAACCTGAAACCAAAAACAAGGAATATCTAAAAAACGATGAACTCCTCAAAAAAAATATATATATAATAAATTATGTGTTTTAATGTGCTCTACATTTTTGGTGTGGTAAGTTTTTGTCTTTCTTACGGTTTAGCAGTTATGCAAAATTTCGTAAAATTCATCCAAAATAAAGTAGCCTTCAGAGGCTATTCCCAGAAATTTCAAGATATACATATTATTTTTCAGGTAAATATCTTTAATTTTCAATATTTTAATCAAAATCGTTAGAGCCATTTTTGAGAAAATCTAAATGTTTGAAAAAAGTTTCATGTAAAGGGTATTTAGGGTTGGGGGAATTTTCTTGAAAATCTTCGTGTCGCATCCTTGGAAGATACCAAACTTAAATACCAAGTTTGGTATTTAACGGTCTTTTCGTTTTTGAGCTATGCTGTCCACAGACACACACACACACACACGGACCTTTTTCCAAAAATGCTTTTTTTGGATTCAGGGGGACCCAAAACATGTATTTCCGGTGAAATTTTGTTATCATATTTTTCGGTGCATTATAATATTTTCTCTATATAATATGTACATAGTACGTGTAGAAAACTAAAAATGCAGATCTGGTTAAAGCATATAATTTGTCATATACCTTTGTGAGATATTCCTTTTATTGGCTTTAGCTTTAAAATACCTATATTATTCTCATACTAGAATTTTTCATATCCAGTCCATACAAAGAATTAATTTAGATCACTTAGCAACCGAATTTTAAAAGATATGACTATCGCTTTAGTCTAGGGTATTCCCTTCTACTTACAAGGAAGCAGGTGATAGGTAATATTTTGCTCGATTAGCAAGACGTAGATAAATGAATAGTCCTTTGTAAGAATGACTTATTTGCAGAAGGTAGAGAAACTCATTAGATGTTTACTTTCTCTGTATGTACTATGTACATGTGTATAGGGAAGGTATTGTAATGTCAACAACATTTTGATACCAAGATTTCACCGGAAATATATGTTTTGAGATCCCCTGAATCCAAAAAAAGCATTTTTAGAAAAACGTCCTTGTGTGTGTCTGTCTGTCAGTCTGTGTGTGTGTGTTTGTGTGTGTGTGTGTGTGTGTGTCTGTTGGCAGCACAGCTCAAAAATGAAAAGATCGTTAAAAACCAAACTTGGTATTTAAGTTTGGTATCTTCCAACGATGCGACACGAAGATTTTCAAGAAAATTCCCCCAATCCCAAATACCCTTTACATGGAAGAAGTTTCGATAGTTTTGATTTTCTTAAAAATGGCTCTAACGAATTTGATTAAAATCTCGTATATTTAAGATATTTAATTGACAAATAAAATGTATATCTTGAATTTTCAGGGAATAACCTCTGAAGAGTACTTTATTGTGGATGAGTTTTACGGAATTTAGCATAACTGCTAAACCGTAAGAGATGGAAAAACTTACCACACAGAAAATATAGAGCACATTAAAACACACAATTTATATTATTTACATGTTTTTCGTGGAGTTGATCGTTTATAAGGTATTCCTTGTTTTTAGTTTCAGCTTTGAAAAACATGCTATCCTAATACAGAATTTATCAACTCCTGTCCATACAAACAATGGACATCAGATTTTTTTTTCTGTTTTTTATTCAGGGGTAGTGAAAGCTTATATTTTTGGTGAAATTTTGGTGATAAGGTTTTGGGTGGAATACAATATCTTCTGCACCTACTATATATTTACACAATAGTTGTTAGGGAAAGTAAACACTCGAAGAGTTAATTTTGATTGAAATTGTCCGAAATTTTACTCAGGACACCCGTTAGAACGAAAATATGCTTTCCATGTAAACGGTAGTTTGGGATGTGAAGGTTTTGTTGGAAATCCTGCTGTCGGATCTTTTGGAAGATAATTAATACCCAGTTAGGTATTTAACCGACTTTTCGACAGACCTGTGAGCTGCTGGACGAAGAGTTTAGACGTCAAGAAACCAGTTCTAATAGCTTCACCTTGTACTGGACGCGTGGAGTGATTATCTTAAACCGCGAAGCCTGCAGTCACTTTTTTTCTTGCTCGGACATTTCCTTCTCCTTCGTCCTTTTTCGGCTTCTCTCGCCGTTTCTTCTAATCAGGCTAGTTACCGGCATCCTCACTTTTTGTATGCATATTTCTGTCCAAACTTGTAAACTGAGAGTCGATACAAGTTGAACAAATAGAGTCTTTTATCTTGTTAATTCCAGCCTCGTGAAATAAACATGGCTACCTTATATAGCACGTAATTTAAAACACTGTTAAAGACCACACTTTTCTCTCTTACTTCATTTCATTCCGTCTCAATTTAAAAATATCTGATGTGTTCCATTCACATGACTTTCTCTACATGTCTGCAAAAATTATTGTTAAAAAGCTTATACTTCTATTTACTTGATGCTAATTGAGAGAGAAAACTAGCAGAAATAGTCTTATTACTTCCTTCCTTGTAAATAGAAGCGAAATAATGGAGTACCATAGGTTAAAGTGATAGTCAAAAGCATGTTGCTATGTGACTGAAGTTCCTTTGTTTGTAGTACAGGAGTTGCCAAATTCCTGTATGAGAATAGTATGTTTTTCAAAGCTGAAACCATGAAAAAGGAATTACTCAAAAACGACCAACTCCACGAAAAAAAATGTATATAACAAAAATTGTGTGTTTTAACGTGCTCTACATTTTTTTGGGTTAAGTTTTTGTCCACCTCTTACGGTTTAGTAGTTACGAAAAATTCATCTAGAATAAAGTAGTCTTCAGAGGCTATTCCTAGAAAATTCAAAATATACATTTTATTTGTCAGGTAAGAATCTTTAAAATACGACATTTTAATAAACATCGTTAGAGCCAGTTTTTAGAAAGTCAAAATTTTCGAAAAAGTTCAATGTAAAGGGTAGTTTAGGGTGGGGTAATTTTCTTGAAAATCTTCGTGTCGCATCCCTGGAAGATACTAAACTTAAATACCAAGTTTGGTATTTTACCAACTTTTCGTTTTTGAGTCATCGTGTTCACAGACAAACGGACACACATTCTGAAAATGCCTTTTTTGGATACAGGGGACCCTAAAACATATATTTCCGGTGAAATTTCGCTATCGAATTTTTTGGTGGAGTGCAATACCTTCTCTATACTCGGAGTCGGTCGAGATTATCACCCGTGATATACTTAATAAACAAACGTGTACATACCATGAAACGTTCCTTGGATGCCTTGACTTTACTCTCAATCAGTGGGGGTGAGAATGACTAGGGTATGTGACGCGAGATAGACTCGCAAAACAAAAGTACTTCACTTTAGATTCCGCTGAATATTTTTTTTTTTTTTTAGTCTCCTTTGTTGCTTGTTGAGACACTAACTCTACGAGTCTCCCGACTCCCGACATAAGAATTCTTGAAGACGTAGAAATAATACTAACTAGGCCAATTTCTGCTGTTGGTAGTTCTTGTTGTCGACGGTCATTGGTAATTACGCGTACTTTTCTGTTATGCGACAAATTAACTCTTGCAATAAATACAATGTCTTGCATAATAAAATTACATACTTACGCACTAGCATCGCGCGTCTTATCACGCAGAATAAGCAACTACAGCAACAATAATCACAATAATAGTAAGAATCACAGTAACTTGATTTTTTGTAAGCGCATGGCTTAAATACCTAAAATCTCCAATATCGAACTCCTTCCTGATTGACTGAAAAGAAACGCGAAAATAGCATTGTTACGTGAGTAGCTTGGTAAGTTGTTTGTATTCAACACACGTGACCGCTCTTTATAATGAAGAAGTTTCGAGCTACTGACTTTTTGGGAACTAACCCTTCTCTAAACTTTACCACACTACTTATGTCTCTATTGCGCAAAAAAACTTGCTCCACAAAGACAATTGTGTTACTAGCATTTAACAAAGGAAGTAACCTTGGCGAGCATAATAGCAACTTCTTCGCCCTAATGTTTTGTGTTCTGCAATGTGCTCAGTCTTGGCTGCTGAAGCAGATATTTCCTATATGAATCCTATACAAAATATTAATTAAATTAATAAAATACACAGCGGGCTAATATACTGTTGCAACAAGTTAAAGTGATAGTGATAACGTTAAAAGCCCGTCGCTATCTGGAACAATTGATATTCCAATCTCTTTGCCTGCCAGGAATAAACAAACGAGAAACGAGAAGAAATATGTATTTACATTTGAGAAACGTTTAAGTGGCTTAAAATTGAAACTAATAATCTGGAATATTTCGAAAACCGTTACCTCCAAAAAAAAAAAAAAAAAAAAAAAAAAAAAAAAGAACTACATATTTTTCTGTAGTAAGCTTTTATATATCTTTTACGGTTTGCCATTTATATAACATTCATCCTGAAAGAAAAGGTCTTCAGATACAGTTTCCAGAACATTCGAGATATACATTTGAGAAAATCAAAATTTTCGATTTTTTTTTTCATGTAAAGGGTAGTTAGTTTATTGCGGGGGAATTTTTATTAACATAAATACCAAGTTTGGTTTGTAATAGTCTTTTCGTTTTTAGACATGCTGTCTACATACATACATAGATACATACACACACACGCCAACCTTTTGTCAAAGGTGCTTTTTTTGGGAATCAGGGAACCGCAAAAATATATTTACACTGAAATCTCTTTATGGAATTTTTCAGTAGAATACAATACCTTCTCTATGTACATACGTGCTAGAGAAAGTAAAACAGACTTTTGAAACTACATTTTCATACAAAAGAATATTAAGGTCACTGATATGTGCTAGGACTACGTTATTTACTAAAGATAAATAGTAACTATGGGAGTGCCTCAAGGATCTATTCTGAGTCCTTTTCTTTTCATTGTTGCTGTTAATGACTTGCCCGCTGCTACTCCAGGTAAAGTTATCTCTTATGCAGATGGCACAGCTGTTATTTCTGTAAATACTTTTGATTGGTCCATTACTTTAGATCAAATTTCTGATTGGTGTGACGCAAATGGCTTGCACATGAATAAAGAAAAAGCGCAAACCATCTTATTTAGTTTAAAAGACAAACAAAGTACAAAGCAAAAGGTTAAACTTCTGGAATATGGTTGGACAACAAGCTTTTCTGGAAATTCCGCATAATGGAAATATGCAAAAAGTTGTCAAGTGTTTTACTTATCTTAAGAAGACTTAGGATGTATGTTTCCATTAGCACTTTATTGACGGTTTATTATAGTTTATTTCATTGCTATTTAAACTATGGTATTCTGCTCTGGGTTAGCAGTGGGGAAGCCAATCAAGTATTTTTGCTCCAGAAGAAGGCTCTCAGAGTAATAAAAAATTGCAATTTTCGCCAACATTGTGTACCTATTTTTAAAGAATTTGAAATTTTATCTGTGGCATCTTTGTATGTATTTGCATGCTTGAATTTTATTCATCTACAAACGACAGATGAGTTACTCTATTCTGATATACATAGCCATTATACAAGGTGTAGAAATAATACGATACCACCTAAATTTCGGTTACAGGAATCTCTTAACTCGCATCTCTATCTTGGCGTGAAATTGTACAGTAAACTAAATATAAGCCAAATTGTAAATGCAAATTCTTTTAAAATTTGTTTAAAAACAGAATTAAGGAATATAATTTTTACAACATAAAAGAATATTTAAATATAGATGCATTTTAATGACTTCCTGACGAAACCTATTGCATTGTGTGTTTGCCAAGTGGTGAAATAAATTATAATTATCATTATCATTAAAAGGGGACTTGGCGTGGTATTAGTTGTAGTCAGTTTCGACAGGATAGTAAGATAAATAATTATCTTTATTTAGTTGAAAACAAATTAGAGGTATATTACTGTTAAAAATTTTATCAATTTATTCTAGAACACATTTATTTAATTCATAATATATACAAAAATATATATCATGGCTGAGTGGTTACACAGCTCCATCTACCTAGGAGCCTTGAGTTCGATCCCAGAGGAATGCATGTGGGATTTGTGGTGGATTTATGGGTTCTCCAGGTTCTCCCGCATTTGATGTATCTTCAATTTCGTACCAAGCATCCTGGCTACTCTCCGATCCAGAGGTTCTGCTCCTTAACAGGCGTCTGACACGAGGTGCTGGCTTGTAGTCCTATATACGAGAGGTTAAACAGAGTATAAGAGCAAGAATACTTCCCACCTATATATTTTATACCAAAATTTCACTAAAAATTCGCGCTTTGAAGCTCTTTCAAACACGAAAAGTTTGTTAAATCCCAAACTTGTTGTTGAGCTTCAGTATTTTAGTATTTCCCAAGCATGTGACACATTTTTTTTTTTTTTTACCGTTGAGGGGAAAAAAATTAATTACGCATTTAACCCCCAGGCGAGGTGCAATGCCTGGGAGGATATGTGGGACTCTCCGCCCTGCTGCGGCATACCCACTGAAAACCCCCTCCACGTTATAACACATTGTTTGCTGAATAAATTCGTGCGCGGTCCCGCTGTTGCCCCTGCGGTAGTATGTGGATTCTGGGCTGCTGCGGGAGCGGGTAGTTTCTAGGCTACAGCCATGAAACCTGACTGCAGCCAATGGTGGTAGTGGAGAGGAACGAAGGTGTGGAAAGTGCAGGAAAGGTTTGCTTAACTCAGCGTCGACTCAGCAGCTCTTGGACGTAGGCTGACTTGCTGACTGTTGCTGTCGGTCGTTGTTGGACCAGAGGGTGCCGTGGTTCCATTGTTGGACCAGAGAGTCCCGTGGCTCCGTTGAGAATACGTGCCCCACTGCTTGAGTTGGAGGAGGAGCGCCGTTGGGTTGGCTCTTAACACGGAAGAGATCTACGGAGAATGCATCCTGCTTCAGCTGCTGTCTACTTTTGCTGGCAAGTCAGCAGTTGTAGACTGGAGAGTGGTGACTGCTGCGGTAGTAGATGCTTGAAGCTTCTGTAGCTTCTCGGTGATGGCGTTGCTGTACGCCTCTTCCAGTACAGCTGAGCGGGCGCCGACGTGGAGGTCCTGAATACAGTCCCGCGTCGCTGAGTCAGTCGAGGGCACAGGTGGTGTGGTCCGGGCTGGTTGCGTCAACGGCAGTCTGCTCCTCGGGTAGAGAGGGCACTGAGCTTGCCCGGTGAAGTGTCCTGCGTCACGACAGGTGGCACAGAACCGGCGGCGACGGCGGAGATCGTGCCCAGTGCACATCCCACCCCAAACCCTTTTTAAATATACAGTTTTTGAATACATTTATTTTCTCAAGATGGTTCTATCTATATTAATATTCCATATACATATTAAAGATATTATCATGACAAATGAGATTGCATACCTTGAATTTTCTAAGATTGCTTCTGAAGGCGTCTTTCTTTATTCTAGATGACTTTTGCGTATCTATAAACCGTAATACATAAAAACGTAACTATACAAAGAATATAGGTATCGTCTAAACACAATTTCTAACTGTTTTTCTTTCTTTCTTTTCACTTTCCCTGCAAGTACTATGTACATAGTGTATAGAGAAGATATTGCACTCCAACCAAAACTTCCATACCGAGATTTCACCGGAAATACAGGTTTTGGGTTCCCCTAAATCAAAAAAAAAGTCTTTTTTGAAAAATGTCCGTGTATGTGTATCTTTGGACAGCTTAGCTCAAAGACTAACTTGGTATTTAAGTTTGGTATCTTCCAAGGATCCGACACGAAGATTTCCAAGAAAATCCCCCACCCCCAAATACTCTTTACATGAAAAAAAAAAAACTCTATAATTTTGATTTTCTTCAAAAATGGTTTCTTTCTAAAATGCTTTGATTAAAATAACTGTATATTAAAGAAGTTTACAAGACAAATAAATTGTATATATTGACTTTTCTGGGAATAGCCTCTGAAGACCTCTTCATTCTACAAGACTTTTAGATAACTGATAAACCGTAAGAGAGAGACAAAGATAAACCACGCCGATAATGTACAACACGATTAAACACACAATTATGCCATGTTCATTTTTTTCTTGCAGAAATAACCGTTTCCGAGATCTCCTTGTTATTGGTTTCAATTTTGGGCTACTTAGCTTTTCTGAAACGGTAAATTATCTGTCGTTTCATCTCTCTCTCTTGTTTTACTCCTGGCCGTTTAAAGTGAAAACCGAGTTTCTGTTGTTTCACATAGCCACCAGCTTTTTCTGAAAATTGATTAATGCTTTGTTGCAGAATAGGTAGAGAAAGTCATGCAAATGCAGCATATCACATTTTGGATAGATTGAGTCAGATTGAAAAATTCAAGGGCATGACCTAAATTTGAACCACGGATCTCCCGGTCTCTAGACGGTTGGTAAAGTACCGGCATGTCATTGAATTTCCTCAACTGACTCGCAAGTTTCCCGGTAAATCACAAGGTGATGTCAAATTATTTTGAGATGACAACCCCAATGGCAACTTTCAATTTTGTAAGTACTTTGTCCCAGGATTCCAGTTTAGCCAACTGGTTCAAATCCCGGCTATAGCATTGAATATTTCAGTCCGGCTCTACCCATCCAAACCCTGTCCTACACACGGCTTGTGTGAAAAATCTGGTGTGTTCCATTCACATTACTTTCTCTACATCTCTGCAACAAATTATTGGTAAAAGGCTTATTCTTCCATTTACTTCATGCTACTTGAGAAAAAATTAGCAGAAATAGTCTTATTACTTTTCTCCTTGTAAGTAGAAGCGAAATAAGTGAGTACCATAGGTTAAAGTGATAGTCAAAAACTGGTTGCTATGTGACTGAAGTTCCTTTGTATGGACAGGGTTTGACAAATTTAAAATTTTTACAGGTGAAATCAAAAACAAGGAATAACTCAAAATCGATCAACTTCACAAAAAAATGATTTAACATAAAGTGTGTGTTTTAACGTGCTCTACATTTTTATAGTAAGTTTTTGTCCATCCCTTACGATTTAGCAGTTATGCAAAATTCCGTAAAATTCATCCAGAATAAAGTAGTCTTCAGAGGCTATTCCCAGCAAATTCAAGATATACATTTTATTTGTGATGCAAATATTTTAATCAAAATCGTGAAGTTGTTTTTAAGTAAACAATATTTTCGTAAAAGGTTCCATGTAAAGGGTAGTTGGGGTGGGGGATTTTTTCTCAAAATCTTCGTGTCGCATCCAAACTTAAATATCAAGTCTTTTTGTTTTTGAGATATGTTGTCTACACACACACACACACACGCGCGCGGACCTTTTTCCAAAAATGCTTTTTTGTATTCAAGGGGACTCAAATTATGTCTTTCCGGTGAAATCTCTGTATCGAATTTTTAAGTGCATTACAATAGATACATACTGTATACACTATGTACATAGTACGTATAGAGAAAGTAAAAACACATGTGAAGGAGCATATCAGATATTTTAAAACCATGGTATTGCTTGTGTTCTCAGCTCATTTATATGCATATATGGTGGACTAAGGTGCGCCTTCGTTACACAAGTTGGAAATTACGATACCTTCTCCGTCTTGACATTTTATGTGGACTTGTTAATGAAGTTAAAGGACTATTGCCGTCTATTACAATAATGAACTTTGGGACTGTCTCATTTCGTCGTCTATATGAGGTCTTTAGTATTCAAACTATTGACCTTTAAATATTAGACCCTCACTTCTTATTGGGCTTCTACAGACAACGTTCAAATAGAAGTGTATAATATATTTCACACAAGGGTATAAAGACCTAATGAACATAGAATAATGGTTATTTTATTTGAATTTATTTATAATCTCCACGAAATGTTTCCATGTGGCTGTAGGAGGACACACCAAATGCCCACAAAGCATATAAAAGGGAAATTGTGTATAATATTATAATTGTATAGAAAGAAATGTAAAATAGTTGTGAATATTTAATGGTAGAAATGTGCATAAAAGCAACTTGTAACTTGAGTAATTAATGCAAGGCGAGCTAGCTTAATTCCAGGTTCACCTGTTAATGAGCACAGGTTTAGGCTAAAGAAGTAAGATAGAAAAGCACAGACATAAAAATAAGTGAAACAGCAATGGTGAATTGTCCTCAGGAAGCACAGCGAATTGGAGAAATAATTAGGTTTTCCAAAACGTGTCATGTGGACGCGATGGCAGCAAAACTTGACACAATTTATTTTCATAGCATGTGAAGAGATGCTACCAAGGAACCAATCAAAGATTGTTACATTTTATGTCGCGAAGGATGGTGTAACCTTAATCAATCAATCAATCAATCGATCAATCAATCAATTTACTGCCTGAGAGCGTGTACATTGCATAAACATTGTCAATTACATAAAAAGGAAAAATAATAAAATTTAGAACAACAATACCCTCAGTCAGGAAGTACTACTACTTAGTGCATTAAAATATTTATTAATTTCATATAGACATAGAGCTTATTAAAGTCTTTTAACTGATATTTTAAAATTATTGTGTCCAAGTTTTTAATACGCTGTGGCAGTACTTTGTACAATTTTACATCAAGGTCATTAAAACTGTTTTTAGTTGTTACATTCCTGCAGATATTAATCCTTAATTTTACATTATTTCTTGTGCAATATTCATGAGTAGCATTATTGGGTAAGTATGTGTACAAACTATGTACATAATGCGTGTATAGAATATAAAAATCTGATGTGTTCCATTCTCTACACCTCTGCAACAAATTATTGTTAAAAAGCTTATGCTTCTATTTATTTCATGCTAATCGACAAAAAATTTGCAGAAATAGTCTTATTATTTCCTTCCTTATAGGTAGAAGCGAAATAAGGGAGTATCATAGGTTAAAGTGATAATCAAAAGCTGGTTGTTATGTGACTGAAGTTCCTTTATTTGTATGGACAGGAGTTGACAAATTCCTGTATCAGAACTTAAGTTTTTCAAAGCTAAAACCAAAAAAATAGGAATATCTAAAAAACGATCAACTCCACGAAAAAAATGTATACAACATAAATTGTGTGCTTTAATGTGCTCTACATTTTTTGTGTAGTAAGTTTTTGTTCATTTCTTACAGTTTAGCAATTATGCAAGATTCCGTTAAGTCCACTCAGAATAAAGTAGCCTTCAGAGGCTATTCCCAGAAATTTCAAGATATACATTTTATTTGTCAGGTAAATATCTTTAATATACGATATTTTAATGAGAATGGTTATAGAGCCATTTTTTAGAAAATCAAAGTTCTCGAAAAAAAGTTCCATGTGAAGGATATTTTGGGTTGGGGGATTTTTCTCAAAATCTTTGTGTAACATCCCTGGAAGATACTAAACATAAATACCAAGTTTGGTATTTTACCGACTTTTCATTTTTGAGTTATCTTTTTTACGGACACTGACACACACACACAGACCTTTTTCTTAAACATATATTTCCGGTGAAATCTCTGTATCGAAATTTTTGTTGGAGTGCAATACCTTCTCTATACACTATGCACATAGTACGTGTAGAGAAAGCAAAAATATAATCTGTGCAGTAATAAAATAAAGCCATAATTGTTGTTAATCAGTGTTTTGAAATATTCTTATAATTAAAAGATTTGTTCAACGTTATAAAGTACCCTTTACTAACGGATGTAATACACCATTCAAAAAATTAATTATTTTACATAAAAGTTTAATTCATTCGAATAAAGTTTAATTTTGCATTATTTTCATGCAGATTTCAATATTGGAGAAATCCATGTGAATGCAACACATCGAATATTTACAGTACTTATTAGAAAGTGTAAGATAAACTGTAACAAGAATATTGTAAGTGTTATGAACTTTATGTTAATGCTGTGAGAGTTTTGAGGTTATAATGTGCGACGTCCAGGCGACCCCTGATCTCTGAAGCAATCAGGGGGGGCGTAGACTACATATGTAATATGTATGAGACACATTAACGTCCCCGGCAGGCAGCCTGGCAGGGCCTAGAGGCCACTAATAGAGTCCTGTCGCATAATACAGGCTCATTAGTTCTCGATCAAGGAAAAGAAATATATAGTCATCTTCTACAATACACAGTAATGAAACCAACATCTTTATACACACCACCTGCGATTTTCAGATGTTATCAACAAGTCTTCAGCAGGGACAGGAATCTCTAAGAGATCTCAATTTCTATTCAGGTTACCTGCTCTTTATGCCAAAGCCGCTCTATGCATTTTAAAAGGCAACCCTAAGTAATCGTATTTTTGGAATTTTGATTAAGCAGTTAGGAATATTCTTTTCTAGATCTTTGTTATATTGTCCAAAAATCTGATTACTTCAATGACTTTCTTTACATCTGTGTTACAAACTATTGTTAAAAGGTTTATTCTTCTATCCACCTCATAAATGGAGATAAACATTAGCAGCAATTACCCTTATTACTTGGTTCCTTGAAAGTACAAGACAAATGATGTCCTCTAGCTATTCGGATTACAAACCTATTATTCAGAACATGTATCTGTTATCTACGTCATGTTAATCAAGCTAAACATACAGAGAATTAATTTTATTACTAGAAACAAGAAAATGCACAGGCTAAAGTGATAGTCTCGTTCTTTAAAAGCCGTCGATGTGCGAAACATTTGAAATTCCAATATTTTGCTTGCAAGGAGAAAAAAAATGTTTATGTGGCTTAAAATTGAAACCAGTTATCCGGAATTCCTTAAAAATGGTTAACTCTACAAAAAAAATGCATATGACATAAATTGTGTGTTTTAACCAGATCTACATTTTTGGTGTAGTAAGTTTTCCTCTATCTTTTACGGATTGCTAATTATGCAAAATCCATCACGACTAAAGAGGTCTCCAAAGGCTATTCCCAGATAATTCAAAATATATATCCGTGTAAATATCTTTAATACACAGTATTTTAATCAAAACCGTTAGAGGCACTTTTGAGAAAATCATAATGTGAAAAATTTGTCCATGTAGAGGAGTAAAAATGGAACTAGAAGCTGTAATTAAAACTACATAATCTATGCTAAAGAGTCAATATATTAAACATTTAAAAATTAAAAACATACATACATCTTTACCAAAAGGCCGAAAAATACAAAATAAATCTACTACGGCTAGATGTTCAGAAAAATACCCATGTGTCTGTGAACACGATAACTGAAAAATGAAAAATCGGTAACATACCAAACTTGGTATATAATTTTTGATCTTCCAAGGATGTGACACGAATATTTTGAAGTAAACTCCCCTACCCCAAACTACCCTTTACATAGAACTTTTTTGGAAATTTTCATTTTATTAAAAATGTCTAACGATTTTGATTAAAATATCGAATATTAAAGATATTATTAACCTGATAAATAAAATGTATATCTTGAATTTTTTGGGAATAGTCTTGAAGATTACTATATTCTGGACCAGTTTTACGGAATTTTGCATAACTGCCAAACCGTGAGAGATGGACAAAAACTTACCACACAAAAAATGTAGAGCACGTTAAACACACAATTTATGTAATATAATTTTTTTTACTTTTCTCAGACAGGAATTTGTCTACTCTTGTCCGTACAAACCAAGGCACTTCAGGCACATACCAACCAGCTTTTGACTATCACTTTAACCTATGGTATTCCCTTATTTCGCTTCTACTTACAAGGAAGCAAGTAATAAGACTGTTTCTGTTAATTCTTTTTCAATTGGCATGAAGAAAATAGAAGCATAAGCTTTTTAACCATAATTTGTTGCGGAGATCTAGAGAAAGTCATGTGAATGGGACTCATCAGATTTTTTATCAAAACAGTTTAATAGTTAAAAAAATTAACAAATGAACTTACACATTTTACCTACTTTTCGACAAAGTCACCAGCTTTTTCATCACATTGTGATAACAGTTTCAATATGCCCTGCCCGAGGAAGTCCGCTTCCCAGGAGTATAGCCATCTGTGAACTACCGATTTCACTTGCGTATCTGTCGCAAAGCGTTGGCCGGCCAGAAATTTCTTTATGGGGTCAAACAGATGAAAGTCCGACGGTACAAGGTCCGGACTGTATGGCGGATGATGGAGACCTACAAAACATGTTTGGTGACTTTCTGACGAAAAGCAGCAGTAACATGAGGCAATCATTGTCATGAAGTTTCACATCATCAACATTAATGTTGTGCCGTTTGTCATAAAGGGCACGACACAACATCACCAAAGTTTTCATATAGGCTGCAGCATTCACAGTGGTCCCGTGTTGAGCAAAGCCCAACAATAAAACACCTTGCATATCTCGGAGCACTATCACAAGCACTTCCCTAGCAGATTGAGTCACTTTGAATGATTTCTTTACTGGGAAACCAGCATGTTTCCACTCCTTACTCGCCTGCTTTGTTTCAGGCATATAGTGGTATGCCTAGGACTCGTCACCTGTAATAATTCCTTTCAGAAATTCATGGCCTTCTGCGGTGTACCGCTTTAAGTGATCTAAGCTTGTTATCATTCTATGGCCCTTGAGGTTGTCTTTCAGGTTCTTAGGCACTTAGCAAGCACTAACATTACCAAATTTCAACGAGTCATAAACAATAACGTAGGCTGTACCAAGGGAAATGTTGAACTGTTGTAACAAGTTTCGCAGTTGCACACTTAACAGTTGCCACCTCAATGCCTCTGACATTCTGCGGGGTTGCAGCTGTTTCCGGCCTTCCAGAGCATGGCGAATCACAAAGGTTCACAAGGCCCTCTTGGAAAAATGCACACCACCATTAAACATTGTTATGGTCAATACAGTCATTCACATTCAAGCCACCATATCCCTATGAATTTCACTCGGTTTATTCCCTTTAGCCCACACCACTCTGCTCTTCACACGTGGACGACAGTAGCATGTGTCCCATCTTTGCTGCGTAGTTCACGCTTCTCTTACTAAAGCTGCACATGAATAAAAAGTGTCTTCTGTAATGAGTACTTGAAAACTATATCTTTGTGTAATTGTAACATCCCAGCTGCAGAAAAAATTATTGTGCGTTACCATTCGATCTGCCCTCGTCATTTCGTAACCGCTTTAATTCGATTTCTCAAGAATAGAAGAGACTACATCACTAATATACAAGTAACCTTTATTATTGCATTGTAATTTCAGAATCAGGGAGTCAGAACTGTACACTAAGTGTTTTAGAAGAATTTATAAAATAGAAGTCTGGTTGGAAAAGGTGTATTTTGCTGATCGATAAATATCTAATTGAAGTATTGGGAAGAACTTTTAATAACGTTGGCTCAGGTTTCTAAATATGGACATAAATTTTATGTTTGAGTTTGCTGATTGGATGGCGGTAATGTAAGCAATTCTTTTTATTACATGACAGAGAACAGATTTTCGGTAATATAATGTCAAAGTTTGCTCTGGAATAATTAGAAAAAAGAAGTTTATTAAAACAACCTCTTTGTTTTATCTATCTTTACTTCTGAGGGAATTTTATATTTATGTATACAAAACAAACAAATTTGATAAATATGTAAAAGGTCATCAGTGGTCACTCACCTGACTGTTATGTGACGCACAGTATATCTTTAGAAAATTATTACTTTCTCTACACATACTACGCATATAGTAGGTAGAGGAGGTATTGCATTCAACTCAAAAGTCCGATACCTACCGAGATTTAGTCAGAAAACGTGTTTCAAGGTCCCATGAATTTAAAAGAAAAGCTTTTTGGAAACACTTCCTCGCACGCACGGGTGTGTATATATTGGCAGCATAGTTCAAAAACGAAAAGACCATTAAACACCAAATTTGGTCTTTAAGTTTAGTATTTTTCAAGGATGCATCACGAAGATCTTCAGAAAAATTTTCTCAACCTAAAACGACCCTTTACATAGAAAACGTTCTAATTTTTACTTTCTATACGCACTATGTACATAGTATATAGAGAAGGATTGTAATGCACCCCTAAAATTCGATTCCGAGATTTCACCGAAAATACATGTTTTGAAAAATCATTTTTAGAAAAATGTCTGTGTGTGTCTGTCTGTATGAGTGCGCGCGCGCGCGCGCGCGTGTATGTGTGTATGTGTGTGGGCAGCATAGCTCAAAAACGAAAAGACCGTTAAATACCAAACTTAGTATTTAAGTTTGGTATTCTCCAAAGATGCGACACGAAGATTTTGAAAAAAATTCCCCGACCCCAAACTACCCTTTACATGGAACTTTTTTTGAAAATTTTGATTTTCTTAAAAATGGCTCTAACGATTTTGATTAAAATATCATATACTAAAGATATTTACCTGACAAATAAAATGTATATCTTGAATTTTCTGGGAATAGCCTCTGAAGACTACTTTATTCTGGATGAATTTTACGGAATTTTGCATAACTGCTAAACCGTAAGAGATGCACGGAAGCTTAAAACACACAAAATATAGAGCACGTTAAAACGCATAATTTTCGTAAACATTTTTTTCTTGCAGTTGATCGTTTTTGAGATATTCCTTGTTTTTGCTTTCAGCTTTGAAAAACACACTTTTTTCTCATACAAGAATTTGTCAACTCCTGTCCATACAAACAAAGGAACTTCAGTCACATAGCAGCCAGCTTTTGACTCAGTCACATAGCAGCCAGCTTTTGACTATCACTTTAACCTATGGTATGCGCTTATTTCGCTTCTACTTACAAGGAAGCAAGAAATAAGACTATTTCTGCTATTTTTTCTCGATTAGCGTGAAATATATAAAAGAATAAGCTCATTAACATTAATTTGTTACAGAGATATAGATAAAATTATGTGAACGTAACACATCAGTTTTGTTTTTTTTTTTCAAAAATGACACCAAACTATTTTGATTAACATACCGTATATTAGATTTGAACGTTTCCGAGATATTCCTTGTTATTAGTTTCATTTTAAACTACTTAAACTTTTCTCAAATAGGAGGTCTTCTTTCGTTTCATCTCTATCTTGTTTTACTTGTAAAGCGAACAGAATTTCAATTGCTACGCATAGCGACCGACTTTTAAAATATTTGATTCAGTTTAGCTTAGTGTGCTCCCTTATTTCCCTTCTTGATACAAGGAAACAAGTAATAAGACCATTTCTGGTAATGTTTAACTGGATTAGAATGATGTAGATAAAAGAATAATCTTTTGTAAGAACGGTTTGTTTACAGAACAGTAACAGAAAGTGATGTGAATGCAACGTATCAGGTTTTTAATGTCACTCCCTTTATACTAGACTATAGATCATATATTTCTATATATATTAATTTAACATATAGAAAATATTCTAAACCTCACTTTAGATTCTTTATTTAAAATGTGCAAATGTTTTAGAGGACTGACTATAGATGTACAAATGACCTCTGGACTATTTTAGATGTAAAATAAGAACTGAAGCTTTCCTGGTGACGTATTAATTCAAAGTTTTCTCGGGCTTCTAACCAGGTAAAAACTTGGCTTGATACCAACGTTTCGAAGAAGTGTATCTTCCTCTTCAGGGTGAACTGATGGAACAGATGTTAGCTTCATTCCAGCTCTTATAAATACCAGTCTCCGCAAGCTCAATCCGTCAGTTCACCCTGAAGACGAGGAAGATGCACTTCTTCGAAACGTTGGTGTCAAGCCAAGTTTTTACCTGGTTAGAAGCCCGAGAAGATTTTAAATGCTTTTAGAGGTGTAAGTTGTAGATTAGCTTTGTTTTCTCTTTCTTGTAACATTGGTTTGGATGAAATGTTGGAAGACGTCGCGGGATCGGCGTTTCGTACCTGCAGTGTCCTCAGCTTCTGCGTTGATGTAGGTTCCACTCCTAATTTACTAAATTGCACTTAATCTCAGGGGTTTGTGGGTGAGGCTAATATATTAAAAACACTGCATGTTCCCTTACGACATTAATTTATTGTAATATAGATTTTAAACGAGCGGCTAGATTGTTCCTTATAAATGAGTTGTAATAAATACCATCCCACCATTTAATTACTAATGAGGAGCCTAATCTAACCCTCTGCACATCGTTCCCCTACCACGTGAACACAACTCAATGTGACGTGAACACAAGCTCAAGCGAGTAAGTAATGCAGAGTAAGAGTAACAATGAGAGGTCTGCCATGTATAGTAAACCTGGGTGACGCCAACTTTCGCGCCATAAAATGTAACAGCATCTCTTATTGGTTCTTAATTAGCATGAAGCTATGAGAATAAATTCTGACGTCATAGCGTGCACATGACGCGTTTGGAAATACCTAGTAGTTCCTTCTCACTTTAAGCTTATGATTTCTTTGTCTGTTTTTCCATCTTCCTGTGCTACTTGGAAGACAAGTCACTATTCCTGTCTTACTTCTTTATATGTCTGTTCTTTTCTATCGTGCATCCTTTAGCCTAAACCCCATGCTCATTAGCAGGTGGTGTTTGGTGAATTTATACTTGGAATTTCGCTAGCCCACCGGGCCTTTAATTACCTAAGTTACAACTAATGATAGTATTACATTTTCTGTTTTTATATAATTTGTGAGCATGTGGTATGTGCTCCCACGACGTCCTAAGTCTGAAGTCTCCTTCATATGTTTCTGATTAATTTCTTGATAGATGTGTCTATGCAGCTTTTGTTTGGCTGAATTCTTGATAGGTGTCCTTCTTGAACCATCCATTTGGATGGATTATTGATCTATGTGATTAGTTTTGTCTCCTTCTTGTAGTAACTCTTTGGTTGAATTGTAAATGTGTGTCCTTACTTTTTTAATCTCCTTTTGTAGTATCTGTTTGGATGTGTTGTAAATATATGTCCTTAGTTTTGTAGTCTCTTTCTTGTAGAATCTTTTTGGAAGAATTATAGATATGTCCTCTAAGTTTTGTAATCTCATTCTTGTAGTATCTGCTGGATGAATTAGTTTTGTAGTTTTCTTCTTGTAGTATCTGTTTGGATGATTTGTTGATATATGACCTTAATTTTATAATCTCCTCCTTGTAATATCTGTTTGAATGAATTGTGAATATATGACCTTAATTTTGTAGTTTTCTTGTTTTATCTATTTGGATGCATTGTAAATATATGACCTTAGTTTTTTAGTCTTCTTTTAGTATCTTTTTGGATGAGTTGTAAATATATATCCTTATTTTGTATTCTTCTTGTAGTATCTGTTTGGATGAATTGTTGATATATATCCTTACTTTTGTATTCTTCTTCTTGTAGTATCTGTTTGGATGAATTGTTGATATATATCCTTACTTTTGTATTCTTCTTCTTGTAGAATATGTTTGGATGAGTTGTTGGTATATATCCTTACTTTTGTATTCTTCTTCTTGTAGAACCTGTTTGGATGAGTTGTAGATATATATCCTTATTTTGTATTCTTCTTGCAGTATCTGTTTGGATGAATAGTTTATATATGTCCTTACTTTTGTATTCTTCTTCTTGTATCTTTTTAGATTAATTGTTGATACAATTGCTTAGTTTTGTATTCTCCTTCTTGAAGTATCCTTTTTGATGAATTACAGATATGAGTCCTTAGTTTTGTAGTCTCCACTGTTGGACTCTGGAGCTATAGCTTTGTTCCCTGAAGATGCCGGACGCAGATTTCGATGAAACGTCGGTAATGAAATCATTTGCAAGCCCGGAAAACGTATACAATCTGACAACGTCGATCGTGGAAGCTTAAGCATTTATGCTTCATATAAACTGTTTTTATAGTAAGTTAATGCATTTAGGGATGTTTATAACCGATTATTGAATGAATTTATTTTAAGCCATTATGAAATTCTTTTTTCAAAACGCCCAAAGTTTGTTACATTTCAGGTCTTGGAAAGGAAGTATTTGGACAGTTTGAGCTTTAATATCATAGTTTCGTTGAGAAGATATTCCTAGATAGCAGAAATTGCGGGATAAAACATTTCCAAGAGAAGCAGAAATCATTTTCACGGTCTGCTGGTGTCATAAACGAACAGATGTTGCGCGTGTAAGCCTGGTCGCAGCCAACACTACACGACGTATTTCATATCAACCGTATTCGTTTCAGGCCTTTATGGCACTCCACAGAAGCAATACTTCTTAAATACTTACGTGACGCTTTTATTGTTCACCGGAAGATCGGCGACTATTTCCATGTTGCTTTCTATAGCACAAGCTTTGGGTAGTTTTGCATTCTCTAGCACAATACACACATTACGTAGAGAAGAAATTATTCCATCCAAATAAACCGTGCGGAGATTTAACCGGAGATGTGTTGGTGGACCCCTGAATAAAAAAAGTCAGATCTGTTACATTCACATAACTTTTTCTATCTGTTCCATAGATAAATTATTCTTACTAAATATTTGTATATTTACTTTCTCTACACGTATTCTGTACAAGTTATATAGAGAAGGTATTGTTGCACACAAAACTTTGATACCGAGATTTCACCGGAAATACATGTTTTGGGTCCCCCTGAATCCAAATTAAGCATTTTTGAAAAAAAAAAGTCCGTGTGTGTGTGCCTGTGTGTGTCTGTGCAGTATAGCTCAAAAATGAACAACACCGCTAAGTACTAAACTTGGTATATAAGTTTGGTATCCTCCAAGGATGCAACACAAAGATTTTCAAGAAAATTCCCTAACCGCAAACTATCCTTTACATGGAAAAAATTTCGAAATATTTGGTTTTCTCAATATTGGCTCCAATCTCTTTAATTAAAATCTCTTATATTTAAGATATTTACATGCCAAAATAAAATGTATATCTTGAATTTTCTGGGGATAGCCTCTAAAGACTATTCTGTGTGATTTTTTTATTGAATTTTGCATAACTGGTAAGCCGTAAGAAATATACCAATACTTACTTAACCAAAAATGTAGATCACAAAAAAACACACAATTAATGTCATAATCATTTTTTTCGTGGAGTTGGCCGTTATAAAGATATTCCTTGTTATTAATTTCAGTTTTAGAATACTAAATTTTCTGATACGGGAACTTGTCAACTCCTGGCTACGTAAAGAAACGAATTGCTATGCCATAGCTACCACATTTTAAAACATTTGACTGTTGGTTTAGCCTAGTATTCTTTTATTTCCCTTCTACTTAAAAAGGAAGTGATAAGACCGTTTCTGCTAATGCATTAGACAGAAGGATAAACTTATTTACAATAATTAGATACAGAGATGTAGAGAAAGTCCTGTGAATGGAGCATATTAGACTTTTATCCACATCAAGGTAATTAGGATAAACATTAGCAGAATTAGTCTTATTACTAGCTTCCTTCTGAGTAGAAGGGAAATAACTGCATTCCGCAAAAGCGAAAATCGAAGAGAAATACAAAAATAAACAAAAAAACCTGATGTGTTACACGCCTATGGCATTCTCTAGCTACTCTACAAACTTCTTAATAAAGAGAATTCTTTCAACACCACGCTAATCGAGATAAACATTAGCAGAATTGTATTACTTAGTCCCTTATAAGTAGACTGGAACTAAGGGAATGCACTAGGCTAAAGTGATAGTCAAATGTTTTAAAAGCTGTCGTTATGCAATTGTCATTGCAAATCGCTTCTTTGCTTGACCAGGAGTAGAACAAAAGAAAAACGGACACTTCCGTGTGAGAAGAGTATAAGTACTTCACAATTGAAACTATAACAACGAATACCTCGAAAACGGTAAACTTCACGAAAAAAATGTATGGACATAACTTGTGTATTTTAACAAGATCTACATTTCTTGTAGAGTAAGTTTTTGTCTATCTCTTACACTTTACTAGTTATGCCAAATTAAGCAAAATTCATCCAGAATAAACAGGTATTTAGAAGCTATTCATAGAAAAATCATAATATACATTTAATTTGTGATAGGAATGGCTTTAATATGTGGTATTTTAATCAAAATCGTTAGAGCCATTATTAAGAAAAACAAAATTTTCGAAACTTTTTCCATGTAAAGGGTAGTTAGGGGTGCGGGGATTCTCTTGAAAAGCTTCCTGTCGCATCCTTGGAAGATATATAATTTAAGTACCAAGTTTGGTATTTAACCGTCTTTTCGTTTTCGAGCTATGCTATCCACACTCAGACACACACACACGAACCTGTTTCTGAAAATGTTTTTTTTTGGATTCAGGGGATCCAAAAACATGTATTTCCGGTGAAATCTCAACAGCGAATTTTTGGGTGGAATGCAATACTTCTCTATCCCTATGTACATTGCGCATATGGGGCTAGAGAAAGTAAAAAAAAAAAAAGAAAAAAAGAAAAATCTGATGTGTTTCATTCACATGTTTCTAGTTTTCTGTAGTTGGGGGTGGGGGGAGTTTCTTGAAAATCTTCGTGTCGCATCCCTGGAAGTTGAGCTATGCTATCCACAGACACACATACGCACACACATCCGGACCTTTTTCAAAAAATGCTTTTTTTTTGGATTCAGGGGGATCCCAAACATGTATTTCCGGTGAAATCTCGGTATCGAATTTCTGGGTGAAATACAATACCTTCTCTATAGACTATGTACATAGCACGTGTAGAGAAAGTAAAAAAAAAAAAAACTAAAAAAAAAAACAAAAAAAAAAAACGCCGGTTGGTTCAACATAAATCCCGCAAGTAGTTCTCTAGTTGAGAGACTGGCGACCACGGCGCTGCCCAGTAAATGGCACTGGTAATATTGCTTAATTGAGTCGTGTATGTTTGTAAACACCCTATATTAATCAGCTATTGTGTGGCGTTAGGATGATCAAAAATGCTGAAACGGTTTATCAGATTATCTTAAACAAACGAAACTCTCACATAATACAAACATGGGTATAAATTGACTAAACTTAAAAAAGGTTTATTTTGGGCACCAAGTAGTCCCTTTATAAATTACTGTACTAAAAAAAAAAAGGAAAAAAAACACGTATTGTTCACTTTAGATTTTGCTTGTCAAGTTTGACGACGTGGTGTTTTCATTCACTTTGTGCTTGTAAACGTTGGCAACGCGCTCAAAAATTCATGTGGACCTGCATGTATTAAATGTACCTTCGCTCCAGAATAAACACAGACAACCAAACCTAAAAGCACAGCGCGTGATGCTGGCAAACCTGGGTTAAATGAAGTATGCATCTATGAGATAAGTTGAAATATTAATTAAATTAAAACAATTATTTACAGTAAAATATTGCTTTGTTTTATATTAGCAGAGAAAATAAAAGTAGTTGAAAAAATAAACATGACTATGAATTTCTAATTCTTAAAGGTCACAAGTGTTAATAAAGAAAAACATTCACAGGAGATATACCGGGTGGAAGGGAAGTCATTAAATTAATTTTAACAAGTGGTAGTTCTCGGTATTTGGAACACATTTTGTATCTTACGTTTTGTGTCGGGATATCTCCAGAACGGTTAATTCTACAAAAAAAAAAAAAAAAGAAAAACTGAACTGTTCCATTCCATGACTTTCTCTTCATCTCTTTAACAAATTATTGTTAAAAAGCTTATGCTTCTATTTACTTCACGCTAAGGGAGAAAAATTAGCAGAAATAGTCTTATTACTTGCTTCCTTGTAAGTAGGAGTGAAATAAGGGAGTACCATAGGTTAAAGTGAGAGTCAAAAGCTGGCTGCTATGTGACTGAAGTTCCTTGTTTATGGTCGGGAATTGACAAGTACCTGTATGAGAAAAATACAAGCCTTTGAAAGCTGAAACCAAATTCTAGGAATATCTAATATATATATATATATATAAAACATAAATTGTGTGTTTTAATGTGCTCTACATTTTTTGTGTGGTAAGTTTTTGTCCATCTCTTATGGTTTAGCAGTTATGCAAAATGTACCCAGAATAAAGTAGTCTTCAGAGACTATTCCCAGAAAATTCAAGATATACATTTTATTTGTCAGGTAAAATATCTTTAATATACGATATCTTAATGAAAATCGTTAGTCATTTTTAAGATAATCAAAATTTTCGAAACATTTTCCATGTAGTTTGGGGTGGAGGTTTTTCTTGAAAATCTTCGTGTCGCATCCTTGGAAGATACCAAAGTTAAATACTAAGTTTGGTATTCAACGGTCTTTTCGTTTTTGAGCTATGCTTTCTACAGATACACACACACACACACACACACACACACGCACACACGCACCTTGTTTCAAAAATGTTTATTTTTTTTTGGATTCAGGGGGACCCAAAACATGTATTTCCGGTGATATCTCGGTATCGAATTTTTGGGTGGAGTGCAATACCTTCTCTATACACTATGTACTTAGTTCGTGTAGAGAAAGTAAAAAGAGACATAAATTGTGTTCGTTAATTACTATACATTATTTTTGTGATAAATTTTTGTCTATTATGATTTGGTAGTTATACAAATGTTATAACAACTGAAGAGGTCTTCATATGCTATTCTCACAAAGTTAGAGATATACAGTTTGTTTGCCATGAAAGTGTCCTAAATATATAACATTTGAATAACAAATTTAGCTACTTTTGAGAAGATCAAAATCTTCATAAAAATGTTCTATGTAAAGTGTATTTGTGTTTGGAGAGATGTTTTTAAAAATCTTCGTGTCTCATCCTTGGAAGATAAACTCGACATCAAATTTTGGGGCCCGCGCTGTGGTCGAGTGGTTACACCACTCTCCTCTTGTATAGGTGGCCCAGATTTGAACCCAAGCGACCACATGTGGGAATTATGGTGGAGAAAGCGGCGTGTGTGTGTGTGGGTTTTCTCCGCGTTCTCCGGTTTTCCCTGCCATGCATTCCAGTCATGCTCCTTCATTCCAAGTGTAATTAGTGTAAATACCTGCGGTGCCTCAAGCAGTAAATGTGGGCGTTAAACACTAAACAAAAATCTAATTTTCTCTATCCCCTATTTGCATTGTACACACCTAGGTGCTAAAGAGAGTAAAAATTCTAAATCTTAAAATCTGAGAAAAAAAATTGTTTATTAACTCTTCGTAATTTCTACCAAGATTATAACGTTCATCTCTATTACTTTCTCTACACGTACTATGTATTGAGGAAGTATTGTATTGCACCCAAAATTCAATACTGAGAATTCACCGCAAATAAATTTTTGAGACCTCTTGAGTCCAAAAAACATTTTTAGAAATATATCTATGTGAGTTTGGAGAGCATAATGCAAAAACGAAATATCGGTTAAATGCAAAACTTGGTATTTAAGTTCAGTACCTTCCAAGGATGCGACACGAAGATTTTCCAGAAAATTCCCCTCACAAACTACCCCTTACATAGAACATTTTTAAAAAATTTTGACTGTCTCCAAATTTGCTCTAACGACTTGGCTTAAAACACCGCGAATAAAAGCTATTTACATCACAATTTGTTAAAAAGGTAATGCTTTTCTTTACTTCATGCTAGTCGAGAAAAAATTAGCAGAAAGTCTTATTACTTGCTTCCTTGTAAGTAGAGGTGAAATAAGGAAGTACCATAGGTTAAAGTGATAATCAAAAGCTGGTTGCTATGTCACTGAAGTTCCTTTGTTTGTGTGGACAGGAGTTGACAAATTCCTGAATGAGAAAAGAATAAGTTTTTCAAAGCTGAAATCAATAACAATGAATATCTCAAAACCAATCGCCTCCACAAAAAAAAAAAAAAAAAAAAAATGTATATTACATAAATTTTGTGCTTTAACATGCTCTAAATTTTTTTTGCGGTAAATTTTTGTCCATCTCTTACGGTTTAGCAGTTATGCACAATTCCATAAAATTCATCCAGAATAAAGTAGTCTTATACGCAATTTTAATCTAAATGATTAGAACCGTTTTTGAGAAAATCAAAATTTTCGAAAACAATCCATGTAAAGGGAAGTTGGGGGTTGCGGGATTTTCTTGAAAATCCTCGTGTCGCATCCTTGGAAAAGGCCAAACTTAAATACCAAGTTTGGTTTTTAACGGACTTTTCGTTTTTGAGCTATGCTGCCCACAAACACACAGACAGATATACGGACATTTTTCAAAAAATGCTGTTTTTGTATTCAGAGGGTCCCAAAACATATATTTCTGGTGAAATCTCGGTATCGAATTTTTGGATACAATACAATACCTTATCTATACACTATGTACATAGTACGTGTAGAGAAAGTAAATATATAGAATATATATTGAAGTTTCTGGGAATAGCTTCTGAAGGACTGTTCGATCTCCATGAAGTTTGTATAGCTTGTAATCCGTATCAGATAGACCAAAATTTACTACACAAAAAATATAAATCTTCTTAAAATGCATAGTTTGTCATGTACATTTTTCATGGAATTGACGTTTTGGAGATATTGCTTGTTGATGATTTGAGTTTTAAAATACCTGGGCATGCAAAGAAACTAATTTCAATCTCATAGCAACCACATTTTAAAACATTTGACTGTCGATTTAGCCTAATGTGAATAGAAGAATAAGCGTATTAACAACAAATTGTTACAGAGATGTAGAGAAAGTCATGTGAATGGAACATCAGATTTTTACTTTCTCTATCCCCGTATGTACAGTGTACATAGTGGACAGAGAAGATATTGTATTGCACCCAAAAAATTCGATACCGAGATTTCACCGGAAATACAAGTTTTAGGATCCCCTGATTCAAAAAAAAAATAATAAATAAATACTTTTCAGAAAAAGGTCTGTCTGTGTGTCTGTGGACAGCATAGCTCAAAAGCGAAAAAATTGTCAAATATCAACTTGGAATTTAAAATCAGTATCTTCCAAGGACGAAGATTTTCAAGAAAATTTCCTTAACAAAATACCCTTTACATGGAACACTTTTTGATAATTTTAATTTTTTCAAATTTTTCTCTAATGATTTAGCGCAAAACACAGCATATTAAAACTATTTATATCACAAATAAAATGTATTTCTTGAAGTTTCTGGGAACAGATTCTGAAGACTTGTTCGCTCTCGATGAATTTTGTATAGCTTGTAAACCGTAAGACATAGACAAAACTTACTACACAAAAAATGCACATCTTCTTAAAGCACACAGCTTGTAATATATAGCATGTTTCAAAAATTTCAGGTATGTATTTTCCACGAGGGCCGTTCAGAAAGTAACCTCCGATCGGTCACAGTGCGGGTAGTGGGGGGAGTAGCGACGCCATCTGTGCATTCACGCACTCAGCAGGTCAGTCGGCATCAAGCCGTGGTCGAGTGAAAGTCGTACCTGCGCTAGTTTAGTGTTTATGGCCGTTTGAAATGTGTACTGCAATAGAAAACCCCGCCAAATGTGAAGTGCGTGCTGTTATAAGGTTTTTTACAGCCAAAGGATATTCTGCAGCAGCTATTCATCGTGAGCTTTGTGCCGTGTATGGACCAAGAGTTATGACTGAAGGAGTGGTCCGTAAATGGGTACGTTTATTTAAAAGTGGACGAGAAAACGTTCATGATGAAGAGAGGAGTGGTAGACCATCATTGGTCACGGACGAACTCGTTCAGACAGTTGATGCAAAAGTTCGTGAAAACCGACGTTTCACAATGTCGGAGTTGTCTACTGATTTTCCACAGATTTCTAAGACTCTCTTGTACGAGATAGTGACAGCAAGGTTGGGTTACCGTAAGTTCTGTGCACGATGGGTGCCCAAAATTCGTACCGACCACCACAAAACTCAAAGAATGGCCTCTGCATTAGACTTTCTGTCACGTTATGAGGCCGAAGGTGAACCATTGTTAAACAGAATCGTGACCGGGGACGAAACCTGGATTAAGTACGTGAACCCTGAGGCAAAAGAACAATCAAAGATGTGGGCACATTCAAATTCGCCTACCAAACCAATAAAAGCCCGGCAAGATTTTTCTGCCCGAAAATTGATGGCAACGGTGTTTTGGGATGCAAAAGAGGTGTTGTTGGTTGAATTCATGGAACGTGGGACGACCATTAATCAAGACGTGTACTGTGAAACACTAAAACAATTACGACGGGCTATACAGAACAAACGCCGTGGTATGCTGACTTCCGGTATCGTTTTTTTGCACGATAACGCCCGTCCTCACTCTGCTCCCAGAACAACAGCCCTTCTTGAGTCCTTCAAGTGGGACGTTGTCAACCATCCACCTTACAGCCCAGATCTGGCGCCAAGCGATTATCACCTCTTCATGCATATGAAGAAATGGCTCGGGTCCCAGCGGTTTGATGACGACGAAGAGCTCAAAGATGCGGTCACAGGCTGGCTCCAGGCACAAGCGGGTGATTTTTATGCAGAAGGAATTTCAAAGCTTGTGAACAGATACGATAAGTGCCTCAATCGTTATGGAAACTATGTAGAAAAATAGTACAAAGATGTAGTTGTAAGATGTATATATTAAACTATTTTTATTTAACTTGGTGAATTTCTTGCAATCAACCGGAGGCTACTTTCGGAACGGCCCTCGTACATGAAGACAATCAAAATAGTTCATTATAACATGTGTCCGGAAATGCTTCATTTCCGAGTTATGGCCTTCACAACATTGGAATTCACTGGAACGTTTTTCTTTTCGCAGGTCTTTGCCGTCAAAGGAGACATTAGGAGGGCGCTCTGATAGTTCATTCTGAGGAAGGTTACATTCAGTGTTCTTTAGGCGTTAAGACTGTGCGACATGTATTCAAATCAAGAGCTGGCAGAGATACACTTCATGTACGGTAAGGCGGACGGCAATGCTGCGCTGGCTCGTTGTTTGTACCAGGAGAGGTACCCACAGCGACAATGTCCAGATCGGAAGACATTTGTACGTCTCCATTCCCGTCTGTGCGAGTATGGAACATTCACCTCTCCTGGTTTGGGAAGGGGACGACCAAATTCTACAACTCCAGAAGTGCAGGAGGAGATTCTTAAGGCTGTGGACAGGACTCCTTCTATCAGCACACGACGGTTAGCGTTTCAAGTCAATGTTCCTCATACGACTGTCTGGAGACTGTTGAACGAGTATCAATTGTATCCTTATCATTTGCAACGTGTACAGGCCCTGTCACCAGCAGATTACCCTGCACGAGTTAGATTCTGCCAGTGTTCTTGCAGCAGTGTGTTGTAAATCCGAACTTTTCTGCCGTCGTATTATTTACAGATGAAGCACAGTTCACAAGAGATGGCATAACAAATTTCCACAATCAGCATGTATGGTCGCATGAAAACCCACGTGCAACTGTTGTATCTCATCACCAGGTGCGGTTCTCCCTCAACATGTGGGCCGGTATCATTGGTGATCGATTAGTTGGACCCCATGTACTTGTAAACAGACTTACGGGGCAGGCGTACACAAACTTCCTGGAAAACACCATACCTGACGTTTTCGAAGACACTCCACAGATCAATTATCAACACATTCACTTCTTGCATGATGGCGCTCCTGCACACTTCAGTCTTACGGCTCGCCGGTACTTGGATCGAAAGTTTCCTGATCGATGGATAGGTAGAGGTGGCCCAATTGCTTGGCCTCCACGCTCACCTGATCTGAACCCTCTCGATTTCTACTTGTGGGGCCATTTAAAATCATTGGTTTATTCGTCTCCGGTGCCGGATTTGGAATCCCTTCGGAATCGAGCTGTGGCAAGTGGTGAGGACCTACGCAATACTCCTAGAGTTTGGAATCGTGTTCGCAGGTCAATGAGACATCGATGTGAGGTCTGTATTCAAGTAGAAGGTGGACATTTTGAACATCTGTAATGACAACCTGCGGAAAGAAAAACGTTCCAGTGAATTTCAATGTTGTGAAGGCCATAACTCGGAAATGAAGCATTTCCGGACACGTATTATAATGAACTAATTTGATTGTCTACATGTGGGAAATACATACCTGAAATATGCCCCGTATTTTTTAAACACTCTGTATATTTTTTCTTGGTTTCAGTTTTAATATAGCTGGCCACGCAAAGAAGTGGATTTCAGTCCCAGAGCAACCACATTTTAAAACATTTGACTGTCGGTTTAGACTAGTGTGTTGCCTTATTTCTCTTTTATACTTATAAGCAAATAATTATTAAAACCGTTTCTGCTAATGTTTATCTCATTAGCATGAAGTAGATAGAAGAATAAGCTTATGAACAATAAATTGTTACAGAGATGTAGGTTCATGTGAATGGAACACATCAGATTTTTAATACGATATTTGAAGCCCATTACGTTATAAAACACCTGCTACTTTGTGAGGAAGGCGTTCATTACCATAAGCACGTCAGAGTTAATCATAAACACAGACGTTGCTTCCCAATTAGCCTCGACATCAGCTCGTTTTGACTATAAAAAGGAAGCAGAAACAATTTCACACCGAAGCTATAAATAACAGCTACTTCAGGTACACAAAATGGACATTAATTTGATAAACAGCTCGGTGTATTTTAAGAAACGTACCTATTTAAGGTCACAATTTCCTCTCGGCTAAAATAGTTGGTTCCAGAATAAGGTAAAACTGTCAGAATACCAATTATTATAATTTAAGGGGCCATTAACGTTGTGTAAATACAAAAAGAAAAACTAACCTTCAAAGCATCACTTTTATTTAACCAGCTTCCTTCTTTTCTGCTTTCTTTCTCTGCTGGAGCGAAACGATAATATGTTAATTTTACTACAAATTTGTTTTACAAAAAACAAACAAAAAATCTTAATGTGTTCCATTCACATTACTTTCTCTGTAACAAATTATAGTTAAAATCACATTCTTCTGTCTATTTTATGACAATCGAGATAAACATTAGTGGAAATATTCTTAATTACTAGCTTCCTTTTAAGTAGGAGGAAAATAAGGGAATAGGCTAGGCTAAAACGATAATCAGATCTGGTTATCATGTGACTAAAATCCGTTTCTATGCTGGGCTAGGAGTTTACAACTTTCCATGTGAGAATCGTTCAAATACCTTATATCTGAAACAAATAACAAGGAATATCCCGGAAATGGTCAATTCCACGAAAAAAACATATTATCGGGATATATTTGAAGTATTTTATCAGATCCGTATCAGTAACACGAAGCACATAGCATTTGTTGGGATATAAAGGTGCAGCTTGTATGTGATATATCTCACTGTAACCTGCAGTCTTTTCACTTTCATCTATATTCAGGTAGGATGCTAGTTCCGTCTTCATAGTTTTTGTACGTGCCGCAAAGATTCAGTTCCGCGCCATACCTCTGGACTATAACAGTGGGTAACTTCTTGAACAAATTTGCAATCAATAATATTTCTATGATGTTATTCTGTTACTACAGGTTTGATAGTTTGATAATGTTTGTATTAGAACTGCCATCGGTTTCTAAATAAGTACGTAAATAAGTACACTGCTTGAAAAAAAAATCTGATGTGTTACACTCACATGACTTTCTCTAGCTGTTCTGCAAACTACAGACATAAGATTCTTCTTCTCTCTGCACCTTGCTAATCGTGGTACTCATTAGCTCAATATTTTTATTATCTAGTTCCGTATAAGTAGGAAGAAAATAAGGGAATACACTAGGCTAAACCAATAATCAAAACTTTAAAAGCTGTCGTTATGCGATTGTCATTACAAATCGCTTCTTTTCTTGGCCAGGAGTAGAACAAAAGAAAAACGGACACTCCCGTCTAAGAAAAGTATAAGTACTTCACAACTGAAACTAATAACAATGAATACCACGAAACGGTAAGCTCCACGAGAAAAATGTATATGACATAACTTGTGTATTTTAACAAGACCTAAATTTCTTCTATAGTAAGTTTTTGTCTATCTCTTACGGTTTACTATTTATGCCAAATTAAACAAAATTCATCCAGAATAAACAGGTCTTCAGAAGCTATTCCCAGAAAATTCAAGATATACATTTTATTTTTTAGGTAAATATCTTTAATATATGATATTTTAATCAAAATCGTTAGCCATTTTTAAGAAAATCAAAATTTTGGAAAAAAGTTCCATGTAAAGAGTAGTTTGGGGTAGTGATATTTTCCTCAAAATTTTCGTGTCGCATCCCTGGAAGATACTAAGTTTGGTATTTTAGCTACTTTTCGTTTTTGAGTTATGGTCCTAAAAATGTATTTCCGGTGAAATCTCGGTATCGAATTTTTGGGTGGAATACAATACTTCTCTATCCCTATGTACAGTGTACATTTGGGGCTGGAGAAAGTAATCATTTAATTTTGCTCACATTTGAGCAGAAACAAAAATGTTATTCCAACGCCTTCTTTCCTACCGACGTGGTTCTTGTTATGCAGGGATAGCTGTTTTGCAGTAATGTGTTGCACTCTACGCTGACCTTTGCTTGCCCAAGTAGTGCAGCGTTGTATTTCCTATCCTGGCCGCTGATAATTGGCAGGAACTTCCAGTTCTACTTGTAACAAACTAAGTAATAAGATCATTATGCTAATGCTTAGTATGGAATAAAAAGAATAATAATAATTTTAAGAAGTTTATTTATAGAACAGATACAGAAAATCATGTAAATGTAACACATCAGATTTTAAATTGATTATTTTACTTTCTCCAGCCCCATATGTACAATGAACAGAGATACAGAAGGTATTGTAATGCACCCAAAAAGTCGATACCGAGATTTCACCGGAAATACATGTTTTGGGTCCCCCTTAATCCAAAAAAGGTCCGTGTGTGTCTGTGTGTCTATGGACAGCATAGCTAAAAAACTAACAGACCCTTGAATACCAATCTTGGTATTTAAGTTTGGTATCTTCCAAGGATGCGACACGAAGATTTTCAAGAAAATCCCCCCATCCCCAACTACCCTTTACATGGAACTTTTTTGGAAAATTTTGATTTTCTCAAGTGGCTCTAATGATTTTGATTAAAATATCGTATATTAAAGATATCTACCTGACAAATAATATGTATATCTTGAATTTTCTGGGAATAGCCTAAGGCTACTTTATTCTAGAGGAATTTTACATGACTGCTAAATTGTAAGAAATGGACAAAAACTTACCACACAAAAAATGTAGAGCACATTAAAACAAACAATTTTTGTTATATGTCTACATTTTTTTCGAGGAGTTGATCGTTTTCGAGATATTCCTTGTTTTTTGGTTTCAGCTTTGAAAAACTTGTACTTTTCTAATACAGGAATTTGTGAATTCCTGTCTATACAAACAAAGAAACTTCAGTCACCTAGTAACCAGATTTTACTTCACTTTAACCTATGGTACTCCCTTATTTCGCTTCTTCTTACAAGGAAGCAAGTAATAAGACTATTTCTGCTAATTTTTTCTCGATTAGCTTGAAGAAAATAATTTGTTACACAGAAGTAGAGAAAGTCATGTGAATGGAATACATAAGATTTTTTATTCATGGAACCTCATAACGTGGAAACCTTTTCTTGCCATTGTATATGAGGTAAAGTCTTAAAATAACAATGGAGGTGCACTGCTTTATTATTTTGCTAGTGGTGGATGCTGGGAGTGTCGCAGTGGTTCTTGAGGCTGCAGTTCTTGTGCGCCTCATCCATCGGCTCATCAAGATCTTCTCATTAACTAATTCAGTTAGGTAACACGACAGACGTGCGCACGCAACTGCTTTTTCATCACGTTCTTGTTTCACCGCCAGGGAAGCCTACAGCTAGATGACAAAAACAGTCACAATCCCGTTTCTTGCGGTCGGCCACGTGATTAGTCGAGAATCCCAGAGAAAACAGAAGTGCACCACAGTAAGTGGAATATGCATATAGGAGTCGGGTTTCAGAATTAGCTTAAACAGGAAAATACTCCGTTAGTTGGCCTCGCGATAATGACTATTGTCAATTTTATCAATTGTTTCATGCATTTAAGAGTGTAAGACTAGTTCAGAGTTGTTGTGTTTTTGTTTTTGTTAGCTTAACGTCCTTTAACCTGGTTGGTCATATCGGACGATGAATGAAAGTGATGAAATGATGCTCAAATGTTCTCGGGGTCCACAGAGCTTAAAGTTACTCAACATTCGTCTTCTCAGGATAAGGGAAAACCCCGAAAAAAAAAACCTTATCCAGGTAACTCAACCTTAGCGAGATTCGAACTCAGGACCTTTTGAATGTGAGGCAGACACGCTACGACCACACTACCCAGGCGGGTTTAGTTCAGAGTTGTTTACTATAAACTTGGAGAGTGAAACTTTCTTTGTTAGGAAATCATTCTTTTGCCCCAGCACGAACGAGGAGCGTGTGAGTGTAATAGAGAACCAAGTGTTGGTTAAGACCCTTCTAGTCACCAAAACAGTCTTTTTCCATTGTGTAGTGTTTGTCACGTGGGTGTTATGATGCATCCTGGGTAGGAAATGATGCACTATGGTGTACATCAACTCCAGGTTCGCGGTCTTTCTGACCAAAAGATCATAGCACATCGGTTCACTCGGTTAAACGCCGGGACTCATTGTCAGTTAAACATCTCGACACTCAGCTAAATATCGGCGCTCTCTGATGAATAGTGAAGCATTATATGTATCGCTTCTATGAGCGCTCGTCAAATGTTGGATTGCAAGTCTACTCGCGCTTATGTTTGACTTTGTGTAGCGTTTGACTCTTCTCAGGGCTTGTTGGGCTTCACAGATCCAGACTACCTGGCGGCTTCTTAAATAATAAGTCGCTAGGATTTTTGTAGATTCGCAGTTTATTTATATAGTTATAATTTTACAATTCCAAAGATAAACTGTAATCGCTCGATGCAATTTTTTACTTTGTTGAACGCTGTGAATCCATGGGTGCGTATAATTCAACACGAATACATTTTTACGCGTTATCTCTAATCGGCCTTGTCCATTACGCGTGAAGAAGCCTCATTCTTCATGATAACTTGGCGTCACCAGACAAAAAATCAACACGTAACTATAGATACTGTTGAAAAACAAAATCGCATCGAGAAAATCAAAACACACATATGCGACGAAAGCACAAGGAATAATAAAAATTTGCATCCAGCGATTTCAACTTCGGAAGTAAAGGAATAAAAACAATTGAACATCAAATATGATAAACATAACATAAAACTCATAAAATGTCGGCTGATTTTGTGAATAATATATAAATATTGCCTCAATAGTCCGTTACGTACATCGAGACTCGGTTAAACACGGAAAGCTCCTAGTAATTATTTTAACTTATGAGATTGTAAAGCAAAGTGCTTATTTTAAATCTTCTAGTCTGCAATAAATTGAAATAGAACGTAACGTGTGTTCAGCTAATTTTATAAGATCACTCCTCAAGCTACCCTCATTCCCTACCACCCCGAGAGAGTCATGAAGGCTGAGCTGAGGCACAATAACGGTAGCAGATCTTCTCAACAAAAAGTACGTAGATCTACTCATCAGGTGGCGGAGTGAATCTGGAAGCACCGCCAAATACCTGGTCCCCCAACGTGGACTAAAACGCTACATACTTAGCTCCAAAACGCGGGGCTAAACTCTTACAATATACGAGGCCCATCAAGAAAGTGACAGACGATTTGGTATAACTAAACAATAACGAAAGTTATCAACACAAAGCTTTATTTACAAAGTTAAAGTACCTTGTATAGGTTGGATAAGTATAGTCAGACTGAAAAACTCAAGGCCATACCGGGATTTGAACATGGTCTCCAGAGGAGCTACCATGGACACTTGCCGGCATAGCATTGAATTTCTCAACTGACTCGCATATTTCCTGGTAAACCACAAGGTGATGCAACCCCAATGGCGACTTACAATGTTGTCAGTACCTTAAGTCCCAGGATACAAAGTGTAGACAACTGTTATGGTCAATTGGTATTGGTTTAATTGTTTTTTTTTCACACAAACAGTGTGTAGGACAGGAGTTGGAGAGGTGTAGTACCTTACACTATTTCTCAACATAATCAAGGTATTTATTGTCACGTGGTACCGGTTTTTCAACGCAGATGTCATAGTATTTCACCGCTAAAGATCTTAGCCAACATGTCACTGTAACTTTGAGGTCTTCATGGCTGGCAAATCTTTGAATCCAAAAAGTCATGTATGGTGTCCAAAGTGAAACATTGGTTCTTCTTAATTCTTTTATCAACATTTGCTCCGGTCTTTGTAGTACACACTGGTTCTTCCTTGATTACTTATAAATTATGTGTCATTTCCTCACTGAAGACTCGTTCATTGCATTATCACTATACACTTGCGTTATTTGCCTGTAAAATTCTGTGTCTGTGAGCAGCATAGCTCAAAAACGAAAAGTTCCTAACATACCAAACTTGATATTTAAGTTCAGTATGTTCCAAGGGTGCGACGGAAGATTTTTTTTTAAGAAAATTCTCCCGTCCTTAACAACCCCTCATATGGAAATATTTTCGAAAATTTTGATTTTCTCAACAATGGCTCTAACGATTTTCATTAAAATATCGTATATCAAAGTTATTCACAGCAGAAATAAAATGTATTTTGAATTTTCTGAGAATAGCCTCTAAAGAGTTCTTCATTCTGATTGATTTTTGCAGAATTTTGCATAACGGTTAAACCGTAAGAGATAGACATAAACTTACTCAACACAAAAAATATAGATTTCGTTTAAACACACAATTTATGTCATACACATTTTTCTTGGATATTTGACCGTTTCTAATATATTCCTTAATTCTGGCTTAAATTTTAAAATGCTTACACTTTTCTCAGATGTGGAGTATCCATTTCTATTTTGTTCTACTCCTGGCCCAGCAAAGAAACCAATTTCAATGACAATCGCATAACGATTGCTTTTAAAATATATGACTATCACTTTAGCATAGTGCATTCCTTCTATTTATTAGGAACCAAGTAATAAAAACATTCATCTTAAGCTTATCTCGATTAGTTTGATGCAGAAAGCATAATCTTTTGTAAAAGTCTGTTTATGTTACAGAGAAAGTCATGTGACATCAGGCCTTTTTTTCTTTGTAGAGTTAACCATTTCCGAGATATCGTCATCCACTCTTTTATATATTTTGTTTTACTCTTGGATATGCAAAGGGAACTGAGTTTCAATTGACTTATAAAGCAATCAGAGTTCAAAAGATATGACTGATGCTTTAGTCTAGAGTATTCGCTTATTTCGCTTTTACTTAAAAGGAACTAAGTAATAAGACCATTTCTACTAGTAATTTATCTTAAACGGAATGAAGCACACAGAAGGATACTCTTTTGTAAGAATAATTTTGTCTGCAGAACAGGCACAGAAAGTCTTTTGATTGGAACGTGTTCTCCACTATTTCTTTAGCCACCTGAGGTTAACATACACTGGGTGATTGGGTGTAAAGGATATTCCGCCAGAAAGTGTATGATCGAGGTATAGCAGATATTCCGCCAGCTAACTATACGATCAACTTGTAGCAGATATTCAGCCGGATCACTGTGCTCTTACTCATAGTTATATATTTTAAGAAGGAGTGGGCTCGTATCTGTGCGCTCTGTGGAGAAGCGTTGTTCGTCCCTCGTGTCGTGCTGGTTATGTACTGCTCTAGCACACATTCGTTCACTCATGGCCATTCCGGGCTGACTAGTGGAGATCCTGCCAGATAATGTGAGATCCACATCTAAGGTTTTGAGGTTTTTATCCAAAGTTCCTTTTACAGTTAGCTTTTAGACAGTTTTATTTTTCTTAGGTTGATAATGGAGCGTCAATTCCGGGTTTTAACATTTTTATCACCTATTATCTCTCGATGTTTTCATCCTCTTATTGCTCCATTGTGCGACATAGTTTTATAAATTCGTCTATTTATGTTTTAGCACTGGATAGTTTTATCTTACCTAGGTTTACTCTTTTGGCTCAAGTTTTACTTCAGCATTACTTTTATTTGCTTTTGTCTTCGGTTGTTGCCATGATTTGTCTTATTTGGCCGCTAATGACTCAGTTGTAGAGCGCCCCTAAACCCAATTCATCATCATCGTCATCATCAAATAAATGAATGATGGAAAATTAGAGGCCATTCCACCAGAATGTAAATAATTGAGGTGTGGAAGTTAATGTGCCAGATAACATATATGGACGCTTTTATAACTACTGTGGTTCTCAGCGTCCCATTCTAAATTAGGCGTGAAAGACCGCTTAATTTTACTCAAATGCCTCTCTATCAGACTTGCGGTTCTTTTACGTGACGTAAATCTACGACACAGCACCAACTGCTTTACTTCCCTTCCGAAGGAACCCATGATAAGGATTTTTACGCGCAAAAGAATCCATCGTCCTCCGCGTGTTTGAACCCGCAACCTTGGGTATATGAAGTTAAATGGTGGAGCAATAAGGCTATTCCACCAGAATGTGAATGATTGCGTTGTGGAGGTTATTTCGCCAGATAGTTGTATGATTGAGGAGTAGAGGATATTCCACCAGATAACTGAGCGATTGAGGTGTGGAGGTTATTCCGCCAGATAACTAAATGACGGAGGAGTAGAGGCTATTCCGCCAGAATGTGAATGATTGAGGTGTGGAGGTTATTCCGACAGATAACTCAATGACGGAGGAGGAGAGGCTATTCCGCCAGAATGTGAATGATTGCGGTGTGGAGGTTATTCCGCCAGATAACAAAGATGGAGGAGTAGAGGCTATTCCACCAGAGCGTGAACATTGAGGTGTGGAGGTTATTCTGCCGTTGTTTTCGACAGAATCGCTAACTTTTACACCGTTCCGGTCACGCAAACATTTAGTAAGGTAGGATTGTGGCCTCCTTTGTTCACGAGATGTTTCTCAAAGCCTCCTGAGAGGAAAACCGCGCACTTAAGTTGCTCCTCCTTTGTTAAGAGAGCGAGTCCGTCTTGAATATGAATAGCGCCTGCACGTAACTAATTGGTGAACCACAGAATTCCTTGAAGCAGAATCGAGTCGCTGCAACGGCTGAGAGCATCTTGTGGCCAACAGGGTAACGTCGCGACCCTGCTGATTTCAAGCGATAACCACAATCCTACCTTGTCGCGAGGAAGGTCCTTTGTGCTCTAACAAGACGTTTTAGTAATACCGGATATAAACTTAATCATTTTGAACACCTATTTGGTAATGTAAGCTAAATTTACAATTCATTTATTAATTGCCATGCCAACAAGCACTGTAAGCACTTACAGTAAGAGTTTGAGAGGTCATTAATACTTACAGTACAATTAGAAAATGACGTAACACTCAAGACATGTGCTACTTCAAGTAAAGACTCTATTGCAAAATTCATTAACAAAAGAGTCTTTAAGAAGGCTTTGTCCATATAATTTAGATGTGGTCTTTCATTTGTTCACACTGAGAATGAATTACTTTCTCTACACGTACTATGTACATATACATAGTGTATAGAGAAGCATTGCATTCCACCCAAAATTTCGATATCGAGATGAAACCGTAAATAGATGTTTTAGGGTGACTTGTATCCAAAAAAATGTATTTTCAGAAAAAGGTCCCTGCGTGTGTGTCTTTGAACATGATAACTGAAAAACAAAAAGTCTGTAAAATACTAAACTTGGTAGTTAAGTTTAGTATCTTCCTGGGATGCGACACGAAGGTTTTGAGAAAGAAAACCATCTATCTCCAAACTACTTTTTCTTGGAAAAAAATCTCAACAATTTTTATTTTCTCAAAAATGGATCTAACGATTCAGTTAAAATACCGTATATTAAAGATATTTATAGGACAAATATACTGTACATTTTGAATTTTCTGGGAATAGCCTCTAAAGACCTCTTTATTCTGAATGAAGTTTGCTTAATTTTACGTAAGAGATAAACAAAAACTTACCACACAAAAATGCTATCACATTAAAGCACACAATTTATGTAATGTACGCTTTTTACTTTCTCTACACGTACTATGCACATAGTGCATAGAGGAAGTTTTGTATTTCACCCAAAAATTCGATGTTGAGATTTCGCCGGAAATATATGTTTTAGGATCCCCTAAATCCAAAAAATGCATTTTTGGAGATAGGTTCTTTGTGTGTGTGTGTCTGTGGACAACATAGATAAAAACGAAAAGCCCGTTAAATACCAAAGTTGGTATTTAGGTATACAGTATCGTACAGGGTTGCGACATGAAGGTTTTCAACAAAATCCCCCCACTCCAATGTACCCTTTGCATGGAACATTTTGATTTTCTCCAAAATGGCTCCACCGGTTTTGAATAAAAGTCATGTATTAAATATATATACGACAAATAAAATGTGTATCTTGACTTTTCTGGGAATATCCTCAAAAGACACTTTATTCTGGATGGATTCTTACGAAATATTGCGTAACTGCTAAATCGTAAGAGAGGAACATAACTTGCCACAATAGAAAGTAGAGCACGTTAAATCACACAATTTATGTTTATATACATTTTTTTCGTGGAATTGGTCGTTTTCCAGATATTCCTTGTTATTGGTTTCAGCTTTAAAAAACCTATTTTTTACTCATTCGGTAATTTGTCAACTGCTGTCCATACAAACAAAGGAACTTGTCACATAGCAACCAGCTTTAAACTATGGTACTCCCTTATTTCTCTTCTACTTACATGGAAGCAACTAATAAGACTATTTCTGCTATGTTTTTCTTGACTAGCATGAGGTAAATAGAAGCAAAAGCTTTTTAACAATAAATTGTTGTAGAGAAAAAAATAAAATGTATATCTCGAATTTTTTGGGAATAGCTTCTGAAGACCTCGTTTCTCTGGATGAACTTTGCTGAATTTTGCGTAACTGCTAAACCGTGAGAGATAGAAAAAAACGTACTGCACAAAAAATGTACTTCATGATGAAGCACACAATTTTTGTCCTATACTTTTTGTTGTGGAGGTAACCGTTTCCGAGATATCCCTTGTTATTGGTTTCAATTGTGAAGTACTTAAACTTTTCTCACACAGGGAGTGTCTGTTTTTCTTTTGTTCTACTCCTAGCCAAACAAAGAAGTGATTTGCAATGACAATCGCATAACAATAGCTTTTAAAGCATTTGACAATCACTTTAGCATAGTGCATTCCCTTATTCCCTTCTACTTATTAGGAACTAAGTAATAAGAATATTCTGCTAATATTTATCTCGATTAGCATTGTGTACAAAGAAGAATAATCTTTTGTAGGAGTTTTGTAGAGCAGCTAGAGAAAGTCATGTGAGTGTAACACATAAGATTTTTACTTTCTCTAGCCACATATGTACAATGTATATAGGGATAAAGGAGTATTGTATTCCACCTAAAAATTCGATTCCGAGATTTCACCGGAAATACATGTTTTAGGACCCCCTGTATCGGTGTGTCTGTGAACACGATAACTCAAAAACGAAAAGTAGCTAAAATACCAAACTTGGTATTTAAGTTTAGTATCTTCCAGGGATGCGACACGAAGATTTTGAGAAAAATCCCCCACCCGAAATACCCTTTACATGGAACATTTTTCGAAAATTTTGATTTTCTTAAAAATGGCTCTAATGATTTTGATTAAAATATTACATATTAAAGATATTTACATAATAAATAAAATGTATATCTTGAATTTTCTGGGAATAGCTTCTGAAGAACTGTTTATTCTAGATGAATTTTGCTTAATTTGGCATAACTAGTAAACCGTAAGAGATAAACAAAAACTTACTATACAAAAAATGTAGGTCGTGTTAAAATCACAAGTTGTCATATACATTTTTCTCGTGGAGCTTACCGGTTTTGAGGTATTCCTTGTTATTGGTTTCAATTGTGAAGTACTTCAATTTTTCTCACACAGGAAGTGTCTGTTCTTCTTTTGTTCTACTCCTGGCCAAGCAAAGAAGTGATTTCAAATGACAATGGCATAACGATAGATTTTAAAACATTTGACAATCACTTTAGCATAGTGCATTCCCTTATTCCGATCTTCTCATGAGGATAAGTAATAACATTCTGCTAACATTTATCTTGATTAGCATTGTATAAAAAGAAGAATACTCTTTTATAGGAGTTTTGTAGAGCCGCTATTGATAGTCATGTGAGTGTAACACATAAGTATTAAGGCTTCACAAAATGTGACTTCCGGTGACATCTTGGTATCGGAGTTTTTGGTTGGAATGCAATACTTTTTATACTTACTATGTATATTGTACGTGCGTGCTAGAGAAAATAAAAATTTAGAAGTTAAAAGCAGCATATACGCGCATATACATGGTTATGATTTAATATATTACTAACGATATAGATTTCAAAAGTCTGTGGTTATTTATATAGAATGCAGAGATATTAGTTATGTACCCTTTAGTGAGCGTAATTAAAATATATGCGCCGCATTTTCTCTGTTGTTCTGGCGGGGAAGAAAGTATTGCTTAGAACAAGATTTTGACATCCTTGATTGGAGCCACAGACTTTTACATATGTTTTATAGAAACCAAACCTCATTAAAACAAGTTTTTATTCTCAAGGCTGTGTAATTATCGAGGTTAGAGATACATCTGCATATGAATGTCGTGATACCTTGTTAAAATAACTGTTTCTAACTTCCGGTCACAATCCTTGAGATGTTTACGAGACCAGAGTCTGTCTGTAGAAGATACGCTGTTGTTTGTACTGTAAGAAATTATTATAACGCAACATAAAAGTTATATTCTGGGCCAAAATACAATTACTGACAGCATAATCATAACAGTTATTTATGATTGGTAAAAATCTGATCTGTTACACTCACATGACTTTATCTAGCTGATCTACAAACTTCATACATAAGATTCTTCTTCTTTTGCTAATCGTGGTACTCATTAGCACAATGTTCTTATTATTTAGTTCCGTATAAGTAGGAAGAAACTAAGGGAATACACTAGGCTAAACCGATAGTCAAATGTTTTAAAAGCTGTCGTTATGCGATTGTCATTACAAATCGCTTCTTTTCTTGGCCAGGAGTAGAACAAAAGAAAAAACGGACACTCCCGTCTGAGAAAAGTATAAGTACTTCACAACTGAAACTAATAACAATGAATACCTCGAAAATGGTAAGCTCCACGAGAAAAATGTATATGACATAACTTGTGTATTTTAACAAGACCTAAATTTTTTGTATATCTTTTAGGTTTACTAGTTATGCCAAATGAAGCAAAATTCATCCTGAATAAACAGCTTTTTAGAATCTATTCCCAGAAAATTCAAGATATACATTTTATGTGTTAGGTAAATATCTTTAATATATGCCATTTTAATCAAAATCGTTAGTCATTTTTAAGAAAATAAAAATTTTCGAAAAAAGATCCATTAAAAAGGGTAGTTTCGGGTGGGGGGATTTTTCTCAAAATCTTCGTATTGCATCCCTGGAAGATACTAAACTTAAATACCAAGTTTGGTATTTTAGCTACTTTTCGTTTTTGAGTTATCGTATTCACAGATACACGGACACACACACGGACCTTTTTCTGAAAAGGTTTTGTTTTGGATACAGGGGGTCCTAAAACATGTATTTCTGGTGAAATATCGGTATCGAATTTTTGGGTGGAATACAATACTTCTCTATCCCTATGTACATTGTACAGAGTGAGTATAGAGAAAGTAAAAATGGTGTTTTATAGTGTGAGTAGGAAGCTTGCGAAACGAGGCCGTAGACCGAGTACAGTAATCCTATCAACAACATAAAACAATTTTAACCCTTGTGTCATACACCATTTTTAATTTTTCTGCATGTACTACAGAAGATATTGTAATGCACTCAAAAATACGATACGAGATTTCACAGCATTTTTGGAAAGAAATACGTGTGTGTGTGTGTGTGTGTGTGTGTGTGTGTGTGTGTGTGTGTGTGTGTGTGTGTCTGTGGACAGCATAGCTCAAAAACAAAAATACACTAAATAATAAACTTGGTATTTAAATTTGGTATCTTCTAAGGATGCGACAAAAAGAGTTTCAAGAAAATCTCCCTCACTCCCAACTTCCCTTTATATGTAACTTTTTTCAAAAATTTTGATTTCTTCAAAAATGGCTCTCACGAATTTGATAAGAATATGAAGGATATTTACCTGACAAATAAAATGCATCTCTTGAATTTTCTGGGAATAGCCTCTGAAGACTACTTCATTCTGGATGATTCTACGGAATTTTGGATAACTGCTTAACCGTAAGAGATAGAAAAAAACTTACCACACAAAAATCTTGTTTTTGATTTCAGCTTTAAAAAAAAACTCATACAGAAATTGTCAACTCCTGCCCATACAAACAAAGGAATTTCAGTCTCATAGCAACCAGCTTTTGACTATCACATTAACCAATGGGACTCCTTTAATTCGCTTCTACTTACAAGGAAGTAAGTAATAAAACTATTTCTATTTTTTTTTCTCGATTATCATGAAGTAAATAGAAGCATAAGTTTTTAAGAATAATTTGTTTCAGAGATGTAGAGAAAGTCATTTTAATGGAAAACATCAGATTTTATTTTATTTGGCAAGTTTTAAACCATACTAATATTAATAAATTTAAAGATAATACCCAAAATATACGCTAATAATAATTATTGAACGTTAAGATCTTCAGGTCCAAATTTTTACCCACCTTGAACAACAACTGTGTGTAAAGATGCCATATGGTACCATTGGGATGGGGAGCGTTAAGTAACAGAATGTGTACCGTGTTTTATATTTAGTTAATTGAATTCTATAGCAATAATACTAGGAAGTTTTTATTTTGATTCATATCGGGGATTTGTATAACGATGTACAAAATATTGCTGACGTTATTCTTTAAATAACAGCGAAAGAGTAGTTCAATATAAACTTTTAGTCCAGTTACATACATTTAAGTTTAAATAATACCAATTTTGTTTCGTCACTAGAGCATTTGCTTCCCATGCCCACAGCCGAATGCTGCACCTTCAGGGTATTTACTTACACACGATAGGACAACCTACTGAATCTGCTTTTTCTAGCATAAAACCAAGCGAGTTAGTGACGCCCGTTCCAGTGGATTAAAAAATATGTGTTCCATTCACATGTCTTTTTCTATACAAGTTACTACAAAAGAAATAGACAACTTCAACTGCCTGTAAAACAAAAACTATTAAGAGATACCAACCTAATTATTTTGGAGGTATGTTGAGAAACACTCAAAGTTTTGTTTGTTACTGTTGGTAACGCTGTAGTGTTTTGTTTGTTGTTGTTGTTGTTGCAGAAGCTGAAATGGCGGAAAATCCTGTGGAAAAGGCATATTGCGTGTTGGAATTTGCTAGAACGCCATCAGCAACTGTTGTCCAACGACATTTTAGAACACGTTACCACAAAACGCCACCGACTAGACAGTCAATCTACGACTGGTATAGAAAATTCGAGACAACGGGATGTTTGTGCAAAGGGAAGAGCTCGGGAAGACCAAGAGTTTCGGAAGAAAACGTTGAACGTGTTCGTTCTGCCTACATAAGAAGCCCACAGAAATCGACATCTAGGGCAAGCATGCAATTACAAATTCCACAGCAAACTGTATGGAAAATCTTGCGGAAGCGACAGCACATGATGCCTTACAGATTACAGATGTTGCAGTTTCTGAGTGAAGAAGATAAGGTCATACGGCGTGACTTTTGCATCGACATGTTGCGACATAATGAAGACGATGCTGGTTTTTGTGAGCGCATCATTTCATTTTTGTGGTAACGTGTTCTAAAATGTCGTTGGACAACAGTTGCTGATGGCGTTCTAGCAAATTCCAACACGCAATATGCCTTTTCCACAGGATTTTCCGCCATTTCAGCTTCTGCAACAACAAACAAAACACTACAGCGTTACCAATAATAACAAACAAAACTTTGAGAGTTTCTCAACATACTTCCAAAATAATTAGGTTGCTATCTCTAATAATTTTTGTTTTACAGGCAGTTGAAGTTGTCTATTTCTTTTGTAGTAACCCTGTATATCTGCAACAAATTATTGTTAAAATGGTTAGGCTTCTATTTACTTCATGCTAATCGAGAAAAAAATTAGCAGAAATAGTCTTATTACTTGCTTCCTTGCAAGTAGAAGCGAAATAAGGGAATACCGTAGGTTAAAGTGATAGTCAAAAGCTGTTTGCTCTGTGACTGAAGCTCCTCTGTGTGGACAGGAGTTGACCAATTTTTGTATGAGAAAGGTATACGTTTTTCAAAGCTGAAACTAAAAACAAAGAATATCATAAAAACGATTCAACTCTACAAAAAAACATTTATACAACATAAATTTTGTGTTCTAATGTGCTCTACATTTTCTGGGTTGTAAGTTTTTATCCATCCCTTACGGTTTAGCAGTTATGCAACATTCCGTAAAATTCATCCAGAAATAAGTAGTCTTCAGAGGCTATTCCCAGAAAATTCAAAATATACATTTTATTTGTCGTGTAAATATCTTTAATATATATGATATTTTAATCAAAATCGTTACAGCTATTTTTGAGATAATCAAGATTTCCGAAAAAAATTCCATGTAAATGGTAGTTTGGGGTGGGGGGAGTTTTTTCAAAATTTTTGTGTCGCATCCCTGGAAGATACAAAACTTAAATACCAAGCTTGGTGTTTTACCGACTTTTTGATTTTGAGGTATTGTGTTCACACACACACACACACACACACACACACACACACACGCACACACACAGAGAGACCTTTATCTGAAAATGATTTTTTTTGCATACAAGGGACCCTAAAACATATATTTCCGGTGAAATCTCGGTATCAAACTTTTGGGTGGAGTGTAATACTTTCTCTATACACTATGCACATTGTATGTATAGAGCAAGTAAAACATATGGCGTGTTATTAAGGACGCTCTATAATTATTGTGGTTCTCAGCGTCCCATTCTATACTGTATGTGAAAGACTGTTTAATTTTGCTCAGAGGCCTGTCTAACAGGCTTAAGGTTCTTTTACGTGCCGAAATCTACAACACTGAATCAAGGCTTTACTTCCCTTCCGAAGGAAGCCATACTAAGGACTTTTACGCCCGAAAAAGTCCGTCATCCTCCGCCGGGTTTGAACCCGCGACCTTGGGTATATGAAGTTAGCAAGGTAACCATTATACCACGGAGTGCAACTGTTCTAGTGCATAAAAATATATACCATCACATGAATTTTTACTTTTTCTAGCCAAATGTGCATAAAAGGCACTTAGTAACTTGACACCCAAAAATTCCATAATTTGATTTCACCGTAAATATATTTTTGAAGTTCGCTGAGTCCGAACAAAAATTTGATTTTCTCAGGAATTGCTTTTACAAATTTTTAGTAAAATACCGTATATGAAAGATGCTATATGGTAAATGAAATGTGTGTCTTGAATTTTCTGAGAATAGCATCTAAAAACCTCTTTATTCTGAATGAATCTTCCTGAATTTTGCATAACTGGTAAAGCGTAATAGATAGACAATAACTTACTACACAAAAATATAGATTACATAATTTATGTCATATATGTTTTTTTCGTGGAATTGACCATTTATGAGATATTCCTTATTTGTTTCAAGTGTAAAATACTTAAACTTTCCTCACACTGAAAATTGAAAACTCCTGGTTTTGCAAAGAAACTAATTTCATTCATAGGGCTACCAGCTTTTAAAAGATTTGACTATCGTTTTAGCCAAACGTATTCCCTTATTTTCCTCCTACTTACAAGGAAGCAAGTAACGTTTATCTTATATATCATGAAGTAGATAGAAGAATAAGCTTTTTAACACTAATTATTACAGAGATGTAGAGAAAGTAATGTGATTGTAACACACCAGATTTTTACTTTTTCTAGCCGTATGTACATAAAAGGCACATCGTAGCTTGAGAAGGTTATGTATTCCACCCAAAAAATTCGATAAGTAGATTTCAACGTGAATGTACTTTTGAGGTTCCCTGAGTCCGAAAAAAACATTTTTAGAAAAAGGTCCGTGTGTGTATTTGTAGACAGCTTAGCTCAAATACTTAGAGTCCGTTAAATTGCAGCTTGATATTTATGTTTAGTATCTTCCAAGGTTGGGACACGAAGATTTTCAAGAAAATCAATCCCACCACTAACTACCCTTTACATGGCAATTTTTTTGAAAATGTTGATTTTCTGAAAAATGGCCATAACGGTTTTAATCAAAATAAGGTGTATTAAAGACATTTATATCTCAAACAAAATGCAAAATTTGAATTTTATCGTAATAGCCTCTGAAGAACTTTTTATTCTGGGTGAGGTTTGCAGAAATTTGCATAATGGTTAAACCGTAGGATCTAGACAAAAACTTACTTCACAAACAATCTAGATCTTGTTAAAACATATAGTTATGCAATTTATGCTTTTCTTATAAAGTTAACTGTTTTTGAGATACTTTTTGTTATTGATTTGAGTTTTAAACTACTTAACTTTTCTTAAACGAGACTATGCAAAGCGAACCGAACTTCAATTTTTTCGGAGCGACCAGCTTTTAAAATGATTTAACTAGCGCTTTAGCCTAGTGTATTTCCTTATTTCCCTTCTACTTACAATAAAAAAAGTAATAGGATAATATCTGTTAATTTTTTTTATCATCATGTAGATAAAAGAATAATGTTTTGTAAGAATGGTTTGTATAAAGAATCACTAGAGAAATTTACGTGAATGGAACAAATTAGAAGAGAATTGCTCGCTCTTAAGGAACCTTTATAAATATAATAGAATATTGTAATGGTGTACTGGTTTATCAAGAATTAATAAGACTTTAATTACCAAAGTCTGAAATTAGCACAAATTGGAAATGAATAAAACCGCATTGTAAAAGTTCTAGCGAAGTCGGAGAGGTGTCTTGTACATACTGCAGATGGCACCATTGAATACTGCAGTGTTGACCAGCAATTCAGTTGTGCTACAGCTTCCATTTGTCGTGACGAAAATACTTTGTTGGGTAAAAATGGGGGGAAAATGTGAAGAAGGATATAACATGGCAGTGCGCTAAGTCGCACTGAGATATTGCAACTGCACTGGAGGTAAATAAAATATGTGTTTCACAGAAAAGAACTTATCAGAACCTAGGAATAAATTTACCGTATAAGAGTAGCAATATTGTGAACAATATGCCCCGAAAAGTAAACTTGGGTTTCAAAGCCAAAGGAAACCTAAACAAGTTCTAAAATAATCTGCAATGTTTGAAGCAACACTTCCTAATGTATAATTGACTTAGATCGAGGGATTCATTTTCAGAAATCGATTCATACGATTCGTTCAGGCAATATGAATCGATTCACACGATTCGTTCACAATTCATTAATCGTCGTTTGACTTATTTTATACACGAGATGACAGTCATGTGGTACTTCCTTTAGCATAAAAATCTGATGTGTTACACTCACATGACTTTCTCTAGCTGCTCTACAAACCTCTTACAAAAGATTATTCTTCTTTGTACACAATGCTAATCAAGATAAATATTAGCGATTACTTAGTTCCTTATAAATAGAAGGGAATAAGGGAATACGCTATGCTAAAATGATTGTCAAATGTTTTAAAAGCTCTCGTTATGCGTTTATCATTGCAAATCACTTCTTTGCTTGGCCAGGAGTAGAACAAAAGAAAAGCGGACAGTTTCTGTCTGAGACAAGTTTAAGTACTTCAAAATTGAAACCAATAACAAGGAATATCTCAGAAACGGCTACCTCCACAACAAAAATATAAAGGACATAAATTGTGTGTTTGGTCGTGATCTACATTTTTTGTGTAGTGAGTTTTTTCTATATCTTACGGTTTAGCAGTTAAGCAAAATTCAGCAAAATGCATCCGGAATAAAGAGGTCTTCAGAGGCTATTTCCAAAAAATTCGAGATATACATTTTATTTTGGACATAAATAGCTTTAATATACGGGATTTTAATCAAAATCGTTAGAGCCATTTTTAAGAAAATCAAAATTTTCGATATTTTTCCCATGTAAAGGATAGTTTATAGTAGGGGGAATTGTTTTGAAAATCTTTGTGTCGCACCCTTGGAGGATACAAAAACTAAATACCAAGTTTAGCATTTAACGGTTTTTCGTTTTGACAAAGACACACACACCGACCTTTTTTTTTTTTTAAAATTGCTTTTCTCGGACTCAGGGAACCCCAAAACACATATTTCCGGTGAAATCTCGGTATCAAATCTTTGGCTGCATTACAATACCTTCTCTATCTCTATGTACATTGTTAAGTCTAAAATTGACACCTAAAAATTCGAACGCATGGTGGTATTTGTGTAATGTTAATGCACCCAGTAGTTATTATTCATCATTGTTGCAGTTGCGTGCCACTAAGTCATGTAATTTTTATAAATATAAAAATTTCGCCATTATAAGGCAAAGGTAGTACTCAGAATAACCATTATTTTCTTCAGGAATATTCAAGGTAATTTTATTAGAATAGAATGTTCCTATACGTATTAGGTAGGAGCATTATTGATTTATTTGTCGTAAAATGTTGTTTCTGAAGTTATATATCTTGCTAATGTAGTGACCATTTAGCTGTGCATATCTTATATTTAAGATATATATATATCTTAAATATTCCATCATTATCGAAACTGCCACGAGCGTCTTTATATGTGACACACACATACACGGACCTTTTTTGAAAATACTTTTTTTTGGATACATGGGACCCTAAAACATATATTTCTGGTGAAATCTCGGTATCGAATTGTTTGGTGGAGTGCAATATCTTCTCTATACACTTTGTACATAGTACGTATAGAGAAAGTAAAAAAATGTTGCAAGGTTGCATCCGCAACTTTCTATGATAGTGGCAGACGGCATCAAGCGACGAGGGTGCGGACATGCAAAACACCGCGCAGCCGGTTCGGACGTTTTTGGATCAGCCAGTATATAATGACACATGTTCCTAGAACATAGTGTTACAATATCCATGGGCGTCCTAAAATTTTGGACGAACCTGTACTTAGGCACGTGAAGGCAGATAGTTGAGGATGCTTACTCAAGCTGGCTGGTGAGACCGGCTCTTGTGGATAGAAAAAGTCATGTGATGATAACACAGAACGTTTATAGTTGTAAGTTTGAGGGTGTAATGATCATAAGTAATATCATTAGTGTTTCCATCTTGTCGATGATTCATCACCGGAGGGAAGTGACGTCCTAAGAGACGAAAACACGAGTTGTATTTGATAAGACAATTCAGCGAAATAGACTGTTAATAATTTATAATATATAGGAAGGGAGATTTTATCATTGTAATACTTACATTAGTTCTCAACTGGTAGATGATGCATTCGACCATGTTTATTTACCGAATGTTCTTGTTTTTCTTTCTTCACTGCCTCCCGAATTATCATATGGCCGAACTGTCTACACCTAATGATCGATAGTAACAATAGAAGTAGGGAACAGTTATTTTATTTCAGCTTTTAAACTAATACATGAAACGGAAACATATGTTATTTTATTTGAGATTATTGCACTCATCTCATATATAAGAAATACAAATAATTATTTTCACGCCTTTTTTAACTACATGTACTACGAAGTGGATACATGTTTAAGCAATCATTGAAACTGAATTAATTGAAACTACAATTGTGGAACTGACAGTTATTAAAAGTGAAGGTTGGCTGCCTGGATTGTCACCTTGTTACTAATAACCAAGGCAGGTGTGACAAGATTTCAAAGGAATGAACATCAGCTGCGATAAGGTGTTTCGACAATATCGCTCTAGTCAGAGGACTGCGATTGGTTGGAATTGCCTAATCTCGGTCATTCCATTTGCGCTTTAATAGTTGAACTAAATTGGCAGGGAAAGCTATGTGAGAGTGGCATTAATGCTTGTTTCCCCTCTTAGTTTTTGAAGCATATATGTATAAATACCTCGTTACAGAATTTTCCGGTCGAATTGAGTACTTTAGTCAAGCGATAGAGAAAATGAAATCACTAAACACTTAATGGTATTAGAATCTATCTCGGATGATTTCACCTCCCTTAGGTTGTTGATCCCCCTCGTAAGTTTCTCCCCGTCAGCCCTTAACGAGCCATTAACGGACATTTAGAGAACCTCTCTCTGCTTCATCAAATCTTCATCGACGCTACCTCATTTGGTTCAGAGTAATGCTCTGGCTTAGAGAATTTCAAATACAATAGTTGACGGGACCCTAGCAATTCTGTGTTATAGCTGGATACAACTATTTAAAACTTTCTTTTTCTGATCAGATCTTTCGTAAACTACTGTACTCCGTTCACGTGAAATAAACTTATATACATCACGGGCATTCAAAAAATTCTTAGAGAATGCAAGAAATTACACTCATAGCATCAAAAAAAGGTTTCTATATAGTAACCGCCGTCTCTAACTAGATGGCATTAAAGCTCAGCTATATCCATTACGTAGTTTCGTTGGCATAGGCGATTGAATCAACAATCTTGTGCTTCTTTAGAAATATAGAAAAAAATCGAGTTTCCTGCGGTGAATAAATACTTCTATTTAAAAATCTTAACACAGAAAGAGATAAAAGCCGAGTTGGATGAAGTTCCTGCGTTTGCAACAATTTACAATTAGATAAATGAATTTAAACATGGCCGTGTATCCACAATTGATGAACATCATTCCGGACGTCCGGTAAAAGTGACTTCCTTCGAAATGGTTGACAAAATCCAGAATACGGGTTTCAATGATCGACAAATCAAAATTCGCGAAATAGTAGAAGCCACAGACATATCACACGGTACAGTGTGCTCAATTTTGAACCAACAATTAGGCCTGACAATGGTCTCAACAAGATGGGTACCGTGTTTGCTCTCAATGGAGAATAAACGCAGCAATCCTGTGATCGATTCGGAAGCAGGTTTGGCAAACTTTCATCGCAATCCTGACATGATTCTGCGTCGATACATAACTTCGGATGAAGCATGGATACACTATTACACTTCAGAGACAAAGGTACAGTCAAAACAGTAGGGATTTTAAAGGCGAATCGCCTCCGAAGAAAGTAATGATAATTATAATTTATTTCACCATTTGGCATACATACAATGCAATAGGTTTGGTCATCAAGTTATTAAAATGCATCTATATTTAAATATTCTTGTATGCTGTAAAATTAAGTTCCATAATTCCATTTTTAACACTAATTTTAAAATAATTTGCATTTTCAATTTGTCTTATATTTAAAATAATTTATTGTACAATTTCACTCCAAAATAGAGATGAAAGTTGAGAGATTTCTGGAACCGAAATTTCGAAGTAACAATATTTTTTCTACACCTTGTATATTGGTTATGTATGTCAGAAAAATGTAACGTATGTCTTTTGGAGATGAATAAAATTCAGGCATGTAAATACATACAAAGATGCCATAGCTAAGATTCCAAATTCTTTACAAATAGGTGCACAATGTTGAGGAGAATTACAATTTTTTATTATTCTCAGAGAATTCTTCTGGAAAGGTAGTGAAATCTACAGACAAGATGATGGCCTCGGTTATTTGGGATTCACGCGGAATCATCAACATTGATTACTTGCAGAAATGAAGAACAATAAGTGGAGAATATTAATCACCGGTTAAACGGAGAAATCAAGAAAAAACTCCTTATTCTGTTCCACCAAGATAATGCAAGGGTGAATCTCCCAAACAGATGCCTATTTTGAGGACCTTCCTAAATCCTAGCTTTTGGATGGAGCATGGAAAAGTGTTTCGACCTCAAAGGGGATTATGTAAAAAAAAAAAAATTAAATCTACCAAAAATAATTTTAACTTTCTCTATACCTACTACGTATATAATGTATAGAAACGGTATTGCATTCAACCCAAATATTCGATACCCAGATTTCGCAGAAAATACATGTTTTGGGTCCCCCTGAATCCGAAAAAAAGCATTTTTTGAAAAAGGTTCCTGTGTGTGCGTGTGCGTGTGACTGTGGACAGCATAACTCAAAAACGAAAATATCGTTAAATACCACACTTTGTATTTAATTTTGGTATCTTCCAGGGATGCGACACGAAGATTTGAAAGAACCCCCCCCACTCCCAACTACCGTTTACATGGAACTTATTTGAACATTTTGTTTTTCTCTAAAATAACTCTTACGATTTTGATTAAAATAGCGTATAATAAATATATTTACATAACAAATGAAATGTATATCTTAAGACTACTTTATTTTGGATGAATTTTACAGATTTTTGCATAGCTGCTAAACCGTAAGAGATGTAAAAACTTACTACACAAAAAATGTAGAGCATATTAAAACACACAATTGACCACATTTTTTGTGTCGTAAGTTTTTGTCCATCTCTTACAGTTTAGCAGTTATGCAAACTTCCTTAAAAATGATCCAGAATAAAGTAGTTTTCAGAGGCTATTCCCAGAAAATTCAAGATATGCTTCATTTGTTAGGTAAGTATCTTTAATATAGGATATTTGATTCAAAATCTAAGCTATTTTTTAGAAAATCGAAATTCTCAAAAAAAAAAAAATTGCATGTAAAAGGAAGGTGGGGGTGGGGGATTTTCTTTAAAATCTTCTTGTCACATCCTTGGAAAATACCAAACTTAAATACCAAGTTTGGTATTTAACGGTCTTTTCGTTTATGAGCTATGCTATCCACACACACACACACACACACACAAACACACGGACCTTTCTCCAGGAATGCTTTTTTTGGATTCAGGGGGACCCAAAACAAATATGTATTTCAAGTGAACTCTCGGCATAAATTTTTGGGTTTATTACAATACCTTCTCTGTACACTATATGCATAGTATGTGTAGAGAAAGTTAAAAGTGAAAACAGACCAAGTATATTTATGCTAAGCCATGACCTACTTTGTGAAGACAGACTTTGTCCGGAGAGGTATGACAAATGAATGTGTATAAACTCAGTTGAATCTAAACACGAGACTCCGCAAAGCTGTCAAGGGATCAGAGACAATGTGACCCAAGTTGGGGGCGGGGATGCTGATAAGTTACAGAGTAATTTATCGGTCAGTGCGTGCGTGGAATATCAAAGCTGTACACTTGAGGAAAACAGAATTACTGTGTCGCGAATGTGCTTCATGAATTCACAACGTGAGGAACACTTCCCTTCGAGACGTATTTGTACGATGATTCAAAATACACAGTGATTTATAGAGAGCTGACACATTTCTTTCTTTAGTTATTCTGTTGGAAATTCATTCAATGAGCCAATTTTAGCACCAAATTAAGCAGATTGTTCTGGAGTTTCGATTCCTTGTCACTAAATACGCAGATGTTTAACCAGATTGTAAACACTGCAGAGTACTGACTGATTGAACTTTGTTGAACAACTGGACTTTGTTGAACAACTGGACGATTAAAGCTGAGTCAAGGCTCTTTTCAGCAAGATGGCGCTACATGTCATACGCCAAATGAATCCATGAACCTAATTGCAAGTTTCTTTGACGACCGGATAATTTCCAGGAACTTGTGGCCACCAAGATCTTCGGATTTGACATCGCCGGACTTCTTTCTATGGGGATACTTAAAAGACAGGGTGTACGCCACACGTTCCCGGACATTGGACGATCTGAAGCACAACCTCACAAAGGAGATTCAAGCTATTGGCAACAGAGTTCTCCAACGAGTGGCCAGTAACATGGAAAGACGTGTTGAGTTGTGCCTTATGCAGGATGGAGGACTTTTTCAACATTTGCTATAGTGGTAAATAATCTCCCAAAATTCCTGTACAATTTAGGTATAGTAATTTACGTTTGGGGATGGGTTCCTGATATCGAAACAAAAAAAAGATGATTATATAAACATATGCTCTAAAAATTCAATGCGATAGCTAGGATTTGAACCACGGATTTCCCGATCTCTAGCCGGTTGCTCTACCACTGAGGTACCATGTCAACATAACGGCATTGAATTTCTTAACTGTCTCGTATGTTTCCTGGTAAACAGCAAGGTGATCTCAAGGTGATCAATGTAAGTCGCCATTAGGGTTGTCATCTCAAAATAATTTGAGATCACCTTGTGGTTTACCGGGAAACATGCCAGTCAGTTGAGAAATTCAATGCTATGCCGGCATGTTGCCAAGGTAGCTCAGTAATAGAGCAACCTGCTAGAGGCCAGGAGATGCGTAGTTCAAACCCCGGTTATGGCATTGAATTTTTCAGTCTGATTCTACCTATCCAACTCCTGTCCTACGCACGGCTTGTGGCTCATAAAAACCAATATGCTCTAAAAGCCTTCGTTTTTGCAATATCAATTTATTAATGAAGCCTTACGTACAACGGCTGTGCGGGTCCAACCCAACATCGCCATTCAACTATACACTCATTCATACAGGGCTTTCACCCATTTTACCCTGCGGAGTTAAGCTTGTGTTGCCATGACTGTTTACATTTAGCAGTTGTGTAATACATTCCCTTTACATGTACTGCCTACAATGACTTCATTCACACCACTCTGCCAGACTTACTAGAAGTGTTCTGGCACATTTTAGTCTCATTGTTCGAGTCGCACTGGTTGGTATCTACAATGACAGTTGGATAGGTAGAGGAGGACGAGTCCCATGGCCTGCACAATTCCCTGAACGCATTCCTTTGGATATTTACTTTGGAGATACCTTTACAGTTAGTGTATTCATCAGACATAGGAGATGAAAAAACTTTTAACATAATTGCCATGGAATCAATTTATTAATGAAGGCCACCTTCAAGGGCTTTCAGAGTCTACCTAACAACTTCATTTATTTATGCACTCATTCATAGAAGGCTTTGACGCATTTTACCCTGCAGAGTTGGCCTTATGTTGTCACGGCTACTTGTTAACTTTTTTCATTTATCAGATTTGTAATACTTTCTCCCCAAAATGTAAATGGAGTTCTATTTATGGACGCTACTGTGGTTTTCAGCGTCCCATTCTATATTAGACGAGAAGATCTACTTAATTTTGCTCAGAGGCCTCTTTTTCAGGCTGGAAGTTCTTTTACGTGCTGTAAATCTGGGACCAGCGGCTTTACTTTCCTTTCCAAGGAAGCTATTAAAACGGATTTTTACGCCCGAAATAACCCACCGCCCTCTACCGCATTTGAACCTTGGGTATATATGTCTAGCATGATAAACACTACAACACGGAGAACACGCCTTATTAGTGCTGGGACTTCATTCAGAACACTCTCCCAGACTTATTAGAAAATGTGTCTGTGCAAATAAGAAGAAACGTGTGGTTAATACATGATGCTGTAGACTCATAGTTCAAGATGCACTGGCTGGTATCTAGAATAACAAAAGATATATAGAGGAGGACAAGTTCCATGGCCTGCACGTTCCCCAGAACTAAAATCATTTGGATTTTTATCTTTTGGGTGCAGCTTAAACCATTGGTTAATGCAGCAGATATTCTGGATGAAGAAACTCTTAATCTATGTCTCATGTAAGCCTTCGAAACTCTACGACACGAACTGGAGCCGGTCCCCATGGCCACGCTCGCTAAGGCGTCTCGATTTGGTCAGGGGATCGTGGGTTCGAGTCCCGCCTTAGACATGGACATGGGTGTTTCTGTGTTTGTAAATGTGTCTATGTTTGTGTATGTATATGTAAACGTTAAGAATAATAAGGTATACTAAGGAAATATAGGAAACGGCAAAAATGGAGAAAAAGGAATACAGCGCCGGAGTCCTGACAAACCTCCGGAACTGTATTTAAAAAAAAAAAAAAAAAACCTGTGAGTATTTGATATTCTTGCTTCGAACACTACATGTCTAAACGTAAGAGGTGGACAATTTCATCATTTACTATAAGTGGTGTTTGTGTGGAACACTTCCTAACAAGCTGACAACGTCAAAAATAGAATAAAGTGGCACTTAAAATTTTTTTGATTAATTGTATTTTGAATCTCAATAAATTGAGAACAAAAGGTTTTGAGCTATGTGGTTATATGAACAGTTTTACTTTCTCTAGACGTACTATGTACATGGTGTATAGAGAAAGTATTGTAATGCAATCAAAAATTTAATACCGAGATTTCACCGGAAATATATGTTTTGAGACCCCCTGAGTCCAGAAAAAGTCATATTTAGAAGCATGTCAGTGTGTGTGTGTGTGTGTGTGTTTGTGCGTACGTGTCTGTGCACAGCATAGCTCAAAAACGAAAAGCCCGTTAAAAACCAAACTTGGTATTAAGGTTTGGTATCTTTCAAGGATGCGACACGAAGATTTTCAAGAAAGTCACCCCACCCCCAACTACTCTTTACATGGAACTTTCTTCGAACATTTTGTTTACCTCAAAAATGGCTCTAACGATTTCGATTAAAATATTGTATATTAAAGATATTTACCTGACATATAAAATATATATTTTGAATTTTCTGGGAATAGCCACTGAAGACTACTTTATTTTGGATGAATTTTACGTAATTTTGCATAACTGCTAAACCGTAAGAGATGGATAAAAACTTACCACACAAACATTTAGAGCACATTAAAACACACAGTTTATGTTACATGCACTTTCTTATACAGTTGATCCTTTTTGGGATATTCCATGTTTTTTATTTCAGCTTTAAAATAACTACACTGTTCTCACACAGGACTTGGTTAACTTATAAATACAAACAAAGGAACTTGATCACACAGCTCACTGCTTTTAACTATCACTTTAACCTATAGTATACCCTTATTTCGCTTCTACTTACAAGGAAGCAAGTAATAAGTCTATTTCTGCTAATTTTTTCTAAGTTAGTATTAACTAAATAGAAGCATAAGCTTTTTAACAATAATTTGTTACAGAGAAGTAGAGAAAGTCATGTGAATGGTATACATCAGAATTTTAATATTTGTATAGTATGACCAAGTGCATGCGTGTAGACAGACGGATGGGTGCGTAGCACTCGACCTACAGGTGAAGCAAACTGGCCGGCAACAAACACCGGCTCAAGAACAAAACAAATGAAATATAAAAAAGAAGGGAGAGAGATGGTCGGAGTTTAATTATTAACCGACTTCCTTCCCCCGAATCACCCCTCTCCTTTAATCTATGCCTGAACTGGGGAACCCCCAGGGGAAATTTACCCAAATATGAGCGCAGGGTCGAGCGGAGATGAATATAGATACATACAAATAAGTTTTCCTGTCGGGCACGCGGTTTTACTTGCTCACTTTAATATTCAAGCGTTTAGACCCGACAATAAAATAGACCAACTGCGTTTGGAATCAAAGTTTTATTAGCGAATGCTATTAAAATCATAATATACACGCTTGGCTAAAGCACAGATTCAATTACCTGGACATCTTTTATTGCCGCAAGCTGTTTCATTTATGTTTTGCGTTTCAGTACTTGTTTACTTCTGAAACTGGAGGATTTACTACGCGAAACTTTTCTTGAGTGACGGCTCCCTATACTTAAATATGTACGAGGGGCTTTAACAAGTCCTTAGCAAAACAATCCTCAAGGGACAAGGGCTACCGCCAGGCCGCTGCATTCCCCATCTCGGCCCGAGTCCCTCCCGGCCGGTTGATGCGGTCTTCTCAATCAAATAGCTCCTCAATTGGCCCTCCAGGGACCTCGCGAGGCTGAGTGCACCCCGAATCAGATCTCCTAGCGGGGCAAAATTCATCACGCCAGTACCGCGAATCGAACTCAGCTCTGCCGCTTTGCAAGCAGCCGCGCTACCACCGGGCTAAAGATACGACCCAAGAAAAAAATAAAAAGCAAATTATTCTTGGAAGATATTTCTTTTTTATTATTCAACATAATCTTCTTTTAGTTCGATATACTTTTCCCAGTGTTTCTTGAACTGTTTTAAGCCTTCTAAAATGTAAGAATTTGGTAGAGCACGTTAAAACACACAATTTATATTATACAGATTTTTTTCGTGAAGTTGATTGTTTTTTTAGATATTCTTTGTTTTTGGTTTCAGTCATGAAGAACTTACTTTTCTGATACAAGCATTGATCAACTCCTGTCCATACAAACAAAGGAACTTCAGTGACATAGCAACCAGCTTTTGACTATCATTCTAACTTATGATACTCCCTTATTTTGCTTCTACGTACAAGGAAGCAAGTACTAAGACTATTTCTAGTAATTTTTTCTCGATTAGCATAAAGTAAATAGAGGCAAAAGCTTTTTAACAATAATTTGTTGTAGAGATGTAGAGAAACTCATGTGAATGGAACACATCAGATTTTTTTTAACATAATCTCTTTTTGGTTCAATAGATTTTTCCAGCGTTTTTCCAGTTTTAAGCCTTCCAGAAAATAGGATTTTGAAAGTTTCTCAAAATAGGCATCTGTTTATGAGATGACCTTTTTGTTAGACACGAATCTTTTTCCGCCAATGTGAAACATTTGTACATCCATATTAATTTACTGATAATTTAAGCATAATTATAAATTAGTATTACAAAAGTAAAAACATTAAAATAATTACAAATAATTATAAATATAAAAGTAAAAATATAAAGAATAATAAAAAATATAAAATAAAAATTTAATAATACTTCTAAAATGTATGTACAATATCCATATGTGTAATGTGCATAGTGGATAGAGAAGGTATTGTATTCCACCCAAAATTCGATATCGAAATTTCACCGAAAATAATTGTTTTGCAAGCCTCAATATATAAAGGTATTTTTAGAAAATGTTCATGTGTGTGTGTGTTACTTGCCTTAATATTCAGGCGTTTATGACCCGGTCAATAAAATTGACCAACTGCGTTTGGAATCAAATGTTTTTTTAGCGAATGTTATTAAAATGGTAATATACACAGATTGAGTTTCCTGGACGTCTTTTATAGCTATTCTATTTACGTTTGGCCATTAGTACTTGTGTGCATCTGAAACTGGAGCGTTAATATACACGCAGCGCCCGACTACTTACTCTGCATTATGTACGAGGGGCAATCATTTATCCATGGCACGACAGTTCACAAAGGATCTTGGCCTGCTGCCTGACCGCTGCATTCCCATCTCGACGAAGGCGTCAAGAATGGGGTGTAGTGCTGGAGGGTGAGACGTGATCAGCGCCTTGTGCATGTTCCAAGTAGAGAGGCTGTTCGTTTCTTGTAAAAAATTCAGGGAGACTGGATCAATTTGTGATAGAAAAAGAAAGGTAAACGTGTGGTTTGGAGCAAAGATTAAACAAATCAGAGAGACGATAGAACGGTCACTTCAAAAAACTGAAATTTTGAAAGCTTCAGCATGGAAAGCAACAAAACTTTTAAAACTCAATCCATACAAGATTACTGGTGTCTAGGAATTTCCAACATCTCTGTGATAATGTATGTTTTGTGTTTATTCTGTTTTCTTTTTTGTGATTTGAGATTTTATTTGACTGGGTGACGGGTCATGTGACTGTCAGCCAAGTGTCCAGTACATCACCGGGAAACGGACCGTGCGCCTGACGGTCAAGTTTTGTAACATACCTACTGTAGTTTTAGGTACTTTAATTCAAAAATATAATTTTCATTAAAAATGTCTGTGAACACCAAAAATAAAAAATCTGACGTGTTCCATTCACATGACTTTCTCTACATTTCTGTAACAAATTATTCTATGTACTTCATCTAATCGAGAAAAAATTAGCGGAAATAGTCTTATTATTTATTTCCCTGTTACTAGAAGCGAAATAAAGGGGTACCATAGGTTACAGTGATAGTCAAAACTGGTTGCTATGGAACTGACGTTCCTTTGTTTGTATGGACACGAGTTCACAAAGTCCTGTATGAGAAAAGTATAAGTTTTTTTATAGATGAAACGAAAAACAAGGAATATCTAAAAAAATCAACTCCACGAAAAAATGTATATAACATATATTGTGTGTTTTAAAGTGCCCTACATTTGTTGTATGATAACTTTTTGTCCATCTCTTAAGGTTTAGCAGTTAAGCAAAATTTTGTAAAATTGACCTAGAATAAAATAGACTTCAGAGGCTATTCCCAGAAAATTCAAAATATACATTTTATTTGTCAAGTAAATATCTTTAATATACGATATTTTAATCAAAATCGTTAGAGCCATTTTTTTGAAAAACAAAATTTTCGAAAAAAGTTCTATGTAAATGGTAGTTTGGGGTGAGGGGATTTTTCTCAAAACCTTTGTGTCGCATCCCTGGAAGATACTAAACTTAAATACCAAGTTTGGTATTTTACCGACTTTTCGTTTTTGAGTTATCGTGTTCAGACACGCGGACACACGGACACACACATACACACACACGCACACGGGCCTTTTTCTGAAAATACTTTTTTGGATACAGGGGACCCTAAAACATTTCCGGTGAAACCTTTATATCGAATTTTTTTGGTGGAGTGCAATACCTTCTCTATACAATATGTACATAATACGTATAGAGAAAGTAAAAAGGAAGAGCCGACTAAATACTAAGGATGTGTCGCAAAGATATTCAAGTATATGTCCCAACGCAAAATACCTTCACAAACAACATTTTATGGTAATGTTGAATTCAATATGAAGTATATTTAAGATATTTTAGGAAAAAATAAATGTATATCTTGAATTTTCGAAGAGCCGCCCCTGAAGTACTCTTAATTCTGGATAATTTATTATAACTAGTAAACTTTAGAGATACATTCTTTTTAACAGAAAAATGTAGATCTCTTAATATACACTTATTGTATGCAATTAAGTATAGAGATGATCGTTTCAGAGATATTCGCTGTTAGTTTTCAATTTCAAAATACTACCAGTTCCAGCTCATGTTACCGGTGACGAACTAACTGTTACGTCATACACTTAACAGTCGCTGTAGAAAATTAGTGTACATTAAACAAGTGCTCAAGTGCAGTGTTTTATTAAACGAACGTGTTCACTTATCGTGTACGATATCCCATTACATCAGTGCTGATATGTCAATAAGTGAGTTATAATAAATTCGATAATTATTGCCTATTGTCCAGTGTTAATGAGATACTTATAAAGTCAACATGAATGCCCACAGTTTATAACATTACGTGATGGACTGTGCCATTCGCTCGATCCATGCGCACATTAGATAACAGATAACAGCATATGTAGAGGCATTACAGTCAGTGGTAGCCTGAACTGGAATGGGCTATACACACCTTTCTAAGCAGGAAAACATACGTTTCAACTCTTTTGTTTAACTGCTGGTCATGGAAAGAGAATCGAATATTGATAACAATTGCCTAGCGACAGCTTTTAAAAGATTTGACTATTACATTAGCCAAGTGTATTTCCTTATTTCCCTTTTAGTTACAAGAAAGCAAGTAATTAAGGCAATTTCTGCTAACATTTATCTCGATTAGCTTGAAGAATAATCTTTTGTAGAACTTTATAGGGCAGGTAAGAAGAGAAAGTGATATGAATGCAATATATAAGATTCCTGGGCAAGTCTGCCACTTTGCTTTTGAGAGTTTAGAGAGGGGATTTGCCCCGTTTTGATCCCGCCAGGTGGTATAAACCAGCAGATGAATACACTGAGGTCATGCCTCACACCTCACCCTAATTTGCAAATGCCTGAGAAGCCGTGAAATGGTGAAAGAAGCTGTTACTTCCACACACTTGCCTCTCCAGGGTTTTAACCCCGACCTTTCTGTATATTTGTTTACTCGCCATTTTATTTTTGCTTCATGTATTCCTTTCATTTGGCCCTTTGGATGGGCTGAAGGGCCTCGCATATTAGTTTCATTGAAGAAGGGCAAATTTAACGCGCTTCCAAAAGTATTAAAACAAAATGAGTACATTTCTGGTTTACCAGTTTAACTCGCTTTTGGATTTAAATTGGCGCACTGAATTTTAATAAGAGTTGTATTCATTCCCAAGACTTTATCTACCCGCTACGACACTTACTTTCATGTTTTTGCTTTCTCTATACGCACTATGTACATATGTATAGAGAAGGTATTGCACTCCACCCTAAAATTCGATACCGAGATTTCAACGGAAATATATGTTTCAGGGTCCCCTGTATCCAAAAAAAAAGCATTTTCACAAAAAGGTCCGTGTGTGTGTGTGTGTGTGTGTGTGTGAGTGTGTGTCCGTGCGTCAGTGTGTCCGTGTGTCTGTGAACACAATAACTCAAAAACGAAAAGTCGGTAAAATACCAAACTTGGTATTTCAGTTTAGTATCTTCCAGGGATAAGACACGAAGATTTTGAGAAAAATTTCCTCACCCCAAACTACCGTTTATATGCAAAATTCCGTAAAATTCATCCAGAATAAAGTAGTCTTCAGAGGCTATTCCCAGAAAATTCAAGATATACATTTTATTTGTTAGGTAAATATCTGTAATATACGATATTTTAATCAAAATCGTTAGAGCCATTTTTTAGAAAATCAAAATATTCGAAAAAAGTTCCATGTAAAGGGTAGTTTGGGGTGGGGGGATTAACTCAAAATCTTTGTCGCATCCCTGGAATATATTAAACTTAAATACTAAGTTTGGTATTTTACCGACTTTTCGTTTTTGAATTATCTTGTTCACAGACACACGGATACACTGACACACTGCCACACTGACACACAGACACACACACACACACATGGACCTTTTGTTGATACAGGGATACAGGGGACCCTAAAACATATATTTCCGGTGAAATCTTGGTATCGAATTTTTTGGTGGAGTGCAATACCTTCTCTATACACTATGTATCTAGTACGTGCAGAGAAAGTAAAAAGCATTTTCGGAAAAAGGTCCATCTGTGTGTCCATGTGTCTGTGAACAAGTTAACTCAAAAACGAAAAGTCGGTAAAATACTAAACTTGGTATTTAAGTTTAGTATCTTCCAGGGACGCGACACGAAGATTTTGAGAAGAATCCCGCCACACTCAACTACCCTTTACTTGGAACTTTTTCCGAAAATTTTGATTTTCTCTAAAATGGCTCTAAGAATTTTGATTAAAACCTCGTTAAAGACAAGACCTGACAAATAAACTGTACATCTTAAATTTTCTGGGAATAGCCTCTGAAGAGTAGTTTATTCTGGATGAATTTTACGTAATTATGAATAACTGCTAAAGCGTAAGTTATGGACAAAACATTACTAAACGAAAAATATAGAGCATGTTAAAAGACACACTTTATGTTATATACATTTTTTTCATGGACTTCATCGTTTTTTGAGACATTTCTTGTTTTTTTTTTTTTGTTTTTTTGTTTGTTTGTGCTTTGGAAAACTCCAGTGTCATGGCAAGCAGCTTATGACTGTCACTTTAACCTATGGTAGTCCCTTATTTCGCTTCTACTTACAAGGGAGCTAGTAAAAAGACAATTTCTGCTAATTTTTTTCTGATTAGCATGAAGTAAATAGTAATAAAAGCTCTTTAAGAATAATTTGTTGCAGAGATGTAGAGAAAGAACTCCAGTTTTAAACGGCTTATGTAGTATACTAATGCAGGCAACTAAGGGTTAAGGACTAGGTAGCTTTAATATGTTGAGAAGTTCTGAAATGAGATGTTTGAAACGCTTAGTGATATAAAACTGGGTATAAAATGAGATCTCTGGCAGGAAAAGATGAGCATCTTCTCCAGCATTGATCCAAAACCTGATTTGCAATTAGAGGCTATCGTTAAATTGCCTAAGCACTTCCCGGAGCTAGGACTTTAGAAGCATCTCTCTAAAATCCACGAACCGTGCGACCTTATTTTCCACCTCCGACTATAATCCACTCAGACCGGGGCTCTGTTATGATTTTGGAAGGGAATTATTCCCCCCCTCCTCGATCACTCAACTTCGCCATTTTCACTCAAGTGGTTTAGAGCGTTATAATTGTTTCCAGCTTCCATTAAAGTGATAGCTACCTTTCTGGTAGGTCAAGTGCTTCGGTAACCATGGTAACAGCGCCTCTAGGGAACAACTGAAAAACTATTTGTGTGCAGTCAGCTTTGAGATAAGCTGGTTTTAGGATAACGCTATAAAAAATCTGATGTGTTCCATTCACCTGACTTTCTCAATCTCTCTGCAATAAATTATTTTTAAAATCTATTTACTTCATGCTAATCGAAAAAAATAACACAGTCTTATTACTTGCTTCCTAGTAAGCAGAAGGGAAATAAGGGAGTACTATAGGCTAAACTAATAATCAAAAGCTGGTTGGTATGCGACTTAAGTAGCTTTGTTTGTATGGACAGGAGTTGGCAAATTCCTGTACGAGAAAATTATAAGTTTTTCAAAGCAGAAACCAAAAACAAGGAATGTCTCAAAAACGATGAACTCCACGATAAAAATGTATATAACATAAACTGTGTGTTTTAACGTACTCTATATTTTTCGTGGGGTAAGTTTTTGTCCATTTCTTACGGTTTAGCAGTTATTCAAAATTCCGTAAAGTTCATCCTGATTAAAGTACTCTTCAGAGTCTATTCCCAGAAAATTCAAGATATACATTTTATTTGTCGCGTAAATTTCTTTAATATACGAAATTTTAATCAAAATCATTAGAGATATTTTTGAGAAAACCAAAATTTTCGAAAAAAGTTCAATGTAAAGAGTAGTTGGGGTGGGGGAATTTTTCTCAAAATCTTCATGTCGTATCCCTGGAAGATACTAAACTTAAATACCAAATTTGGTAGTTTACCAACTTTTAGTTTTTGAGTTATTGTGTTCACAGACACACGGAAAGACACGGACCTTTTCCTAAAAATCCTTTTTTTGGATACAGGGGACCCTAAAACATATATTTTCGGTGAAATCTCGGTATCGAATTTTTTGGTGGAGTGCAATACCTTCTCTGTACACTATGCACCTAGTTCATATAGAGAAAGTAATAATTGCAAGCTTAATTCTGTTTCACATACATTGCACATTGAGGGAATGCTATATACTGCAACTTCATACGAAGTACATGTCTTTATCTACTATTATAACAACACTGACCAACAAAAAAGCAAATTTTGAATGTTTCCTGCATTTCATGAATCAATTCTTACCAATTTTGGGTCGTGCAAAACGAATATGACAATGAAAACTATTTCTTAACTCTAGCTTCTGTGATACACACAAAGTGGAAGAATTTCATACTAAAGAATTAAGAGAAAAGGATACATTTTAATTACAAATGCTAATAACATTAAAATGCATTTGAATTTTATCTTTCTCTAGCCCAATATGTAAATGTACATAGGGATAGAGAAGTATTGTATTCGATACCGATATTTCCCAGGAAGTACATGTTTTAGGACCCCCTGTAACCAAAAAAAGCATTTTCAGAAAAATGTCCGTGTATCTGTGAACACGATAACTCAAAAACGAAATGTAGCTAAAATATCAAACTTGATATTTAAGTTTAGTATCTTCTAGGGATGCAACACAAAGATTTTGAGAAAAATCCCCCCACCCTTTACATGAAACTTTTTTCGAAAGTTTTGATTTTCATAAAAATGAATCTAAAGATTTGCATTAAAATATCGTATATTAAAGATATTTACCTGACAAATAAAATGTATATCTTGAATTTACTGGGAATAGCTTCTAAATACCTGTTTATTCTAGACGAATTTTGCTTAATTTTGTATTACTGGTAAACCGTAAGGGTTGGATAAAAACTTACTATACAAAAATGTAGGTCTTGTTAAAATACACAAGTTATTCCATATACATTTTTTTAGTGAAGCTTACCGTTTTCGAGGTATTCATTGTTATTAGTTTCAGTTGTGAAGTACACAACTTTCTCAGACGGGAGTGCACGTTTTTTTTTTTTTTTTTTTTTTTTTCTCCTTTTCTACTCCTGCTAAGAAAATAAGCGATTTCTAATGCCTAACGACAGCTTTTAAAACATTTGACTATAGGTTTATCCAGGTATATTCCCTTATTTTCTTCTTACTTATAAGGAACTAAGTAATAAGAACATTGTGCTAATGAGTACTTCAGTTAGCAAGGTGCAGAAAGAAGAATAATCTGATGTAAGAAGTTTGTAGAACAGCTACAGAAAGTCATGTGAGTGTAACACATCAGATTTTTAAATGGTAGTTACATTCTAAGAGTTCTAAATTGCTGGAAGAATGCCTCGCAGATGGTTGGGTCTGAAGAGAACCATTATATCGTAGTCCTTTAGCTTACCTCTTGTATGAAAGTTCCTGGGCTTCCCTACCAACAAGTAATCTGCAATCATTGCTTCGTTCCAATGGCCATGATATCTTTATATATCCCGATGGCATTTTTTTCCTTATTCCTCACTGACATCTCCACAACCAGGAGGGAAAAAGTCTTGCTGGGAGTGGAGAAAATTGACTTTAAGGGGCATATTAGATCCAAGTTATGGTATTTTTACTTTCTCTACACTTACTATGTACATAGTGTATAGACAAGGTATTACACTTCATCCAAAAATTCGATACCGAGATTTCAACGGAAATATATGTTTTAGGGTCCCCTGTATCCAATAAATATTTTCAGAAAAAGGTCCGAAAAGGATAACTCAAAAACGAAAAGTCGGTAAAATACCAAAGTTGGTATTTAAGTTTAGTATTTTCCAAGAATGGGATACAAAGATTTTGAGAAAAATCCTCGCACACCAAACTACCCTTTACAAGCAACTTTTTTCGAAAATTTTGATTTTTTAAAAAATGGCTCTCAAGAGTTTGATTAAAATATCGTATGCTACAGATATTTACCTGATAAATAAAATGTATATCTTGAATTTTCTGGGAAAGCCTCTTAAGACTACTTTACTCTGCATCAACTTTACGAAATTTTGCATAACTGGTAAACCGTAAGACATGGACAAAAACTTACCCACAATAAACGAAGAGCACTTAAAACATACTATTTATGCAGTATATATTATTTTCGTAGAGTTGATAATTTTTAAGATATTTCTTGTTTTTAGTTTCACCTTTGAAAATCATACAGAAATTTGTCAACTCCTGTCCATACAAACAAAGGAACTTCAGTCACATAGCAAACAGCTTTTGACTATCACTTTAACCTATGGTACTCCCATATTTCGCTTGTACTTGCAAAAAAACAAGTAATAAGACCGTTTCGGCTGTTTTCTCGATTATCATGAGGTAAATAGAAGTGTCGCAGAGAAGTAGAGAAAGTCATGTGAATGGAACACATCAGATTTTTTTCAGTCACTCTCAATGTATCTCAACAAAATCTATGTGAAGCCCAAGACTTATGCTGGTCCTCTACTTTCATACCCTAGTAATACTGATAGGCATCAGATTGCGTTTTTGTGAGAAACATTTTATTTCACCATAAATGTAATAAAAATTATTCATCATATTTACACGTTTTTGTGACATATTTATAAATTTTACACTACAAAAACACCCCCAAACCAGAAATTCTGCATTAATTACTGCAGAAGCTATATGAAACTCAGTCACAACAGCGGTATCTATGTTTACGACTTACAAACAGCTTAAGAGCATTTGTGTTTTGTTATTGGACAGGTGCGCCAACTTCCAAACGAAAATTTCGCAGAAACTAAAAATGATGGTATAAAAGTGAAATGGCACTTTATCTCCACAGCAAGAACTATTCTGTCAATTTTATGGTGATTTCGTAATTCAGCAGATGGAAATGCATAAGAACTAACTATTTTTGAACCTGAAAAAGTTCATTGTTGGCTAGTGTAATCAGTAATGCTTTAATTCGTAGTTACTAGGTCAAAAAAAATCTGTTCCTACAACCTAACTCTACCTATCCACTTCTGTTCTACACATGGCTTATGTGAAAAATCTGAGTGTCCAATTCACATGACAGTCTCTACATCTCGGCAACAAATTATTGTTAAAAGGTTTAAGCTTCTTTTTACTTCATGCTACTCGAGAAAAAATAGACAGAATTAGTCTTATTACTTGCTTCCATGCAAATAGAAGGGAAATAAGGAGGTGGCATAGAATAACGTATTACTCAAAAGCTGGTTGCTATGTGACTGAAGCTCATTTGTTTGTATGGACACGAGTTGACAAATTCCTGTATTAGAAAAGTAAAAGTCTTAAAGCTGAAACCAAAAACAAGGAATATCTTAAAACGGATCAACTCTACGAAAAAATGTATATTACATAAACTGTGTGTTTCAAGGTGCTCTATATTTTTTGGGTGGTAAGTTTTTGTCCATCTCTTACGGTTTAGCAATTGTGCAAAATTCCTTAAAATTCACCCAGAATAATGTAGTCTTCTGAGCTATTCCCAGAAAATTCAGAACGTATATTTTATTTATCAGTTAAATATTTTTAATATAAGGTATTTTAATGAAAATCATTTGAGCCATTTTTGAGAAAATAAAAAAAATCGTAAAAGGTTCCATATAAAATATAGTTTCGTCTCGCATCCTTGTAAGATAATACTGGCTGCCCACAGAAACACACACACACGCACACACACACACACACACAGACATGTTTCTAAAAATGTTTTTTTTTTCTTCAGGGAGTCTAAAAATACGCATTTTCAACGAAATATCTGTATCCAATTGTACATAGTTTGTGTAGAGAAGGTAGTATTACATTTCAGGAATATTGCCATTCAAGTTATTTTGTATGTTTAGAAATGCCTACGCGGAGATACGTTGTGTAATTGGTTGCCGTTATTTATATTTTTGAGTGTTTTCATGTCCGCAGCTGCAGATGCACTGAGGTCCAAACATTGCATTGTTATTGGAATTAGCTTCGTTTACAGAAATGCGCTTATTCTGTGGGGGGGGGGGGGTTACGCGCCCGAGTCGCTGATATATATATATATATGTACACACAGTGGTCATAATTTATATAACAGCGCGAGAATGAAATGACACATTCAGACAATTGCCTCAATCGGCGCGTTTTCATTCCCTTCCTAGATTATTCTATAAAACACATTACATTCACACGGTCTTCTCTGCCGCTATCGTGTTTTGTTGCTCAAGCTTAGTAGAAGCTTCATCCAAATACTCAACGCCGAAGTTTCAACAAATAAATACATTTTTTACTTTCTCTCGGGCTAGAGAAATATTGTATTTCACCCAAAAATTCGATACCGAGATTTCAACGGATCTTTATCTAAAAAAAGCATTTTCACAAAAAAGTCCGTGTGTATGTGTGTCAGTGTGTCCGTGAACAGGATAACTCAAAAACGAAAAGTCGGTAAAATGCTTGGTATTTCACTTTAGTATCTTCCAGGGATGCGACGCGAAGATTTTAAAACAAAATTCCTCCCACCCCAAACTACCCTTTACATAGAACTTTTATCGAAAATTTTGTTTTTCTTAAAAATGGCTGTAACGATTTTGATTAAAATATCCTATATTAAAGATATTTACCTGACAAATGGAATGCATATCTTTAATTTTCTGGGAAAAGCCTCTGAAGACTACTTTATTCTGGATCAATTTTACGGAATTCTGAATAACTGCTAAACTGTAAAAGATGTACAAAAACTTACTGCACGAAAATTGTAGAGCACGTTAAGACACACAATTTATGTTGTACACATTTTTTTCGTGGATTCATCATTTTTGAGTCATTCCTTGTTTTTGGTTTCTGCTATGAAGACTTATACTTTTTTCATATAGGAATATGTCAACTGCTTCCATACAAACAAAGGAACTTCAGTGACATAGCAACCAGCAGGGAACAAAGCAAACATAGCAACAAGGGACCGAGCAATAAAACTATTTCTGTTATTTTAGTCTGATTAACATGAAGTAAATATATGTATAAGCTTTTTAAGAGTAATTTGTTGCAGAGATGTAGAGAAAGTCATGTGAATGGTACACATCAGATTTTTTAATAATTGCGCAGGGTATATGTTCCTTGGATTTATTTTGTTTAGCTAATATTAGCAATGTACGTCTAGGTGGACGTAGATTATTATTAATAAAGCATTATTGAATGTAATACCAAGAATGGCATTATGATGTTTTTTATTATGTTCTTGTAATATAGTAGCGCATCCTCCTTTAAATTTATTGCTAGAAATTTGTTTATTATATAGAATAATTGGTTGAAATGAATAGTTACATTTAATTGTAATGATAATTTAATTTTAAGAACTGCTTATACATTATATTTGTATTTTTATAGTCAACGTGACATTTATTATTCTGGAATTTATAGAAGAGTGAGAGGTTATTGTTGTGAATATTTATTATTTATGTTACATTGATTACATTTAAATTTATTAATTTTAAAAAGAGATTTTGTATTAGTTTGATTTTATATTTACTTAAATCCATCAAAGCAAACGCTCCTGCGCGTGTGTCTGTTCGTTGCTGTATATGTATTGTAGATAATAAGTTCTCTATACACTATGTACATATTACGCGTAGAGGAACTAAAAAGTATAGCTGATCACAATTAAAGCGTAACCTATATCTTGTTTTAATAGCGTGTTTTGTGTTTTGATAGAATATAAAGTATAGATTTTTTTACTTTCTCTACACGTTCTATGTACACAGTGTATGGAGAAGGTATTGTAACGCAACAAAAAAAATCAATACCGAGATTTCACCAGAAATATATGCTTTTGACCTCCTGAATCTAAAAAAAGGCATTTTTAGAAAAATAACCGCGTGTGTGTCTCTGTGTGCGTGCGTGGGTAGCTGTAGGTGTCTGTGGACAGCATAGCTCAGAAACGAAAAGATCGTTAAATACCAAACTTGGTATTTAGGTTTGGTATCTTCCAGGGATGTGACACAAAGATTTTTAATATAATCCCCCACCCCAAATTACCCTTTACATGGAACTTTTTTCGAAAATTTTAGTTGTCTCAAAAATGTCTATAATAATTTTGATTAAAATATCATATATTAAAGATACTTACACGACAAATAAAATGTATATCTTTAATTTTCTGGGAATAGCCTCTAAAGATACTTTATTCTGGATGAGTTTTACAGAATTTTGCGTAACTGCTAAACCATAAGAGATGGACAAAAACTTACCGCACTACTTACAAAGAAGCGAGCAATTAAAGCAATTTCTGCTAATTTTTTTGCTAATTTCATGCCCAGGAACTAAGTGAGGCCAGGCAGTGAGCAATGCTAGATAGTACAACACGTTTGGAAATGGGCTGTCGAGATCACGCCATGTTATACTCTTGTGTTCACCAACTCTCTATCCGGCAATTTCGTGACCTCGTGTAATAATGAAAATGTCTGGTAGAATTGAGTCATCGCTTAACAGAATCGCTGAATGTAAACCACCAGTGTATGACAGAAAATGACTTTGTTTCATCACGTAGATACAGAAAGCGGTATGACTGTTACACAGAAGATGAAGAAGGTTCATGTACCGTGCATGATCACTGGTCCATGATATAATATCCTCCTCAAGAAGTACCTGGGAGTGACTTGCAATTGTTTCCTGTCGTGCAGAAGACGATATCCGGTCGAGAATAGCGAGTCGCCTCCCACTGAGAGCTTGATGCAGGATGCAATGGTCCAGGAAACAGACCAGCCCAGCATCCTGTGTGGGAGATATATCTTAGAGATAGAAAATGATAGGTGTATTAATACAAGAGCCAAGCTTTCCCATGTGAAGCAACAACTTTACTTCACTACTGTTGTTTCCATAACAATCACTTATTTGCATCTAATATTGAAAACGCATTATTTTAGCAATTTTGGACATAGGACATTCATATATGGCAAACTTTCATAGAACATGTTTACTTATTTTGTGTACTTTTTCATAGCTTATTTTTAACTTGCTTCAAGTTTGCAAATTCTAAATTTAAAAAAAAATTAAAAATAATTATGTACCTTTTTCTAAAAATCTACCAAGACATTTCACTTGAACATTTTTATTCATATTATGCACGATTAAAATAAACGCGAACTACAGTCAGTAATTTTACTTAATTTTTTATTTTATTTTTAAAAATTATGAATATATAGTAAATTTTAACATTCCTTTCCCCCAAAAATTAGACATATGAAATCCATAGGAATTTATATTTTGAAATTCTTTTTGCAAAGAATTAAAGATATTAACATTATAAAACTGTGTGAAAACTGATATGTTTGTATTCATAATAGTTTTGAATAAAAAGGTACATTCATATTGAAAACTTTATGTTAAGTAAAACACGGTTTAAAAATTAAAATATAGGGAATTCTACATTCACCAAGCTTTAGTATTTCAATCTTATATTTCAGTTGCGTAGCTTACAAAAGGGAAATATAGTATAGTGTATCTACTTCTTATTAAATCAATTTTTTTAACGTTTTCGCATAATTATTTAACGAAAGATATGAACACAATGATACTATATTTCTCAATGTAATTCTCATTGCTATTAAGGTATTTATTGTCACGTGGTTACGGTTTTTCGATGTCTATGTTATACTCTTTCACCGCTAAAGATCTGAGCCAAGATGTTGAGGTTTTCACCGGTTGCGAAATCTTTTCCACCCAAAAAGTAATGTAGGTTGACCAAAGTGAAAAACTTCAGCAACTTTTGGTATCAATTCCTTCATAACGACTGATGAACTTCCACTCTGGTCTTTATCGTACACACTGGTTTTTCCTTGATTACTAGGAACTTATGCGCCATTTCCTCACTGAAGATTCTCACGATATCGTACACTTGCGTTATTTGCCTGTAAAATTCGATTGGCCTAACATTTTGTGCGTTCAAAAAGAAAGGAATAAGTTCTTTGGCGGGAGAAAGGTATACCTTCAGTATTAAAAACTGGTACCACGTGATAATAAATATCTTGACAGAATGGAGATTACGTTGAGAAATAGAGTAAGGTACTGTAACTTTGTAAATAAACTTTCATTAGTATATTTTAGTTGTGCCAAATCATCAAATTGTCTGTTACTTTCTGGAAGCAAGTAACAGGATGAATTCTGCTGATGTTTTATCTTGATTAACATGATGTACATGAAATGATTATCTTCAATAAGACTAGTTTGTATATAGAACATATAGAGAAAGTTACACGAGTGGAACATATCAGATTTTTGCTTTCTCTACACGTACTATGTACATAGTGTATAGAGAAGGTATTGTTATGCACCCAAAAATTCGATACAGAGGTTTTACAGAAAATACATATTTTGGTTCCCTTGAATCCAAAAAAAAAAAAAATCTAGAAAAAGCTCCGTGTGTGCCTGTGGACAGCATAACTCAAAAACGAAAATACCATTAAATATCAAACTTGGTCTTTAGGTTTAGTATCTTCCAAGGATACGACAAGAAGATTTCTGAATAGAATACCCCCACCACAAACTACCTTTACATGGAAAATTTGTTGAAAATGATGTTTATTTCCAACGATTTTTATTCAAATAACATATATTAAAGATATTTACATAATAAATAAAATGTATGTTTTGAATTTCCTGGGAAGGCCCTCTGAAGAACTCTTTATCCTGGATGAGTTTTGACTTAATACACGAAAATTTTAGACCTTGTTAAAACACGCATGTCATATGTTTTTCTTGTAGAGTTGTCCATTTTCGAGATATTCGTTGTTATTAGTTTGAATTTAAGGATATCTTAACTTTTACTCAAACAGCACCATGTAAAGGAACTGAAACTCAATTGTTCCATATAACGACCACCTTTTAAAAATACTCGATTATTGTTCTAGCCTAGCGTATTCCTTTATTCCCCTTCTACGAAGACCATTCAGAAAGTGACAGACGATTTGGCACAGCTAAATAATAACGAAAGTTATCAACACAAAACTTTATCTACAAAGTTATAGTATCTTGCTCTATTTCTCAACGTAATCGTCATTGCTAACGCGGTATTTATTGTCACGTGGTACCAGGTTTTACAATGCAGATGTTATACTCTTCCAGCGCCAAAGATTTGAAACAATTCGCAATTTTTGCACCCAAAAAGTGAAACCAGTTTTTCTGAATTCTTTTATCAACATTTACTTTCAACTTCTCCATAACGATTGATGAACTTCCTCTCCAGTCGTGCATACTGGTTCTTCCTTGATACACTTCAATTATGCACCATTTCCTCACAGAAGAATCGTTCATTGCGTTATCACAATACAATTGTTTTATTTGCTATAAAGTTCATGCCAACATTTTGTGCATTCTAAAAAAACAACAAATAGGTCCTTTGGTGGTAGAAAGGTATAGCATCGGCATTGAAAAACTGGTACCACGTGACAATGAATGTCTTGACAGAATGGAGATTACTTTGAGAAACAGAGTAAGGTAGTGTAACTTTGTAAACAAAGGTTTCAGTTGATAACTTTTGTTATTATTTAGTTATGTCAAATCGTCTGTTACTTTAAGGATTACCCTTGTATTTACAAGAAAGCAAATAATAAGATGAAATCTGTTAGTGTTTTATCTTAATTAACATGAAATAATTTTCTTCATTAAGAATAGTTTGTATATAGAACACATAGAGTGGAATATATCAGTTTTTTACTTTCTCTACACGTACTATGTACATGTATAGAGAAGGTATTGTAATACACCCAAAAATTCGATTCCGAGGTTTCACTGGAAAAATATATTTTGGGTCCCCCTGAAAAACTGGTTTTTAGAAAAAGGCCCGTGTGTGTCTGTGGACAGCATAGCTCAAAAACGAATTGACCGTTGAATACCAAACTTGGTATTTAAATTTGATACCTTCCAAGTATGCCACAGGAAGGTTTTCAAGAAAATCCCCCCACCCTTTGCATGGAACTTTTTCGAAAATTTTGATTTTCTGTAAAATGTCTCTAACGATTTTAATTAAAATACCTCATGTTAAGATATTTCTATGACAAAGGAAATGAATATTCTGGGAACAGCCTCTGAAGACCTTTTCATTCTGGATGACTTTTATATAACTGGAAAACCGTAAAAGGTATAAAAAAGCTTACCCCACAAAAAATCTAAAAGCACATAATTTATGTTATATTCATTTTTGTTCAGAGTTAGCCGTTTTCGAGATATTTCGGATTATTGGCTTCATTTTAGCCACTTAAACTTTTCTCAAACGGGAATACATTTTTTTTTCTCGTTTCTCATTTGTTTATTTTTGGCAAGCAAAGAGACTGAAATTTCAATTGTTTCACATATCGACTGGCTTATTTTTCTAGGAGACTATTGCCCTAGCCTGTGCATTTTATTATTTCCCTTCTACTTATAAGAAAGCTAGAATTAAGACTAATTCTGCTTATGTTTATCTTGATTAGCATGATGTATTAATGTTTTGAATAAAAGGTTTGTTTACCAAACAGCTAGAGGACATCATGTGAATGGAACACATTAGATTTTTTCCTTCTACGTACAAGGAACCAAGTAATAAGACAATTTCAAATAATGTTTATCTCGATTAGCATGAAGCTGATAACAGATTAATATTTTGAATAAAGTGTTTGTTTATTGAACAGCTAGAGGACATCATGTGAATGGAACACATTAGATTTCTTTTTTTTATACTTACAAGGGACCTAGTAATATGCAAAATTTATGCTAATGTTTATCTCGATTAGCATTATGTTGATGCGAGAATAAACCTACGTTCACAATGAAGTGTAGCAAAGCATAAGCGCAGACGCAAGGAAACACCATTCGCAATGCAATCGTAAATGCACCGCCAGAAGTTGGCACGGGTTTCTAGATCTGTAAGTTACATGTGAATATCTTCCAAGCGCTCTGCAAGTTACAAACTGAATAACATAACCTACAATACCACATAAGGAAATACACTCAATCTTTTACAAATAAATATGTTATAAAATTACATACTTGAGCCCACCTGGGTAGTGTGGTGGTAACGTGTCTGCTTCACATTCAAAAGGTCCTGAGTTCGAATCTCGCTTAGGGTGAGTTGCTCGGATAAGGTTTTTTCGGGGTTTTCCCTTATCCTGAGAAGACGAATGTCAAGTAACTTTAAGCTCCATGGACCCCGAGATCATTTGAGCATCATTTCACTAATTTCATTCATCGTCCGATATGACCACCCAGATTAAAAGCTAAAAAAAAAAAAAAAAAAAAAAAAAAAATACATACTAACTGACGCTCGTGGCAGTGACGTCACAATAATTGCTGATTCAGAATGATTGAAAATAGTACAAGCATAGAGACTTCAGAAAGTGATAAAGCTACACATTGAATGAACTAAGAATTATCTCTCTGCGTCTTTGATTTATGAGAACCAAGAAAGCTATACATAGATTAAACCAAAGATTCGCAAGGAGACTGTCATAACCTCTTGAGGGAAATTACAGATGGCGTGGCATGGCATGGCCAAATAGAAGATCAGTGCGATCGTCTTTGTTGATTTTTTTTTTTTTTAAAAATACAGTTCCGGAGGCTTGTCAGGACTCCGGCGCTGTTTTCCTTTTTTCTCCATGTTTCCCAGTTTCCTATACACACATTTACAAACATAGAAACACCCATGTCCAAGGCGGGACTCGAACCCACGATCCTGAGCAGTATTCATAGGTATTGCTATGAGAAAAAAGCTGAATTCCTTCATTCAACGCAAGGACAAAGTATGGAGATTGCAAACTCTTGCGTTGTGTTGCGTTACGTTGCGACTTGCGTGTTTCTATGTGAATGCTTACATTAGGTAATTTGAGTCCAAATTCTTGCGCTTACGTTGCGTCTGCGTTTGCATTTCATTGTGAATGTAGCCTAAGCTTTATAACAATAATTTGTTACAGAGAAAGTCATGCAAAAGGTACCGCGAGAAGAGATATAAATATTTGAGGTTTAGACTGACATGTAGCGGAGCAATAATTGCTGGAACGCACACACATGGGGTCTGGGAGATGACAGCTACGTTATAGTGACAGTGCGACCACATTTGGCAGCTGCAACTGTTTGTTTTGTCAACCTTCGTTTAAACATTCCCAGGCCTCCATCTGAGAAAACAAAACACTTCCATCGTTTCCGTCTTTTGTTTACCTCAAGTTCAAACCTGATTGCTGTATTCTCACCTCGCCTTATCCAGGTATAGAAGGCAGTGCATGAATGCCATCCAGCATCGGCTTTTATCATTTTTGGTGTTAGGCCTTTTAAATAGAAGTGTTTAGTCAAGCCACGAAACTCGTGTTTTATTTTCTCTGCACATACTACATACGAGGTGCATCCAGAAAATAAGTCCCAATGACCGATAAAGACAACAAAAACATCACAAAGTGAGAAATATTTATTGGTATAATTACATAGACTCACTGACTACTTTACAACATTGTTGAGGCATTTATCGTAACGGTGCGCCATTAATTGTATGCCCAAGTCATAGGATTCTGGCGCCAATGTCACTTCATTCTGCACCTCAGCGTCCTGCCAGAAAACGCTTCATGAGACGGAAGAGATGACCGACACTTGGGGCGAGGTCAGGGCTGTAGGGTGGATGTACGAAGACCTCCCATCCAAACTTACTCAACACATTTCGTGTGCTGAATGTGGTTTTGCATTGTCATGCACAAGCGTAATGTCTCTTGTCAACATTCCACGTCTCTATTTCTGGATTTTCCGCTTGAGTTTATGCAACGTCTGGCAATATTGACCAGCATTTACGGTCTTCCCTCACGGACACCACGTCTATCCCAGAAGACAGTGCACATGCTTTCTTTGACAGAGATCGTCTGCTTGAATTTGGTCTACACTATGATTGTTGGTTTGTCTCTGGTGTGGCATGCGACACCCATGTTTCATCCCCAGTGACAATATTGTCGAGAAACTTGTCACCTTTCGCTGCGTGTTGCTGTAGGAATGTCAATACTTTGGCCAGACAGGATCTGTCAGTTGTTTAGGCACCCATCTTACACACACTTTGTGAAAACCACGCCACCGGGAGACAATTTGGTGCACAAGCGAGCGAGACATCTGGGGAAACTGACCAGAGTGTTCTGATATTGTGAAGCGCCGGTTCTGTACAATTGCTTGCCGCACACTTTCCAACATTTCTGGCGTCACCAGGGACGGTCGGCCATTACGGTCTTCGTCGTGAATATTGGTTCTTCCTTCCGTGAATTGCCTGCACCATCGTCTTACCATACTGACACACATAATGTCCTGTCCATACACGGACACAATTGACGATGGATCTCTGCTGGAGATTACTTTTGAGCATGCAAAATTCGGATGACTGCACGAACCTCGCATGTGGCGGGAGACAATATCGGAGCAGCCATTTTCTCCTAGCACAGAGCGGTAACCACTTCCGTCACAAAATTGAAACTTTACTACAATGTTACCATACACTTCCTGTCTTCTCCTGCGCACGTGCATTCCTATCCGACTGGTGGTGCCATCTCTGAACGCGATCGGGACTTCCTTTCTGGATGCACTTCGTACATAGTGTATAGAGAAAGTATTGTTTTGCCCTCAAAAATTTGTTACCGAGATTTCACCGGAAATACAAGTTCTGGGTCCCCCTGAATAAAAAAAATCTGATGTGTTCCATTCAGAAATAGTCTTATTACTTGGTTCCTTGTAAGTAGAAGCGAAATAAGGGAGTACCATAGGTTAAAGTGACAGTCTAAAGCTGGTTGCTATGTGACTGAAGTTCCTTTGTTTGTATGGACAGGAGCTAACAAATTTCTATATGAGAAAAGTATGTTTTTAAAAGCAGAAACGAAAAAAAACCAAGAATATCTTAAAAATGATCAATTCCAAGAAAAAATCTATTGGTCATAAATTGTGTGTTTTATCGCGAGCTACATTTTCCGTGGAGTAAGTTTTTGTTCATCCCTTACGGTTTAGCAGTTATGTATAATTTCGTAAAATTCATCTTCAGAGGCTATTCCCAGAAAATTCAAGATATACATTTTATTTTTCAGGCAAGTATCTTTAATATGCGATATTTTAATCTAAATCGTTAGAGCTATTTTTAAGAAAACCAAAATTTTTGAAAAAAGTTCCATGTAAAGGGTAGTTTGGGGTGGGGGGATTTTCTTGAAAATCTTCGTGTCGCATCCTTGGAAGATACCGAACTTAAATACCTAGTTTGGGCTTTAACAGTCCTTTTGTTTTTCCGCTATGCTGCCCACAGACACACACACACACACACACACACACACAGACAGACAGACCACACACACGGACATTTTTCTAAAAATGCTTCTTTTTTTTGGATTCAGGGAGTCTCAAAACATGTATTTCCGGTGAAATCCCGGTATTGCATTTTTTAGTACAATACAATACCTTCTCTATACACTATATACATAGTTTGTATAGAGAAAGTAAAAAGCATTTTTGGAAAATGGTCCGGTTGTGTCTGTGTGTGTGTCTGTGGACAGCATAGCTCAAAAACGAAAACTTTATCAAAATATCCTTTACTTGGAACTTTTTCTATCATTTTGATTTTCTCAAAAATGACTAACGCTTATATTAAAATATCTTACGTTTAAGATATTTACATGCAAAATAAAATTTATGTATTGAATTTTCTGGGAATAGTCGCTAAAGACCTCTTTATTCTGGATGATTTTTATTGAATTTTACATAACTGGTAAACCGTAAGGGATAGATGAAAAAGTTCTACGCACATAATGTAGATCACTACAAAACAGACAATTAATGTCGTACACCTATATTTTTTTCGTGGATTTTGCCGTTTTCGAGATATTCCTTATTATTGATTTCAGTTTTAAAATACTTAAAACTTTTCTCATACGGGAACTTGTCAACTCCAGGCCACGCAAAGAAACGGATTTCAATCCCATAGCAACCACATTTTAAAACATTTGACTGTTGGTTTAGCCCAGTGTATTCCCTTATTTCACTTCTATTTAAAGGAAATAAGTAATAAGACCGTATTAGCTAATGTTTTATCATTAAATACACAGAAGAATAAGCTTAATAACAATAATTTGTTACAGAAATGTATAGAAAATCACAGATAGTTTAAATAAGCACAAGATTGTTGATTCAACCGCCTTTGGCAACAAAACCATGTGATGGATGTAGCTGAAACTTTAACTGTCATGTGCTAAGAGATTACGGTTACTAAATATAATTTTTTTCATGCTATGAGTGTAACTTCTATGATTTCCTAAGGACTTACTGAACGCCACTCGTATTTTAAGCCAGTCCGATGTCTCGGGGTTCTAGTTTTCACATGGCCATGTGCTTATATCTTGCAAAACTTCGCGCGAAGTTTGGCGTACTCTGTTTACCAAATTCACTTCCATATTTTTAGTTCTTGGGTCAACTTCAGTGCTTTGAAAATCTTCCATCAAAGAAATAATTCCAGCAAAACAAGTAAAAGTTCTTCCGTCTCCTTCAACCTATTCAAAACATATTGATTCTACGACTCCAGCGTTGCAATGTGACAAGACTCCAGTTTGACCTTTATTACTCCGCTCAAAAGACTTCAGTAGTATTAAAGAGATCCGCAAGTGTAAAATTACATTTCTATTTTCTGTTTAATGAACAAAACATGTGTTCCATTTGCATGACTTTCTCTACATATCGGTAGGTTAAACCGATAGTAATATGTTTTAAAAGCTGTCGTTATGCGATTGTCATTGCAAATCGCTTCTTTGCTTGACCAGGAGTAGAACAAAAGAAAAACGGATAACTCCTGACTGAGAAAAGTATAAGTACTTTACAATTGAATCCAATTAGAAGGTATATCTCGGAAACGGTTGCCTCTACAACAAAAACGTAAAACATGTAAATTGTGTGTTTTGACGTAATCTACAAGTCCTGCATAGTAAGTTTATGTCTATCTTTTACGGTTTACCAGTTACGCAAAATTCAGCAAGGTTCATCAAGAATAAAGAGGTCTTCAGAGGCTATTTCAAGAAAAGTCGAAAATAATTCTATCTGGAATTTAAATAGCTTTAATATACGGGATTTTAATCAAAATGGTTAGAGCCATTTTTGAGAAAATAAAAATATTCAAAAACATTTCGAAGATTTTATTGAAAATCTTTGTGTCACATCCTTGGAAAATACAAAACCTAAATATCATATTTGGTATTTAACGATCTTTTCGTTTTTGAGCTATGCTGCACACGGACACACACCCAACAGACAGACACACATACGAACATATTTCAATTTTTTTTATTCAGGGGGTCTCAAAACATGTATTACCTGTGAAATTGCGGTATCCAATTTTTAGATGCAACACAATACCTTCTCTATACAATGTGTAGGTACATAATACGTGTAGACAAATTAAAAGGTGGATATTAAAACACACAATGTTTGCCATATAGATTTTTTGTAGAGCTGACCATTTCAGAAATATTCTCTGTTATTGGTTTAAATTGTAAAATACATGAAAATTTTCTCAAATGGAAAGTCTTCCTCCGTTTCATATCTTATTTTACTCCTGGTCATGGAAAGAGAAAGGCTCTTCAATGGAAATGCCAACGCGATATCTTTTAAAATATTGGACTATCGCTTTACCTATTGTGTCGGTTTTTTTTGTCTACTTACAAGAAACTAAGTAATAATACAATTTCTGATAATGTTTATTTCGATTTACATGCTGCAAATAAAAGATAAATGTTTGTTTGTAGACTAAGTAGAGCAAATCTTGTGAGTGGTACATATAAGCCTTTTTGTACTAAAATACAATAGAAACTAGAAGTTACGATGGGCTTTTTTTTTAACCTCCGATAGGCTATAAATAAAGGACAGGCTCATAGAAAACAATTATTTTATTACTTAAAGTTTTGTACACTTATGGTTACTTTTCAACATAATCACCGAAAAGATTCAGACATTTATCGTATCTGTGCACAAGCTTTGCCATACCCGCTTCAAAAAATGTTGCCGCCAATGATTTCAAATGAGCATTGACGTTGTTTTGAAGATCTTCGTTGATTGGAAAGTGCTGCCCTCATAGCCACGTCTTCAGTTCTTCAGGGGAAAGGCGAAAGTCGCTGGGTGCCAAGTCATGACTATACGGTGGATGACCGAAAATGTCCCATTGAAATTGTTCAAGGAGCCGATGGGTTGTGCCAGCAGTGTGTGGACGAGCGTTGTCATGGATCAACACAATTCCTGGAGTCAGCATTCCACTTCGTTTGTTTTGACTGGCTCTGCGCAAACGTCGTAAAGTACGAAGATCTTCAAAACAACGTCAATGCTCATTTGAAATACTTGTGCACAGGTACGATAAATGTTTCAATGTTTTCGGTGATTATGTTGAAAAGTAATCATAAGTGTACAAAACTTTGAGCGATAAAATAATTGTTTTATATGAACTTGTCTTTTATGTATAGCCAATCGGATGTTGAAAAAATAAACAGCCCTCGTATAATAAATATGCAAAATCAAAATGCGTCAAACGTTCACTTTTACTATCAAATTTCACCGTAGCACTATGTTAAGCTTCTAAGAAAGACTAAAATGAAATCGTGCCAACTTTACCACCAACACTTCATAGTGTAACGTCATTCTAAGTTGCAATACGAGTGTAGAATGGAGTGTAGGATGATTAAACAGAAGACAAACGTACAAGAAAAAGGAAAATAAGACAAAAAAGGTACAGGTTAAATGTCACCTGCTATTTATTTCGTTACACGGAACAGAAACATGCATTTGTATGCAAGTCTTGCTGGTAAACCAGCTTCAAACAGAATTATAAAATCTCTAAACGTTTATAATAGTTATTTACGACACAATTGGTAAAAATGGTGTTTTATAGTGCTTGCCAAACAATATAAAACAATTTTAACACGTATGTCATACACTATGTACTTAGTAAGCAGAGAAGGTATTATATTGCACCCAAAATTTCGATACCGGAAATATATTTTTTCAGACCTCCTATATCCAAAAAAGCAGTTTTAAAAAATGTGTGTGTGTGTGTTTTGGGCAGCATGGCTCAAAAACAATAAGTTCGTTAAATACCCAACTAGGTATTTGCGACAGTATAACGCGTATATCACTAGTTCAATCATTAGTTTTATACATATTTAATATAAGAAATATCTGCTTCAGTAGAACGCAGAACCTTAGCGTGTATAAGCTCGTATTGTATTCTTCAAGGCTACCTGCTTTGTTAAAAACAACAAGCATTTTAGAGCATCAGGGACACAAGTAACAACCCCTAGTTGGAAGGAAGGTCTTTTCCTTAATAATCTGGATAGAGGGACTTTTTCATTGTAGAGAAAGGTCACGTGGGTGGAAAATAAAGAAAAATCCCAGACAGTCACGTGACAACGCTACTTTTCGCGCCTCTTTCCAGGCAATCAAAAAGGAGGGCAATATTAGGACCTTTTGGTATATAAGTGTTGCGCGTACAAGAAATCGCAGGCAGTGTAAGAAGTACTGAATGTAAGAAGTATGACGACACAAACTGTAAGAAATCGCCTTGTTATAAGAAATCTGACGGCGATGAATAGTAAGAGATACGCATTAATTGTGAGTGTGAAGCGTTAGAGTAAAAGTTAATCTGACGGGCAACTATTGCCGTAAATGTTATACGGACTTGAAACTCAAGATTACGGTGACGAGTGTAAAACTATAATAACTCAGTAATAGTGGAACTAGCACTTATAAAGATTATGTCATCAAGTTTGCGATCGTTTATGTCGGGAGTCGCTCGCAGGGTTAGTGCCTCAAACCAGCAGCAGATAATCAGTAAAAGAAGTCATCAGTGAAATTAAGTGACATTTCTCTTATATTTGAGTCTACCAAGTGTTACACACCTTTGTCAACTCATGGTCTACAAGAACGAGCCTAGCCAGTGCAACAAAGGGAATCTGCAAGGTATGTACACTCTTAATGTAGAGAATTTCGCGACCAACTCCAAGTAGACTCACATGATAGCACCATGCTGCTACACAAGCAAAACCGCGACATATTTAAGTTCAATATCTTCCAAGAATATGACAGAAGATTTTTAAGAAAATCTCCACACCCTAACTACTCTTTATATAGAAAAAGTTTCGAAAATTTCGATTATGTCAAAAATGTCAAACGATTTTGAATAAAATATCTTATATTAAACATATTTACATGACATCTAAAATGTATATCTTGAATTTACTGGGCAGTCCAAGAAGATATCTTTTTTCTGAATGAATTTTGAACAACTTGCAAACCGTAAGAGATAGACAAAAACTTACTGCACAAACAATGTAGTGCTCTTAAAACACATAAGACATGTTATGTACATTTTTTCCTGAACTTGACCGTTTTAAAAATATTCTTTGTTATTGATTTGAGTCTTAAAATTCACTTTATTCATACTGGAATTTGTCAACACCTGACGACGAAAAAATGGGATTTCTATCCCGTAGCAACCACATTTTAAAACATTTAACTGTCGGGTTAGTCTAGTGTATTCCCTAATTTCCCTTCTACTTATAAGGAACTAATAATAAGACAGTTTATGATAATGTTTATCTCAATTAACATGAAATAGATAGAAGAATAAGCTTATTAACATGAAATCTCTCACTCGACTCTCACCTAGACGGTTAGGTGAGATTCGCGGTGGACAAAGCGGCGCTGGGGCAGTTTTTCTCCGGGTACTCCGGTTTCCCCCCCCCCCCCCATCGCATTCCACCAGTGCTGCATCATCATCCATGTATCATCAATGTCACCGTCTGTGGTGGCATAAGTAGTTAACGCGGACGCTAAACACGTTAAACACTCCAGAAAATTTCTTAATTACCTGCTTCCTTGTAAATAGAAGGTAAATAAAGGAATACACTAGACTAAAACGATAGTCAGATCTTTTAAAAGCTGGTTGACATGAGGTTGAAATCCGTTTCTGTGCAGGGCCAGGAGTTTACAAATTTCAGTGTGAGAAAAATTAAATATATTAAATCAGACCAAATAATAAGGAAATGCTCAATAGCAGGGGGGGGGAAGTGTATAAAACAAAAATTGTGTGTTGTAGCATGATCTACGCTTTTTGTGCAGCAAGTGTTTTTTTTTTTTAATCTCTTGCGGTTTACCAGTTAAGAAAAATTCAGGATTCAGGGGTCCCAAGATATATATATTATGGTGAAATCTCGGTATGGAATTTTGGGTGCAGTACAATAGCTTCTGTATACACTATGTGTATAGTTCGTGTAGAGAAAGTAAAGAAGAAAATAAGACAAAAGAGGAAACGGTGAAGTGCCGCTTGCTATTTATTTCGTTACACGGAAGAGAAACACGCATTTGTATGCAAGTCTTGCTGGTAAGCCAACTTCAAACAGAATTATAAAACCACTAAGTATTAATAAATACATTTTAAATTTGCAACCATACTCTGCTGGAAGAAATTCACATGACTGACTGTGACTATGTACATAGTTGCTTAAATGACCATGTAGCCAGAATTATTGTGTGTAAATTTTGATAAGAAATATTGCATACTATGGATTGTAAAATTTCACAGATAAATTACCTAGGTTTGGGAAGATTTAAAATGCTTATCCCCTTGAATAGTAAAAAGCTGATGTGTTCCAATCACATGACTTTCTCTATATCCCTGCGACAAAGTATTCTTAGAAAGCTTATACTTCTATTAACTTCATGCCAATCAGTAAAACATTAGCAGAAATAGCCATATTACTTGATTTCTTGTAAGTAGGGGTGAAATAAGGGAGTACCATAGGTTAAAGTGATAATCAAAAGCTGGTTGCTATGTCACTGAATTTCCTTTGTTTGTATGGACAGCAGTTGACAAATTCCTGTATGAGAAATGTATACGTTTTTCTTAGCAGAAACCAAAAATAAGGAATGTCACAAAAACGACGAATTCCACGAAAAAAATGTATATAACATAAATTGTGTGCTTTAACGTGCTCTACATTTTTTGTGTGGTAAGCTTTTGTCCATCTCTTACGGTATAGCAGTTATTCAAAATTTAGTAAAATTCATCCACAATAAACTACTCTTCAGAGGTTATTCCCAGAAAATTCAAGATACACATTTTATTTGTCAGGTAAATATCTTTAATATACGATATTTTAATCAAATACGTTAGAGCAATTTTTGAGAAAACCCAAATTTTCGAAAAAAGTTCCATGTAAAGGGTAGTTGGGTGTGGGGGGATTTTTCTCAAAAGCTTCGTGTCGCATCCCTGGAAGATACAAAACTTAAATACCAAGTTTGGTATTTTACCGACTTTTCGTTTTTGAGTTATCGTGTTCACGGACACACACACACACACGGACTTTTTTCCGAAAATGTTTTTTTTTTAGATAAAGGGGGCCCTAAAACTTATATTTCCGGTGAAATCTCGGTATCGAATATTTTGGTGGAGTGCAATACATTCTCTATACACTATATACATAGTGCCTATAGAGAAAGTAATACACTATATACATAGTGCCTATAGAGAAAGTAAAAAGCTGATGCTTCTATTTAATATACGGTAATGTAATCAAAATCGTTAGAGCCATTTTTGAGGAAATAAAAAAAAATCGGAAAATTTCCCATGTTAAGGGTAGTTTGGGTTTGGGGCATTTTCCTCAAAATCTTCATGTCGCATTCTTGGAAGATACTAAACTTATATACCAAATTTGGTACTTTACCGATTTTTCGTTTTTGAGTTATCGTGTTCACGGACACACACCCCGATCTTTTTCTAAAAATGATTTATTTTGGATACAGGGCACCCTAAAACATATATTTCTGGTGAAATCTTGGTATCATACTTTGGTTATAATACAATACTATGTACATAGTAGGTGTAGAGTAAGTAAAAGTGCATTTTCACAAATAACAAGTTGCTTAAATGATCATGCAGCCAGAATTATTGTGTATAAATTTCGATAAGAAGTATTGCATAGTATGGATTGTCAATTTACACAGATAAATCACCTAAGTTTGTGAAGATTTAGAATGCTCATCCCCTTGAATAGTAAAAATTGTGAAAGAAAATGTATCACCATAATGGATCAGCACCTAGCGCGCAGAATGGAAACTAGAATCAGGAATTTTTCAATCACACTAAATCCAGTTTTATGTAGCGAGCTCTCTCGACCGGAAAGCAAACTACAGCGGAACAAAATCGCATCATTCACGCGGCTAATGACAGGTGTGAACTGTCGATGTAATTTTTGTCTGTTTATTCTTAAAGCTGCAAAAAGCTGACTAGCGTCGAGTTTCCATAGCAACGTGGCGTGTAACAAATTGATGGACGCTTATAAACGTCAAAAACTATTCTGTTTGAAAGTGAAATGTGGGGGAGAGTCGGTTTTTAGTGCAATAAACCCTGGTTTTCATACCCCGGTTAACTATTTCCCACAAGATAGAGTTTGATATGATATTAGAAGCTAACGTTACAGTCTCTTCACGTTTCGTTACTTCAGAAAATGGCAGAATTGGAGCGGAAAAGATGTGATTCATTTTCACTCCGTCAGGTGACGCAACAAGGGTAGTTTGGGGTGCGACTAAGCGTGGCCGAAAATCTAATTCCCAGAACGCACGCGTGTCTATTTACATATTAGTTTTGTTTGCTCGCCAGCCCCGCAAGCGTTATATATAAACCAGAAGGGCCACGGTTCGAAACCACGGGATCAATAGTCGTTTGTTTGTTACAAGGTTTCCTAATAAACGCGGGCAGCTGTTTCAAAATGAAATTATAAACAATAGAGAAGCAGTGGACCGAATCTTCTCACGTTGCGCATTTGTCTACAAGGGAGAGAGGCGAATATTTCAGCAGTTAGTGCCAACTGTGCAAATAAATATAACCACACAAATATGTTCATATTACAAGATAAAGCCGCTTTGAATTCACGACACAAAAGCAGGTATTATTACTTACTGTTAAGCTTAGTTATCCTAACAAAATGTATGTTTTGATATCCTCTGAATACATAATACAAAACAGGACATTAGTACTTAATATTAAGCTTAGTTATCTAAACAAAATGTATGTTTTGATATCCTCTGAACACACAACACAAAAACAAATTATTATTACTTCCGGTTAAGCTTAGCCATCTAAACAAAATGGGCGTTTTTATTTCTTCTGAATACATAACACAAAAACTGGATATTAGTGCTTAATATTACACTTAGCTATCTAAACAATCTAGCACGTTTTGATCTGCTCTGAATACACAACTCAAAAACAGGTTATTGTTACTTTAACATAAGCTTACATATCTAAATAAAATTCACGTTCTGATATCCTCCGAATACATAACACAAAAATCTGATGTGTACCGTTCACATGACTTTCTCTATATCCCTGCAACAAATTATTCTTAAAATGCTTATACTTCTGTATACTTTATGCTAATCAGAAATAATTAGCAGAAATAGTCTTATAACTTGCTTCCATGTAAGTAGAAGCGAAATAAGGGACTACCATATTTAAAGTGATAGTCAAAAGCTGGTTGCTATGCAATGAAGTTCCTTTGTTTATATGAATAGGGGTTGACAAGTTCCTGTTTGAGAAAAGTATACGTTTTTCATAGCAGAAACCAAAAAATAAGGAATTAGTTAAAAACGACGAACTCCGCGAAAAAAATGTAAATAACATAAATTGTGTGTTTGAACGTGCTCTACATTTCTTGTGTAGTAAGTTTTTGTCCATCTCTTACGGTTTAGCAGTTATTCAAAATTCAGTAAATTCATCCAGAATAAACTGCTTTTCAGAGGCTATTCCCAGAAAATTCAAGATATACATTTTATTTGTCAGGTAAATATCTTTAGTATACAAAATTTTAATCAAAATCGTTAGAGCCATTTTTGAGAAAATCAAAATTTTCGAAAAAAGTTCCATGTAAAGGGTAGTTGGGGGTGGGGGGATATTCCTCAATATCTTCACCTCGCATCCCTGGAAGATACTAAACCTAAATACCAAGTTTGGTATTTTACCTACTTTTTGATTTTGAGTTATCGTGTTCAAAGGCACACGGACACACTCACACACCGACACACACACACACACACGGACCTTTTTGTGAAAATGCTTTTTTTTGGATATTTAGAACCCTAAAACATATTTTTCCGGTGAAATCTCGGTATCGATTTTTTGGGTGGAGTGCAATACCTTCTCTATACACTATGTATATAGTGCGTATACAGGAAGAAAAAACAGGTAATTATTGCTTACTGTTAAACTTAAATGCCCAAAGAGGATGCACGTTTTGATATCCTCTGAATAAATAACACAAAAACAGATTATTATTGGATCTTCCTAAGCTTAACTATCTAAACAATATGCACGTTTTGATATCGTCTGAGTATACATCACAAAAGCAGATTATAACTTATTGTCAAGCTTAGATATCTAAACAAACTGCATGTTTTGAAATCCACTGATTACAAAGAATACAATAATACCAAGTATTACTGAAGATATTTACATGAAAAGTATATGTATATCTCAATGGAAACTCATCAACTTCTGGCCACGCACAGTAACGAATTCAATCCCAATTAAAACAGGTGACTGTGTGTTTATCCTAGCGTATTCCCTTATTTCACTTATATTTATAAGGAACTAAATTATAAGACCGTTTCTGCTAATTTTTACTTTCTCTTGCCCCGTATGTACAATGTACATAGGGATAGAGAAGTATTGCATTCCACCCAAAAATTCGATGTCGAGATTTCACTGGAAATACATGTTTTAGTACCCCCTGAATCCAAAAAAAAAGCATTTCCAGAAAAAGGTCCGTGTGTGTGTCCGTGTGTCTGTGAACACGACAACTCAAAAACGAAAACTAGCTAAAATACCAAACTTGGTATTTAAGTTCAGTATCTTCCAGGGATGCGACACGAAGATTTTGAGAAAAATCCCCCACCCCAAACTACCCTTTACATGGACTTTTTTTTCAAAAAATTTGATTTTCTTAAAAATGGCTCTAAAGATTTAGATTAAAATATCGTATATTAAAGATATTTACCTGCCAAATAAAATGTGTATTTTGAATTTTCTGGGAATAGCTTCTAAAGACCTGTTTATTCTGGATGAATTTTGCTTAATTTTGGCATAACTAATACACCGTAAGAGATAAACAATAACTTATTAGACAAAAAATGTAGGCCTTGCTAAAATACAAAATTTACGCTATATACATTTTTTTCGTGGAGCTTACCGTTTTCGAGGTATTCATTGTTATTAGTTTCAGTTGTGAAGTACTTATACTTTTCTCAGACGGGAGTGTCCGTTTTTCTTTTGTTCTAATCCTGGCCAAGAAAAGAAGCGATTTGTAATGACAATTGCATTACGACAGCTTTTGAAACATTTGACTATCAATTTAGCCTCCTGTATTCCCTTATTTTCTTCCTACTTATAAGGAACTAAGTAATAAGAACATTGTGCTGAATACCTCGATTAACAAGGTGCAGAAACAACAATAATCTTATGTTAGAAGTTTGTAGAACGGCTAGAGAAGGTCATGTGATGTAACACATCAGATTTTTATCTCGAGTAGCACGAAGTAGATTGAATAAGCTTATTAATAACAATTTGTTACAAAAATGTAGAGAAAGTCATGTGTATGCAATACTTACCAATGATAGACATCTAGATTTGATCACAATTTCATGTTTTGATATCACTCAACCCCTAAAAATAGGAATTTTAGCAAATATATGCAATTTTGAAGGGAATTCTTTTCATTACTTCTTATGTTCTAAAAAATTCCTGTAAAGATTTTTATTAAACTACTGTATATTTAAAACATTCTGAACACAATTAAAAAGTGTATCTTGAATTTTCTAGGAATACTCCTTTTCAGGAGTAGGCATTCACCGGGGATCGAACCCTGGAACTGAACAAAGATATTATCATCTGCACCAGATGTTATAAATTTGACAGCTTCAAGGTCAACCTTTAATATGCAGGATTATGTTAATGCAACAAACTTGGCGTTACTTCATTTTGAACCGTGCACTTAAACAAATGTTTTGCAACATTTGGCGTTAACAACATTGTTATTTGACAAAACAACAGCGACGACATAGCAAGTGTGTATTCAGGATCATACAAGCTCTCCTGGGTTGCATAATTCACGGCGGGAAACACCAATAAGTAACACAAAGAGATGAATTCACGGCGGCAACCACCAATAAGTAACACAAAGAGATGAATTCACGGCGGGAACCACCAATAAGTAACACAAAGAGATGATTTCACGGCGGGAGCCACCAATAAGTAACACAAAGAGATGAATTCACGGCGGGAACCACCAATAAGTAACACAAAGAGATGAATTCACGGCGGGAACCACCAATAAGTAACACAAAGAGATGAATTCACGGCGGGAACCACCAATAAGTAACACAAAGAGATGAATTCACGGCGGGAACCACCAATAAGTAACACAAAGAGATGAATTCACGGCGGGAACCACCAATAAGTAACACAAAGAGATGAATTCACGGCGGGAACCACCAATAAGTAACACAAAGAGATGAATTCACGGCGGGAACGACCAATAAGTAACACAAAGAGATGAATTCACGGCGGGAACCACCAATAAGTAACAAAAAGAGATGAATTCACGGCGGCAACCAACAATAAGTAACACAAAGAGATGAATTCACGGCGGCAAACACCAATAAGTAACACAAAGAGATGAATTCACGGCGGCAACCACCAATAAGTAACACAAAGAGATGAATTCACGGCGGGAACCACCAATAAGTAACACAAAGAGATGAATTCACGGCGGGAACCACCAATAAGTAACACAAAGAGATGAATTCACGGCGGCAACCACCAATAAGTAACACAAAGAGATGAATTCACGGCGGGAACCACCAATAAGTAACACAAAGAGATGAATTCACGGCGGCAACCACCAATAAGTAACACAAAGAGATGAATTCACGGCGGGAACCACCAATAAGTAACACAAAGAGATGAATTCAAGGCGGGAACCACCAATAAGTAACACAAAGAGATGAATTCACGGCGGGAAACACCAATAAGTAACACAAAGAGATGAATTCACGGCGGGAACCACCAATAAGTAACACAAAGAGATGAATTCACGGCGGCAACCACCAATAAGTAACACAAAGAGAAGAATTCACGGCGGGAACCACCAATAAGTAACACAAAGAGATGAATTCACGGCGGGAACCACCAATAAGTAACACAAAGAGATGAATTCACGGCGGGAACCACCAATAAGTAACACAAAGAGATGAATTCACGGCGGGAACCACCAATAAGTAACACAAAGAGATGAATTCACGGCGGCAACCACCAATATGTAACACAAAGAGATGAATTCACGGCGGGAACGACCAATAAGTAACACAAAGAGATGAATTCACGGCGGGAACCACCAATAAGTAACACAAAGAGATGAATTCACGGCGGGAACCACCAATAAGTAACACAAAGAGATCAATTCACGGCGGGAACCACCAATAAGTAACACAAAGAGATGAATTCACGGCGGCAACCACCAATAAGTAACACAAAGAGATGAATTCACGGCGGGAACCACCAATAAGTAACACAAAGAGATGAATTCACGGCGGGAACCACCAATAAGTAACACAAAGAGATGAATTCACGGCGGGAAACACCAATAAGTAACACAAAGAGATGAATTCACGGCGGCAACCACCAATAAGTAACACAAAGAGATGAATTCACGGCGGGAACCACCAATAAGTAACACAAAGAGATGAATTCACGGAGGCAACCACCAATAAGTAACACAAAGAGATGAATTCACGGCGGGAAACACCAATAAGTAACACAAAGAGATGAATTCATGGCGGCAACCACCAATAAGTAACACAAAGAGATGAATTCACGGCGGGAACCACCAATAAGTAACACAAAGAGATGAATTCACGGCGGCAACCACCAATAAGTAACACAAGGAGATGAATTCACGGCGGGAACCACCAATAAGTAACACAAAGAGATGAATTCACGGCGGGAACCACCAATAAGTAACACAAAGAGATGAATTCACGGCGGGAAACACCAATAAGTAACACAAAGAGATGAATTCACGGCGGGAACCACCAATAAGTAACACAAAGAGATGAATTCACGGCGGGAACCACCAATAAGTAACACAAAGAGATGAATTCATACTAAAAGCAAATCTGATGTGTTCAATTCACATGAAATTCTTCAAATGTTCTTATAAAAAATATTTCTTTTATCTACAGCATCCTAATCGAGATTAATTAGTAGAAACGATCTTATTATTTTCTTTCTTGTAACAAGTAGGGGAATAAGGAAATACACAAATTTAACCGATTGCCAAATGTATTAAAAGCTGATCACTATGTGAAACAATTGAAACCTCGTTCTCTTTGCATGGCCAGGAATAAAACAAAAGAGATGAAACAAATGAAGACTATTCGATTGGGAAATGTTTACGTGTATATATACACAAATAAATGCATAATATATACAGTTTCTAGATTAATGGCATTTACATATTCACAGAAATTATTTTAGAAACTCTCCTACTATAATGTTTTCAAATGGGAAGAGTTCTACTCTGCAGCGAATGAGATGCATTATCGTGCTCTGCGTTGCCAGGTCATTACCCCCACTCTTTTTATATTTCCCTCTCAGTTGCATACCGAGCATGCAAATCTGCCTGGCGACATGCTTATTCATGTGTATTATGAACAATATTTTAGCTAAAAATCTGTAGTTATTACGGTTCTGCTACGAATATTACTCCCTATCTTCCTTGTGAATTATTATTATTACTTTCTCTACACGTACTATGTACACAGGTAATATAGAAGATATTGGATTCCACCCAAAAATTCGATACCAAGATTTCAACATAAATACATATTTTGATACCCTTGAATAAAAAAAGAAACATTTTTAGAAAAATGCATTTTGCTGTGTGTGAAGGCGTGCGTGTGTGTGTTTGTGAGGGCAGATTAGCACAAAAAAGAAAATACCGTTAAATACCAAACTTGAAATTTAAGTTCAGTATCATCCAGGTATACGACACGAAGATTTTCAAGAAAATTCCCCCACTCCCAACTACCCTTTACTGCGAAAAAGTCCGAAAATGTTGATTTATTCAAAATTGTCCTATACGATTTTGATTAAAATTTCTTATATTTAAGATATATACATAACAACAAAAATGTATATCTTGAATTTTCAGGTACTGATTTATTCTGAATGTTTTTTATTGAATTTTGCATAACTGGTAAACCGTAAGGGATATGCAAAAGCTTACTGCACCAAAAATGTAGATCTCGATAGAACAAACAGCTTGTGTCATACATTTTTTTTTTGTAGCATTGGCCGTTTTTGAGATATTGTTATTGATTTCATTTATATAATATTTAAACTTTTCTTATTCGAGAACTTGTCGATGCTTGGTTACGAAAAGAAATGGATTTCAATGCCATAGCAACCACATTTTAAAACATTAGCGCATTCCCTTATTTCCCTTCTACTTATAAGGAACTAAGCAATAAGACCATTGCTGTTAAAGTTTAACTCGGTTAGCATGAAGAGATATATGAATAAGCTTATAACAATAATTTGTTATATAGAGAAGGTATTGCACTCCATCCAAAAATTCGATATCGACATTTCACCGGAAATATATGTTTTAGGCTTCCTTTACCTACAAAAAAGGAAAAAAAGCATTTTCGGAAAAAGGTCTGTGTGTGTATGTGAACACGACAACTCAAAAACAAAAAGTCGGTAAAATACCAAACTTGGTATTTAAGTTTAGTATCTTCCAGGGATGCAACACGAAGATTTTGAGAAAAAATTTTGGAGGATAAATGAACCCAAATACCATGTTCCGTATCTAACGGATTTTTTTTTTTTTTTAATTATATTGACCACACATGCACGAGCGCGAGCACTAACCTTTTATTTTAGTTTGCATTCAAGTGCTATAAAACTATATATTTAGGTAAACATTTTATATTTGGATATTCATATTCCACCCCTCGCAGAAAATTTCGATGTAAGATTTCATAAAAAATATATATTTTGAGGTCTTCTGAGCCCAAAAAATTATTTTTATGAAAGGGTCCGTGTGATCTGTGTTATGTGTGTGTTTATTTGGACAGCATTTTTCAAAAAAGAAAAGTCGGTTAAATATCAAACTTGGTATTTAAGTTCAGTATCTTCCAAGGATGCGACACGAAGATTTTCAGAAGAATCCCTCTACCCCCAACTATTCTTTACACGAAGTCTTTTTGAAAATGTTTATTTTCTTCAAAAATGGCTCCAACGACTTTGATCAAAATATCGTATATTAAAGATATTTACATGACAAATAAAATGTATATTCTGAAATTTCTGGAAATAGCCTCTGAAGACCTCACTATTCTAGATGAATTTTCCGTAACCGTTAAAGCGTAAGAGATGAACAAAAACTTACTTCATAACAAATTTAGATATTGTTAAAGCACACAATTTATGAGATATATACTTTTTTCGTGGATTTTAATATTTTTAGATATTCCTTGTTATTGGTTTTAGTTTCAGAATAGAAACTTTTCACATAAGGCAATTTGCAATCTCCTGGCAATGCAGACAAACGGATCTCATCACATGGCAAACAGGTTTCAAAAGCTTTGACTATCGCTTTAGTCTAGTGTATTCCCTCATTACCCTTCTAATTAAAAGAAATCAAGTAATAAGGCCCTTTCTCCTAATGTTTTTCTCGATTAACATAAAGTAGATTAAGAACTAAGCTTTTTGACAATTTTATAGAAATGTTGAGAAAGTATGTGAATGGAACACATCAGATTTCTACTTTGTTCCTCACGCATTATGCACATAATAGGTAGAGGAAAATTGCCTGTCAGATTTCATTGTAAGTATGTTTTGAAGTGCCTTTAAAGAAAGGTCCGTGTGTAGATAGCATAACTCAAAAACGAAAAGTCCGTTAAATACCAAACTTGGTATTTAGGTTTAGAATGCGGCACTAGGATGTTCAATAAAATGCCCTCACCCTTTATACTTTACACTGAATATTTTTTAAGAAAATTATGATTTTCTCAGAATTGGATTTAACCGTTTTGATTAAAATACCACATATTAAAGATTCTTAAATGACAAATAAAATGTATATTTTAAATGTTTTGAAAACAGCCCCCAAGGCTACATTTTTTCCTCTAGTGTATTTCCTTATTTCTCAGTAAAACTACTTCTATTAATATTTATGTCGATTAGCATTAAGTGGATAGAAGAATAATATTTTGAAGAACCATCTCTAGTAGAATATATAGATAAGCTTATGTGAATGTAACACATTAAATTTAAACCTATAAAATCTTGGATACATACTTAATGTCTGTCACTTCGGTCTTTTGTATCCCTCTTGTAAATATAACAAAATATGTTACAACAATATTTTATCGTATCCTGTAGACTCCGTGTATACATCTTAAACAACAAAAATCTGATGTGTTCCATTCACCTGACTTTCTCTACATCTCAGCAACAAATTATTGTTAAAAAGCTCATGTTTCTATTTATTTCATGCTAATCAACAAAAAATTAGCAGAACCAGTCTTATTACTTACTCCCTTGTAAGTAGAAGAGAAATAAGGGAGTACCATAGGTTAAAGTGATAGTCAACAGCTGGTCACCATGTGACTGACTTTCCTTTATTGGTATGGACAGGAGTTGACAAATTCCTGTATGAGAAAGGTTAAGTTTTTCGAAACTGAAAACAAAAACAAGGAGCATCTCAAAAACGACCAACTCCATGAAAAAAATGTATAGAGCATAAATTGTGTATTTTAATGTGCTCTACACTTTTTGTGTTGTAAGTTTTTGTCTATCTCTTATGGTTTAGCAATTATGCAAAATTCCGTAAAATCACTTGGAATAAATTAGTCTTCAGAGGCTATTCCCAGAAAATTCAAAATATACATTTTATTTTTCAGGTAATTATCTTTAATATACGATATTTTAGTCAAAATCGTTAGAACCATTTTGTTAGAAAACACAAATTTTCGAAAAATGTTCCATGAAAAGGGTAGTTAAGGGTGGGGGGATTTTTCTCAAAATCTTCGTGTCGCATCCCTGGAAGATACTAAACCTAAATACCAAGTTTGGTATTTTAGCTACTTTTCGTTTTTGAGTTATCGTGTTCACGGACACATGGACACACACACGGACCTTTTTGTGAAAATGTTTTTTTTTTTTTTTATATAGGGGACCCTAAAACATATATTTCCGGTGAAATCTCGGTATCGAATTTTTGAGTGGAGTGCAATACCTTCTCTGGACACTATGTACATAGTACGTGTAGAGAAAGTAAAAATTAATATTTCATTGTGAAATACAGTAAGCACTTTATTTCATTGTAAATTATTAGCACTCCTTTGGCAGCTCCCCAATCTTTAAATAATAAAAGTTCCTTGTCATATAAGTGCTTCGACTTGCCGGGTAACAAACTAAGTACAGCTTTTTTAGCATAATCTAAAACTTCTTCGAGAATAGCCATTTTCAATCGTTGATTGATTTATTTGGTGCAGTTTAAACAACCAGAATTGAAACTTTTATTCCGGCGGGGTTACGCAGCAACCAACAAACAAAACACTATATACGTCACGTCTAAAATTCAATTGCTCGTAATGACGACTCTAATAATAATAATAATATTATTAAATATAAGAATATTTCAGTTAATATTAGGACAGGCTAAAACGTTGTATTTTACACGTGGCTTATTAGACTATTATTTGCTCATGAGAAATTAGGAAACTCGTGTATTAAACATCCCACTCACAAATAATAGTCTCTTTAGCAACTTATAATATAAATAACTAACTGAATGAAAATGAGGTGAATAAAAATGACACTTTCAAGGAACAGTGTAAGAGATATTAAAATAACGAAGAGTGGTACGATAATGTCAACTGATCATGAGATCTTGCAAGTGGTACTATAACGGAATCTTTACTTGCACAATTGCTAAGATTTCCCTTCTGAATAAGCTACTTTTTAAACCCCCATGATGACGTCATCCCCCAGTATGACATTAAGGATGAGAAGATGAAAGAATTGATCTCACAGCCAGAGCACTTGAAATCCAAATGGAGACCATTTAAAAAGCTTCCGAACGTAATAATAAAAGACGCAGGGGAAATTGTGCTAGAGAAGATTGTGGAATTGGAGCTCTAGAAAAGACAGTTTTTGCTTAGATATAGTTCTTTGCATTATCGTAAAATGGCTTTCGAAGCCTTATCAACTTATTGCTGATTATCCTTGCACTTTGCAGTTCACTTGCGTTCATTAGGGTAGCCTACCTCCCAGAGAGTAAAAAAATATATACCGTCGTTTATGAAAATTATAGCACCAATAAGAATTTCTCGAATAATCCAACTTGGTGTAACTGTAGATGGGGTACACGTTGACCGAACAGAGCCCTGTCGTGTCGGTCCGACAAGGTCAATGTTGCACCAAATGTAGTCAATGCAGAACTGTCAAACAAGGTGAAAACAATAGAGTGAGTGCCAGAATGATCGGTTTCTGGGCTTGTCATACCGGGACATTTCGGCTCGTACAGGTCATGCTGCTATGGCAGTGATGCGCGTGTGGAAGCAGTGGACAGATGAAGGTCGTACGTAGCAAAGAGGGGTTCTGAACCACGGAAGATGAACACACCACGGGATAACCGCCATCTTACCTGCATGGCCATAGCGAGTTTACAGCTTCATCCACAGTGTTGACTCGACAAGTGTGAGCTTGTCTGAATCAACAGTATGTCGCCATCTGATACAGGTTGGACTGCTTGCACACGTGCAATACGTCAACTTCCATTGTCTAGAAACCACAAGCTCCTTCGACTCAATTGGCACGTGAACACGTTTAAATGGTGCTGAGTGGCAAAATGTACACGAGTGCCGCTTCACAGTGTGATGGCCGCATACTTGTCCCGTGGTGCCGTGGTGAGCACAACCTGGACGGCTGCATTGTTGAGCGGCATAGCGGAAAAACACCAGGTGTGATGGTTTGGGGCGCCATTGGTTACAACCGATCTCGCCTCCTATGAATTGATACTTTGAACAGCAACCGGTACCCAGCATGTCTGGGATATGGTTGGTCGACACCTGGTGAGTCACGGTCCTGTAGTAACCAGTGTCACAAATTTGTGGGCTCGAATACAAACTACGTGGAGGGAAATCCCTCAGGGACTTGTTCAGAACCTTTTTGATTTAATGCCACGGCGTATAACATCTCTAATTGATGCGATACCAAGTATTAAATATGAGAGCTCAAAGGTCACTTTAGCATTTCTTACTTGTCATTGACCCAATCTGCGGTATTAAATTTATTGCATTACTGAGTTTCCTTCTTGGTATTACAATTTTCAAAAACGGCCGCTTCCAAAAAATGTTTTGAAAAAATGTGTGTTTGTGTGCGCCTATGACGCATAGCTAAAAAATGAAAAGACCGTTAAATAGTTAATTTTGTAATTATGTTTAATATCTTCCGAAGTATGCTACACGAAGAATTAAGTTTATAGAAATATCTTTTGTAAAATGTTTTGTTGTAGCAAATGCAGAGGAAGTTATGTTAATGGGTAAGAATTGTTGGTTATAAAGCTAGTATAGGATAATTGTAGTTAAGGTAAGCTGGGAAGATAAACAAGCAGGAACGGAATGAAGCTCGTTGTTGTCAAGTTTTTGGAGTTACTTGCTGGGTTGTAAGTTAGACCAAGGAAGCCGTGTTACTTGAGAGAAATTAGCGCTGAACAGCTTGACGGGAACATTGCATTCATCTCGGTGAACTTCTTGACGAACTTGGCTTAGGTATTCCTCTCAACAAGCGCCTCAAACAGGATTTGTATCGCCTCAATGCCTCAGAATAGGCGCGTTTGTTTCACTTAGTAACGGCCTCTATACCCTGTCTGTTTATTCTCTACGCTCTATCGTTTATTGGTGGCTATACAACGTAGCGTTACAAAAGTTTTTACTTTCTCTACAAGGTCTACATACATGGCGTATAGAGAATGTATTTTATTGCACCGAAAATTAGATTTTTCACCAGGAATATATGTAAATGTTTTTAGAAAAATGTGTATGTGTCTATGAGCGGCATAGCTAAAAAACAAAAGTCCAAAAAATACGAAGTTCGGTATTTAAGTTTAATAACCTCCAAGGATGTTACACGAAGATTTTTAGGTAAATTCCCCAATCCAAAACTGCCCCTTACTAGAGTCGGCTGATCACTTTAACCTATGATATAACCCTATTGCGCTTCTACTTACAAGGAAGCAGGTCATAAGACTATTTCTGCTAAGTTTTCTCGATTAGCATAAAGTAAATAAAAACAAAACTTTCTACTTTCTCCATACGCACTATGTACATAGTGTATAGAGAAAGTATTGCACTCCACCAAAAAATTCGGTACCGAGATTTCACCGGAAATATATGTTTTAGAGTCCCCAATATCCAAAAAAAAGCATTTTCACAAAAAGGTCCGTGTGTGTGTATGTGTGTGTGTATGTGTCCGTGTGACTGTGAACACGATAACTCAAAAACGAAAAGTCGGTAAAATACCAAACTTGGTATTTAAGTTTAGTATCTTCCAGGGATGCGACACTAAGATTTTGAGAAAAATCCCCCACCCCAACTATCCTTTACATGGAACTTTTTTCGAATATTTTGACTTTCTCAAAAATGGCTCTAACGATTTTGATTAACATTTCGTATATTAAACATATTTACCTGACAAATAAAATTTATATCTTGAATTTTCTGGTAATAGACTCTGAAGAGTAGTTTATTCTGGATGAATTTTACTAAATTTTGAATAACTGCTAAACCGTAAGAGATGGACAAAAACTTACTACACCAAAAATGTAGAGCACATTAAAACACATAATTTATGTTTTATAAATTTTTTCGTGGAGTTCGTCATTTTTGTGTTATTTTTGGTTTCTGCTATGAAAAACGTACACTTTTCTCATATAGGAACTTGTCAACTCCTATCCATATAGACAAAGGAACTTCATTGATATAGCAACCAGCTTTTGATTATCAGCTTAACCTATAGTTGTCCCTTATTTCGCTTCTACTGACAAGGAAGCGAGTAATTAGACTATTTCTGCTATTTTTTCTGATTAGCATAAAGTAAATAGAAGTATAAGCTTTTTAAGAATTATTTGTTGCAGGGATATAGAGAAAGTGATGTGAATGGTACACATCAGATTTTTAATAATTTTTTTTGCAAGGATGTAGAGGAAGTCATGTAAATGGAGCAAATCAGATTTTTTTATGAAAAAAGTAGTTTCAAAAAATTTTCCTCTACAAATTCAGTTTGTAGCAGGGAATTCTCTTTATTTTTTTTTTTTTTTTTTGCATAACAGCTAGAAACGAGTTAAATCAGATGTTTATTTCTTTTTCATTACAATATTAAAGAATCTGGAACAAAGTATTTGATAATCATATTGCGAAAGTATTCTGAAATAAATTTACCCCGTACAAAAACTTTCATTGGAAGTAAAAATAAAATAACAATTACGAACCCTTATAGAGACGTAAAATGCTCTTCCAATTAACATGTTTTTTTACCTAAACCCGCCTTTTTAACTTCCTTAATGCTGTTCATGAAATCTAAATATGCATACTCCTTCAAAATTGATTCTTTGTAATAAAACAATAAGCCTTTTGCCCACATTTTCAAATGTTACGTATTTTGAAAATGCTGGATTAGACTCTTGTTACTTTCTCTACACGTACTATGTATAAAGTGTATAGAGTAAGTAGGCACTGTATTGCACCCAAAAATTCGATACCAGATTTAACCGCAAATACATATTTTGGGACCTCCTTGAATAGAAAATTTTTTTTTAGAAAAATGTCCGAACATGTGTGTATGTATGTGTGTGTGTCGGGGGAAATGCCAAACCTGATATTTAATCAGTATCTCCCAAGGATGGTATACGAAGATTTTCAAAAGAATTCCCTCTCCCCTAACATCCCCTTACGTGTAAAAAGTTTCAAAAATTTTGTTTATTTTAAAAATGAATCTCACAAGTTTTAATAAAAATCACTCATATTTAAGTTGCTTACTTGACAAATAGAACATTCTTAACTTTAATTATAGTTTTTAAAATTATTAATATTTATAAACGACCCCCTACGACAAATAAATTAATATATACCCCTACGTAAAATACATTTTTAATTAAAATTTCTGATAATATCCTTTATCAATAATAATTTAGTTATAAACTTAATGAATAAGATTATGTATTGAAAAAAAAGGTAAGCCTGTTATGATTTAAATTCCTCGACATAATCCTAAGAGAGAACCAAAATAGAACGTGTACCTTGAATTTTCTGGGAATAGCCTCTGAAGACTTCTTTATGCCGGACGAGTTATTCTAAATTTTGAATAACTGCTGAACATAAGAGATGGACAAAACCTTACTTACTGTACAAACTGTAGATAATGCATAATTTATGTGATATACATTTTTTCCCCTGGAGTTGGCGTTTTCGAGATATTTCTTGTTATTAGTTTCAGTTTTGAAATACTTAAAACTTTTCCCATTCGGGAACTTGTCAGCACCTGGGCGAGCAAAGATTCTAATCCCTTAGCAACCACATTTTAAAACAGTTGACTGTCGCTTTGGCCTAGTGTATTTTCGTTCTACTTATAAGGAACTAAGTAATAAGACCGTTTCTGCTAATGTTTATCTAATAGTATTAAGCAGACAGAAGAATAAAATTATTATTAATAATTTGTTACAAGAATGTAGAGAAAGTCTTGTGAATGGAAAACATGAAACTTTTATATTTAAATTTCCGGGATATAGATTTTTGATGTTTCATTAATCGGATAGAACTATTTCTAAAAAAAAAAAAAAAAAAAAAAACAAACAGATGTGTTCCATTCACTTGACTTTATCTACCTCTCTGCAACAAATTATTGTTGTTAAAAGCTTATTCTTCTATTTACTTCATGGTAATCCAGAAAACAATTAGCAAAAATAGTCTTATCACTTGCTTCCTTGTAAGGAGAAGCGAAATCAGGGAGTACTATAGGTTAAAGTGACAGTCAAAAGCTGATTGCTATGTGACTGAAGTTCGTTTGTTTGTATGGACTGGAGTTGACAAATTCCTGTATGAGCAAATTATAAGTTTTTCAAAGCTGAAACGAAAAACAAGAAATATCTAAAAAAAAAAAAGATCACCTTCACGATAAAACGTATATATAATGTAAATTGTGTGTTTTAATGTGCTCTATGTTTTCTGTGTAGTAAGATTTTGTACATCTCTTACAGTTTAGCAGATATGCAAAATTCCGTAAAATTCTTCCAGAATAAAGTAGTCTTCAGATGCTATTTCCAGAAAATTCAAGATATACATTTTATTTGGCAAGTAAATATCTTGAATATAAGAGAAGTTAATCAAAATAGTTAGAGCCATTTGTAAGAAAATCAAAATTTTTGAAAAAAGGTCCATGTAAAGGATAGTTTAGGGTGGGGGTTGTTTCTCAAAATCTTGGTGTCGCATCCCTGGGAAATACTAAACTTAAATACCAAGTTTGGTATTTTACAGACTTGAAGTTTCTCAGTCATCGTGTCCACGGACACACACACACACACACACACGCACGCACACACACCTTTTACTGAACATACTTTTTTTGGATACAGGGGACCCTAAATCATATATTTCCGGTGAAATCTCGGTATTTAATTTTTTGGTGGAGTGGAATAACTTCTCTACACACTATGTACATAGTACGTGTAGAGAAAGTAAAGAGCATTTTTTGCACATTTTCAAATGATACTTTTTTTTAAATCCCCCATTTATACCCTTATTTTTGCAAGCTGTGTTAATAACGTCGACCGAATATACACACTGACATCTGGTGGCAATTAGCTGAGCTAAAGTTCACCCAACATGCTTCATGTTTGCCAACATTAAACATGTTTAAAGATAAATATCCCACATTCGTTGTTAGCAACACAGTATCGTAATTAACAACAGAGCGCAAGTGACAGCCAACTCTGGCTGTGTGTGAAATCTTGAAGGTGTTCTGTGTTCATGAATTATGTTCCACTCCTGACCTCTATTGTGGCGCGGCGCTGCTGACAGTTACACGCTCGCGTTATTGTTGTTTCTGACGTCATCTAGCCTTCCTCTGACGTCACATTAAAATATAAACTACATCTTTACATAAATGATTACACGGTGTCTACCTCTAGCTTGATGGGGGAGATATTTTCTTCACGAGCTCATCCATACTGCATGAAGATCTTCACAAGCAGCTGCGCGTCTTGGTCACGTGACACCCTCATCTTAATCTTAGGCACTCCATACACAGAATACAAAATTCAAACATCGCAAAACCTTCCATAAGCTTATTCCTCTATCTCCTTAATACTGTAAGAAAAACTCATTTTACTTTCTCTACATAGTGCATAGAAAAGGTATTGTATTGTACCCAAAATTAGATACCAGATCTGAATAAAAAAAAAAAATCTGATGTGTACCATTCACATGACTTTCCCCATATCCCTGCAGCGAATAATTCTTAAAAAGCCTATACTTCTATATACTTTATGCTAATCAGAAAAAATTAGCGGAAATAGTCTTATTAATCGCTTCCTTGTAAGTAGAAGCGAAATAAGGGACAACCGTAGGTTAAAGTGATAGTCAAAAGCTGGTTGCCATGTCAATGAACTTCCTTTGTTTATATGGATAGGAGTTGACAAGTTCCTGTATGAGAAAAGTATACGTTTTTCATAGCAGAAACCAAAAATAAGGAATGTCACAAAAACGACGAACTCCACGAAAAAAATGTATATAACATAAATTGTGTTTTAAAGCGCTCTACATTTTTTGTGTAGTAAGTTTTTGTCCATCTCTTACGGTTTAGCAGTCATTCAAAATTTAGTAAAATTCTTCCAGAATAAACTACACTTCAGAGGCTATTCCCAGAAAATTCAAGATATACATTTTATTTGCCAGGTAAATATCTTTAATATACGAAATTTTAATTAAAATCGTTAGAGCCATTTTTGAGAAAATCAAAATTTTCGAAAAAAGTTCCATGTAAAGGGTAGTTGGAGGTGGGGGATTTTTCTGAAAATCTTCGTGTCGCATCCCTGTAAGATACTAAACTTAAATACCAAGTTTGGTATTTTACCGACTTTTCGTTTTTGAGTTATCGTGTTCACAGACACACGGACACACACACACACACACACACGGACCTTTTTGTGAAAATGGTTTTTTTGGATATTGGGGACCCTAAAACATATACCGGTGAAATCTCGGTATCGAATTTTTGGTGGAGAGCAATACTTTCTCTATACACTAATGTACATAGTGGAGAAAGTAACAAACAACTTTTAGAAAAATGTCCACATGGGATTGTGTCTCTCTGTCAGTATGTGTGTGTGGAAGCGGGGGGGGGGTCAGCATTGTTCAAAAACGAAAAGTTCGTTAAATACCTCCCCACCAGCAACTACCCTTTACAGGAATAAAAAAGTCGAAAATTCTAATTTTCTCAAAAATGGCTCTAACGATTTTGATTAAAATCCTTTACACTCAACATATTTACAAGACAAAATATATACCTATCTTATATTATATATGTTTATTTTGGATTGATTTTGCAGAATTTTGCTTAACTGGTAAACCGTAAGAGATGGACAAAAACTTACCGCACAAAAAATGTAGAGCAATTTATGTCATATACATTTTTTGCGTGGAATTCATAATTTCTGAAATATTCCTGGCTATTTATTTTAGATTGAAAATACATTTCTCTCACAAGAAAAATTGTAGACTCCTGGACCTGCATAGAAACGGATTACAACCACATGGCAAGCAGCTTTTAGAAGGTTTGACATTCGTTTTATCCTAGTGTCTTTCCCTATTACTTTCTCCATTAGCACCATGTACATAGTGTATAGAGAAGTTATTGCACTCCACCAAAAATCTCGATACCGTGATTTCACCGGAAATATATGTTTCAGGGTCCCCAATATAAAAAATAAAGCATTTTCACAAAAAGGTCCGTGTGTGTGTGTGTGTGTGTGTGTGAGTGTGTGTGTGTGTGTCCGTGTCCGTGTGTCTGTGAACACGTTAACTCAAAAACGAAAAGCAGCTAAAATACCAAACTTGGTATTTAAGTTTAATATCTTCCAGGGATGCGACACGAAGATTTTGAGAAAAATCCCTCTACCCCCAACTACCCTTTACATGGAACTTTTTTCGAAAGTTTTGATTTTCTCAAAAATGGCTCCAACGATTTTCATTAAAATTTCGTATATTAAAGATATTCACCTGACAAATAAAATGTATATCCTGAATTTTCTGGGAAAAGCCTCTGAAGTGTAGTTTATTCTGAATGTATTTTACTGAATTTTGAATAACTGCTAAACCGTAAGGGATGGAAAAAAACTTACTAAATAAAAAATGTAGAGCACATTAAAACACACAATTTATGTTATATACATTTTTTTCGTGGAGTTCGTCGTTTTTGTGACATTCCTTATTTTTGGTTTCTGCTATGAAAAACGTATACTTTTCTCATACAGGAACTTGTCAACTCCTATCCATATAGACAAAGGAACTTCATTGACATAGCAACCAGCTTTTGACTATCACTTTAACCTACGGTTGTCCCTTATTTCGCTTCTACTTACAAGGAAGCAAGCATATGATACTTTCTGCTCATGTTTATCTAGATTATGATAAACTAGACAGAAGAATATGCTTATTAACAATGTGTTACAGCGCTGTAGAGAAAGACAAGTGAATGGAATACCTAAGAGTTTTTAGTCAAATTTAAACATCCATTAAGAATGGTACAATTCCGATGTGTTCCATCCACTTGACTTTCTCTACATCTGTGCAACAAATTATTGTTAGAAAGCTTATTCTTCTGTTTACTTCATGCTAATCGATAAAAAAATTAGCAGAAATAGTCTTATTACTTGCTTCCTTGTAAGCAGAAGCGAAATAAGGGAGTACTATACGTTAAAGTAACAGTCAAAAGCTGGTTGCTATGAGACTTCAGTTCCTTTGTTTGTATGGACAGGAGTTAACAAATTCCTGTATAAGAAAAGTATATTTTCCAAAGCTGAAACTAAAAACAAGTTATATCTCAAATACGATCTACTCCACGAAAAAACTGTATATAACAAAAAGTGTGTGTTTTAACGTCCTCTACATTTTTTGTGGGGTAAGTTTTTGTCCATCTCTTACGGTTTAGTAGTTATGCAAAATTCCGTAGAATTCATCCAGAATAAAGTAGTCTTCAGAGCCTATTCCAAGAAAATTCACGATATACATTTTATTTGTAAGGTTAAAATCTTTAATAAACGATATTTTAATCAAAATCGTTAAAGCCATTTTTGAGAAAATCAAAACTTTCAAAAAAGTTCCATATAAGGTGGTTTAGTGTGAAGGGATTTTTCTCAAAATCTTCGTGTCGCATCCCTGGAAGATACGAAACTTAAATACCAAGTATGCGATTTTACCAACTTTTCGTTTTTGATTTATCGTGTTCACGGACACACACACATACACACACATGGACATTTTTCTGGAAATCCTTTTTTTTTAATACAGGGGACCTTCCGGTTATATCTCTGTATTTAATTTTTGGATGGAAATTTTCTATACACTATGTACATAGTATTTCTGGAGAAAGTAAAGATTTTACCACCAAGGTGAGATAAACGTGTCAGATTTATGTATATATGTGAGATTATCGTCGGTTAAATAACTCAGATAGGGGATGAAACTCTTGAGGGGAAGGACTGGCAAGCGAGCCAGTCTCTTGAACAACTTCCAAATGGATTGATAAGACTAGCTCGCGCCAGTAAAACGAACGAGAGAGAGCGTATATGATATATGAGGGTTTTTCCAGGCCCTCAGCGAGAAACCCCAGAAAATATGTGCTGACAAGATCTTATACTCCATTTCCTAATAAGTGTTTATTACAAACCAATAGTCTTGTGTTTTTTATATGGTCAAGGTTGAAACAACACGCACATGTTTATACTACTACCTACGTGATGTGGTAGAGCAAGCGTTATGTTCCATCCCTTACAGTTATTTAGACTCAGTAAAGTAGATCAGTGAGGGCTTTTATTTAAGGGAATCTATGACAAATTACATAAAAAAAAATATATGTGTTCCATTCACATGCCTTTCTCTACATCTCTGCAACAAATTATTCTTAAAAAGCTTATGCTTCTATTTAATTCTTGCTAATCGAGAAAACATAGCAGAAATAGTCTTATTACTTGCTTCCTTGTAAGTAGAAGGGAAACAAGGGAGTACCATAGGTTAAAGTGATGTTCAAAAGCTGGTTGCTATGTGGCTGAAGTTCCTCTGCTTGTATGGAGAGAAGTTGACAAATTCCTGTATGAGAAAAGTATAAGCTTTACAAAGCTGAAACGAAAAACTAGGTTATCTAAAAACGGTAAACTCTACGCAATATACAGGGTTACTACAAAAGAAATAGACAACTTCAACTGCCTGTAAAACAAAAACTATTAGAGATAGCAACCTAATTATTTTGGAGGTATGTTGAGAAACTCTCAAAGTTTTGTTTGTTACTATTGATAACGCTGTAGTGTTTTGTTGGTTGTTGCAGAAGCTGAAATGGAGGAAAATCCTGTGGAAAAGGCATATTGCGTGTTGGAATTTGCTAGAACGCAATCAGCAACTGTTGTCCAACGACATTGTAGAACAGGTTACAACAAAACGCCACCGACTAGACAGTCAATCTACGACTGGTATAGAAAATTCGAGACAGCGGGATGTTTGTGCAAAGGGAAGAGCTCGGGATGACCCAAGAGTTTCGGAAGAAAACGTTGAACGTGTTCGTTCTGCCTACATAAGAATCCCAAAGAAATCGACATCTAGGGCAAGCATGCAATTACACATTCCAAAGCAAACTGTATGGAAAGTCTTGCGGAAGCGACTGCACATGATGCCTTACAGATTACAGATGTTGCAGTTTCTGAGTGAAGAAGATAAGGTCATACGGCGTGACTTTTGCATCGACATGTTGCGACATGATGAAGACGATGCTGGTTTTTGTGAGCGCATCATTTCATTTTTGTGGTGACGTGTTCTAAAATGTCGTTGGACAACAGTTGCTGATTGCGTTCTAGCAAATTCCAACACGCAATATGCCTTTTCCACAGGATTTTCCGCCATTTCAGCTTCTGCAACAACAAACAAAACACTACAGCAATACCAATAGTAACAAACAAAACTTTGAGAGTTTCTCAACATACCTACAAAATAATTAGGTTGCTATCTCTAATAGTTTTTGTTTTACAGACAGTTGAAGTTGTCTATTTCTTTTGTAGTAACCCTATATCTTAAATTGTGTGTTTTAACGTGTTCTATATCTTTTGTGTTTAGCAATTAAGGAGATGTTGCCAAAGTTCATCCAGAAAGAAGCGGTCTTCAGAGACTATTCTCAAACATTTTGAGATGTACATTTTATTTTGCATATAAATAGCTTTAATACACAGGATTTTAATCAAAATCTTTAGAGATATTTTTAAGAAAATAAACATTTTCGTAAATTTTTCCATGTAAAGGGTAATTTGTGGTGGAGGGATTTTCTTGAAAATCTTTGTGTCGCATCCTTGGAAGATACCAAACCTAAATACCAAGTTTGATTTTTAACGGTTTTTCGTTTTTGAACTATGCTGCCTACAGACGCACACACAGACAGACAGTTACACATAAGGACATATTTCTAAAAATACATTTTTTGGATTCAGGGATTCTCAAAAAATATATTTCTGGTGAAATCTCGGTATCGAATTTTTGGGTGCATTACAATAACTTCTCTATACGCTATGTACATAGTACGTGTAGAGAAAGTAAACATCTGATGTGCTCCATTCACATGACTTTCTGTATATCTCTGAAACAAATTATTGTTAAAACGCATGTCCTTGCATCTACTTCATGATAATCGAGATAAACATTAACAGAAATTGTCTTAATTACTTGCTTCCTTGTAAGTAGAAGGAATACAGTAGGTTAAGGATTGTCAAATGTTTTAAAAGCTGGTTACTATGTGGGTGAAATCTGTTTCTCTGCAGTGCCAGGAGTCGACAAATTCCCTTATATGAACAATTTAAGTAATAGCAAGGACTACCTCAAAAATGGTCGACTACACGAAAAAATGTATTTGACATAAATTGTGTGTTTTAACGTGATCTACATTTTTGTTCAATAAGTTTTTCTTTGTCTTTTACGGTTTAGTAGTCAAGCAAAATTCGGGCAAAGTTCATCTAGAATACAGAAATCTTCAGAGGCTATTCCTAGAAAATTCAAGATATATATATTATTTTCTATATAAATATCTTTAATATACGGCATTTTAATCAAAATCGTTAAAGCCATTTTAGGGAAAATCAAAATTTTGAAAAATGTTTACCTGTAAAGTGTAGTTTGGTGTGGGTTGATTTTTCCCAAAAGCTTCGTGTCGCTAAGAGAATGTTAGCTTTTAAATGCGGGAAGCAATACTTTCATAAAAATTGTATTGGCTCCACACAAACTGCAAATGTAATTACCTACTGGTTGTAAATAATTATACGAACATAAAGTTTTCCGAAGAAGGTGGTTGGCGGCTTTTAAATCATTCCCTATGGGTTTAGTTTACAAATTGCTATTATTTGCGTTACATTATTTGGCTCCGCATACATTTGTGAGCATAGCTGCCCTAAAACCAGCATCGCTGTGGACTTCGCAACGATTATTTGCCTCACTTAATAATACATCATCCTTAGTAGGAGATATTGATGGACTCGTCCAAAGTAAAGAATATCACTGAAGTAAAAAAAAGGAACTTATTTGTTCCATTCACATGACTTTCTGTATCTGTTCTGCAACGGATATGTCTCACACTAGCAGAATCGGTCTTATTGCATAGTTCCTTATAAATAGAAGGGAAATAAGGGAATACACTAAGCTAAAATGATAGTCAAATGTTTTGAAACCTGTCATTATTTTTATTAAAATTCGGTGGCCAGGGGCAAAACAAGAGAGATATTAAACTAATGAAAACTTCCCGTTTGAGAACATTTTAAGTAGGTAATTTAAAGTTGAAACCAATAATAAAGAATGTCCCGAAAACAGTTAACTCGAAAAAAATTTATGTGATAAATTGTGTGTTTTGACGATATCTATCTATCGTCCTCCGTGTTGTAATGGTTACCATGCTAACTTCATATACTCAAGGTCGCGGGTTCAAACCCGGCGGAGGGCGATGGATTTTTTCGGGTGTAAAAATCCTTAGCATGGCTTCCTTCGGAAGGGAAGTAAAGCCGTTGGTCCCGTGTCGTAGATTTATGGCATGTAAAAGAACCTCAAGCCTGATAGAGAGGCCTCTGAGCAAAATTAACCGGTCTTTCACGCCCACGCCCAGTATAGAATGGGACGCTGAGAATCACAGTAATTAAAGAGTGTCCATAAATAACACGCCATTTCATTTCACTTTCTTTGACGATATCTTCAGTTTTTGTTCTATCACTTACAGTCTACCATATATGCAAAGTCATCTAGAACCTACAAGTTTTCAGAGGCTATTCCCAAAAATGTTCAGATTTACATTACGTTTATAATAATATCTCAAACATATGATAACTTAGTCAAATCGTTAGAGCCATTTTTGAGAAAATCATAATTTTGGAACAATTAAAAAGCTAAATGATAGTTGGGGTGAGGGGATTTTCCTGAAAAGCTTTCTGTCACATTCTAGGAAAATACTGCACATAAATACAAAGTTTGGTGTGCAACTGATTTTTCGTTTATGAGTTATGCTGTCCACAGGCAGACACCCACACGGCCCTTTTTCTAAAATTCTGATGGGTTACATTTATCTGACTTTTTCTACTTCTCAGTAACAAATTACTGTTAAAAGGTGTATTCTTCTATTTATTTTATGGTAATTGAGATAAATATCAGCAAAGTCTTATTACTTGCTTTCTTCTAAGTAGACGGAAAATAAGTGAATAAACCAGGCTAAACCGAGAGTCAAATATTTTAAAAGATGGTTGATATGTAATTGAAAACCTCCCATACTGAAAAGTTTTAAGTGCTTTAAAACTGATTAAAATAAAAGGAATATCTAAAAAAAATGTATATATCATCTCCACGAAAATAAATAAATAAATAAATATATATATATAACCTAAATAGTGTGTTTCAATGAGGTTTACATTTTTTACAGTCATTATTTTTCTTATCTCCTACAGGTTACAAGATGTGAAATGTCTTCCAGAATAAAGAGGTACTCAGAGGCGCAATTCCTAGAAGACTCAAGATACACACTTTATTTGTAAGGTAAATTTCTTTAATATGAGATATTTTAATCAAAATAGACGACACAACTGGTTAAACATAAGAGAGAGACAAGAACTTACTGGTCATAAAATCTCAATAAAACTCACAATTTAAATCATATATTACTTTCTCTACACGTTAGATGTACATAGTGTATAGAGAAGGTATTTTATTGCACCCAAAAATTCGATACCGAGATTTCACCGGAAATGTATGTTTTGAGACTCCCTGAATAAAAAAAAAAAGCATTTTTAGAAAAATGTTCGTGTGTGTGTGTGTGTCTGGGCTGTATAGCTTAAAACCGAAAAGTCCGTTCAAAAACCAAGCCTGGTATTTAGGTTTGGTATCGTACAAGGATGCGACACGAAGATTTTCAAGAAAATCACCCCACCCCCAACTACCCTTTACATGGAACTTTTTTCGAAAACTTTTATTTTCTCAAAAACGGCTCTTACAATTTTGATTAAAAGATCGTGTATTTACCTGACAAATAAAATGTATATCTGGATTTTTTTGGGAATAACCTCTGGAGATTAATTTATTCTGAATGTATTTTACGGAATTTTGCATAACTGCTAAACCGTAAGAGATGGACAAAAACTTAACACACAAAAACTGTAGAGTACTTTAAAACACACAATTTATTTTAAGTATTCTTTGTTATTGGTTTCAGCTTTAAAAAACGTACACTTTTCTCATACAGGAATTTGTCAACTCCTGTCCAAACAAACAAAAGAACTTCAGTCACATAGCAACCAGCTTTTGACTATCACTTTAACTTATGGTACTTCCTTATTTCGCTTCTGCTTACAAGGATGCAAGTAATAAGGCTATTTCTGGTAATTTTTTCTCGATTAGCATGAAGTAAATAGAAACCTAATATTTTTAAAATAAATTGTTGCAGAGATGTAGAGAAAGTCATGTGAATGTAACACATCAGCTAACAACTTTCAATATACTTTTTGTTATTATTTAAAACACGTAAACTTTTCTCCACGGAAATGTATTATATCTGTTTATTTTGTTTTACTCCTGGGCGTGCTAGGAGAAACGAATTTCAGTCACATAAGATCCAGCTTTTAAAATATTTGGCTATTGCTTTAGCCTATTGCATTGCCTTGTTTCCGTTCTGTGTGTTTTATTACGGTGTTTAACGTCGGGCTTTACTGCATTGGCACCGCAGGGAATGACATTGATAATACATGGAATGATGGTGGAATGCGATGGCGGGGGAAACCGGAGAACCCGGAGAATACCCGCCTCTTCGCCGCTTTGTAAACCACAAATCCCACATGCGGTCACCTGGAAGCGAACGCGGACCACCTAAATGGGAGTGGGCTAGGGGTAACATACTAGCCTCTGGTTCCCGAGTCCGCGGGTTCAACTCCGACATAGGGTGATGGATTGTTTTTATTTGCATAGCCCCCTTTAACATGAATGGCAATATTTGGGGCTTTGACTTGTGAAACTGTAAGTTCAGAACATTAGGTTAATAAACTTTATATTACTAAACACACGCACATTCACTCTCACATTCATACTTCTGGTTAAAGAAATATTCGCCGCCCCAGCCGGGAACCAAACCTGGTATCTCCGAGTGAGAAGTCAGCACGCTGACCACTCGACCACGGAGGCAGCCATGGGTTTTTTTCTTGGGTGTAAAAATCCTAGCATGGCTTCCTTCAGAAGCTAAGTAAAGCCGTTGGTCCCATTCGTAGAGTTACGTCACGTAAAAGAACCTCAATCCTGATGAAGAGGCCTCAGAGCAAAATTAAGCTGTTTCCACATCCAATATAGAATGAGACCACAGCAGTTACAGAGCGTCCTTAAATTAAACTCAATTTGAATTCAAATTATTTCCTTTCTATTTATAAGGAACAAAGTAATTTCTGTTAAAGTTATTTTGTTTAGCATGAAGTAGATAGAAAATTACACTTTGTAAGAATAGTTTGTAACACAACAGAGAAAGTTATGTGACTGGAACACATCAGACGTTTTATAGGTTGAATTTCACAGTAAAAGTAAAAATAATAACAATAATATGCAAGGAAAGAAAAATGAACTCTCATAGCACTTTTAAATAAAGTAGTATTGTCGAAATTCAAATGGTTATACGTTTAATTTACAAACCAGTGGTTTACTAAGTTACAATTGTACAACAGTAACATAACCTCCAAAGAGACAAGTAATAAACTGCGCAGTTACCCTAAGGCAGTTCAAAACCAAGAAGCAGTCCTACAAATCATTTGTTTTGGTTTCTTTCATGGCCTTCGTCATTTCCTCCCTTCGCAAGAGCAGACAGGTGGCCTTGTCTTTTTTATTTCTCTGCTAAGGTCAGTAGAAGTGAAACTAACCAGTAAATTAGAGAATCTAAAATTATGTATGAGGTGGTTATAGTTTAGTTAACATTTTATATTAGCTGTATTTGTGGGGACGGTTTTATAGCCCTTTTTAAATAGAATAAAGTAAATTCTAAAACTTACGAAAATATTTTATCGTACAGATACTTGTAATTGAAGCCGTTGCTGTGCAGAAACGACATAAGAAAACTTGGACTTTAAATTAAGGTGATAGTTATTAGCACAACGGGTGGGATAAAGTAAACAAAATTTACTCGTTGCTCCGGTAACAAGTGGGATAAAGTAAACAAAATTCACTCGTTGCTCCGGTAAACAAATAAATGGTTGATAACTACAAATTTTCTATAACTTTTTAACTTCTTTTCGTATAATTTCCGTGAAGTCGTCGTAATAAAGTCTCAACTGCTTCTTCTGCTTCATTTAATATCTTTTCGAACCGGTATATTAACGTATACTTATTAAATTTGAAACTAGCACCAATAAAAACATAATTAGTATTCATACCTAGCTTACCATATTTTTAACTATAAGAATGCCAAAATTCAATACCTCATTCCTTATTTAATTAATTACAATTTCTTGTAAAATCATTAACTGAATATTTGTCATGTATTAATTTATCGTATCTATAGGACAAACCTCTATTATCCACTCCCCTTCGGGCCGCGTTTTAAATTGTTCTATTCATGGATAAACTCTCTGTTTATCCACTTGTATAATACATAACTATTATCCCACCCTATACACCTCATATTTACATTTTGTGTATCCTAGGAAACAACAAAAATGAATATTTCATCGTGAAGGAAAGCAAGTACTACATTTCGTTGTAAAATCTTTTCATTCCTTTGGCAGCTCCTCATTCTTTAAATGATAAAAGTTCCTTGTCATATAAGTCTTTCGAATTGCCAGGTAAATAATAATAAGTCTAGATTTTGCAGCATAATCTGAAACTTCTTCGGGAATATTAATTTTCTTCCATTTACTGATTTATTTGGTATAGTTTAAACCACCAGAATTGAAACCGTTTATTCCGGCGGGTTACGTAGCAACGAACAAACAAAACACTACCTACGTCACGTCTAAAATTCAATTCCTCATGAATGACGACTCTAATAATATTAATATTAATAAATATAAGAATATTTCAGTTAATACTAGGATAGGATAAAACGTTGTGTATTACACGTGGCTTATTAGACTGTTATTTGCTCATGAGAAATTGGAACACTCACAAATAATAGTCTATTTAAAACTCATAATATATATATATATATATATTTCCCTTTTAGTGATATTTAACTACGGCTTTATTGAAGCTATAAATGAGTCGTTTTTATTACTTTCTCTAACCCCATATGTACAATGTACATAGGGATAGAGAAGGTACTGTAATGCACCCAAAAATTTAATATATATTTCACCGGAAATATATGTTTTCGGGTCCCCTGAGTCCGAAAAAAAACATTTTTAAAAAAAGGTCCGTGTGTGTATGTGTCTGTCTGTCTGTGGAAAAGACCGTTAAATACCAAACTTGGTATTTAGGTTTAGTTTCTTCCAAGGATGTGACACGAAGATTTAAAAAAATAATGCCCCATCACAAACTACTCTTTACATGGAAAAAAATTCGAAAATTTTGATTTTCTTAAAAATGATTAAAGATTTTGATTAAAATCCCGTATATTAAAACTATATATGTCCGAAATAAAACGTATATCTCGAATTTTTTGAGAATAGCCCTTGAAGACCTGTTTATTCTGGATGAATTTTGCCGAATTTTGCTTAACTGTTAAACCGTAAGAGAGAGAAATACACTCCATACACAAAAAATGTACATCACGACAAAGCACACTATTTATGTCCTTTACGTTTTTGTTGTAGAGGTAACCGTTTCCGAGATATTCCTAGTTATTGGTTTCAATTGTGAATTACTTAAACTTTTCTCAGAAAGGAAGTGTCCGTTTTTCTTTTGTTCTACTCCTGGCCAAGCAAAGAAGTGATTTGCAATGACAATCGCATAACGTTAGCTTTTAAAACATTTGACAATCACTTTAGCATAGCGTATTCCCTTATTCCCTTTTAATTATCAGGAACTAAGTAATAAGAACATTCTGCTAATATTTATCTCCATTATCATTGTGCACAAAGAAGAATAATCTTTTGTAGGAGATTTGTAGAGCAGCTAGAGAAAGTCAGTGAGTGTAACACATCAGATTTTTTATAGACACTTCAAACTATATTCCTGATTTTCTGGCATTCCGTTTCTTATAGGGTTCCACACTCAATATGTTCTATACGATGTAACGTTTCACCATTTATTTAAAACATTTAAAACATGGATTTATTTTTTTTGGAAACACTGCTCCTGTTTTGATTAATAAATTATTGCATATTCAAAATCAAAAGGTTTGGAGAGTACAATCAACAATGATTAGAGCTAATATAAGATTTCTGATAAGTTCCATTCACTTGACTTTGTATACATTTCTATAACAAATTATTGTTAAAAGTCTTATAATTCGATCTACTTCATGCTAATCAAGATAAGCATTAGCAGAGATGGTCTTGTTATTTGGTTTTTGTTGATCAAAACTAAAATAAGGGAATACATTACGCTAAATCGATACTCGAATCTTTTAAAATCTGGTAGCTATATGGTTGATATCCGATTCTTTGATGGACCATGAGTTGACAACTTATCGTATGAGAAAAGTTTAAGTATTTTAAAACGGAAATCAATGACGAGGAATATCTAAAGAATGGCCAACTCCCGAAAATAATACATATGTAATAAATTGTGTGTTTTAACAGATATACATTTATGTGTGTAGTAGGTTATTGTCTTATTCCTTACAGTTTGGCAGTTATACAAAACTCATCCATAATATTTGCCATATAAATATATATAATATGCGGTATTTTAATTAAACTCTTTAGAGCCATTTTTGAAAACACTAAAACGTTCGACATCTTTCTTTTCATAGTAGGTGTATTTTGGGGTTGGTGATTTTCCTAAAAAATCTTCGTGTTGCATACTTGGATGATACTCAACTTAATACCAGGTTTGATATTTTACCGACTTTTCTGTTTTGAAAAAGCGTATTCACGGACACAGACACACACGGAAGTTTTTCCAAAATTGCTTTCCTGGATACAGACGTCCCTTAAATATGTATTTATCGGGAAATATTGTTATCAAATTTTTGGGTGGAGTACAACACGTGCAGTATTTTCCATGTATAATTTAGAGGAGGTAAACAAAAACTGATATGTTCCATTCACATGAATTTCTCTTCATCTCTGCAGCAAATTATTGATAAAAAGCTTATGCTTCTATTTACTTCATGCTAAACCAGTAAAAAAATCTGATGTGTTCCATTCACATGACTTTCTCTATGTAAATTATTATTGTTAATAAGCTAATCTTTTATTTATTTCATGCTAATCTAGAAAAATTAGCAGAAATAGCCTTGTTTCTTGCTTTATTGTAAGTAGAAGCGAAATAAGGGAGTACCATAGGTTAAAGTGAAAGCCAAAAGCTGGTTGATATGTGACTGATGTTCCTTTGTTTGTATGGAGAGGAGTTGACAAATTCCCGTATGAGAAAAGTATAAGTTTTTCAAAGCTGACACCAAGAAAAAGGAATATCTCAAAAGCGATCAACTCCACGAAAAAAAATGTGTATAACATAAATTGTGTGTTTTAACGTGCTCTACATTTTTTGTGGGTTAAGTTTTTGTCCATTTCTTACGGTTTAGTAGTTATGAAAAATTCATCCAGAATAAAGTAGTCTTCAGAGGCTATTCCCAGAAAATTCAAAATTATACATTTTATTTGTCTGGTAAATAACTTTAATATACGATATTTTAATCAAAATCGTTAGAGCCATTTTTTAGAAAATCAAAATTTTCGAAAAAAAACTCCATGTAAAGGGTAGTTTGGCGTGGCGGGGCTTCTCAAAATCTTCGTGTCGCATCCCTGGAAGATACTAAACCTAAATACCAAGTTTGGTATTTTACCGACTTTTCGTTTTTGAGTTATCGCGTTCACAGACACAAGGACACACGGACACACTGACACATGGACACACACACGGACCTTTTTCTGAAAATACTTTTTTGGATACAGGGGACCCTAAAACATATCTATATTTCCGGTGAAATCTCTGTATCGAATTTTTTGGTGGAGTGCAATACATTGTCTATACACTACGTACATAGTGAGTATAGGGAAAGTAAAAATAGCTGAAACAGTCTTATTCCTTGCTTCCTTGTAAGTAGAAGCCCAATAAGGGAATACCATAGGTTAAAGCTATAATCAAATGTTTGTTGCTATGTGATTGAAGTTCCTTTATTTCTATAAATAGGAGCTGACAATGTATGTTTTGTAAAGCTGAAACTAAAAACAAGGAATATTTCAAAAACGACAAACTCCACCTAAAAATGTATACAACATAAATAGTGTGTTTTAACGCGTTCTGTTTTTAAATGATAAATTTTTGTCCATCTCTTCCGGTTTAGCAGTTATACAAAATTCCGTAAAATTCATCCAGAATAAAGTAGTCTTCAGAGACTATTACCAGAAAATTCAAGATATGCATTTTATTTGTCAGGCAAATATCTTGAACATACGGTATTTTAATCAAAATCGTTAGAGGCATTTTTAAGAAAATAAAAAATATCGAAAAAAGTTTCATGAAAGGGTAGTTTGTGGTGGTGGGTTTTTTTTCCTCAAAATCTTCGTGTCGCATCTCTGGAAGATACTGAACCTAAATACCAAGTTTGGTTTCAAGATGTCTTCTAGTTTTTGAGCTATGCTGTCCCCAAACACACACACACACACGGACATGTTTCTAAAACTGTTTTTTTTTTTTTTTTTTATTCGGGTGGGCTTCAAACATGTATTTCGGGTGAAATCTCGGTATTGAATTTTTGGGTGGAACAATACATTCTCTATACACTATGTGCATAGTACGTGTAGAGAAAGTAAAAAACAAAGATAAAGAAAACAAACACTCGCCGACCATTAATTAGCAGAGAACGTGTTTCCTGTTCGCGCGAAATGCTTACTGGGTATCAAAACACGCGAGTCAGAAAAGCTGGAAATTGTGTTCAATTATCAACATCACTTCATGTAAAAAACTGAGCCTTTTTGCTGATATGCCACGTGGGCCTGGTGGGCAAGATGAAGTGCGGCATAAATTATACCGGGGTCTCCATCCAAGGACGCCAGCTACGATAATAACTGCAAAATATACTTTGGTTAGAACCTTTAGTGCGAGTAGAAGGGGGAGATGACGTAATGCATCCTCACCGGTGACTATCACAAAGTGTTGCCACACGTACTGGATATAGCCACCTGTTCTTATCTACCCTACCAAAAGTATATACGTAGTAAGTCGAGAAGGTACTGCATTCTACCCAAAATTTCGATACCGAGACTTCCTGAATCCGAAAAGAAAATCTGACGCGTTCCATTCACATAACTTTCTCTACATCTCTGCAAAAAATTATTGTTAAAAAGCTTATGCTTCTATTTACTTCATGCTAATCAAGAAAAAATTAGCTGAAATAGTCTAATTACTTGCTTCCTTGTAAGCGGAAGCGAACTAAGGGGGTACAATAGATTAAAGTGACAGCCAAAACCTGGTTGCTATGTTACTGAAGTTCCTTTGTTTGTATGGACAGGAGTTGACAAATCCCCTATAAGAAAAGTATAAGTTTTTAAAGCTGAAACTAATAATAAAGAATATCTCAACAACGATCAACTCCACGAGAAAAAAATGCTTGACATAAATTGTGGGTTCGTGATCTATATTTTTGTGTAGTAAGTTTTTGTCTATCTCTTATGGTTTACCAGTTATGCAAAATTCAATAAAGATCGTCCAGAATAAACAAGTCTTCGAAAGCTACTCTCAAAAATTCAAGATATATATTTTATTTGGCATTTAAGTATCTTAAATATAAGATATTCTAATCAAAAGCGTTAAGAGCCATTTTTGAGACGGTCAAAATTTTAGAAATTTTTTCCGTGTAAACGGTAGTTTGGGGTGGAGCGTTTCTTGAAAATCTTCGCGTCTCATCCCTGAAAGATACCAAACTTAAATACGATGTTTCGTGTTTAACGGTCTATTCGTTTTTGAGCTCTGCTGCCCACAGACACACAGACACACATGATCTTTTGGATTCCGGGGGACCCAAAGAATTTCTTTCCAGTGAATTCTCGGTATTTAATTTTAGGGTGCAATGCAATACCTTCTCTATATGTTATGTACATAGTACGTGTAGAGAAAGTAAACTTTTAAAACATATTCATGTGTATGTGTATGTGTTGTCAGCATAGCTCAGAAACGAAAATTCGGTTAAATACCAAACTTAATAAATTTCAATATATTTCAAGGATGCGACACGAAGATTTTCAAGAAATTCGCCACACCGCAGTTACCTCATATGGAACATTTTTCGAAAGTTTTGATTTTCTCAAAATTGTCTGTAACAATTTTGAATAAAATTCCATATACTTAAGATATTTTCAGGAAAAACGAAACGTATATTTTTAATTTTCTGGAAATACCTTTTGAAGACCTCTTCATTGATTGCTTTTTAACTAATAAATCGCACACAAAAACTTGTTACATAAACGAAGTACAACGTTTTAAAACACACAATTTATGCAATATTCATTTTTCATAGAGTTGTTTTTGAGGTATTCCGAGTTATTGTTCTCAATTTTAAGGTACATATAATTTTATGAAATGGAAACATATTGTTTTCGCCTCTGTTTTATTTTTACTCTTAACAACCAAAAAGAATTGAATTTCAATTGTTTCACATAGAAACCAGCTGATAAAATATTTGACTATGGTCTTAGTCTAGTGTACTTCCTAATTTACCTTCTACTTACAAAGAGGCAAGTAATAATACAATGTCTGCTAATTTTCTCTGGATGTGTTGAAAATTATCTTTTGTATGAAAATTATTTCGCAACACATAGAGAAATTCAGGTGATGAAACCCAACAAATTTGTAGAAAAAGTTGCGTTTATATGTGTGCGCGTGTGTCTATGGGAAGCACAACTCAAAAACCAAAAGTTTGAACGCAAGCACCGAATTTACGTAAATTAAAAGTAGCTTACAAGTAAGCCAGAAGATTTTCAACAAATTTTCCCGTCTTAAGAAACTTAACATGGAAGATTCTCAAAATTTGCTTTACAACGGACACGGTGAGCGCATGGTAAGCGTTGATAGGGCAAAAAGAAGGTGAAACAATAACAAGGAATATCTCGGAAACGGCCAGCTCCAGAACAAAGTGTAAACGACATAAACTGTGTGTTTTAACGAATCTACATTTTTTTACAGTTTACCAGTTACAGAAAAGAATGAGTAGGACTTTAGTTTCATTTGCCATTTATGCATGTATATATATTTATTTAAAACATTAAAAATAAGTATTTTAGAAACATTTTCAAAGTAAAGAGTAGTTTGGGGCGGATTTTTATCAAAATGTTTATGTTGCCTCTTTGGGAGATACTTAACTTAAACACCAAGTTTGGTATTTAACAGACCTTTCATTTTTGAGGTATGGTGCACACACACTGACCTTTTTCTAAAATGCTATTTTAGATACAAGGGGTCTCAGAGGATATATTTCCGGTAATATCTCGGTTTATAATTTTTAGGTGGAATACAATACCTTCTTTGTCTTCTATGTACGTTTTACATATTCGCTAAAGAAAGTAAAAATTGGTAACAAACAGCCCACCATTGGAAAATGAAATCTAAATTAACGTTGGCTCTCCGTGGTGTAATGGTTACCATACTAAGTTCATATACCCATGGTCGCGGTTACGAATCCGGTGGAGGACGATGAATTTCTCGGGCATGACTTCCTTTGGAAGGGAAGCAAAGCCGTTGCTCCCGTGTCGTAGATCTACGTCGCGTAAAAGAACCTGAATCCTGATAAAGAATCCTCTGAGCAAAATTAAACCACCTTTCCTGCCCAGTATAGAATGGGACGCTGAGAACCACAGCAGTTAAAGAAACTCTATTTACATTTCATTTCAAAATTAAGATCTCGTAAAACATGCGTTGTGTTCCATTTAGCACCATGTGTCACATAAGGAGAACGTGGAGTTTAATCATCTTGTTCAATCTTCTCTTGAACCAAAATGGTGAACGATTATATCCCCTTTTTATAGCACCTCAGCTACCCGCTCCCTCTTCAGGTCTACTCCGAGGTTTGTGGTTGTGTACGTGCAACTACTCTTACTCAGATGAGTGGAGTTGGAACATTCTGCTCTAGAGTTGGTTCACCACTCTGTCCCTCAGTAATAAGCTAGTAGTTTATATACATTTACGTAACTGTGCGCTCGCTCTGATCTAATACCAAATTCTTGAAACTACACACACGAGTGAGTGGCTTCAAATTTGTGAGGCTCTTCTGCGATCCTAGATTAATAAACTCGCACTTAATTAATGTGGAGCGACGCATCATTTAAGGACGAAGTTTGGTGGCGTAAGACATGTCAGCCTTGTTATCTTCATCAGGTTGAAGGACGGATGTCTCATTAAATGTAGATGACGTACATGCCCCCCCCCCCCACCTTACATATTCAGGCGATGCTACTGCCAGCTTATCGCTCACAAAATTGTTCTCAAATTTCCATCAGCGATCTTCTGCTCCTAACGTGAGATTTCGCACTTTAACTCTTCATAAAGTTATATAGAAAGAAAACCTTCGGATGAGTGAGTTTATTAGACCGAGCGAAAGGGCACTGTGGTAACGTCTGAGTCACTCATTTCGGGAGGTCGAGATCTACTGAAACATGTACTTCTTCATTGGTAGGGCGGGTTCAATACCAGGGACGTTCAATAAGTCCTTAGAAAAGATACTTATTTATTGAATTTCAAAAATGTAATTCCTATTTTACAATTATATATTTCGACTATAGTTGTAACGGGGTACACTCAGCCTCGTGAGGTCCCTGGGGGGAGAATTGAGGAGCTACTTGACGGAGAAATAGCAGCTCCAGGTCAAGAGGACCGCATCAACCGGCGCTGACCACGTCTCACCCTCCGATACTGTACTCCATCCATGACGTCTGTCATGGACCGAGATGGGGACGCAGCGGCCGGGCGGTAGTCCACGGTTTCTTGTGAGCTGTCGTGCCATGGAGTTATTATGATTACTATAGTTGTAAACAACGTGTACCTTTACATAATAACAGCTAATAGTATAAATGCCATAACCAAAATTTAGCATTTATGTAAATAAACAAATAATAAAAATTGAAACATATTCTTTGGAAATATGAAAAAGTTATTCACATAACTGTATTTATTCTTTTGAATATAAAGAGAACGAAGGTAATTATTTATAATGAATTAAATATATTGACAAATATTTTACCAGAAAAAAATATCTTTGGTATACCTACTTTTTTACTTTCTCTATACGCACTATGTACTTAGTGCATAAAGAAAGTATTGTATTGCACGAAAAAATACGATCCCGAGATTTCACCAAAAGTATATGTTTTAAGATCCCTGAATCAAAAAAAAATATTTTTAGAAAAATGCGCGTTTGTGTGTGTGTGTGGGGGGGCAGCTTAGTTAAAAAATGAAAGGACCGCTAAAAACCAAACTTAGTATTTCATTTTGGTATCTTCCAAGGATGCGACACGAAGATTTTCAAGAAAATCCCTCCACACCAAACTACCCTTTACTTTTTACGAAAATTTTGATTTTCTTGAAAATGTATGTAACGATTTTGATTAAAATATTGTATATTTAAGATTATTGCTTGCTAAATAAAATGTATATCTTGAATTTTCTGGGAACAGCCTCTGAAGATCACTTTTTTCTGGATGAATTTTACAGATTTTTGTTTAACTGCTAAGCCGTAAGAAATGGACAAAAAGTATAGAACACATTAAAACACATAATTTACGTTATATATGTTTTTTTCGTGGAGGTGATCGTTTTATAGATATTCCTTGTTTTTAGTTTCAGCTTTGAAAAACTCGTACTTTTCTCTTACAGGAATTTGTTAACTCCGGTCCATACAAACAAAGAAACTTCAGTCACATAGCAACCACCATTTCACTATCACTTTAGCCTATGGTACTCCTTTATTTCGTTTCTACTTACAAGGAAGCAAGTAATAAGACTATTTGCATGAAATAAATAGCAGCATGGTATTTTAATCAAAATCGTTAGAGCCATTGTTAAGGAAATCAAAATTTCCAAAAAATTTTCCTTGTAAAGTGTATTTGGGGGTGGGGGGATTTTCTAGAAAATCTCCATGTCGCATTCTTGGGAGATACTGAAATTAAATACGAAGTTTGGAATTTACGGACTTTTCGTTTTTGACCTATGCTGCCCACATATACTCATACACACACACACATGGACATTTTTCTAAAAATCCTCTTTTTTTGTATTCAGGGTATCCTAAAACATACATTTCTGGTGAAATTTCGACATTAATTTTTGCGTGGAATACAATAAATATTTTCTTTATTCACCATTTACATTTTAACTGTGGGCTAGAGAAAGTAAAAATGGTTTTACATACTTTAGTGCTATAGATCTTAAAAATTGAATAATTTAAAGATCTATGAATGTAATTGAAATGAAATCTTTAATTTGAAAAATTATAAAGATATGTTTAAGATATTAGGGATAAAGTATTTATCTACATATTTATTGAGTTTTCTTTTAGTATTTGTAGCAAAATGTGTAATCTAACTTTTTCTGTAAAAGTTTATCTCGATTAACATGAAGTTGATATAAAAATAAACGTCAGTGGGTAGAAAACACTCTCAGAGTTTTAAACATGGATGTATAGCTTAGGCATATCTTGTACTGAAAATCTGTTGGTATAGAAGGACAGAGGAATGTCGTATTTATTGATCATGGTATCAAAGCGAAACGCTACTACTTTGAATGTGATGCCATCGCTTTGTTGTTAGCCAACAGAATTACCAACTTTTGAGCACAAGTACAAAAACCCATCGTGGCACACAATGTGCTAAAAGGGCGCACTCAATGACTCGATTTATGTCGTGTTTTATTGGAACCGTTTTAACAGTTCATCCTCTACTACATAGCCAATCACATTAACACACATGCATTTGTGGTCAGCAACTATGATGGGATCATTACCAACATTTGATGTGACAACATCGTCCATAATAAATAATAATAAAAACATGGAGGGGACGCAGCTCGTGTCTGTCAACAGCTGATTTAGTAGATATAGCCTAAACTGGCCACGTTACACGCTTTTGTTATTTGCTTATTGTTCTATCGAAATATCGAGCATAAAATTAAGGATAGAAGGTACAGAACTGACGTAGTAACACTTTCTTTTGCTAATGGGACCATTGAAGAATGGAATGAATTGCTGCCCTCTGACCTTGAAGAAATGTAGGAATAATTTAAAGAGAATAAATGTTAGATAATTATTTAAGTAAATATTGTGAAGTAATTAATGGTCTCAAAAACTGTGTTCATATATATTATTATTAATGTATTTATAAGTAATGTATAGTATTAATGTTGAAGCTTAATAGAAACTGTTTATAAACATGCTAATAATAGCTTTAAGGGTTGCTATACTGAATTATATGTAGTTAGACAGTTAAAAAATATGATGTTATCCATTCACAACTTTCCCATCATCTCTGCAACAAAGTATTGTTAAAAAGCTAATGCTTCTATTTACTTCATACCAATAGAGAAAAAATTAGCAGAAATAGTCTTATTACTTGCTTCCTTGTAAGTAGAAGCGAAATAAGGGAGTAGCATTAGTTAAAGTGATAGTCAAAAGCTGGTTGCTATGTGACTGAAGTTCCTTTAATTGTACAGACAGGAGTTGACAAATAAACGACAACTAATAACAGGGAATATTTTAAAAACGATTAACTCTACGAAAAAATGTATATAAAGTATATTATGAGCTTTATGTTCTCTACGTTTTCTGTATGGTAAGTTTTTGTCCATCTCTTACGGTTTAGCAGTTATGCAAAATTCGGCAAACTTCATTCAGAGGTCTTCTGAGACTATTCTAGATATACATTTTATTCGGGGTGCAAATAGCTTTATTATACGTGATTTTAATCATAATCGTTAGTTATTTTTAAGAAAATGAAACTTTTCGAAAATTTTTCCATGTAAAGGATAGTTTGGAATGGGAAGCTTTTCTTGAGAATTTTCGTGTTTCATCCTTGGAAGATACTATACCTAAATACCAGCACACACACGGAGCTCTTTCCAAAGATGCTTTTTTCTTTTGGATTCAGGGGTACCAAAAACATGTATTTCCGGTGAAATCTCGTTATCGAATTTTTGGGTGCAATACAATACCTTCTCTATACACTATGTACATAGTACGTGTAGAGAAAGTAAAAATGTAAATATAATATGTTGTATCACTATTCTTAATTTAACTGTAAGGTAATTATTGTAAGTGAATTTGGTAGGTACATTCAACTCTGACACCGGGCAGTAGCCAATTGCAGAGAATGCCTACCTACCTATCTACTCGATGTAGCTTTATTATACGAGGGCTGTCCCAGAAGTACCCGACCTAACAAATAAAGTACAAAAATGTTGGGGAAAACATCTTTATTTGTTTACATAGTCTCCTTTCGACTCGATACACTTTTCCCAGCGATGTTCAACAGCTTCGATACCTGTTTATAGTGAGGTCTGCAAAATAGCCATCAAGTGCAGACTCCACCTCTTCATTGTTGGCAAATCTTGTACCACCAAGCCATTTCTTTAAGTTTGGAAACAGAAAATAATCAGAAATCTGGCGAATAGGGTGCATAGGAAGCAATTCGAACTTTAACTTCTGATTTTGGCCACGGTGATAATGAACGTGTGAACTGGTGCATTGTCTTGATGAATTTTTTTTTTTTTTTTGCTAAATACGGCCGTTTTTTCTCGATTTCGTATAGTATTCTCCATTGATTATTTTCCTTTTTTGAGATAATCAATGAAATTATCCCGCGTGCGTCCCAGAAAACTGTGAGCATGACCTTGCCTGCTGATGGAACTGTCTTCACCTTCTTTGGAGCCGATTGTCGCCTTCCAATCCACTGTTTTGATTGTTGCTTCGTCTCAGTGAGATGTGATAGACCCAAATTTCATCCATTTCTATGAATCGACGCAAAATCTCAGCTTTATTGCAGCGAAACATTGCCAAACACTCGACTGAAACATCTTCATGACACTTTTTTGTTCCATTGTGAGCAAACGCGGCACCCACCTTGCACACAACTTTCTCATATCCAAATTTTCAGTCAGTATGCAATATATACAGAACTTTTTGAAATGTCTGTAATGTCTACTAGCTTGCGCACTTTCAGTCGACGGTCATCCAATACCATTTTGTGGATTTTATTTACAATTTCTGAACTGGTAACCACATTTGTTTGATCACTGCGATGTTCGACTTGGCAGCTCGTACGGCAGCTTAAACTCTGCCACTCAATATTTCACTGTTGAAAACGAAGGAACAGACTCCGTCTAAGTAGATTATAACTCAGGTTTAATATTAGTTGCACTAAGACCTTTCAAATGAAAGTATTGTATCACATAACGATGACCAGTTTTATCCATGTTTATAAATTCGCTGAGAGCATTAACTAATGATTACTGCCAAACAAATGCTAAACGATGTAAAAACCGCCAAACTTCAAACTTAAGCTTTCTAAGGTTGGTACCAATGTTGTTGTTTGAAACAACCACTATCTATGCGTCAGATCGGGTACTTCTTGGTCAGCCCAAGTATGTTATTGAAACTTATACTTCAGTGCAATCCATATAAGCCTGAACCATTTTGAAAGTTCATAATTTCTCTCTGGAAACTCATAGAAATGTGAAATTTGTTTTAATATCAGCAAAAATCAGGTAAAATCGTCAACAATCGCGGCAACAATCGATCAGTGCCATCTGTTGACTATGTTGATGATTTCAACGGAAATTACGAGCATTGTCACGGCATTGTAGACTGTTGCAGCTTTTTGACACGTGTCATGTGAATAGCCTGACTCAATCGACGCAACGATTTGTTTGGAGAGTTCACTAACTAGCCTTCTTCCAACATTTGTAATAGTCTCTGCACTCAATGGTGGTCTATGTTTTCCACTCTCACTGACAAGTATACCTGATCTTGCTAGCAATAAAATTGTTGCCTTTGTCGGAACATCCCGTGCATTAAATTCTCTTCGAAATTATCGTTATGTTACCAAGGAATTTGTCCTCGAAATGAAAACTCGCTCACGAAGTGTTTGCTGTTATGACTGCAAAGTTATGCAAAAATCCACCAGAAAAGGTTATATAAAATTCAAAATATACATTTAGTAATATTGTGAATAACTTTAACAAACGGTATTTTAATCAAAATCTTTAGAGTCGTTTTTGAGAGAAAACAAGAAAACAAATTCATGTAAAAGGTATTTTGGGTTCGGAGGGTTTTTTAAGTCTTCATGTCGCACCCTTGAAAGACAAACTTAAATACCAAATTTGTTAATTAACCGTCTCAAAGTTTTTGAACTATGCTGTCCTCAGTCACGGACGCACACACGGACCTTTTTCTAAAAGTGCGTTTTTTTGATTCAGTGGGCCTCAAAACAATTATCTTGATTACGAATGTTTTTTTAATTACAATATCTACCTCCTGTATATACCATGCATATAATTCGTGATCATAAACTTTAACTTTTTGTTTTTATTCAGGGGGTTTCGGAATAGCTGTTTACAGTGAAATACACATAGTACGTGTAGAGAAAGTAAATATCCTTATCCGGGTAAGTCTAACAGAGATTCAAACTCGGAACCTCCTGAATGATAGATGTGCTACCACAACGCTACAGAGGCGGGGTTACTCTTTCTTTATATAACCGTATAAATAATGCGACTTTTACTTTTCTGGTTCCTCAAAAATTGCTGTTCCACAAACAAGCGAGTATTTTCACACTTCTGGTAAATTTAGCCGATGAATTTATTGCCTCCAAACCCCAAAAGTGTTATGGCGTTACTTAATTTTCACACAAAGTAGTTTTGAAAAATGTTTGGTATCGGGTATATTATCTAGTGAACACAGTGTTTGTCTTTTAGAGGCTGTTGTTACTTTTTCTGGGTTAGATACAACACGATATTTGTATTACAATAGCCTCATGTTACAAGAGAAGCAAGTTATTTGTGTTGACTAAGTTATTTTTCTTGAAAATCTTTGTGTTGCATCCTTGGAAGGTACTAAATTTAACCCTACATTACGTGGATTATTTTGTTACTTAGACCGCTTTCCTTATAATTCACAACCTGAATTTTATATCCCTTTCACTAGCACCACAACTGAAGCGAATGAATAGCCGTGATCGTTAGTGCGATACGTAATGGATTTGCCATTCATCAATTGCCAAACGTCAAGTTGTAGTCCCAGCGATAGCAGTCTGTGCCTGTGGTAAAAGATGGGGAGGGCCCAAGTGAAATAACCGATGTAATGGCACACTTGTATGTTGAAGGGGTTAAATCTGACTGCAGTTGCATGCATTTGGCACTTTATTATTTAAAAAAACCAATGCAGTTTTATAGTAAAACATTAACAAACAATATAATGTTATTGCTTTTTACTTTCTTTATTCGCAATATGTTCATAGTGTATAGAGAAGGTATTGTAATCCACCCAAAAATTTGATACCGAGGTTTCACCGGAAGTACATGTATTAATTTTCTAAAAAATGCTCTAACGATTTCGATTAAAATATCGTACATTAAAGATATTTACCTGACAAATAAAATGTATATCTTGAATTTTCTGGGAATAGTCACTGAAGGCTACTTTATTCTGGATGAATTTTACGGAATTTTGCATAACTGGTAAACTGTAAGAGATGGACAAAAGCTTAGCACACAAAAAATGTAGAGCACATTAAGACCCACAGTTTATGTTATATACATTTTTTCGTGAAGTTGATAGATTTTTTTAGGTAATCCTTATTTTTTGTTTCAGCTTTGAAAAGTTTGTACTTTTCTCATACAGGATTGGGTCAACTCCTGTCCACACAAACAAAGGAACTTCAGTCACATAGCAACCAGCTTTTGACTATCACTTTAACCTATGGTAGTCCCTTATTTCGCTTCTAATAACAAGGAAGCAAGTAATAAGACTATTTCTACTAATTTTTTTCTCGATTAGTTGAAGTAAATAGAGTAATTTGTTGCAGAGATGTAGAGAAAGTCATGTGAATGGAACACATCAGATTTTTTTTTTTGTTACTGAGGACCCTAAAACATATATTTCCGGTTAAATATTGGTATTGCATTTTAGGTGGAAGGCAATACCTTCTCTGTACACTAGAGAAAGCAATAAAAACTTATTAGCATAAATTTGTTACAGTGAATAAAACATGTCAAATTTTTCTAACAGAAATTTGAGTATCGTGCTCTCACACTGATGGATAATGATCAGCAGATGTTGAAACAAACAAACAAACAAGCGAGGAGCAGCGGGCGGGTGGATATTGCTGCTCCCTCTGTGTGGAATTGCGGTACCTCTTGATGTTCATATCAACGTTATAATCTGCTTGGGTTAACTCCCACTGGGACAACGGCTGTGGTGAGGATAGTGCTGTCCTCTACACAGAGATAACTTACTCGACACAAATAACTTACTTCTCGTGTAACATGAGGCTATTGAAATGCAAATATCGTGTTGTATTTAATCCAGAAAAAGCAACAACAGCCTCTAAAAGCCAAGCACTGCGTTTACTAGATAATGTACTCGATGCCAAACATTTTTCAAAACTATAAAGCATTATTTTTTCCCTTCTGATAGCCAGGGAACGCCATAACACGTTTGGGGTTTTGAAGCAATGAATGCATTGGCTAAATTCATGAAAAATGCGAAAATCAGCATAGCTCAAAAACGAAAACAAAATTTAATAATATTGCCATTTGGCAATAAAGACGATTTATCAAAAATTTCAGCATTTTAGTGGAATTCTTATTTAATTTCATATTACACTAACTTTCACCAATAAAATTATATTTTACGTTAATATTTTTTCTATAAAATTGTAGTGTTTTTTTTTTTTTTTAATTTTCTCTAAACATACTATGTACATAGTGTATAGAGAAGGTATTGCACTCCAGCCAAAAATTCGATATCGAGATTTCACTGGATATATATGTTTTAGGTTCTCCTGTATCCAAAAGAAAAAAAAAATATTTTCAGAACAACGTCCGAGTGTGTGTGTGTCCGTATGTCTGTGAACACGATAACTCAAAAATGAAAAGTCGGTAAAATACCAAACCATTGCAGTATCTTCCAGGGATACGACACGAACATTTTTGAGAAAATCACCCCACTCCCAACCACCCTTTACATGGAACTTTTTTCGAAAAGTTTAATTTTATTAAAAATTGCTCTAACGATTTTGATTAAAATATTGTATATTAGAGATATTTACCTGACAAATAAAATGTTTCTCTTGAATTTTCTGGGAATAGACCCTGAAGACTACTTTATTCTGAATGAATTTTACAGAATTATGCATAACTGCTGAACTGTAAGAAATGGACAAAATATTACCACACAGAAAATGTAGAGCACATTAAAACACACAATTTATGTTATATACATTTTTTTTGTGGAGTTGATCGTCTTTAAGGCTTTCCTTATTTTTAGTTTCAGCTTTGAAAAACTTATACTTTTCTCATACAGGAACTTGTCAACTCCTGTCCATACAAACAAAGGAAATTCATTTACATAGCAACCAGCTTTGACTGTCTCTTTAACCTATGGTACTCCCCTATTTCGCCTCTACTTACAAGGAAGCAAGTAGTAAGACTATTTCTGCTAATGTTGTCTCAATTAGCATATAGTAAATAGAAGCCCAAGCTTTTTAACATTAGCTTGTTGCAAAAATGTAGAGAAAGTCATGTGATTGGAATACATCAGATGTTTTTGAAATAATAAAGTGCAAAATCCATGCAACTGCAATCAAAAGTAACCACGTCAGTATCTAAACGTGCCATCACATCGTTTATTTTACTTGAAACCTCCCCATCCTTTACCACAGGCACAGACTGCAGTCGCCGGGACTTGAACTCGCGACGTTGGGCTTTGAATGGATGACCGGTCCATTGCGTACCGAACTAACGATCAGGACTATTCAATTCGCTTCAGCTGTGGTGCCGTTGAAAGAGATAAAATCCGGTTTGCGAATTTGAGAAAGAGCGGTGTGTGAAACAAAATAATTAATGCAATGTGGGGTTAAATTTAGTTTTCGTTTCACCTTTAAAAAACATACTTTTCTCATACAGGAATTTGTCAACTCCTGCCCATACAAACAAAGGAACTTCAGTCACATAGCAACCAGCTTTTGACTATAACTTTAACCTGTGCTACTCCCTCTTTTCGCTTCTACTTACAAGGAAACAAGTAATAAGACTATTTCTGCTAATTTTTTCTCCCTTAACATAAAGTAAATAGAAGCATAAACTTTTACCAATACTCTTTTGCAGAGATGTAGAGAAAGTCATGTGAACGGAACACATCAGATTTTTTACAAACGTGCTGTATGTGTGTTTTCCATTTTATGTTGGAATCAATAAAAATTCCCAAGAACTTTCCTTTCTCAAGTTTATAATTTGTATTGAGGCTAATGGAGAAATCTTCCGCGGCGGTTACAGAAACGTAGAGAAAGCTATGTGAATGGAGCACATCACATTTTTACACAAACCATAGGACAATTCGTTGTTCAAATCCTGCATATGGCATTGAATTTTTCAGTCTGACTCTAGCTATCCAATAATGTAAATATTAAAGTAAAATTCTGTTTAGGAGAAGAAATCACAGAGTAGATAATTCAAAGCTTCTGTGATCTCGTATTTTAGAGAACCGGGATTCTAAACAAAGTATATTTTCTACAAAAAAGTTCTCTTAATAAACACAGCCTCCCAACAGATCCTTTTGCCATTTATAATAGCGTTCCTCTTCTGTTAATCGGATGAATCGTCGCTTGTTTCTCCCCTCGTGGCTTTGGGCGAATAGAAAAATGAGGAAGGTACACAGACAATAAAAGAAACGGAAGGATCTATACGCTTGCAAGGATTTTACTGCTATATTAATTAAAAGTTGTGTTTTCTCTCTCTCTCTCTCTCTCGTCTCTCTCTCTCTCTCTCTCTCTCTCTCTCTCCTGGCGGGTATGTTCTTAAAGCAAGATCCTCAAGAAGAAGATTCTGAGGTTGTCCCCAGGTTTTGTTTTCACAGGAAACAAAAGCCTACCTATTCTTACCTCGGGAGAAAAGATTAAAATAATCACCCTTGTGTATTTAATTTCCTACCTGACGCTTTTTTGTTTTCATTTAATCCCTGCCGACTTTTCACACTTTCTTTAATTAATTTCCGTCATTACAAAAAACCAGCATATCTTACATTTAAGACCTCATTTACGCGTCCATAATTATATGAAAAGAAACACGAATTATATGCGTTTGTAGCACATAGTTCCAGAAAAACATTATATATGAATATTAGTACCTTATGTTTTGCTTTTAATAAGACACCTACATTTCTGAAAATATGAAAAATGATTTTTTTTGCATATTTTACTAAGAATTTCAATGTGGAAGCTTCCCCAGAAATACACATTTTAGGGTTTTTATCCAAAAATAATTAGTAAAAGGTTCGTGTGTATGTGTGTCCGTGTGTCGGTCAACACGATATCTCAAAAGGAAAAGTGAGCAAAATATCATACTTCGTATTTAGCTTTAGTTACCTCCAAGAATGTGACAAGATTTTCAGAAAAATCCTCCCACATCAAACTACCATTTACATAAAGATGATTCTAAAAATGTTGGTTATCTCAAAAATGTATAATAATTTTGTTCAAAATACAGCATACTAAAATATTTACATAGTCAATAAAATAAATACCTTGAATTTTCAAGGATTAGCCTATAAAGATATCTTTATTCTATATGAACTTTGCTGGATTTTGCATTACTAGTAAACCGTAAGAAATAGACAAAAAGTTACTGCATAAAATATGTAGATCTCGTTGGAACACACAATTTATATCATATACCTTTTTTACGTGGAGTTCGCCCCTTTTGAGATATTCCTTATCATTGGTTTCAATTTCAAAAGTTCTTTAACTTTTCACATACGGGCCTTTGTCAACTCTTGGCAATACAAAGTGATGGCTTTCATCCACTTGGCAACCAGCTTATAAAGGATTTCACTGTCGTTTTAGCCTAGTGTTTTTCACTATTTCCCTTCTACTTACAAAAATCTGATGTGTTCCATTCACATGACTACATCTCTACAATAAATTATTGTTAAAAAGCTTATTCTTCTATTTGCTTAATGCTAATCGAGAAAAAATTATCAGAAATGGTATTATAACTTGCTTCCTTGAAAGTAGAAGGGAGCACCATAGATGAAAGTGAAAGCCAAAAGCTGGTTGCTATGTGACTGAAGTTCGTTTGTTTGTTTGGACACGAATTGGCAAATTCCTTTGTGAGAAAAGTAGTAGTTTTTCAAAGCTGAAACCAAAACCAAGGAATATCTCAAAAACGATCAACACCACGAAAAAAATTATATATAACATAAATTGTGTGCTTTAAAGTGCTCTATATTTCTTGTAAAGTTTTTGTCCATCTCTTACGGTTTAGTACTTCTGCAAAATTCATCCAGAATAAAGTAGTCTTCAGAGGCTATTTCCAGAAAATTCAAGATATACATTTTATTTGTCAGGTAAATATCTTTAATATACGACATTTTAATCAAAATCATTACAGCCATGTTTTAGAAAATAAAAATTTTCGGAAAAAAGTTCCATGTAAAGAGTAGTTCAAATTGGGGGGAGTTTGTTGAAAATTTTGGTGTCGCATCATTGGAAAATACCAAACCTAAATACAAAGTTTGGTTTATGAGCTATGCTACCCACAGACACACAGACACACATACGGACATTTTTCTAAAAATGTTTTTTTTTTTATTCAGGACGTCTCAAAACATATATTTCCAGTGAAACCTAGGTATCGAATTTTTGGGTCCATTACAATACCTTCTCTTTACTAAGTACATAGCACGTGGAGAGAAAGTAAAAATCTTATGTGTTTTATTCACATGACTCTACATCTCTGCAGTAATTTAGTGTTAAAAAGCATATTGCTTATCGAGAAAAAGTTAGCAGAAATAGTCTTATTATTTGTTTCCTTGTAAGTAGAAGGAAAATAAAACAGTATCGTAGGTAAAATCGATAGTTAAAGCTTTTAAAAGCTGATTGCTATGCGATTGAAGTACCTTTGTTTGTATGGACAGGAGTTGACAAATTCCTGTATGAGAAAAGTATGTTTTAAAGCCTGAAAATAATAAGGAATATCTCAAAAACGGTGAGATCACGAAAAAAATGTGTATAACATAAATTATGTGTTTTAACGAGCTCTACACCTTTTGTTGGATAAGCTTTTGTCCATCTCTTAAGGTTTACCGGTTATGCAAAATTCGGCAAAATTCATCCAAAATAAACATGACTTCAGAGCCTATTCTCAGAAAATTAAAGATATACATTATGTTTGTCACGTAAATATCTTAAATATAAGACATTTTAATCAAAATATTTACAGCCATTTTTTAGAAAATCAAGTTTTTTATTTTTATGCCATGTAAAGGGTATTTGGGTTAGTGGGATTTTCTTGAAAATCTTCGTGCCACATACTTGGAAGGCAGTAAAGTTAAATACCAAGCTTGGTATTTTACGAACTTTTCGTTTTTGAGTTATCGTGTTCACGGGCATACACGCACGCAAGGATCTTTCTCCAAAATTGCTTTTTTTTTTTTATTTAGGGGGACCCAAAAGCATGTATATCCGGTGAAATTTCGGAAACGAATTTAGGTTGCAACATCGTACTTACCTTCTCTATCTAATAACTTAGCTGGTGTAAAGAAAGCAAAATCAAGTGAATCAAGTGCTTTTTATTTCGTTTTGACATATCTAAAAGCGAAAGTGGGGCTAACAAATCTACCCTTATAAATGACGTATGGAAGGTGAAGTAACCAGAAATCCTAGATTTGCTGAGACGGAAACTATAAATAGAGGAAAAAATTAAATTGGATTCGGTATGGAGTGGAAACTTTTCTGGAACGAGAAGAAAAATTCAACGGTATGACGTGAGGAAATTGGAAGAACGTTATGTGAGAAAAAGGAACGATTTGACCTCGTTCGAGAATCCAAATCAATTTTGCCATAGATTCTATAAAACGCTGAGCTTAAATATCATTTCAACAGAGCGAGAGATTGTGTAGATGTTCCTTTGATTAGAAAAAAAAAACAAAAAAAAAAAACTGATGTGTTCCGTTCACTTTACTTTCTCTCCGTCTCTGTAACAAATTATTGTTAAAAGTTCTCTCTACTTCATGCTAAACAAGATAATCTCTACGAGAAATTGTGTTATTACTTGCTTCTTGTATAAGATAGGGCATAGTAACATCTTATAAAAACTGTTGCTACGTGATTGAAATTCACTTTTTTCCATGTCCAATGGTTGAGAAAGTTCATGTAGTTAGAGTCGGACTGAAAGTACAATGCCATAGCCGGTCGCTCCACCACTGAGCTACCATGGCAACATGATTTGATTTTATTTAAGATATACAATTTATTTGTCATATAAATATTTTTAATATATGATATTTTAATCAAAAGTATTACAGCAGTTTTTTAGAAAATGAATTTGTGTTATTTTTTTTTTCATGTAAAAGGCAGTTTGGGTTGGTGGGGATTTTTCTCAAAAAGTTTGGAGTTTACCGAATTTTGTTTTTGAGTTATCAGTTTCACAGGAACATGGACACACACAAACCTTTTTCTAAACATCTGATGTGTTCCATTCACATGACTTTCTCTACATCTCTGCAACAAATTACTGTTAAAAAGCTTAGATATATTTACTTAATGCTAATGGAAAAAAATTTATCAGAAATAGTCTTATTACTTGCTTCCTTGTAAGTAGAGGCGAAATAAGGGTGTACCATAGGTTAAAGTGATAGTCAAAAGCTGTTTGCTATGTGACTGAAGTTCCTTCCTTTGACAAAGTCCTGTGTGAGAAAAGAAGATTTTTTTAAAGCTGAAACCAAAAACAAGGAATGTCTAAAAAAAGATTAACTCCGTGAAAAAAACATTTAGCATAAAATGTGTGTTTTAAAGTGCTGTGCGTTTTTTGTGTGGTAAGTTTTTTTCCTTCTCTTACGGTTTAGCAATTATGTAAAATTCCGTAAAATTCGTCCAGAATAAAGTAGTCTTCAGAGGCTATTCCCAGAAAATTAAAAATATATTTGTCAGGTAAATATCTTTAATATATGATAGTTTAATCAAAATCGTTACAGCCATTTTTAAGAAAATCAAAATTTTCGAAAAAAGTTCCATATAACGGGTAGTTTGGGGTGTAGGGGACTTTTCTCAAAATCTTCGTGTTGCATCCCTGGAAGATACTAAAGTTTGGTATTTTACCGACTTTTTGTTTTTGAGTTATCGCATTCACATATACACGGACACACTCACCCACACACACAAACACACACACAATGACTTTTTTGTGAAAATACTTTTTTTTGATACAGGGGACCCTAAAACATATATTTCCGGTGAAATCTCTGTATCGAATGTTTTGGTGGAGTGCAATACCTTTTCTATACACTATGTACATAGTACTTGTAGAGAAAGTAAAAAGGAGTGAAAATAATCTTTATTTGCATTACTTACGTATGAGATAAATGCAAAACCCTCAAATAAAATAACCTTTGTTTTCCATTTCATGTATTGGTTATTAAAAGCTGGAATAAAATAATTGTGCTGTATTTTTATTGTTGCTATCGATATTCGTAAATTGGGTGTAGGCACAGTCGGCCATATCACAATTCAAGAGGCAGTGAAGAAAGAAAAAGAACTGATAAATAAACATGGTCGACTGCGTTATCTACCATTTTAGAACTAATGTAAGTAAAATTAATAAAATCTCCCTTCCTATATATTTATTTGTTTAATCTAATTCTCAGGCTGTTGTCATTAGTCTCCTGGCTTCCCAATGTGGTTGTCCATTTGATTTTTCCCAAAAGTGCTGAAGAGCGGAGCAGCTACTAAGATGTTCCCAGTTTTTAATGACATCTTTTTGATACAACATGCAGTTTGGTGAGTTAATCTTCATCCGATGGTGTGGATAGTGTGTTAGACAATCATGTTGTGTTATTACTTTCTCTGCAAGTACTATGTATAGGGAAGGTATTGCACTTCACCAAAAAATTCGATACCGAGATTTCACCGGAAATATGTTTTAGGGTCCCCTGTATCCAAGAAAAGTATTTTCAAAAAAAGGTCTATGTGTACATGTGTCTGTGAACACAATAACTCAGAAACCAGAAGTCGCTAAAATACAAAACTTGGTATTTAAGTTTGGTATATTCCAAGGATACAACATGAAGATTTTCAAGAAAATCCCCCCACCCCAAAGTACTATTTACATGGAACTTTTTTCGAAAATTTTGATTTTCTAAAAAATGGCTCTAACGACTTTGATTAAAAAATCGTATTTTAAAAATGTTTACCTGACAAATAAAACGTATATTTAGAATTTTCTGGGAATAGCCTCTGAAGACTACGTTATTCTGAGTGAATTTTACGGAATGTTGCATAACTGCTAAACCGTAAGAAATGGACTAAAACTTACTATACAGAAAATATAGAGCACAATAAAACACAGAATTTTTTGTATACATTTTTTTCGTGGAGCTGATCAACTCTTGTCTATATAAACAAAGAAGCTTCATTCACATAGCAACCAACTTTTTAGTATCACTTTAACCTATAGTACTCCCTTATTTCGCTTCTACTTACAAGGAAGCAAGTAATAAGACTATTTCTGCTAATGTTTCTCGATTAGCATGAAGTAAATAGAAGCATTAGCTTTTTAACAATAATTTGTTGCAGAGATTTAGAGAAAGTCATGTGAATGGAACACATCAGATTTTTTTAGGAATGTTTCAGCAGTTTCACTTCGAGGTAGTTCTGTTAGAGAGTTTTTATGTGAGGATGTTGTCTCATTTATTTTCACTGCTTAGGCTGCTGACTAGTTCAGTTCTTTCAATTCTGAAGAAGGATTTAATTTTTGTTTTGCTGAATGTAAAGATATGATTTATACTTTTTATAATTAATATTTTTGTTCCCCTTTTTGTCAAACTATCTGCTTTTTAATTTCTTTTTAATTCAATGAGAGATGGGATTAATTGCAGTTTTTAAGAAGATCTTCAAAATTATCCTATATAATGCAGGGTAATTTACTTTGCAATTGCTTGGATTGCTCATCTGTGTGTTGTATAAAACTTTTTGTAGTTTTAAGGTGCCCACAGTTTCTTTATATTCTCTCCAATAATTGTCTAAAGGCAATCTGATAAGCTCCCTTCTATTATATTATAAATTATTAATAGTCTATTTTGACGAATTGTCTTTATTAAATACAACTCGTGTTTTAATCTCTTAGGACAATTGACTCCCATCGCTCGGCTCTGGTCGGGAATAGTCGATAACATGAATATACTCTGGGTATTATTATTATTACTATTATTGTAATTATTGTTCTTGTTATTATCATCATTCTTTTGAGGCTGTTCAGTATGTAAGAATTTCACTCTGGCCGCGTTACGAGCGCTGCGCAGGGGCTGCCACCTCTCTGCTCCTCAACTTGCAGATGTTTTTCGCGCCTTTACCCTAGATTTTTTGTTTTCACCTCGAAGTTTGATTCACATCTACCCGCTATGCCAGTTTTGGGCCACCCCGAGTGTTTCATTTCCTCGGTACCACCTATAGCTAGGAGGACTTACCCGATCCGCCACCTGGTGAGGCGCCCGATGGGGGTTCCGGGAAAATGGCTGTTCCGGTTTCACTATACGTTTCGGTGACTTGGTCACTTAAAAAGAAAGAGTGGAGCAAAATACAAGCGGCAGAATATTTAAAGGATGTACCAGCAAGATCATATTAGAAACAAATATACCAGGAGAGAATTATACATATTTTCGTTAAAAGAATATATATATAGATATATACAGAAAAATGGAAAAGTCATTTACATAGAATGGATAACTCTAGCATTCCAATTACAGTCATACAAATATAAACCTTAGGCTATGGAGCAATAAGAAGACCAGCTAAAAGATTGGAAGATATATGAGACTGGAACAGGAGATTTCCGCTAAACTATGAGGAGCTTTCATTTTCTCTATACGTACTATATACATAGTGTATTGAGAGCGTATTGTAATGCACCCAAAAATTCGATACCGAGATTTCACAGGAAATACATGTTTTGGTCATCCCCAGAAACCAGTTAGTCAGTGTATCTGTGGACAGTATAGCTCACAAATACCGTTGAATACCAAACTTGGTATTTAAGTTTGGTATCTTCCAAAGATGCAATACAAAGATTTTGAGAAAAATCACCCTACCTCAAATTACCCTTTTCATAGAGCTTTTTTTTTCGAAAATTTTGAATTTCTCAAAAATGTTTCTAATGATTTTCATTAAAATATCGTATATTAAATATATTTACCTGACAAACAAAATGTATATCTTGAATTTTCTGGGAATAACCTCAGAGAGACTACTTTATTCTGGATGCATTTTATGGAATTTTGCATAACTGCTAAACCGTAAGAGATAGACAAAAACTTACCCAACAGAAAATGTAGAGCATATTAAAACACAGAATTTATGTTATATTTATTTTTCGTGGAGTTGATAGTTTTTTTAGATATGCCTTGTTTTTGGTTTCAGCTTTGACAAACTTATACTGTTCTCATACAGAAATTTGTCAACTCCTGTCCATACAAACAAAGGAACATCAGTCACATAGCAACCAGCTTTTGGCTTTCACTTTAACCTATGGTACTCCCTTATTTTGCTTCTACTTACAAGGAAGTAAGTAATAAGACTATTTCTGCTTTTTTTTTTATTAACATGAAGTAAATAGAGTCATAAGCTTTTAACAATATTCTGTTGCAGAGATGTAGAGAAAGTCATGTGAATGTAACACATTATATTACTATTGTTATTATTACTAAAAGGTAACATGCCTGCATTAGGAACGGGATGTCACGTACGTGCTCGTAACCTCATTCTCGCAGTAAACCGCCGACTGAAAAGGTGCACGAAGCTCTTTTGTGTTTGGGCCCCGCTCAGGGTTTTGATGTACGAGTGTGACGACAGCACTCGCCCGTTGTCATGGTGACCAACATAGGGCTTATGTCTGATTTACAGCGTACTCGTGTGTCATGGGCGAAAACACAAAGTGGGAAACGATTTCGGACATTTATCAATGTAAGCAACTCAAAGAAAACAATATTTATTATGTACAAGTGATTTTTATGGGTGTCACGGTCAAAGAGACTCGAGTGCTTGAAAAAATAACCTTTATAAAATGTATTTCTACTTTCATTATTGCAGATTACCTCTGTGGTGCTAACTTCTTATACCCAAGGTCGGGGGTTCAAACCCGGCGGAGGACGATGGATTTTTTGAGTGTAAAAATCCTTAACATGTCTTCCTTTGGAAAGGAAGTAAAGCCGTTGGTCCCGTGTCGTAGATTTACGGCACGTAAAAGAACCTCGAGCCTGATAGAGAGGCCTCTGAACAAAATTAAGCGGTCTTTCACGCCCAATATAGAATGGGATGTTGAAAACCACAGCAGTTAAAGAGCGTCCATAAATAACATGCAATTTTTTTGTAGATTACCTACAAGTGGAGTAAGAATTGAATTTTACTCAAGAATTAAATATTTGAGTATAAATATTTGAAAAGTTACACACATATGACTTTCACTACCTTACCTTTAACAAACGACTGTTAAAAAATGTGATGTTTTCCATTTACACAACTTTCTCTAGCAGTTCCGTAAACAAACTTTCGTTACAAAAGATAATTCTTTTATTTACGTTATGCTAATAAAGGTAAACATTAGCAGAAGGGAAATAAGGGATTATCATAGCTTAAAGGGATAATCAAAAAATTTAAAATACGATCGCTAAGTGAAGTAATGGAAATTCGGTTCTCGTTGCTTGGTAGGAGTAAACAAAAGAGAGACGAAAAGAATGATGACTCCTCTCATGTTTGAAAAAAGTACCTTAAAACCCAAACAAATGGCTCGGAATATCTCAAAACGGTTAACTCTACAAAAAATGTAAAAAATACCAGTTGTATGTTTTAGTGAATTATACACATTTTAATGTTTAGTTTTGTCTATTCCTTACGGTTTAATAGTTATACAAAAGTCGTCTAAAATAAACTGGTCTAGACATGCTTTTCCCGAAAAATTCAAATATATACATTTTATTTGTGATGTATAATATAAGGTATTTTATTCAAAATCATTACAGCCATTTTTGAGAAAAATAAAATGTTCAAAAGAATTTTCATCTAAAGTATAGTTTAGAGAAAATTTTCGCATCGCATCCTTGGAGGTTACTGAACTTAAATACGCACACACAATCACATGCACGGACATTTTTTCTAAAAATGCATTTTCTTGGATTCAGGGGATTTCAGAATATATATTTCTGGTATATGGAAATCTTGAGTTCAATACAATAGCTTCTGTGTATACAGCGAGTTTCCTGAGCGACCGAACCTCCCCGGGGCTGCGCTCTAACAGGTGAGGGCCGGCGTAAAAATCCTTCGGAAGGGAAGTAAAGCCGTTGGTTCCGTTTCGTAGATTTACGGCACATAACAGAGCCTCAAGCCTGATAAAGAGGCTTCAGAGCAAAATGAAACGATCTGTCACGCCCAACATAGAATGTGACGCTAGAATACACGCCCATGTAAAAGACGCTATTTTATTTAATTTTTCTCTGCATCTCTGCAACATATTGTTTTTAAAAATCTTATTCTTCTATTTACTTCATTATATTCGACAAAAATTTAGTAGAACTTGTGTTTATTGCTTGCTTCCTTATACGTAGAAGGAAAATAAGGGAAAATACTAGATTAAAGTGATAGTCAAATGTTTTTAAACCTGGTTGCTATGTAATTGAAGTTCATTTGTTTGTATGACCAGAAGATGACAGAAAAAATATAAGTATTTTAAAACAGAAACCAATAACAAGAAATATCACAAAAATGAAAATCTCAACGAAAAAAATGTGTATAACATAATTGTGTGTTTTAACGAGCTCTAAATTGTGTGTTAAGTTTTTATCTAACTCTTATGGTTTACCAGTTTTGCAAAATTAGGCAAAATTGTTCCTCAATAAACATGTCTTCAGAGGCTATTCCCAGAAAATTCAAAATATGCATTTTGTTTGTTATGTAAGTATCTTTAATATAAAATGTTTTATAATGACGTTAGATCTATTTTTGACAAAACCAAAATTTACGAAATTTGTTCCATATAAAGAGTAGTTGCGGGGTTGGGTCCTGGAAAGTCCTTGTGTCCCATCTTTGAAAGATACCAATTATAAATAACAAATTTGGTATTTAACGGTCTTTTAGTTTTTGAACTATGCTGCTCACAGGCTCATTCAGACACACTCACACGGACCTTTTTCTAAGCATTCTTTGTACAGACTTATGTGACCTCAAAGCATATATTTTCGGTGAAATCTCGGTATCGAATTTTTGGGGGAATGCAATATATTCTTTATAGACTATGTACACAGTAGTGTAGAAAAAGTAAAATTGTATAATTAATACATGATTTATCAATATATACATTAATAATAAAATGTAATAAATTGATAATTATATATTTAAAATAAATTTCAAAGTTAAATATACATTTGAATGCTAAAGTTTGATATAATTATTATTTAAATAATAAATGAAAGATAATAGATTTAATATATTTATTATATTTCAACAAAAATAAAATTTAAAGATAAATTTAATAGTTTGATTTTATATATTTGTTTTTGTTGTTTGAAGAATAAATAGAAATTATTGATGTTAATTATGAATCTATGTGCATATAATGTGTGTTTGATGTTTTAGCCCATTATTTATTACATTTTAGATTATTACTTTATTTTCACGTAATTAAAGACATGTTTACAATTTTTACTTTCTTTACACATGCTATGTACGTAGTGTATAGAGAAGGTATTGTGTTGCTCCAAAGATTCAATAACGAAATTTCAATATATGTTTTGAAACCCCCTGAACCCAAAAAAGACTTTTTAGAAAAAGGTCCGTGTGAATGTATATGTGTCTGTCTATCAGTGTGTGTGTGTGTGCGCGCGCCTGTGCACATCATAGCTTAAAAACGAAAATACTGTTAAATACAAAACTTGGTATTTAAGTTAGATGTCTTCCAAGGATGTGACACGCAGATTTTAAAGAAAACCCCACCACCCCAAACTACCGTTTACATGGAACTTTTTTCGAAAGTTTTGATTTTATAAAAAATGACTATCTATTTTGATAAAAATATCGTTTATTAAATATCTTTACCTGACAAATAAAATCTGTATCTTGAATTTTTTGGGAACATCCTCTGAAGAATACTTTATTTTGTGAATTTTACTTTGTCAGCTCCTGTCCATACATACAAACAAAGAAACTTCAGCCACATAGCAACCAGCTTTTGACTATCACTTTAGCTTATACTGTTCCCTTATTTCGCTTTTACTTACTGAGAAGCAAGTAATAACACCATTTCTATTTTTTTTTTCTGGATTAGCATGAAGTAAATAAAAGCATTGACTTTTTAACAATAATTTGTTGCAGAGATGTAGAGAAAGTCATGTGAATGGAACACATCAGATTTTTATATTTTTACTTTTATATATTTTATAATGTAGATTTATAATTATATCAGTTTAAATTTATCAGTAAATTTTGTATATATAAATGTGAGTTAACTGGGTAATGTTTTGTCGAGATTTTCCTTCATTCTGAGAAGAAGAAAGGCGATTAACTTTAAGCTCCATAGACCCCAAGAGCGTTTGAGCACTATTTCACAAATTTCATTCATCGTCCGATATGACCAACCTGGTTCAAGGACGTTAAGCTGCCAAATAAAATTGTCTACAAGCTTATTTTTCTATTTATATCAGAATAATCTAGATAAACATTAGCAGAAACGATCTCATTACTTGCTTTCTTGTAAGTAGGAGATAAATAAGGAAATTTACTAGGCTAAAACTAGCCTAATGTTTACTTTCTCTATACGTACTATGTACATACTGTATAGAGAAGGTATTGCTCTCCACCAAAAAAATCGATACCAAGATTTCACCGGAAATATATGTTTTAGGGTCCCCTGTATTCAAATAAAGTACTTTCAGAAAAAGGTCCGCGCGTGTGTGTGTGACCATGTGTCTGTGAACACGATAACTCAAAAACGAAAAGTCGGTAAAATAATAAACTTGGTCTTTAGGTTTAGTATCTTCCAGGGATGCGACACGAAGATTTTGAGAAAAATCCCCCACCTCCAGCTACCCTTTACATGAAACTATTTTCGAAAGTTTTGTTTTTCTTAAAAATGGCTGTTACAATTTTGATTAAAATATCATATATTAAAGATATTTACTTGACAAATAAAATGAATATCAAGAATTTTCTGGGAATAGCCTCTGAAGACTACTTTATTCTGGAAGAATTTTACGGAATTTTGTATAACTGCTAAACCGTAAGTGATGGACAAAAGCTTACCACACAAAAATGTAGAGCATGTTAAAACACACAATTTATGCTATATGCATTTTTTTCTTGGAGTTGATCATTTTTTAGATATTCCTTGTTTTTATTTCAGCTTTGAAAAACATACTTTTCTCATACAGGAAGTTGTCAGCTCCTGTCCAAACAAACAAAGGAGCTTGAGTCACATAGCAACCAACTTTTGATAATCACTTTAGCCTATGCTACTCCCTTATTTCGCTTATAATACAAGGAAGCAAGTAATAAGATTATTTTTTCTAATTTTTTCTCGATCAGCATGAAGTAAATAGAAGCATAAGCTGTTAGCAATAATTTGTTGCAGAGAGGTAGAGAAAATAATGTGAACGGAACACATCATAGTTTTTAAAAGCTGGTTGCCCTGTAGCTGAAATCCATTCTTTGCATTGCCAGGAGTTGGAAAAATTCCCGGATGAGAAAAGTTAAAGTATTTTATCACTGAAGCCAATCATAAGGAACATTTCAAAAATGTTCAATTACACGAAGAACAAATTGTGTGTTTTGTAAGATCTATATTTTTTGTGTTCCATGTTTATGTCTGTCTCTAATAAATTATCAGCTGTAGCCAATCATAAGGAACATTTAAAAAATGTTAAATTACACGAAGAATAAATTGTGTGTTTTGTAAGATCTATATTTTTTGTGTTCCATGTTTAAGTCTGTCTCTAATAAATTATCAGCTGTAGCCAATCATAAGGAACATTTCAAAAATGTTCAATTACATGAAGAATAAATTGTGTGTTTTGAAAGATCTATATTTTTTGTGTTCCATGTTTATGTCTGTCTCTAATAAATTATCAGCTGTGCAAAATTCTGCAAAATTCATACAGAATGAAGATATCTTCAGAGGTTTTTCTAAGAAAATCCAAGATATACATTTTATTTGACATGTAATGTACGGTATTTTAATCAATCGTTTATCATTTTTGAGACAATCAAAATTTTCGTAATATTTACCTGTAAATGGTAGTTTGGAGTGGAGGGACTATGTTCAAAATCTTTGCGTCTCAACCAAGAAAGATGCACATTTTTTACATGTAAAGGTCAGTTTGGCGTATTTCAGAACTGCTGACAGGATCTACTATTCTGCATGCTGCCAGATTCGCTGAACCCATGCACTAAGTCATATGACAAAGATAATAGTTTTATATAAATCAGAATTACTATTTTAAATCGCTTGGCAGCAGTTGACGTGAATATTCAACACAAAACGCATAAGTTGTTATAAACAAAAGAATGCAGCGATCCGCTGCAGTGTAAATTCAGTTTATTTGCATGCTAGTATGTAAACTAATTTGTCATATTTTATACGAGATGGCGGAAGCAGCGCCAGAGAAAACAAAATATTATGGTATCGTTAATAGGAGTTAGTAAATATTTAACAGGAATGTTTAACTCCAAATTAGTAATCACAGTATAATTCATCTATTGTTTTGTTTAAACCGATTTGTGTTGTGCTGGCGCCAGTTCGGTTAGCAAATCCGGATGACGAGATATAAATATTGTTTGTTTTTAAATGGAGAGGGGGCAATCAGCACGCTTAGGTGTTTATTTGTTTTAATCTCATAAGACGTAATGATTTTATTGATGCATTTTAGTAGAGAAATTTAATCACACCGTTTCTACACAACATAACAAATCTGATATGTTCATTCACATGACTTTCTCTACATCTCTGGCTTCAGGGTTGGATGGACTGCCCCCGGAAGTTTTTAAAGCCGCAGCCAATGTTAATGAGTTTGGTAGGAGTATGCTCCAGATATGTAATAGATTGTTTATTGAGGGGAATTACCCTACCTGTTGGGCAAAGGGCATTATTCATCCCATTTTTAAAGGGAAGGGAACTATTGGAAATCCAGATAACTATAGGGGGTTACTCTTTTGCCAATTATGGAGAAAATTTATTGTAGAGTGTTATATAACCGGATAAAGGACTGGGAATTTAAATTTGGCAAACTTTCAAAATTTCAAATGGGTTTCAGAGAAGGACGCAGTACCATAAATGCCGGTTTTATATTAGACACTTTAAAGACGAAGCAACTGTTAATTAAGCGGGGAAAGCTTCATTGTGCTTTTGTGGACCTTAAGAAGGCATTTGACTCTATCAATCGAAATGCATTATGGTACAAACTAGGCAGAAAGAGGTTATCAAGTAAAATGGTTAGAGCATTGCAGGCAATGTATCAAAATGTCGAATTCTGTGTGAAGTACGACAGAAACAGAGTGTCCGAGAGCTGCCGAAGCTATAGGGGAGTGAGGCAGGGTTGTATTTTATCTCCCTTGCTATTTAATCTCTTTGTGGATGATATTTCTGATGCAATGATAGCAGAGAATATTCAAGCACCAGTAGTAGCGGATTTGCAGATCCCAACACTTTTATACGCAGACGATTTAGTATTGTGCTCTACGACAATAAACGGATTGCAACGAGGACTGGACAAACTTAAGAATTATTGCGATGAATGGCTACTTACAGTTAATGTGAATAAGACTAAGGCAATGACTTTCAAAAGGGGTTGTGTTTATAGCAGGGAGGAGACTTGGACATATGCAGGACAGATACTGGACAATGTTAAATCTTTTGTGTACTTAGGACTCACATTCACAATGAACGGAAAATGGACAAAACACATTGACATTACGAAACACAAGGCAAGGGTGAAAGCGACGGAAGCTCTCCGGATACGCTACAGAATACCGAATATATCCATAACCTTAATGGAAGCTGTATACGGAGCAACAGTTAGATCCACGATGACATACGGAGGAGAAATATGGGGGTGGGAACAAAGAGGGAATCTGGATCAAGTGAGGACCCACTTTTTGAAAGGAATTCTGGGTGTAGGGAGGGGTACGGCAAACTGCAGAATAATGAGGGAATTCGGGGCACATAGTGAAACGATAGAGTGCAAAATCAGAGCAGTTAAATATTGGCTGAGAATCGTTCACGGAAACCAATCTCTAATTAGGGCAGTCTGCTACCGTGAACAGTTGCGAATGGAAGGTAATTCGACGTGGGCATTAAAATTAAAGAAAGGGTTGGAAACCATTGGGATGGGAGACATTTGGATGGCGGGGCAGCAAAACAGGCCAAGTATTTGGAGAAAAATTAAGAACCGCCTCTGTGATATTGACAGACAGCAAATAATTGCGCAATGCACAGAGAAGGTGTCATTAGAAGTACAGGCTGGGCTGAAATCGGAGTGGGGTATGGAGCAATACATCAAAACAGGTACCAAACTCATTAGAGAGGGGCTCGCGTGGATTAGACTAGGAGCATGGAAGAGCACGAAAATTTCTGACGAGCATGGTACGAGAATCTGTCCCATTTTCGAGGAGGAAGAGTCGTGGACTCACATCTTGGCAAGGTGTAGGGGTACGGAGGAATAGCGGGAAAAATATTTGCCGCGATTTTTTACCACTGCGAATGTAGGGATAGAAGCATGTTGGACGCTACTGGCAGGCACGGAAAACATGGACGGGCTAGGTAAATTTATACTTAAGGCAAGACAGCTGAGATCTGAGGAGGCTGCCAATAGAGAAGGGGGGGGGGGAATAAGATCAACTAAACAAAAGTGACTACATTGTTCTACATACATATTTATTATGTCATACTTAGGTCACTGTTGTGCTATGGTTTTATATATGTTGTACATATTATGTGTATATATGTCTTTTAAGTGTAATTTTCTATTATAAGAGGGTGCTGTAAATTTAAATTGTTATATTTGAATATCTTTGTATTTTTATTTTCGGGTTCACTCTTAATTCTTTATTGTTGTTTAATAATGCTTTGGACTGTGTATTTCCTTTGTCTTTTTATTTTTGTGTTTACTCTTTTAATTCTTTGTTGTTGTTTTAATATAGCTTGTAATGTGTATTACAAAAGCACGTACGGTCTGTGGACCCGTGCGATTGTTGAAATTCTATGTATGATATTGCTATGTCAATAAATACACTTATTCATTCATTCAACAAATTATTGTTAAAATGCTAATGCTTCCCTAATTTTTCAAAGCTGGAACCAAAAACAAGGAATATCTAAAAAACTATCTACTCCACGAAAAAATACATATTACATAAATTGTGTGTTTTAATGTGCTCTACTTTCTCTGTGTGGTAAGTTTTGGTCCATCTCTTACGGTTTAGGAGTTATGCAAAACTTTGTAAAATTCATCCAGAATAAAGTAGTCTTCAGGGTCTATTCCCAGAAAATTAAATATATACATTTGATTTGTCCGATAAATATCTTTATTATATGATATTTTAATCATTTTTGAGAAAATTAAAATTCTCGAAAAATTTTCCATGTGGCATTTTGGGGTGGGGTTATTCTCTTGAAAATCCGGTGAAATCTCGGTGTTAAATTTTTGGGTGCATTCCAATACCTTGTGTACACACTATGTAAACAGTACGTGTAGAGAAAGTAAAAATCATATATGTTCATTTCCCATGATTTTCTCTACATCTCTCTAACAAATTTTTGTTAGCCTGCATGGGTAGTGTGGTGGTAGCATGTCCGCGTTATATTCGACAGATCCCGAGTTCGAATCTCACTTAGGGTGGGTTGCCCGGATAAGGTTTTTCGGGACTTTCCCTTATGCTGAGAAGACAAATGTCGATTAACTTTAAGCTACATAGACCCCAAGATCATTTGAGCATAATTTCACCAGTTTCATTCATTGTACGATATGACCAATCAGTTTAAACGAGGTTAAGCTGCCAAAAACAAAAAACAAACAAAAAAATAAAAAAAAACAAAAATTACTGTCGAAAAGTGTATTCCTCTATCTACGTCATGATAACCTAGATAAACATTAGCAGGAACGGTCTCATTACTTGTTTTCTTGTGAGTGGAAGATAAATAAGGAGATTTACTAGGTTAAAGCTAAAGTCATAGTTTTTAAAAGCTGGTGGCCCTGTAGCTGAAATCCGTCTCTTTACATTACCCGGATGAGAAAGCTTTAAGTATTTTAGAACTGAAGCCAATATAAGGAACATAAAAGTGTTCAACTACACGAAGAAAATGAATGACATAAATTGTGTTTTGCAAAGGTCTAGTTCTTTTTCTGTCTTACAAATTATCAGCTGTGCGAAGTTCTGCAAAATTCATTCAGAATAAAGATATCTTCAGAGGTTTTCCTAAGATAATCCAAGATATACATTTTATTTTACATGTAATGTACGGTATTTCAATCAAAATCCCTTGTCATTTTTGAGAAAATCAAAATTTTTGAAATCTTTACCTGTAAATGGGAGTTTGGCGTGGAGGGATTATGCTCAAAGTCTTTCCGTCTCAACCATAGAAGGTAGACATTTTTTGCATGTAAAGGGCATTTTAGGGCATTGGGATTTTCCTCAAAATTTTCACGTTGCATTCTTGGAAAGTACTAAATTTAAATACTAAGTTTCGTATTTGTCGACTTATGGTTTCTGAGTTATGTTGTCAGACACACTGATGCGGACCTTTTTCTAAAATACTTTTATGTATACATGTACATACACAGGGGAGCCTATAGCGTGTATTTCCGGTGAAATCTGGATATAGAATTTTTGTGTGAAGTGTTATGTAGTATGTAGAGGATATGAAAATATATACTGGATTTTATTCTGTAATTATTTTCTTTGATGCTTATCTATTCTAAATACAGCAATTACTGTTTTATTCTAAACAATTAAAACCTAGTTTTTATCGGAAATGCATGTATTGATAACAGAGAAAGCATTTATAAAGTTTTGTCTGTGTGTATAATTTAATTTCGGTTTCCACAATCTTCCTGAAAGTTCTATGATGTTATTTTTTAGCCATAAAAGGAGCAAGTATTGCATGTCTGTAGTGTATGTCGGTTTCCACAAGCTTCCAGAAAGTTCTATGATGTTATTTTCTAGCCATAAAAGGAGCAAGTATTGCATGTCTGTAGTGTGTGTTGGGAATTGTTTTGACTTGTGACTTTAGTGAAGTGTTACAGCGCAGTAGGGCGTGAGCCATGGATGACGTGCAACTGTAAACTGTCTGCGCTTCGAATCTTTGAGCGTATTATTTGTAGCAGTGAATTCCATGCTATGTTTTTTTTTTATTGCTTTTTAAGTGAATAAATACGTTTGTAACAGTATTTAGTAATATTAGATATATTTCTGTGTAAAACAGTGCTTTTGTAAATGTTTGAAACATTTAATATGGGTTTGGAACATATATCCTGATTTAAGGAATTAGGTTCTAAGGTATGCTAGTGAAGATTTTTATTGTATTTATTTGTCTACACGTACTGGTACATAGTGTATAGAGAAGCTATTGTGTTCCACCCCAATACCTATATTTCACCGGAAATATACGTTTTAGGGTCTCTTGTATCCAAAAAACCATTTTTAGAAAAAGGTCCCTGTGTCTACATTCCTGAGACTGTAAACACGATAACTCGAAAACGAAAAGTGGATAAAATACCAAACTTGGTATTTAGGTTTAATATCTTCCAAGGATGCAACACAAAGATTTTGAGGAAAATCCTCCCACCCCAAACTACCCTCTACATGGAAGAAAATTAAAAAATTTTCATTTTCTCAAAAATGGATCTAACGATTTTGATTAAAATAGGGTATATTAAAGATGTATGGATTGAATTTTCTGGGAATATCGATTTTTACTTTCTCTAGCCCCAAATGTACAATGTACCTAGGGATAGAGAAGGTATTGTAATGCACCCAAAAATCGGATGTCGAGATTTCACTGGAAATATACCTCTTGTTTTTTTGTCCCCGAGTCCGAAAACATGTTTTATAAAATGGTCCGTGCGTGTGTGTCAGTGGAGGGCATAGGCCCAAAACAAAAAGACCGTTAAATACCAAACTTGGTATTTAGGTTTAGTATTTTTCAAGGATGTGACACGAGGATTTAAAAAAAAAATCCCCCCACCACAAACTACCCTTTAAATGGAACATTTTTCATAATTCTTTATTTTCTTAAAAATGAATAAATATTTTGATAAAAATCCATGTATTTTAAATCCTTTTATCTCCAAAATAAAATGTATATCTGAAATTTTCTGGGAATAGCCCCTGAAAACCTCCTTATCCTGGATGAGTTTTGCCGAATTTTGTTTAACTGCTAAATCATACGAGATAGACAAAAACTCACTACTCAGAAAATGTACATCACGTCAAAACACACAATTTATGCCCTCTACGTTTTTGTTGTGGAGGTAACCATTTTCAAGATGTTCCTTGTTATTGGTTTCAATTGAGAATTACTTAAACTTTCCTCAGGTAGGAAACGTCCCTTTTTCTTTTGTTCTAATCCTGGTCAAGCAAAGAAGCGATTTGGAATGACAATCGCATAACGATATCTTTTAAAACATTTGACTATCAGTTTAGCCTAGTGCATTCCCTTAGTTCCCTACTACTTATAAGAACTGGGTAATATGAGTACTCTGCTAGTGTTTATTTCGATTAGCATTGTATACAAAGAAGAATATTCTGTTGTAGGAAGCTTATAGAGCAGCTAGAGAAAGTCATGTGCGTGTAACACATCAGATTTTTACTTTCTCTATACGAACTATGTACATAGTGTATGGAGAAGGTGTTGCATTGCACCCTAAAATTCGATACCGAAATTTCAGCGGAAATACATTTTATGAGACTCCCTCAATACAAAAAAAGCAATTTTAAAAAATGTCCGTGTTTGTGTGTGTGTCTGTCTGTCTGTCTGTCTGTCTGCCTTCCTGCCTGTATGACTGTGTGTATGTGTGTGTATTTGGGCAGCATAACTCAAAAACGTAAATACCGTTAAAGCCCAAATTTGGTAATTAAGTAGCTTTTACATGGAACATTTTTTGAATTTTTGTATTTTCTTAAAAATGGCTCTAACGATTTTTATTAAAATATCATATATGAAAGATATTTACGTGACAAATAGAACGTATATCTTGAAATCTCTGGGAATAGCCCCTGAAGACTACTTTATTCTGGATTAATTTTATGGAACTGTGCATAACTGCTAAACTGTAAGAGATGTGGAAAAACTTATTACACAGAAAATGTAGCTCACGATAAAACACACAATTTATGACAAATGTTTTTTTTTTTCGTGGAGTTTATCATTTTTAAGATATTCTTTGTTTTTCGTTCTAACTTTGAAATACTTATATTTTTCTCATACAGGAATTTCTTAACTCGTGTCCATACAAACAAAGGAACTTCAGTCACATAGCAACCAGCTTTAGGCTTTCACTTTAACATATAGAACTCTCTCATTTCGCTTCTACCTACAGGGAAGCAAGTAATAAGACTATTTTCTGTTAATTAGCATGAAGTAAATAGAAGCATAAGCTTTTTAACTACAATTTGTTGCAGAGATGTACAGAAAGTCATGTAAATGGAAGACATCAGATTTTTTTAGGTGGAATGCAATACCTTCTCTGTCTTCTATTGTGGTAGACAAAGTAATAAGTATATTTTGTTACAGTGGTAAGGCAACCTCTATGTCTTGATTTTAGTTGCTGTTGTTAATGTTACTCCTATATCTCCAGTTTTTAGCAACAAGGATCGAGAGAATGATAAAAAAGGCGGGAATTATTTTCATTCCCTGTCTCCAGACCTCTTTGCCACTTACTGCCCGTTCTATTGAGTTAGGCTCACTCCTTTCCACTGAGCACTTCTTCCTTCAACCGCTAAGATTCAATTACTTCTCCCTCATGTCGCCAGAGTGTGCGCGTACGTGCGTTATTGTTGCGTACAGTGGCGTATTAGCCCCCCTTCAGGTCGAGACTCCTACGCTCATAGAGCCGACAAAGTATCATAGAAACCCGTGCTTATGTTCACACTCATTTACAAACCACAAACAGTGCGTAAAATGCAATTTTACACATCAGTACCCTCTTACATGGGTGCTTACAGCATGTAGCGAGAATACACGGTGGAAGACTGCTACGATGTAATTCTATTCTCTGTTCGCTATAACCTGAAATTAGATTTGAGGATCAGTCACAAGGAAATGCCATAAGTTTTATTGTCCCTAAATACAATAATTATATATTGTAGAGAATGAATAAATACGTGCCTATTCACTCACTCACACACACATACACACACGTAGAAGGAATATAAGAGAATGCACTGGGGTAAAGTGATTCAGATCTTTTACAATTTGGTTGCTATATGCCTGATTTTCGGTGCTATTTGCAAAAACAGGAACGAAACAAAAGTAACGGCAATGCCAAGTTCCCGTTTGAGAAATTTGTTAAGAATTTTAAATTTGAAACTAATAACAAGGGATATCTCGGAAATGGATAACTTCACGGAAAAATATATATAGTACGTTATTATGTGTCTTAAAGCGATATATATTTTTGTATAATACCATTTTGGTATCTCTTATACTAATGTGAAACGCATCGAGGATGAAGAGATTTCCAAAGGCTGTTCACAGAGAATTCATAATATGCATTTTTTGTTATGCTTTGTTTTGTTTAATATACGGCTTTAATGAAACGTTAGAACCAATTTTTTAGAAAATCATAGTACCATAAATTTTGCCATGTAATGGTTGGTTTGAGTTTGGAGCATTTTGCTGAAAATGTTCCATGTCGCATCATCCTTGGAAGATATTAAACATAAATACTAAGTTTGGTATTTCAAAAATTCGTTTTTCAGTTATCGTATTCACAGACTCAAGGCTAGAAGGACACACAAGCAGAGTTTTGCAATTTTTTTTTTTTTTTGCTAAAGGAGACATGTGTTTTGTAATGAAGCATCGATATTAAATATTTAGGTGGAATGTAATACCTTCTCTACCTATGAAACTTTTTTTTTTGAGTCGCGGATCATCAAAACATGTACTTCCGGTAAAAAAAAAAAAATGTAAAAGGCGTGTTATTTATGGACGCTCTTTAACTGCTGTGGTTCTCAGGGTTCCATTCTAAATAAGGCGTGAAGGACCGCTTAATTTTGCTCAGAGGACTCTCTATCAGACTTGAGGCTCTTTTACGTGCCGTAAAGCTACGACACGGGACCAACGGCTTTACTTGACTTCCGAAAGAAGCCATGCTAAGGACTTTTACACCCGAAAAAATCCATCGTCCTCCGCCGGGTAGCAACTTTTTAGGTGGAACACAATATATTCTCTGTCTACCATATACATTGAGCATATGTGCTAGAGAAAGTTAAATGAACCCAAGACGCATCTCTAATCACAATTTTCGCTAAGAATGTTCTCTTCAGCGCTTCAAGACTTTGGAGGCTATTGGCTTTTGTCTCTTCGGCTCATTGTGCACAAAGTTTAAGTACCCAATAATTTATTTCGCCCAAAAATTCACTTCCGACATTTCAGTGGAAATACACATTTAAGGGTCACCTGTATTCAAAAAAGAATTTTTACTTTCTCTACACGTACTATGTACAAAGCGTATAGAGAAGGTATTGCAATCCACCCAAAAATTCGATACCGAGATTTCACCGGAAATACATGTTTTGGGTCCCCCGGAATCCAAAAAAAAGCATTTTTAGAAAAATGTTCGTATGTGTGTGTGTGTGTGTCTGTCTGTCTGTCTGGTATTTAAGTTTGGTATCTTTCAAAATTGCGACACGAAGATATTAAAGAAAATTCCCCCACCCCAAACTACCCTTTACATGGAACTTTTATCTAAAATTTTCATTTTCTCAAAAATGGCTATAACGATTTTGATTAGAATATCGTATATTAAAGATATTTACCTGACAAATAAAACTATATCTTGAATTTTCTGGGGTTAGCCTCTGAAAACTACTTATTCTGGGTGAATTTTACGGAATTTTACATAACTTTTAAACTGTAAGGAATGGACAAAAGCTTACCACAAAAAATGTAGAGCACGTTAAAGCACAATTTATGTTAATTCAAAATCTTCTCGGGCTTCTAGCCAGGTAAAAACTTGGCTTGACACCAACGTTTCGAAGAAGTGCATCTTCCTCGTCTTCAGGGTGAACTGTTCACCCTGAAGACGAGGAAGATGCACTTCTTCGAAACGTTGGTGTCAAGCCAAGTTTTTACCTGGCTAGAAGCCCGAGAAGATTTTGAATTAACACGTCGCCAGGAAAGCTTTAGTTCTTATTTCACAATTTATGTTATCTACATTTTTTTCGTGGAGTTTCTCGTTTTTGAGATACTACTTGTTTTTGATTTCACCTTTAAAAAGTTACTTTTCTCATACAGTCAACTCGTGTCCATACAAACAAAGGAATTTCAGTCACATAGCAACCAGCTTTTGACTATCACATTATCCTATGGTATTATTTCGCTTCTACTTACAAGGAAGCAAGCAATAAGACTATTTCTGCTTTTTTTTTCTCGCTTCGCATGAAGTAAATAGGAATATACACTTTCTAACAATAATTTGTTACAGAGATATAGAGAAAGTCATGTGAATGGAACACATCAGATTTTTTACGAGGTTTTTCAACTGCTCTGTATATGTAATCAGTCTAGAGAATTTAAATAAGAAGTCACGACATTAACTGCCTCAGAAATAAACAAAATATCAGCATTGTCAGAAGCTAAAAGCGATGTGACAAGTTGAGCGTCGTTTCTTTGTTAGGGCGTTGAGACGCCGTCGTCATGGAGCCGGCATTTTCTTTTCTATTTTGTTTCCCTTTCGCGAGAATACGTCAGCGTGTTTCCGCCTGCCTGTCTCTTCGCTTTTGTTTTTTCTGAGCAAAAGCCATACACAGGATAAGAACGGAGGGAAGAAATAATAGCCACGCATCAGGCTGGCAAACCGCACAAATCTACCCCCAGGGTAGCCAACATTCACTGCAATCATCAACACTGCTAACTTATAACAAAAACCTGATGTGGTATACATATATGACCTCTAGCTACTCTGAAACAAATTTCTAAGGCCCGCCTGGGTAACGTGTCTGCTTCACATTCAAAATGTCGTGAGGTCGAATCTTGCTTAGGGTGAGTTGCTCGGATAAGGATTTTTTCGGGGTTTTCCCTTATGTCGAGACGACGAACGTGGAGTAATTTTAAGCTCCTTGGACCCCGAGATCATTTGAGCATCATTTCAGCAATTTCGTTCATCGTCAGATATTACTAACCAGGTTAAAGAACGTTAAGCTACTAAGAAAAATAAGTAGTTCCTTATAAGTAGAATGGAACTAAGGGAATGCACTAGGCTACAATGATAGTCAAATGTTTTGAAAGTTATCGTTATGCGATTGTCATTGCAAATTGCTTCTTTGCTTGGCCGGAGATAGGACAAAAGAAACACGAACACTACCGTCTGAGAAAAGTATAAGTACCTCACTATTGAAACTAATAACAAGGAATACCTTGAAAACGGTAAGCTCCACGAAAAAAAAATCTGATGTGTTACACTCACATGACTTTCTCTAGCTATTTTATAAATAAACTTCTTACTTCTTTCAACACCATGCTAATCGAGATATATATTAGCAGAGTTATATTACTTATAAGTGGAGTGGAACTAAGAGAATGCACTAGGCTTAAGTGATAGTCAAATGTTTTAAAAGAGATTTTTATCGATTGTCATTGCAAATGACTTCTTTGCTTGGCTGGGAATAGAACAAAGCAAAAACGGACATACCGTCTGAGAAAAGTATAAGTACTTCACTATTAAAACTAATAACAAGGAATACCTCGAAAACGGCAAGCTCCACGAAAAAAAAATATATATATGTATGACATAACTTGTGTATTTTAACAAGATCTACATTTTCTGTGAGGTAAGGTTTTGTCTATCTCTTACGGTTTACTAGTTAAGAAAAATTCAAGACTTACATTTTATTTGTGATAAAAATAGCTTTAGTATGTCGTATTTTAATCGAAATCTTTAGAGCCGTTTTTAAGAAAAACAAAATTATCGAAAATTTTGTCATGTAAAGGGTAGTTAGGGGGGGATTTTCTTGAAAACTTTCGTGTGGCATTTTTGGAAGATACCAAACTTAATACAGACATACAGACACACACACACACACACAAAACTGTTTCTGAAAATATTTTTTTTTATTTGCATTCAGAATGTCCTAAAACATGTATTTCCGGTAAATTCCGACACAGAATTTTTGGGTGGAATACAATACTTCTCTATCCCTACGCACATTGTACATATGGGACTAGGGAAGGTGAAAATGGAAATACATTATTATGGTGTTCTGGGGACCCGGTTTTGAATCCTTGTTCAGAATTTAATCTGGCTTTTTCCATCTTAGAGAGAAATCTTCTTCTTTATCGTTCCTATATTTTCTCTCCACGTATACTGGACTTACACCCCCAGAATTTGCAAGTCAACGGCTGGGGTCAGATGCATGAATCAGAAAGAGAGGGTGATCAGTCCAATGCCTGGTGTGAGATCGAGGTAGAAGATGATGCAAAAACGGAAAAGTGACTACAGAGTAGGCTATGAAATTAATGATGGGGGAAACTGGAGAATCAGAATTATTGAAATTGTTTGTAAACACTGTTGTGAGATGTGAGAATTATGTCAATGCCATTGGTGTAGGGGAATTTCGTAAAGTAGGAACTCTTTAACATACTAGTAAATCTATTGACATGGGGCAGTTGCTTTTAAGGAAACCAACCTGTGAAAATTTCAAATTCAACGCTCCTTAAGGGTTTATGTTCATTTTTACTTTTTCTACAGGTACTATATAGTGTATAGAGAACGTATTGTTGCACCCAAAAATTTAGTACCAAGAATTCACCGGAAATACATGTTTTGAGATCCCTCTGATTTTGGGAATATCCTCTGAAGACCTCTTCATCTGGATGACTTTTATTTAATTTTGCATAACTGGAAAACCGTAAGAGACAGACAAAAACCTACTATACCAAAATATGGATCTCGTTAAAGCACACAATTTATGTTGGACACATTTTAATTTATTTATTTATTTATTTTCTTGCATGAAGTTCACCATTTCTGTGTTATTCCTTGCTATTAATTGCAGTTTCAAAATACTTAAACTTTCGTCATACAGAAATTTGAAAACTCCTGGCCTGCAAAGAGACGGCTTTCATCTTCATGGTAACCACCTCTTAGATGATTTGACTGTCGGTTTAATCTGCTGTATTCCCTTACTTACAAGGAAGCAAGTAATGAAGACCATTCAGCTCTACTAATACAGCGCCAAACGAATAGCCAAGAATAGACAATTTTAACCATTTCGGAGCGATATTGTTGAAACATTTTATCGCAGCTGATGTTAATTTCTTTGAAATCTTTTCGTACCTGACGTCCGTTTGTTTAATCTCCTGTCTTGGTTATTGGTGACAATCCTGTCAGCCAACCTTAACTTTTAATAACTGCCAGTTCCGCAATTGTACTTTCAATTAATTCAGTTACAATGTTTATTTACATTTATATCCAGTCCATAATGTATTTATTTCAGAAAATCTGATGTGTTCCATTCACATGACCTTCCCTACATCTCTATGACAAATTATTGTTAAAAAGCTTAATTCTCTACCTACTTTATGATAATGGCGATAAACATTAGCAGATATTGTCTTAATTACTCGCTTCCTTGTAAGTATAAGTGAATACACAGGCTAAAGCGATAGTAAAATCTTTTAAAAGCTGGTTACCATGTGGTTGAAAACGTTTCTATGCTGGACAAGGAGTTTACAAATTTCCGGCTGACAAAAGTTTAACTATTTTAAATCTGAAACAAATAACAAGGAATATCTCAGGAATGGTCAATTCCACGAAAAAATGTATGTAACATAAATTATGTGTTTTAACGTGCTCTACGTTTTACCAGTTACGCAAAATTCAACAAAATCATTCGGAATAAAGCGGCCTTTAAAGCCTATTCCCAGAAAATTCAAGATATACATTTTATTTCTTATATAAATATATTTAATGCGCTATATTTTAATCAAAATTTTTGAATATTTTTCAATTTAAAGGGTAGTTTGGAGACGGGGGATTTTTCTCTTATCGGGTTCAGAGATACACGGACACACACACGAACCTTTTTCCAAAAATACTTGTTCGGTTACAGGGAACCCTAAAACGTATATTCCCGGTGAAACCCCGGTATCGAAGATTTTAGTGGAGTGCAATAACTTCTCTATACACTATATTCATCGTACGAGTAGAGAAAGTAAAAATAAGTAAAAATAATCATTATTAGTATTTCTAATGTTTGAGATGAGTGCAATAACCTCAAATAAAATAATGTTTATTTTCATTTACTGTATTAGTTACTAAAAACAGAAATATAATAATTTTCCCAATTTCTATTGTTGCTATCAATACTCGTAAACTAGATGTGGACACGAACGGTCACATCATAATTCAGGAGGCAGTGAAGAAAGAAAAAATCTTTTGGTAAATAAACATGGTCGAATGCGTCATCTACCATTTGAGAACTAATGTAAGTATTACAATGATAACCAGATAAAATCTCCCTTCCTATATATTATAAATTATTAATAGTCTGTTTCATAGAATTGTCTTACTAAATGCATTTTTGTGTTTCCATCATCCATGAAAAATAAGTCTTTTAGCAATAATTTGTTACAGAGATGTAGAGAAAGTCATGTGAATGGAACACATCACATTTTTACTTTCTCTACACGTACTATATACATAGTATATAGAGAAGATTTTGCATTTCAAACACATATTCGATACCGAGATTTCACAGGAAATATACGTTTTAAGGTCCCCTGTATCAAAAAAGCATTTTTAGAGAAAGGTCCATACGTCTGTGAATACGATAACTCAAAAACGAAAGGTCGGTTAAACACCAAACTTGGGATGCGACACGAAGATTTGGAGAAAAGGCCCCCATTCCAAGCTACATGGAAATAAATTCGAAAATTTTTACTTTCTCAAAAATCGCTGTAACGAGTTTGATTAAAATGCCGTATATTAAAGATATTTATATTGCAAATAAAATGTATGTTTTAAATTTTCTGGGATTGCCTTTAGAGACCTCTTTATTCTGGATGATTTTTGCTGAATTTTGCTTAACTAGTAAAATGTAAGATATATACAAAAATCTGATGCGTACCATTCACATGACTTTCTCCATATCCCTGCAACAAATAATTCTTAAAAAGCTCATACTTCTATTTACTTTATGCTAATCAGAAAAAATAGCAGAAATAGTCTAATTACTCGGTTCCTTGTCAGTAGAAGCGAAATAAGGGACAACTTTAGGTTAAACTGAGAGTCAAAAGCTGGTTGCTATGTCAATGAAGTTCCTTTGTCTATATGGATAGGAGTTGAGAAGTTCCTGTATGAGAAAAGTATACCGTTTTTCATAGCAGAAACCAAAAATAAGGAATGTCACAAAAACGACGAACTCCACGAAAAAATGTGTATAACATAAATTGTGTGTTTTAATGTGCTCTACATTTTTTGTGTAGTAAGTTTTTGCCCATCTCTTACGGTTTAGCAGTTATTCAAAATTTGGTAAAATTCATCCAGTATAAACTACTCTTCAGAGGTTATTCCCAGAAAATTCAAGGTATACATTTTATTTGTCAGGTAAATATGTTTAATATACGAAATTTTAGTCAAAATCGTTAGAGCCATTTTTGAGAAAATCAAAATTTTCGAAAAAAGTTCCATGTAGAGGGTAGTTGGGGTGGGGGTATTTTTCTCAAAATCTTCGTGTTGCATCCCTGGAAGATACTAAACTTAAATACCAAGTTTGGTATTTTACCGACTTTTCGTTTTTGAGCTATCGTGTTCACAGACACACGGACACACGGACACACACACACACACGGACCTTTTTGTGAAAATGCTTTTTTTGGATATTGGGGACCCTAAAACATATATTTCCGGTGAAATCTCGGTATCGAATTTTTTGGTGGAGTGCAAAACTTTCTCTATACACTATGTACATAGTGAGTATGGAGAAAGTAAAAACTTACTACTCCAAAAATGTAGGTCACATTAAAACAAACAATTTGTCATATGCGATTGTTTTTGTGGAATTTACCATTTCTGAGATATTCGTTGTTATTTGTTTTATATTTAGAATACTTAACTTTTTTCACACGGAAAGTTGAAAATTGCAGGCAGGCCTTGTATAGAAAGGGATTTCTACCACATGGCATCTAGCTTTTAAAATATTTGACTATCATTTTAGCCTGTTCCCTTATTTAGCTGATATTTACAATAAAGCAAGTCTTATCTCGATTATTATAAAGTAAATAGAAAAATGTGCAGTCTTTTAACAGTAATTTGTTACAGTGATGTATGGAAGGTTATGTGACTGGAACACATAACAGCTGTTTTGAAATGCAGTACTCTCTCTCTCTCTCTCTCTCTCTCTCTCTCTCTCTCTCTCTCTCTCTCTCTCTACCTAACCTAGACAGTGATAGAAAAAGCGTAATCAAGAATTGGTGCGTTCAGATTGACGAAAACAACAACGAAGCAAAAGGACAGGGATTTAAAGTCATGCTGAGATGTTTCTTTTGAAATGCGCACCGGAAACGCTCTTTTGTGACTCCGTTGAATTAACTGTGAGTTAGCAGAAAGTCTGTCTGACCTTGTGTCCGGGATGAACGTTACTCACATCCGTTGTGAACAATAGGAAACACTCTGACTTTTATTTCTCCAGTCCAAGGAGCTTGAGAAATATTCTCCTCACACCAACACCTGGTTACTTAGCGTATAAAACATACGCATGTAATCAAACATTTTCCCTCGGGTTATAAATTTTTTTATTTCTAAATTCTATTTTTCTTACTCCTATTATTATGGCTGCTGTACACGTACACTGATTGGTAGATTGATAGTAAATGACGTGTTTCGTGGGCTGCCTCGCTATACGGTTTTATCTCTCTCTGTTCCTTAGTCAACATCTGAGGTAAAGCATTCGTACTATTTTCACCGTCACTTCATATGGTTTAGTTTAACTTGCATTGCCACTTCATTACTGTGCTTTAGTTGAGTCTTCATTTCCTCACTCATTAGAGCGTCGAACGCAGGATCTCTCTAAAGAGGCAGCACTCGCCAATTCATTAGGTGAGGCATAGTGCACATATCTCTAATCTCTCGCAATTGCAGCACTCATTGTTTCTCCTAACAGGGCGTCGAACACGCAACTTCTGTAAATGCTCACGGTAGTAGAAGTCACTATAACCAAATTAAAGGGTAGGTTAGGGTGGTTTGAGACATACATGTCATGTCACGGGGTTAAAAGTTATCTAAAATGGAGATAAAAGTTACAGCCAATATAATATGAATTATAATAAGAAGGGACAAATGTACATTGAAAATGGCCAGGGAAGAAATGGTGTAAAGCGCGTTTAAGAAGGCAAGGACAAACAGTTGTCACGAGCTGTCAAGCGACCAGGCAGGATAGTACCGTTAAGGGAGGGACACTGAACTCAAGGGGTGAGGTCACACTGCCCGAGGGTGGAAATAACAAGGAAAAGAGAAATATCCCTTGCTGGTCTACCGACGCTTTTGCACTAGCTATGGAAGAGTAGCAGCGGTAAGATGTGATATTTGAATCCGGGGAGTCGATCAGTAAATTTATACCTAAGGCAAGACAGCTGAGATCTGAGAAGACTGAAAATAGGGAATGGGGGGGGGGGAGGGATAAGAACAAGTGAACAAAAGTGACTACAATGTTTTGCATATATATTATCCATTATAAGAGGGTACATCTATGAAGGTGTACTCTGTGCTGTAAATTTAAAGTGTTATGTTTGAATATCTTTGTCTTTTTATTTTCTGGTGTACTCTATTAATTCTTTGCGGTTGTTTTAATAATGCTTTTTAGTGTGTATTACAAAAACACGTGCGGTCTGTGGATCCGTGCGATTGTTGAAATTCAATGTATAATATTGTTATGTCAATAAACACACTTATTCATTTATTCATAATACGGGCGAAATCACTAGCCATGGAAGATTCGCAGAGGTAAGACGTGATATTTGAGTCCGCGGTAGAAATGAACGGGCTACATACGGCCACGATAGAAATAGTGTTTATTTGATGCAACAGCAGACGGTTAAAAGTAGTTAAAAAGGAGAACTTTTACCAGGAACGCGTGTATGTTTCGACGGTAGAAAAGACAGAACAAAATAAATAAATGAGTTCAAAAAATACTTGAACTCTAAGAAAATCACTTGTGTCTTTCCACTCCTGAGAAAGATCCCATGACAACAAAATCCTGAGCTATAGGACTTCCACATCTCCACACCATTCCAAACCTATACGCGAGATACGAACCCGGGACCCCTATATTCAGTTACTGCCACAGGATATATTCATGGAAATCTTCTCATCTCTGGCACATGTTGAACTTATATACCAAGTTTGTATTCATCCGACTTTTCGTTTTTGTGTTGTATCGTTCAGATATAACTAAGGATCCCTTTCTAAAGAAGTTTTTTTAATTCTACACGTACTCAACCCAAAGATTCGATGTCGAAATTTCACCGGATATATATGTTTTGAAGTCACGTGAAAAAAAACATTGTATTTAAGGTATTTGGTATTTAAGGTTAGTTGGTATTCTTCACGGGTGTGACTCGAAGATTTTCAGGATAATCCTTTATGTGAAAAACTTTTGAAAACGCAGTTTTACTCAAAATGACTCTAACAGTCTTGATTAAAATTACTGGATATTTCCATGACAAATAAAAGGTATATCTGAGTACATAGATTGCGGATAAATTTTACATAACCGGTAAACCGAAAAGCATAGATAAAAGTTTATCACACAAAAACTGGAAATATTGTTGAAACAAACAATTTGTGGCATATATATGTTTTACTTTCTCTATACGTACTATGTACATAGTGTATAGAGGACGTATTGCACTCCACCCAAAAATTCGATACCGAGATTTTACCGGAAATGTTTTAGGGTCCCCTGTATCTAAAAAACATTTTCAGAAAAAAGTCCGTGTGTGTGATGTTTATCTGTAGTAAGTTTCCGCCTAACTCTTAAGGTTTACAAGTTACGCAAAATTCATTCAAAATTGAGAGTTCATCAGAGGCTATTCCAAGAAATTCAAGATATAAATTATATTTGACATATGAATTTATTTAATATACGGTATTTTAATCAAATCTTTAGAGCATTTTTGAGCAAATCAAAATTTTCGAATTTATTTCCATGTAAAGGATAGTAGGTTGGGGGGATTTTTCTTAAAAACTTTATGTCGCACACCTGGAAGATACTAAACTTAAATATCAAGTTTCATAGTTTACCGACCTTTCGTTTCTGAGTTATCGTGTTTACAGACACACGGACCTTTTCCCCATTTTTTTTATACAGGGGACCCTAAAACGGGAATTTCTAGTGAAATCTGGGTATGAAATTTTTGGTTGCAATACAATACCTTTTCTATACATTATGCACATAGTATGTTTGGAGATAGTAAACATGGAAAGTGAAACACAATGGTAGGAAATGAGGGAAAAGTTATTCCGCCCTATTTAACCAGAGTGGTAATGCGGTCGCAGGAATCGAACCTAGGACCTTCCGAATGCGCCTTGCAATCTATCATCTCGCTCGGTATGAGTCTGATAATGCCTGCCACAACTCGAAGTCAGGAAAGAAAACAAATGCACAAATTCCCCACCAAAAGGAAAAGCTTCGTGTTTACAGAGGCGCGAATTTAAAACGCTCGTGGACAATAGAGAAGCGGGTTGCGGGAAATAAGGCGTCACACATTTCATGCAAAAATAAACTTGATTTAGTAGCAAAGTACGTGAAGAGTTTGCAATCTTTTCTCTGTACGCATATAATTCTTTATTTCGTTTCCGCTATATATTAGATAGCCATGCATTCCTCCTTGCGGCTGCGCACAGCACATGCTATGAAAATTTTATGACTCAAATTTCTTTTTTGTTTTCTTTTCTTCATTTTCTGCCGCTCGTTGGAGAATGCGTAATGCAAGCTCTGCCTGCAATTTCAGCGTTACCCTCTTTCCACCTTTGTAAGCAAGCCGCAGTTTATCAGTGGCGGCTCTGTCAAAACACAAGTGGCGAACTTAACAAAATCTACCCTCGAGGAAAACGTTGATACATCAATTCATGGATGAATTCTATAGGATATATTTGTAACCAATATTATTTACTCTATCAATATTTTAAATTTTTTCGTCGACCATGTATGCACATTGTAGTGAGGTTGGAGTTTTGGTTCGGGAAGGGAAAACTTTGAACATCTTCTTCTTTAGGAAATGAGGAATATTGGCTGGTTAGGGAATTTGAAATAAAGGATTACTTAATTCTCAAGAGTTGTGTGTGGGATCAGTGTGGGATCCAGGATAGACCTTATTTAACCATTTCAACACACACCCTATGACTTGCAATATTCCATGCCTTCCAGTATTTAAAATCCTGGTCAAAACATCTAATGTGTTCCATTCACATGACTTTCTCTACATCTCTGCAACAAATTATTGCTGAAAAGCTTATGCTTTAATTTACTTCATGTTAATCGAGAAAAAAAAGCAGAAATACTCTTATTATTTGCTTCCTTGTAAGTATAAGCGAAACAAGGAGGAACCATAGGTTAAAGCTATAATCAAAAGCTGGTTGCTATGTGACTGAAATTCGTTTGTTTGTATCGACAGGAGTTGACAAATTCTTGTATGAGAAAAGTATACGTTTTTCAAAGTTGAAACCAAAAAGCAAGGAATATCTCCAAAACAATCAACTCCACGAAAAAAATGTATGTTACATAAATCGTGTGTTTTAACATGATCTACAGTTTTTGTGTGCTTTTTTTGTCCATCACTTACGGTTTAGCAGTTATGCAAAATTCCGTAAAACCCATTCAGTCTTCCAAGATTAAGACCTAAGATTTTGAAGAAAATTTCACATCCCAAACTGCTATTTAAATGCTTTTAGTGATCTTATGTTTTTCAAAAATGGCTCTTACAATTTAATTACTTAATAATACATTTTAAAATTATTTTTAAAAGCAATAACCTCCTTAATTATCTTAAAACCTTTGAGAATGCTTATAAAATTATTATTTGCAGAAAAACACATGCTACGGAGAAAATTCGTTATAACGCACAGTTTTTGACAGCTTTTTCGCAGTTTTACCGGTTCTCGAAGTATTCCGGGTCGTAAATTTAAATTTGTTCTTAGTATGCGTCACCTAAATGACAAGCTTGACATTTTGTGATATTTGTACTTTCTCTACACTACTATGTACAGTGTATAGAGTAGGTATTGTTATATACCAAAATTTCGATACCGAGATTTCACCGAAAACACATGTTTTGAGACCCCTAAATCCAAAAAAGCATTTTTAGGCAAATGTCTTTGTTTGGCAGCATAACCCAAAATGAAAGGTCCATTAAATACCAAACTTGATATTTAAGTTTAGTATCTTTTAAGGATGTGACCCAAAGATTTTCAAAAAAACGCCCATTCCAAAACTACCCTTTACATGAAAAATTTGTCGAAAATGTTCATTTTCTCAAAAATGGCTCTAATGAATTTGTTTAACATACCTTTATGTTTAAGATATTTTAATTACAAACAATATATTGTCTGGGAACAGCCTCTGAAGACCTCTTCATTCTGAATTACTTTTATAAAAACAGCAAACCGTAAGAGATATACAAAAGCTTACCCCAAAAAAGTGTAGACTTCATTAAAATTCACAATTTATATGGTTTTTTTTTTGTGTTAACCATCTTCGAGATATTCCGGATTATTGGTTTCAATTTTATGCCACTTAAACTTTTCTCAAACGGGAAGACACCTTTCTTCTTGCTTTTTTCTCCTGGCAAGCAAAGAGATTAGATTTTCTATTGTTTCACATAGCGACCGGCTTTTAAAGCACGAGACTATCGCTTTAGCCTGCTCATTTTCTTATTTTCCTTCTACTTACAAGTAGGCTAGTAATAAGACTAATTTTGCTTACGTTTATCTTGATTAGCATAATATAAATAACAAATAATGATCTGAATGAAGGATTTGTTTACCAAATGGCTAGAGGACATCATGAGAATAGAACCCATTATGTCTTTTCCTTCTACTTACAAGGAAACAAGTACTCAGGATAATTTCTACTTATGTTTATGTTGATTAGAATAAGTTTTTGCGTTTTATATACATACTATGTACATAGTGTATAGAGAAGGTATTGCACAGCACCTAAAAGTTCAATATTCAAATTTCACCGGAAATATATGTTTTAGGGTCCCCTGTATCCAAAAAAAAGTATTTTCAGAAAAAGGTCCTTGTGTGTGTCCGTGTGTCTGTGAACACGATAACTCAAAAACGAAAGTCAATAAAATACGAAACTTGGTATTTATGTTTAGTATCTTCCAGGAATACGACACGAATATTTTGAGAAAATCCCCCCACCCCAAACAATTCTTTACATGGAACTTTTTTCGAAAATTTTAACTGTCTAAAAAACGCTCTAACGATTTTGATTAAAATATCGTATATTGAAGATATTTACCTGACAAATAAAATGTATATTTTTAATTTTCTGGGAATAACCTCTGAAGACTACTTTATTTTGGAACAACTTTACGGAATTTTGATAACTGCTAAACCGTAAGAGATGGACAAAAACTTACCACACAAGAAATGTAGAGCACATTAGAGCACACAATTTATGTTAAATGCCTTTTTTTCGTGAAGTTGATAGTTTTTGAGATATTCCTTGTGCTTTGGTTTCAGCTTTGAAAAACTTATGCTTTTCTCATACAGGAATTTGTCAACCACTATTCATACAAACAAAGGAAGTTCAGTCACATAGCAACCAGCTTTTGCCTATCACTTTAACCTTTGCTATCCGTTATTTCCCTTCTACTTGCTTGGAAGTAAGTAATAAGACTAATTTATGCTAATTGTTTCTCAATTAGCATGAAGTAGTTAGATGCATGAGCTTTTTACAATAATTTGTTGCAGAAATGTAGAGAAAGCCATGTTCATGGCACACATCATATTTTTCAACATAATTTCCATTTTTCATACCGGAGAATTAGCTTTTCTACGACAGAAAGCTGCCGCCAGTGAAGAAAACCACAGCTGAACACCATCTTTTGTAGAAACATGTCACAAATGTTCTTTTTATGAAGCATTTGTTTTAAAAAATATATCTTATGTGTTACACTCACACGACTTTCTCTAGCTGTTCTACAAGCTTCATAGATAAGATTCTTCTTCTTTCTGCATCTTGCTAATCGTGGTACTCATTAGCACAATGTTTTTATTATTTAGTTCCGTATAAGTAAGAAGAAAATAAGGGAATGCATTAGACTAAACCGATAGTCAAATGTTTTAAAAGCTGTCGTTATGCGATTGTCATTACAAATCGCTTCTTTTCTTGGCCAGGAGCAGAACAAAAGAAAAACGGACACTCCCGTCTGAAAAAAGTATACGTACTTCACAACTGAAACCAATAACAATGAATACCTAGAAAACGGTAAGCTCCTCGAGAAAAATATATATGACATAACTTGTGTATTGCAACAAGACCTACATTTGTTGTGTAGTAAGTTTTTGTCTATAACTTACAGTTTACTAGTTATGCCAAATTAAGAAAAATTCATCCAGAATAAGCAGGTCTTCAGAAGCTATTCCCAGAAAATTCAAGATATACATTTTATTTGTTAGGTAAATATATTATATATATTTATATATATGATATTTTAATGACAATTGTTAGAGCCATTTTTAAGAAAATCAAATTTTTCGAAAAAAGGTCCAAGTAAAGGGTGGGGGGATTTTTCTCACAATGTTCATGTCGCATCCCTGGAAGATACTAAACATAAATACCAAGTTTGATATTTTAGCTACTTTTCGTTTTTGAGTTATCGTGTTCACAGACACACGGACACACACACACACACACGGACCTGTTTCTCAAAATGCTTTTTTTGGATACAGGGGGTCCTAAAGCATGTATTTCCGGTGAAATCTCGGAATCGAATTTTTGGGTGGAATACAATACTTCTCTATCCCTATGCACATTGTACATATGGGGCTAGAGAAAGTAAAAATTGCCTGACTGATTTTTTAATGTATATATTTATTGCTTTTTTTATATGTAGCTGTAAGTTCTCTGACCTGGTTGGTCTTATCAGACGATGAATCAAATTTGGTGAAATGATGCTAAAAATATCTAATGTGTTCCATTCCCATGACTCTCTCTATATTTCTGCAGGAAATTATTGTTAAAAACTTATGCTTTTATTTACTTCATGCTAATCGACTAAAAATTAGCAAAATAGAGAATTCTTCAGAAGCTATTCCCAGAAAATTCAAGATATACATTTTTGGTGACGTAAATATCCGTAATATACAATATTTTAATCAAAATAGTTAGACATTTTTGAGAAAAACAAAATTTTCGAAAAGAAGTCCCATGTAAAGGGTAGTTTGTGTTGGGGGGATTTTCTTGAAAATCTTCGTGTCGCATCCTTGGAAGATAGTGAACTTAAATACCAAATTTGGTATTTAACGAACTTTTCGTTTTTGAGCTATGCTGTCCACAGACACACACATACACACAGACGGACAGAAAAACACACACTCACACGGGCATTCTTCTAAACATGCTTTTTATGGATTATGGAGGTCCTAAAACATTAATTTCTGTAGACATCTCGGTATCGAATTTTGCGTGCTTTACAATACCTTGTCTACACACTATGTACATAGAACATCTAGAGAAAGTAAAATAGGTTGCGGAAGGCGCTTTTATGCATGAATAAATGTTGTAGTAACAGATAGTTTAGTCTTTTTTAAAAACCGGCGCTTAACTTCCAGACACACCTCTTAAAAGGAAATTAAAACATTGCTAAGTTGAAGACTACTTGTGTAAAACGAAATGTACGAGCCGACACTGATGCGCCTTTTCCAACTCCATTTTCACAAATGCACCAGCACCTCTATTATGATATATTTGAGGGAACTGTGTCTCGTTATTTATATTTAAAAAGTCGTCAGAGCTTCATACAGCACTAGCAGTGTCCTTAGCTGCATGAAATTTAAAATGGCCATTAAAACGAAGTGTGGGTTGTGTGTGTTGCCGAGTTTACAGGAATAAGACAGCGTTTTTACTTTTTCTATTACATCTCGTAATAACCGAGCCAGATGGCTCAAGCGTTTCTTCTGGGACTGGTACTCGGGAGGTAATGGGATCGGCTCCCTCCTGCCGACCTCTCTGACACATGGTTAACGTCGGGGACACCTTGGCAATTGCGACCAGGTACTGATATATCGTGGCCTACCACCTCCTGGGGAAAGAGTTGAGAGGAGGGGAAACTACACAGCAGCACACAGGAAACGACAGAGTTAAGCGCAGAGACGCAAGTCCCTAACTGTCACTAGATGGCAGCGCTATACAAGCGCCGGGAAGCCGGAAGGAGGTCTCCACAACAGCACCGATCGTCAACCAGCACAACTAGGGGGAAGAGGGTTTCACTCGGAGCTAGCAACCATACCATCTGCCCACAAAGCCTCAAGCCAATGCTGCGCCGACCTGAAAGATGAAGAAGGAAAATGAAATAAATGGATGAAAACGAAAGGAACCGTGATAGATATACTGAACCCCAGCGAGCCCAGGAAAACCCCAGGGGCAGAGTGCGCAGTCAACAGGGATCGATCCCAGACCTCCCGAATGACAGTCCCAGACGAAATGGCTGACCTACATGCCTGGTGACTCATACGATTTTCGAAGGTTTTCCAAGTCACTAAGCGATTGCTAGGGAAGGCTATTCATTCCTCAGAACTTCCTGTAACTTAATTTCAATCCTGCCGGTCTCTTTCAGGGTTGTAAGTGTCGAGAATGGCAGAGGCGCCATTCCGTGGAGGTGACTGTGCCCTTGAAAGACAGTTCTCGGCGGCGGGATGGTGTTAGTAGTTGTGTACGGATTCAGATGTTCTATGCCGGCCTGTGTCACTTGCTTCTGGTGCTCCCCGTGCCGAGATGAAGAAAGCTTGTGCACTGGTAGGGAACCTTCACGGTGGCCCTCTCCCTGTCCGGATGTTGGCCACCCCCTTTGAAATTACTTTCATCGCATCCTTCCTCCGGGAATCTGACGTACTATAAGGCCACAGTTGCAATGTGGAATACCCATTCGTAACGAACACACACACATCGTGGCCGAGTGGTTAGACCATTTGCATGTCACCAAGACAGCCTGGATTCAATCCCAGGCGACCGCATGTGGGATGTGTGGTGGACAAAGCTGCGCAGGGGTCCATGTGCAGAGCATAACTCAAAAGGGAAATTTCCGATCAATATTCAACTTGATAAGTTAAATATTTTCGAAACATATAACTCACAATCTCCTCCATTCCATTGCCCTTTACTTGAAACATTTTCTAAAAATGTTTATTTTCTCAAAACTGGCTCTAACAATTTTGATTAAAATAGTATGTGTAGAATTATACATCCGTGAAATTTTACCAAAACTTTGTAAATATAAAATGTATGTATTTTGTTTCATAATAAAGTATATTCTTTAGTGCATCCTTGGAAGGTGGTAAACTCAAATACCAAATTTGGTATATGGTCTTTTCGTATGTGTGCTGTGCTGTCCATAGACACTACAAAAAATACACACACAGGGATACTTTTCTAGAGTTTTTTTCGTTGTTGCTTTTTTTTTTTTTTAAATTTTGGGAACTTCAAAATATAAATTAATGCCGATAAATCTTGACCTCGAAGGTTTGGGTGCAATACAATACCTTCTCTACCTACCCCTCCTAGGAGAAACGGATAAGGTGAAAAAACCGCAGGAGACTATAGGCCGGCCGACAGAGAGGTTGAGGTGCGTTTCAAAGCTTGTTGAGTCGGCTATATCAGCGGACTGCTGAGTGTGAAACTGTTGAGAATTCAACCCAACTGAAGTGGCTCAGAGAATAGTTTCCTCTGGGGAAACTGTGGAGAATTCAACCCATCTGAAGAGACACAGAGAATGCTTCCCTCTGATGCAGCTGTGAAGTATTCAACCCATCTGAAGCGGTTCAGAGAATGTTTCCCTCTGGCAAAACTGTGAAGCATTCAACCCATCTGAAGTGGTTCAGAGAATGTTTTCCTCTGGTAAAACTGTGAAGAATTCAACCCATCTGAAGTGGCTAAGACAATGCTTCCCTCTGGTGGAACTGTGAAGTATTCAACCCATCTGAAGTGCTTCAGAGGATTTTTCTCTGCGGAAACTGTGGAGAATTCAAACTATCTGAAGTGGCTCAGAGAATGTTTCCCTCTGGGGAAACTGTGGAGAATTCAACTTATCTGAAGTGGCTCAGAGAATGTTTCCCTCTGGGAAAACTGTGGAGAATTCAACGCATTTAAAGTGGCTAAAATAATACTTCCCTCTGGTGAAACTGTGGAGAACTCAACCTATCTGAAGTGGCTAAGATAATACTTCCCTCTGGGGAAACTGTGAAGAACTAACCTATCTGAAGTGGCTAAGATAATACTTCCCTCTAGGGAAACTGTGAAGAACTAACCTATCTGAAGTGGCTAAGATAATACTTCCCTCTGGGGAAACTGTGTAGAACTCAACCTATCTGAGGTGGCTAAGATAATACTTCCCTCTGGGGAAACTGTGGAGAACTCAAGCTATCTGAAATGGCTAAGCTAATACTTCCCTCTGGGGAAACTGTGAAGAACTCAACCTATCTGAAGTGGCTAAGATAATACTTCCCTCTGGGGAAACTTGAAGAACTAACCTATCTGAAATGGCTAAGATAATACTTCCCTCTGGGGAAACTGTGTAGAACTCAACCTATCTGAAGTGGCTAAGATAATACTTCCCTCTGGGGAAACTGTGGAGAACTCAAGCTATCTGAAATGGCTAAGCTAATACTTCCCTCTGGGGAAACTGTGGAGAACTCAACCTATCTGAAGTGTCTAAGATAATACTTCCCTCTGGGGAAACTGTGGAGAACTCAAGCTATCTGAAATGGCTAAGCTAATACTTCCCTCTGGGGAAACTGTGAAGAACTAACCTATCTGAAATGGCTAAGCTAATACTTCCCTCTGGGGAAACTGTGAAGAACTAACCTATCTGAAGTGGCTAAGCTAATACTTCCCTCTGGGGAAACTGTGGAGAACTAACTATCTGAAGTGGCTAAGCTAATACTTCCCTCTGGAGAAACTGTGGAGAACTAACTATCTGAAGTGGCTAAGCTAATACTTCCCTCTGGGGAAACTGTGGAGAACTAACTATCTGAAGTGGCTAAGATAATACTTCCCTCTGGGGAAACTGTGGAGAACTAACTATCTGAAGTGGCTAAGATAATACTTCCCTCTGGGGAAACTGTGAAGAACTAACCTATATGAAATGGCTAAGCTAATACTTCCCTCTGGGGAAACTGTGAAGAACTAACCTATATGAAATGGCTAAGCTAATACTTCCCTCTGGGGAAACTGTGGAGTACTCAACCTATCTGAAATGGCTAAGATAATACTTCCCTCTGGGGAAACTGTGAAGAACTAACCTATCTGAAGTGGCTAAGCTAATACTTCCCTCTGGGGAAACTGTGGAGTACTCAACCTATCTGAAGTGGCTAAGATAATACTTCCCTCTGGGGAAACTGTGGAGAACTCAAGCTATCTGAAATGGCTAAGCTAATACTTCCCTCTGGGGAAACTGTGGAGAACTAACCTATCTGAAGTGGCTAAGCTAATACTTCCCTCTGGGGAAACTGTGAAGAACTAACCTATCTGAAATGGCTAAGCTAATACTTCCCTCTGGGGAAACTGTGAAGAACTAACCTATCTGAAGTGGCTAAGCTAATACTTCCCTCTGGGGAAACTGTGAAGAACTAACCTATATGAAGTGGCTAAGCTAATACTTCCCTCTGGGGAAACTGTGGAGAACTAACCTATCTGAAGTGGCTAAGCTAATACATCCCTCTGGGGAAACTGTGAAGAACTAACCTATATGAAATGGCTAAGCTAATACTTCCCTCTGGGGAAACTGTGGAGAAAGCAACCCATCTGAAGTGGCTAAGATAATACTTCCCTCTGGGGAAACTGTGAAGAACTAACCTATCTGAAGTGGCTAAGCTAATACTTCCCTCTGGGGAAACTGTGAAGAACTAACCTATCTGAAGTGGCTAAGATAATACTTCCCTCTGGGGAAACTGTGGAGAACTAACCTATATGAAATGGCTAAGCTAATACTTCCCTCTGGGGAAACTGTGGAGAAAGCAACCCATCTGAAGTGGCTAAGATAGTACTTCCCTCTGGGGAAACTGTGGAGAACTAACCTATCTGAAGTGGCTAAGCTAATACTTCCCTCTGGGGAAACTGTGAAGAACTAACCTATCTGAAGTGGCTAAGATAATACTTCCCTCTGGGGAAACTGTGAAGAACTAACCTATATGAAATGGCTAAGCTAATACTTCCCTCTGGGGAAACTGTGAAGAACTAACCTATCTGAAATGGCTAAGCTAATACTTCCCTCTGGGGAAACTGTGGAGAACTAACCTATATGAAATGGCTAAGCTAATACTTCCCTCTGGGGAAACTGTGAAGAACTAACCTATATGAAATGGCTAAGCTAATACTTCCCTCTGGGGAAACTGTGGAGAACTAACCTATATGAAATGGCTAAGCTAATACTTCCCTCTGGGGAAACTGTGAAGAACTAACCTATATGAAGTGGCTAAGCTAATACTTCCCTCTGGGGAAACTGTGAAGAACTAACCTATCTGAAGTGGCTAAGATAATACTTCCCTCTGGGGAAACTGTGAAGAACTAACCTATCTGAAGTGGCTAAGATAATACTTCCCTCTGGGGAAACTGTGAAGAACTAACCTATCTGAAGTGGATAAGATAATACTTCCCTCTGGGGAAACTGTGGAGAACTAACCTATCTGAAGTGGCTAAGCTAATACTTCCCTCTGGGGAAACTGTGAAGAACTAACCTATATGAAATGGCTAAGCTAATTCTTCCCTCTGGGAAAACTGTGGAGAAAGCAACCCATCTGAAGTGGATCAGAGGATACTTACCTCTGCTGAAACTGTGGACTATTCACCCTATCTTAGGTGAAGTTCGATTAAACAAAATCTCTCTTTAAAATTAACAAATTTAAAAGTAGTCAATAAAATATTAACAACAAATATTCAGGACAATCTCTTACTTCGGAGAAAGTTTCCCTCTGGTGAAGTTGAAGAAAAATCAACCCAACTGAGGCGTCTCAGACAAGCCTTCCTTCTGGGAAAAATTGAAGAGAACTCAGCCCATCTGAGAATGCTCACAGAACCCTTCCGTTTGTGTAACCTCAACCCATCTGAGGCGGCACAGAAAAGCATGCCATCAGACAGGGCCGAGAAACGAGTAAGCATCTGCGCCATCTATCCGTTATTGGTCCCCTTGAAACAGGAAAGCGGAAGCGAAATGGTAGAAAATGAGAGATAGAAAAGTTGTATATATAAGAAACCATTTGCTTAGCCAATCAGAGAAAGCCACAAACCATGGCCACAGTAGCCAGCAGCAGGAATCGTATCTAGGAAGTCCCAAACACGAACCTAGTAGGTTATTGCGTAGCTACCTTATTCAAGTTTATATTAAGTTAAAGTATATTCTAAACCATTTCATTATAACCTTACAGAAGGAAGACGTATACATAAAAAATAACATGTTTTGTGTTTAAATGCACACTCTTTTGTTCTCTGTTGATAAAAGCGGGCTGTAGTTCTCTAATGCTAAATGTTTTCATAGATGTCTCTGGATGTATACATTTCACTTTATAAAGCTTAATAAGATATACGTCATCACAGGGATTTACAAGTATGAGATTCTAAGGGCGTGCTCCTGTTGGATTTATTTTGTTTCATACAACATTTCTAATTAAGTGCTTAAAGAGATTTAATTAAATATACAGTTTTGCTCTTTATAATCCCTCAAAAGTTGTCGTGTGTGTTTCTTTTGACAAATACCTCAACTAAAAGTCGACACGCATATTCAACTGAAATGATGTTCCCTATGAATACAGTTTTCAATGCACCATGAGGATTAGCTCAGGTGGAAAAGTTCTGGGTTCAAATTCCATGAGCCGATCTAACTGGCCGAGTTTTTACCTTGCTTTCCTTCAGTCCTCAAGGTAAATGTTTGCCAGTGGCGTCTTCTGCAGTGGTTCTCACGTTCCCCGGAGTATGTGAGTCATTGTAGTTGGAGACCTTGGACACCATAACCCAGAAACGAAAAGTCGGTAAAATGCCAAACTTGGTATATATATACGAGGTACGTCCAGAAACTAAGTTCCGTTTGGTAATAAAATTAAATTGTGTACAGATACAGAATAATTATTTATTGCACAAAATTCTACAACTCTTAAACTACTTTTCCACATAACTACCGAAATTTTGCAGCCATTTGTCATAGCGTGGCACAAGTTTTTGTATACCTTCTTCATGGAAGTTTGCCGCCTGTACCCAACATGAGAAAAGTTTACGAAATTTCAGTTTTTCGGTAACAATTTCATGATTTAGTTAGTGATTGTGAGCTTTGGGGAAATTCCATAGCGAGAGCACTAATTGTAAACTTGCGGTTTTCCTGGATCTTGTCATCAATCGCGTGTAACCAAAGATGGACGCCCACTTCGTTCTTCATCGTGCACTTCACTACGTCCTTCATTGAACTGTCAGGTCCATCTTCTCACCATTGAATCACTCATCGCATTTTGTCCGTAAACTTCGCAAATTTGCCGATAAATTTCAATTGGTTTCACTTTCCTAGCATTCAGAAAACGAATCACAAATCTGATTTCACAAGCGGCGGGATTTTCAATCAACACCGACATTGTAAACAAGCACAACAAAGCGTATGTGGCTGACAGCGATCTCAAAATGGCGCACGTTTCTTCTCCTTGATACAGAGCGTCTACCGCGCATGTGCGGAACTGCGATCGCAGTGCTGCAGCGGAGATAAATTGAAACGGAACTTACTTTCTGGACGTACCTCGTATTTAGTATCTTCCAGGGATGAGACGTGCAGATTTTGAAGAAAATTCCTCCACCCCAAACTAACCTTTATATGGAACTTTTTTCAAAATTTTTGATTTTCTCAAAAATGGTCGTAATGATTTTGAATAAAATATCGTATATTACAGATATTCACCTGACAAATAAAATATCTTGAATTTTCTGGAAATAGTCTTTGAAGACTTCTTTATTCTGGATGAATTTTACGAAATTTTGCATAACTATTAAACCGTAAGACATGGAGCAAAATTTACCACACGAAAAATGTAGAGCTCTTTAAAACACACAATTTATGTAATATGCATTTTTTTTCGTAGAGTTGACCGTTTTTCAGATATTCCTTGTTATTGGTCTCAGCTTTAAAAAACATACCTTTACCATACAGGAATTTGTCAACTCCTGTCCATACAAACAAAGAACTTCAGTCACATAGCAACCAGCTTTTGACTGTCACTTTAACCTATGGTACTCCCTTGTTTCGCTTCTACTTACAAGGAAGCAAGAAATAAATTAATTCTGCTAATTTTTTCTCCATTAAAAAAATGCAGTTCTATTTATTGACGTTCTTTAACTGCTGTGGTTCTCAGCGTCCTATTCTATACTGGGCGTGAAAGACCGCTTAATTTTGTTCGGAGACCTCTCTATCAGGCTTGAGGTTCTTTTACTTGCCGTAAATCTAGGACACGGGACCAACGGCTTTACTTCCCTTCCGAAGGAAGGCATGCTAAGGGTTTTTACGCCCCGAAAAAAAGCAATCGTCCTCCGCCGAGTTTGAACCCGCGACCTTGGGTATATCAAGTTAGCATGGTAACCATTACACCACAGAGGGCGACTTTACTTGATTAGCATGAAGTAAATAGAAGCATTAGCTTTTTCACAACAATCTGTTGCAGGGATGTAAGAGAAGGTGATGAGAATGGAACGCATCCAATTTTTAAATACAGCACATGATTGCCATGTGATAGAAATTCGGTTCTCTTTTGATGGCCAGGGGTAAAACTCAAATACAGGAATTACAGATATCCGCTTTAAAATTTTGTATTTTAAGATCAAAGCTAATATGAATGAATAACTTGGAAAGTTTTAATCTTCCAGAAAAGGTGTAGATAATGACACAAATATTATGTTTTAACGACATTTAAATTGTTGTGTAATAATTGTGTGTCCATGACTTGGTGTTTAAAGAAGTTACCCGAGTGTAAAGGTCTTCAGAGGCTCTTTTCGAAAATTTTAATTATGTCAAAAATAACTGTAACGATTTTGATTAAAATTTCATATGTTTTATGATAAACGAACTCCATATCTTGAATGTGAAAACCACTCCATTTTGAATAACTTTTGTATAACGGTAAACTGTAAGAGATGTACAGAAACTTATCTCGCTAAAACACAACATTTATGTAATATACATTTTTTGTGGAGACAACCTTTTCCGAGATATTCCTTGTAATTGGTTTCAGCTAATGTCACTTAATGTTTTTCTTAAACGGAAAGTTAGTGTGTGTTAATATTTACTTTTGACTTACTAGTAAGCAAGTAATAAGAGCATTTTTGCTAATGTTTATCTTAATTTGCATGATGTAGACAAAATAATTATTTTTGGTAACAATATTTTGTTTACAGAACTGGTAGAGAAAGTCATCTGAGTGGAACACATAATATATTTTAAAATATATTTGAATATATTATAGCCAAGTGGCTGTACCCCTTGCCTCCCACTTAGGCGGTCCGGGTTCGATTCCAAAAGCCCACATGTGGAATTGTGGTGGACGAGGCGTCTGAACGGGCTTTCTCCGGATCTCCCGGTTTCCCCCGCCCCATATCATCTTTCCTATCATTCATTTCGCTTGCATTTCATATTATCCACTTCCTCATACTCAAGCCTGGATATGGGTCGCCCACTCTACCAGTTCTCCATTCTGTGGTTCGTGCCGTTGATTTCCCGACAGGCTTCTGCTTGTGTTAGGTTTTTTTTTAAGGTGTTTAACGCCCGCTTATACTACCAATGGCACCGCAAGCGATGTCACTGGTGATACATGGAATGAAGATGGCGGGGGAAACCGGAGAATGCGCCGCTTTGTCCACCACAAATCTCAGATGCGGTCTAGGTGAGAGGCGAATGGTCTAACCACTCGGCCACGGCGCGGCCCATAGAGCTAGGGGCGTTAGCCGACTAAGAAAAAATTCGAAAAGTTTAAAATGTAATTCTTTTTTTACCTTAAATTTCTTTACTGGTTTGTCTTATTGGACGATAAATGACATTGATGAAATGATGCTCAAATTATCTTGGAGTCCATGGAGCTTAAAATTACTCGACATTCGTCACCTCAGGATAAGGGAGAAAAACTTATCCGGTTAACTTACCCTAAGCGAGATTCGAACTCGCGACCTGTGAGAAAGATAGGCTTCCCTACACTACCCAGGTGGGCTAAAATGTAATTATTATATTTGAAATTGTTATTATACATGTAATTAATCAGAAGTTTTTTCTTTTTACAGCTGCATAAAGGCTAAACATGACATTTTGGCACTTTATGAAGCTGGGTCCCTATCCGAAATTTGAAAAGAAGGTAAATGTAAACAATTACAGTTCACACTTGCTATTCTCGAATGTGGGAGTTGGGAACAAAGGATTTGACTAAACAAATACTATATGCGAAGTTGAGAATAGGTTTTTTAATTAGTTTACAAGGGCTCGCCATGCAGGACGCTGACTTTAAACGCAATAAAGTGGAAACTCGGAGAATTCCCTTTAGTTACGCAGGAAAATGTGTTTGCAGTTTGTTCGAGTGAAATGACGTGCGACGTGTACCGACTGGGAAAAAAAAAGGAACAACAAATATTTGCATTGCAGATTAGCGGAACAATCTACATGTTGAATAGGAGCTCGCCGATGTGTTGAGTTAAATGGTTTTTCACTATGCAATATGTGGACTCGGGCAGTGAATAAATTTGTACATACTTGCAAGAAATATTTACTTATCTAGTGGAGAGTAATGCTGTGTTATTTTCCCAAGCGAGGTAAATACGTCGGTAATTACTAAATTTATAACATTCGCTCCTTTTTATGTGTATATGTTTCTGTACTGAGGCAGTTACTGTTAATCTGCGTACAAGAAACCATCCTCAAACACCTGTATGTACAAACTGGGGTTTTATATTAAAGTATACACAAAAGTACTGAATTATTCCTTCAAAAACTCACTTTTGAGAACTTCTAAATCAAAAAGAATTTCATGAACTATAGAAACATTGCTGTTACTCTCAAACAAGTGCGCCTCGTGATAGAAAAGAAGGCATACACCTACCGGCTAAATGACCGTTTGAAGAGATAAATCACCCCAAGCCTAGCATAAAATACCAGAGGACTAGGGAAATGTTCTTTAACATTTTTCCTCCTCACCTCTCGAACATACTAGAAAACTCCAGAGGCGTGAGTGTACTCACCAGAGAGTTAGTAAGTGGGCTGTTCTTGGAGCGACATAAACATGGATTCAGCATTGCATGCCAGAGATGAAGCTGTACTCCAAACAGTGGATGGTAATAGGCAAAAGTGCACCAAGAAAGCAAAAAGAAGCTCCTTCAGCAGAAAAAGTTATGACTATGGTTTTATACGATTCTCGTAGAGCAGTAGTCATAGACCATTTCCGGAAAAGCAGAACCATGACTTAGTAGTATACAGGATCGACTGAAGGGTGCTATTCAAGCTAAATGTCCTTTCCTCATTGCAAAGTAATTTCACTTTCATAATTTTCTTTCACACATGTCTGGGAAAGTTGCTGCAAAACTGCATGGCATTTACTTCTAAGGGCTTCCATAACCTCAATGTTTGCCAAATGTGGAAGCAACTGCAAAAGGCCTTTTGTTCCCAAACCTGACAAAATGGGTGTTGAATGAAGATTCAATTCAAGTGCTGAGGTTGAAGCTGAGAAAGATACTTATTTTACACAATTGAACAAATACTATTTATTAAAATTATTATTATTGTTACGCCTCCGTGCGTTTTCTCAGTGATTTTTTGACGAGAGTGAGTGGTACTGCTGTGAGAACTTTGGCAGGCCTTGTGTTCCCCCCGGCAGGTGCACCATCTAAACAAGAGACTCCTTTATGAATATTTGATTACACCGATATGTCGCGTAAAAAGCGAAACGGTAGTGAGATCACACTAGTGAAATGACAGTGAGAATTGAAGTAGATTACATTAGTGAAGTGGCAGTGAGAATTGAACTAGATTACACTAGTGAAGTGGTAGTGAGAATTGAACTAGATTACTCCAGTGAAGTGGTAGTGAGAATTGAACTAGATTACACTAGTGAAGTGGTAGTGAGAATTGAACTAGATTACTCCAGTGAAGTGGCAGTGAGAATTGAACTAGATTACACTAGTGAAGTGGTAGTGAGAATTGAACTAGATTACATTAGTGAAGTGGTAGTGAGAATTGATCTAGATTACACCAGTGAAGTGGCAGTGAGAATTGAACTAGATTACACTAGTGAAGTGGTAGTGAGAATTGAACTAGATTACTCCAGTGAAGTGGTAGTGAGAATTGAACTAGATTACACTAGTGAAGTGGTAGTGAGAATTGAACTAGATCACATTAGTGAAGTGGTAGTGAGAATTGAACTAGATTACAGCAGTGAAGTGGTAGTGAGAATTGAACTAGATTACACTAGTGTAGTGGTAGTGAGAATTGAACTAGATTACACCAGTGAAGTGGTAGTGAGAATTGAACTAGATTACACCAGTGAAGTGGTAGTGAGAATTGAACTAGATTACACCAGTGAAGTGGTGGTGAGAATTGAACTAGATTACACTAGTAAAGTGGTAGTGAGAATTGAACTAGATTACATTAGTGAAGTGGTAGTGTTAATTTACCCAGATCATATTAGTGTAAACTGAACTTATTCGCATTAGAGAAGTGACAGCGAGAACTGAACTAGATCACTTATTGAAGCGACAGTGACAATTGAACTCGATTACATTAGTGAGTGGCCGTGAAAATTTGAATAAAATCACATTAGTGAAGCCACTCTGAAAACCCATTGAGTTACAGGGAGAATTTTAACTAGATTTTCTTGAAGGTCTTCGACTCACATCCTTGGAAGCTACTTAAATTAAATATTAAGTTTGGTATTTAACGGACTTTTCATTTTTGAGCTATGCGGTCTACAGACACACACATACACACACACTCACAGGGATCTTTTTTTAGAAATGCTTTTTTTTTTTTTTTTTTTTTTTTTTTTTTTTTTTTTTTTTAGATTTAGGAGGTCCCAAAACATGTATTTCCGGTGAAATCTCAGTGTCGAAATTTTGTGTGAAATACAACAGCTTCTCAATACATTATGTACATAGTGCATGTCGAGAAAGTAATAAACGATTGTGGGTAGCGAAAACCATATGTATGTAACATATTTAAATTTTCTGTTTCAAAGAAAAACCTTTTTTCTGTTCGCCAGCAAGCAACATGTTGATGCTCCCTGAGAGAGTGGAAATGCAATTTTACAAAATGTAAATGGCGTGTTATTTATGTACGCTCTTTAACTGGTGTGGTTCTCAGCGTCCCGTTCTAAACTTGGCGTAAAAGACCGCTTAATTTTGCTCAGAGGTCTCTCTATCCGGCTTGAGGTTCTTTTACGCGCCGTAAATCTACGAAACGGGACCAAGGGCTTTACTTTCCTTACGAAGGAAGCTATGCTAAGGATTTTTAGACCCAAAAAAATCCATGGAACTCCACCGGGTTTGAACTCGCGACCTGGGTATATGAAGTTAGCATGGTAACCATTACACCACGGAGGGCGACACATTTTTGGAAATGATCATTGTTTTAATGTACACAAAACAAGAGACTACGCTAGACCATGGAAGTCGAGTATATATACCTGTTATCTCATTAACACATCTAACAGTTTTTGTTGGTCTTCTCAGCGCATCATCTTGAAAGGCCTACTATTTGGTAGGCCTACCGCTTGGATCAAAGTGAGGTGCGCCTGGAGGCTTGGGACGGAATCACCCTCAATTAGCAGCTCACAACCACATTCATCACATCGCGTCAGGAATGAAACAAGAACAAAGAAAGTAGACCTTGCCTGGGGGTGGGAGAACTTCTACCACATTCGTAAACTTGACTTTCTGAAGGGTAGCAATATCTCGGTCAAACGAGTAACATCTTGAAAACCAGTACTTGAAGCGGTTACACATGCTTGCTTTCTCTACATAGGACATAGACATAAGTAGAGAAGATATTGCACTCCACTCTAAACTTCGATACTGTTATTTCACGGCAAACACAAGTTTTAGGGTCCCCTTTATCAAAAAAAAAATGTGTTCCGTTCGCATAACTTTCTCTACATCTCTGCAACAAATTATTGTTAAAAAGCTTATACTTCTACTTAACAGTTACGCTCTACGCTGCTTGCACAATGTCGTCTGGTTTAGCAGATTCCATGTTCATGACATTGAGATCGACTGCCATTTTATGGATCGATACGAGCCTTTTTTTTTAATTTTTTTTTTTTTAAAAATACAGTTCCGGAGGCTTGTCAGGACTCCGATGCTGTATTCCTTTTTTCTTCATTTTTTCCAGTTTCCTATATTTCCTTGGCAGACCTTTTTATTCTTTAAGTTTTCCTTTCACATATACATTACACAAACATAGACACATTTACAAACACAGAAACACCCATGCCCAAGGCGAGACTCGAACCCACGATCCTGTGAACCACGAAGCGCCAAAGCGAGCTTTCAGAATGAGATCCTGAACACATAAACCAAATTGGAGTGTTATAGTTTTATAATACTGAATGACTTTCGCTTTTAACATCACTAACATCTGGTATAAGATTATTGTTCCATTCACATGACTTTCTCTATATCTGTGTGACAAATCATTGTTAGTAAGCTTATCCTTTATTTATTTCATGCTAATCGAGAAAAATTAGCATAAATGGTTTTATTTCTTGCTTTATTATAAGTAGAAGCGAAATAAGGGAGTACCATAGATTAAAGTGAAAGCCAAAAGCTGGTTGCTATTGACTGATGTTCCTTTGTTTGCATGGACAGGAGTTGACAAATTCCTGTATGAGAAAAGTATAAGATTTTCAAAGCTGAAACCAAGAAAAAGGAATGTCTCAAAAACGATCAACTCCACGAAAAAAAAACGTATATAACATAAATTGTGTGTTTTAACGTGCTCTAAATTTGTTGTGTGGTAAGTTTTTATCTCTAACGGTTTAGCAACAATGCAAAATTCCGTAAAATTCATTCAGAATAAAGTAGTCCTCAGAGGCTATTCCCAGAAAATTTAAGTTATACATTTTATTTGTCAAGTAAGTGTATTTAATATATGATATTTTAATCAAAATCGTTAGAGCCATTTTTTAGAAAATCAACATTTTCGAAAAAAGTTCCATATAAAGGGTAGTTTTGGGTGGGGGGATTTTTCTCAAAACCTTCCTGTCGCATCCCTGGAAAACACTGAACTTAAATACCAAGTTTGGTATTTTACCGACTTTTTGTTTTTGCATTATCGTGTTCATAGACACACGGACACACTCGGACCTTTTTCTATAAATACCTTTTTTTTGGAACAGGGGACCCCAAAGCATATATTTCCGGTGAAATCTCGGTATCGACTTTTATGGTGGAGTGCAATACTTTCTCTATACACTATGTACATAGTACGTATGGAGATAAAATAAAATAAAATAAAATAAAAAAAAAAGAATGAATTTGGAATGGTAACACAAATAATTGGAAGAAGATGTGAAAATGTAGCTGAAATTAAGAGGTTTTTGAAAATAAGCTGGCAACAAGAATGGGACATAACGGAAGCGGGAAGGAGAGTACATAATTTATTTATGACATCAACGAAAGACTTAGACTTAAACATATTCAGCCTACTAGAGGACTACTCCATTACATCACCGGACATGCACCTTACAAAACATATTGGAAAAAGATTAACAAAACCTTAAACGATAATTGTGCTATTTGTAACAAACAAGATACACCCGAACATGTCCTGTTTGAATGTCCGCGATATAGTGAACAAATAAACTCAATTAGGAACTGAACTAACTGGGCACAAAATAGCGGACATATTAAGACATGAAGACTTATATATCCACCTAGAGAAGTTAGCGAATATAATTAGTAAAATTTCCTGGGAAGAGAGAATTGAACAAGCGGAAATACCAACCCGTGCACTACCCAGAGACGAATTAAGAAGATCCGATAGAATTCGAAATCAGTAAACTTAAACTTATAACTGACACTGATAAAAACTTAAACACAGAAATATAAGCAAATACTATTGCAACTTAAATAACTATGAACCCAAGGGAGAAAGTTCATAGGAAGGAGAGGAAGAATAAATAATACAAACTAATTCTAAATGGAGATTGGAGACTAATGGAAGATGGAGAGCCGAGCATAGTAGAAGGAGGCGAAGAAGAAGGAGCCGGTGTAGACCAGAGAGATAAGAGGGATGCAGAGGGCGTGTGAGAGCAGGAATGGTGGATTATGGGCTTCTGGCGGCGGACAGTACGAGGCAAGGGGAGATGACGTTGAGGAGGAAGTGTTAGTGAAGTGCTAAATAGTGTTAAAAAGTTAAATACAGTGAGTTTAGTGTAATGATGATGTAAAAGATTAGGTATAATTAGTAACAGATATTAGCCAAAGGAAGTAAAAGACAATTTACTATAGTTTACTATAATGTAAAGAAATTATTGTATAATATAATTATTTAGTTGCACTGGTTACCAGTAGTATAGGATTAGTTTATCATTAACTTAATAATCTAGAGCATAGTTTTATGGGCAAATAGCTGGTTACCAGTTATTTGGTTACTGGTTTCCAGTAATTAATAATAGATGATTTAGTATTAGTGAAAGTTGTTTATGGTTGGAACTTATTTTATTTCAGTTTATATGAATTTGTTCTGTTTTAAATTAAATTTTGAGTTATTAGCATATAAGTATTATCTGTAAAATAATGATGTATATCAATAATTTAAAAGTGGGAAATAAATTATAAAGTTTGCAATAGGATGTTGTATTACAGATTTTATTTTATTTTATTTTTAGTACGTATAGAGAAAGTAAAAAGTGATTTTCAATTATTTGATCGATTTTAGTCAAAATGTTCTTGCAGTCTTTTGAATTGTGTTTTGGGGGCGAGTGTAGTTTAACGCTGTTAAACCTGGTTGGTCATATCGGAAGATGAATGACATTTATGAAATTATGCTCTAATGCTGATCCTTGCGGCTTAACGTTGGAAACTGTCTTCCTGGGATAACGAATAAAACTTTATCCGGGTAAATCACCCTAAGCAAGTATTGAACTCGCGACCTCTAGAAAGTAAAGATTTTTGTTTTTAATAGAGTGAAATTAATTATAGCTAAACTATTCGACAGTGGATAAGGAACTAGAAGTGTATTCCGGAGTAACTACATCTATTACTGCTACTTTATGTCCAGGTGTTCATTTGTCCACGTTACAGACATAATAAAGGCATCCTGAGGGAAGGACTCGTATATGGAGAAGTCTTTATTACCTCACGAGGGAGAAAGGATGCTATAAAAGGTCCTAATAGTCAGGCTATAACACTGAGGCCATCTGTTCACTATTTGCTTCCTTTAACAAACTCCATACTTTGTACACCCTTCACAAGGGATGTAAAACCACCCGACTTTGAAATATACTGATATCTTTTGGAGTTAAACACTTTAATTGGAATCTCTTTAAATATTTATATATTCATAAGGTTTAGAAGAAGAGAGAAAATTAATAAATGTTTTTAGCTCTTGAGTAGATATGTATTATGATAATTTTCACGGCTAATGTAGACTAAAATTAAAACGGAATTTTACAGATAAACTTAGGAAATAAACATAAAAGTCATATTTAAAACATCACATGACTTCCTCTACCAATTCTATAATAGAGTGTGTTCTTATCAAAATATTTCTCTTTCATGCTAAGCGAGATAAACATTAGCGGACTTATTCCTTATTTAAGTAGAGGAAAATAACGGAGTACACCATGCTTAAGACTTGGTTTTTTCTTTCTCTATACGCACTATGTACATAGTGTATAGAGAAGGTATTGCACTCCACCAAAAAATTCGATACCGATATTTCACCGGAAATATAAGTTTTAGGGTTCCCTTTATCTAAAAAAAGGATTTTCGGAAAAAGGTCCGTGTGTGTGTGTGTGTGTGTGTGTGTCCGTGTGTCTGTGAACACGATAACCCAAAAACGAAAAGTAGGTAAAATACCAAACTTGGTATTTAAGTTTAGTATCTTCCAGAGATGCGACACGAAGATTTTGAGAAAAATCCCCCCACCCCCAACTACCCTTTACATGGAAATTTTTTCCAAAATTTTAATTTCCTCAAAAAATGGCTCTAACAGTTTTGATTAAAATTTCGTATATTAAATATATTTACCCGACAAAGAAAATGTATATCTTGAATTTTCTCGGAATAGCCTCTGAAGAGTAGTTTATTCTGGATGAATTTTACTGAATTTTGAATAACTGCTAAACTGTAAGAGATGCACAAAAACTTACTGCATAAAAAATGTAGAACACATTAAAACACACAATTTATGTTATGTACATTTTTTTCATGGAGTTCGTCGTTTTTGCGACATACCTTATTTTTGGTTTCTGCTATGAAAAACTTACACATTTTTATACAGGAATTTGTCAACCGCTGTCCATACAAACAAAGGAACTTCAGTGACATAGCAACCAACTTTTGATTATCACTTTAACCTATGGTACTCCCTTATTTCACCTGTATTACAAGAAAGCAAGTAATATGGCTATTTGTGCTAATGTTTTACTGATTAGCATGAAGTAAATAAGTATAAGTTTTTTAAGAATAATTTGTTGCAGAGATACAGATGTGAATGGTACACATCAGATTTTTAAGTTTAGTTTCTTCCAGGACGTGACACCCTTTACATGGAAAAAACTTCGATCATTTTGGTTTTCTCAAAAATGGCTCTACCATTTTGATTAATATACCGTATATTAAAGATATTTATATAGCAAATAATCTGGGTTTAGCCACTAAAGACTTCCTTATTCTGAATGAAGTTTGAAGAATTGTTGTGTAACTGGTAAACTGAAACTTACTACAAGAAATGTAGAGCACGTTAAAACACACAATTTATGTCATATACATTTTTTTTTCGTGGAAATCACCATTTCTGAGATATTCCTGTTATTATTTTCAAATTTAAAAAACCTAACCTTTCTCTCAAGGAAAATTGTAAACTCTCGGTCATGCATAGAAACGGATTTCAGCCACACGGCAACCAATTTTTAAAAGATTTGATTATCGTTTTACCCTAGTGAATTCTCTTATTTTCTTCTACTTACAAAGAAGTCTTTCTGCGTATATTTATCTTGTTTAGTATGAAATAGAAGCACAAGTTTTTAACAGTAGTTTGTTAAAGAGATGCAGAGAAATGGAGCATCAGCTTTTTCTTGCTGCTGCTCAAGTAATGAGAAATTAATTTCAATACTATTACCTAGGGATCTGCTCTTAAAGCTTATCACATTTCTTTTACTTGGTACATTTAATCATTCTTTTGTATATGCAAGGAAATATATAATTATAGCATTTTTCCAAATGTTTTGTATCGATTAACGTGGAGTAGATAGAGGAATAAAAGATAGCGGCTCCAGTTTGCGTGGACCGCATTAACCGGTCGGAGGGATTTGGGATGCTAACCATGTCCTACTCTCCTATTCTGAACCCCATCCATGACGCCGGTAATGGACAGAGATGGGGGATGCAACGGTCATACGGTAAGCCATGGCCTGATTTCACGCTATTGTGCCACGGAGTGTTAGGCTAGAAGAGTAAGCTTGCTCTAGAATGGACAGAGAAAGTCGCGTGAATGTATCAAAACAAACATGTTTTGACAGCCCATGAAACCAAAGCAAATGTTAAAAACGTCCTCTGTGTGTGTATGTGTGTGTGGTGAGAGAGAGAGAGAGAGAGAGAGAGGGAGAAGGAGGGAGGGGGGAGAGAGAGTGAGAAACTGCGGCTAGCATAGCTCAAAACAAAAAGTCGGTTAAACACCAATCCTCATATATATTTACAGAATTTTCCAAGGATGCGACACAAAGATTTTCAAAAAACTATCCCCACCCCAACTACCCTTTACACGGTTCGTTTTCTGAAAGGTTTGATTCGTTTAAAAATTGCTGTAGCGATTATGATTAAAATACCACATATTTCACGGCAAACGAACTGTACATGTGGAGTTTTCTGAGAATAGCCTCTGAAGACCTCTTCGTTTGCATAACCAGTGAACCATAAGACACATACAAAAAATTAATACACAAAAAACGCAGATCTGGTTAAAATATACAATCTATGTTATATCATTACACTTTTTAGTGGAGTTGACAATTTCCGAGATATTTCAATTTTAAAATACTTAAACTTTTCTCGTACGGGAATTTTTCAACTCCTAGACATGCAAAGAAACGAAGAAGCCAACTTTTAAAAAAAATGTCACTATCGCTTTAGCCTTGTGTATTTCCTTATTTCCCTTCTACTTACAATGAAGCAAGTAATAAGTCTAATTCTGTTAATATTTATCTGAAGTAATATGAAATAGGAGAGCGATCCGGAAAGTAACCAACGATTTGGCATAACTAAATAGTAGGGAAGGTATGAACACAAACCTTATTTACAAAGTTACTTTACCTGACTATTTCTCAAAGTAATCGCTAAAGATGTCAGCCAAGATGTTGAGGTTTTCACCAGTTGCGAAATCTTTTCCACCCAAAAAAGTAATGAATAGGGACAGGTATTTCTAATTCTTTCTCAATGCTTTCAATTCCTTCATAATAACTGATGAACTTCCACTCTGGTCTTTGTCCTTGATTACTCCTAAATTATGGGCAGTTTCCCCACTGAAGAGTCGTCCATTGCATTATCACTATACAAGTTGTTTCAAAACAACACCAACCGAAGATAGCAGTCGATTAATTTACACTTTGAATTGTCCCAAACTTGATGTCGCAACTTTCAAACTCTTCTATTTAATGTGTTATGTGTGTTTAAAAATCCCACACATTTGGTATTAGGCAGTGCAGGAACAACGGTTGTAAGCAACTTCAGAACGTGTTATACGAAACTCAAAACAAACCCACGTGCTACATTTTCTATTACTAAGATGACCTGTGAAGCGCCGGCGTGTCTATCAAACCAGCACGCGACTGGAACCTTCACTACCAACTGGCATCTCTCTTGGAGTGGACCAGGCGCGTGCCACTTGGTTATGTATGACTGCCTAATCCATGGTTATTTTATGGCAGTTTTTGTATGTGCCGAATTTAGAGCTGAAAATAATATTCACGTATCACGTACGGTATGACCAACAAAGGTCCACTTCTTCTTTTGGCGTCGTTTTGAAACAGCCTGTATACTTCCGTCATTTGCCCACTATATCAGATTGACAGCACATGTAGTGCTTTCAAAAATGAATAAGTATACCATTGGCAGTAAATGGCACATTGAGAGATAGAGTAAGGTAAAGTAAGTTAGTAAGTAAAGTTTTGTGTTGACAACTTTCGTTATTATTTAGTTATGCCAAATCGTTATGGCACTCATATATAGAAAAATCTGATGTATTACATTCACATGACTTCCTCTACACCTCTGCAACAAATTATTGTTAAAAAGCTTATGCTTCTATTTACTTCATGCGAATCAAGAAAATATTAGCAGAAATAGTCTCATTACTTGCTTCCTTGAAAGTAGAAGTGAAATAACGGAGTAGCATAGGTTAAAGTGATAGTCAAAAGCTGGTTGCTATGTGACTGAAGTTCCTTTGTTTGTAAGGACGGGAGTTGCGAAATCCCCGTAAGAGAAAAGTATGTTTTTTAAAACTGAAATAAAAAAAAGGAATATTTCAAAAACGGTCACCCCCTCGAAAAAATGTTATATAACATAAATTGTCTATTTTAATGTGCTCTATATATTTATGTGGTAAGTTATGGTGTATCTCATGCGGTTTAGCATTGTGCAAAATTCCGTAAAGTTGATCCAGAATAAAGTAGTCCTCAGAGGCCATTCCTAGTAATTTCAAGATATACATATTATTTATGCGGAAAATATCTTTAATATTCAACATTTTAACCGAAACCGTTAATGCCATTTTTGAGAAAATCTAAATTTTCGATAAAGGGTAGTTGGAGGGGGGTATTTTCTTGAAAACCATTGTGTCCCATCCTTGGAACATATGAAACTTAAATACCAAATTTGGTATTCAACGGTCTTTTCATTTTTGAGCTATTCTGTCCACAGTTAAATAAAATGTATTTCTTGAATTTTCTTAGAACCGCCTCTAAAAACCACTTTATTCTGGATGAATTTTACGGAATTTTGCATAACTGCTAAACCGTAAGAGATGGACAAAGACTTACCACACAAAACATGTAAAGCAGGTTAAAACACACAATGCAAGCAGCTAATAAGACTATTTATGCTATTTTTTTCTCGATTAGAAAATAGAAGCATAACATTTTTAACAATAATTTGTTGCACAGATGTGGAGAAAGTCAGATGTTTAAGCATACAGGCAGCACAATAATACATGTTTATATTCGGCGCATGCGCAGTTGTCAAGGGATCTCTATTGGGATATAAAGCAATGACTTAGAACGCAGCTAAAGGAGCCTTTATTTAATTTTGTTCCATTGAGTGCTTTTAAGAGCTGATTTATTGATGCATACGGTGTCATTAGCTTTCAGATAGAGTGCGTCATGACGTCAAGAGACGCTGGCGCAAAGGCTCGCTGAAGAAGAACTTAAAGGATAACGTATACTTATTCTATACAGGGAATGTTGCTTCAGTACTAGATCCTATATCATTCCTTTATTAATAATCTGATGTAATCCATTCACATGACTTTCTCTATATCCCTACAACAAATTTTTGTTAAAAGGTTTATGCTTCTATTCACTTCATGCTTTGTGAGAAAAAAATAGTAGAAATAGTCTTATCACTTGCTTCCCTGTAAGTCGAAGCGAAATAAGGGAGTACCATAGGTTAAAGTGATAGTCAAAAGATGGCTCCTATGTGATTGAAGTTCCTTTGTTTGTATGGACAGGAGTTGACAAATTCCTGTATGAGAAATGTATACATTACTTTAAGGCTGAAACAAAAAACAAGAAATATCTAAAATAAAAACAAAAAAAGAAAACGATGAGCTCCACGAAAAATACTTATAATGTGCTCTACACTTTTTGGGTGGTAAGTTTTTGTCTATCTCTTACGGTTTACCAGTTACAAAATATTCCGTAAAATTCATCCAGAATAGTCTTTAGAGGCTGTTCTAAGAAAATCGAAGATATACGTATTATTTGTCAAGTATATATCTTTAATAATGATATTTTAATAAAAATCGTTACAGCCATTTTTAGAAAATAAAAATTTTCGAAAGTTTTTCCATGTGAAGAGTAGTTTGGGCTGGGAGAATTTCTATGCCTTTCTCTAGATCTCTTCAACAAATTATTGTTAAAAAGCTTATGCTTTTATTTACTTCATGCTATTCGAGAAAAATTAGCAGAAATATTCTTATTGCCTGCTTCCTTGCAAGTAGAAGAGAAATAAGGGAATATCAGAGGTTAAAGTGATAGTCAAAAGCTGATTGCTATGTGACTGAAGTTCCTTTGTTTGTATGGACTGGAATTGACAAAGTCCTGTATATGAAAAGTATGTTTTTCAAAGCTGAAACTAATAACAAGGAATATCTCAAAAACGGCCAACTCCACGAAAAAAGGCATATCACACAAATTGTGTGTTTTAGCGAGCTCTATATTTTATATACGATAAGTTTTTGTCTATCTGTTACGATTTACCAGTTATAAAAACTTATTCAGAATAAACATGTCTTCAGAAAATTTAAGCTATAAATTTTATTTGTCACATAAATATCTTATATAAGCGATTTTAATCAAAATCGTTTGAGGCATTTTTAAGACAGTCAAAATTTCCCTATTTTTTCCTTTTGAAGGGTAGTTTAGGGAAGGGGAAATTTTCTAAAACAATTCGAGTTGCATAACTGTTAGATACTATGCTTACATACCCAGTTAGGTATTCTACCGATTTTTTGTGTTCACAGACACATGGACCCACGGAGCTTTTTCTGAAAATACTTTTGTTTTGTTTTCTTTTGCATACAGGAGACCCTAAAACGCCTATTTTCGATGAAATCTCAGTGTCAAATTTTAGGGTACAATATAATTATTTCTCTATACGCTTTGTACATAGCACGTGTAGAGAAAGCAAAAAGGATAATTTTATTGTGTTACCATAAATGTTTACGCAACGACTGCATTGAGTGCAATAATGCTACGAAAAAAAAAAATTGCTATGACCACGAGTGCCATACACTAGTTTTAGACAGCCCTGCATATTTATAGATATACGAAGGATTGCAATTCATTTGTTTTACCCATTTCATGGATTTGATGCTCTAGTGCTGCAATGTTTAGCTTTTGTGCTGAATAGCTTCTGGGATGAAAACTCGATGAAGTAACTACATAACTACAAAACCCTACATATATAACGCAGGCAGCGAAAATAAAAAAAAAAAAAAAAATCTGACGTGTTCCATTCACATGACTTTTACTACATCTCTGCAATACATTATTGTTAAAAAGCTTATACTTCTATTTACTTCATGTTAATCGAGAAGACATTAGCAGAAATAGTCTTATTACTTGCTTCCTTGTAATTAGAAGCGAAAGAAGGGAGTACCATAGGTTAAAGTGATCGTCAAAAGTTGGTTGCTATGTGACTGAAGTTCCTTTCTATGGACAAGAGTTGACCAATTCCCATACGAGAAAAGTATGTTTTTAAAGCTGAAGCTAATAACAAGTACAATTTAAAAAAAAATGTATACAACATAAATTGTGTGTTTTAATGTGCTCTGCATTTTTTGTGTGGTACGTTTTTCTCTATCCCTTACAATTTAGCAGTTATGCAAAATTTCGTAAAATTCATCCAGAATAAAGTAGTCTTCAGAAGCTGTTCTCAGAAAATTCAAGATACACATTTTATTTGTTAGGTGAATAACTTTAATATATGATATTTTATTCAAAATCGTTAGAGCCATTTTTGAGAAAACAATTTTCGAAGAAAAATCCATGTAAAGGGTATTTTGGGGTATGGGGATTTGTCTCAAAATCTTTGTGTCTTATACCTGGAAGATACTAAACTTAAATACCAAGTTTGGTACTTTACCGACTTTTCGTTTTTGAGTTATCGTGTTCACATACACACGGACACAGAGTTACGCGAACCTTTTAGTGAAAATGCTTTTTTTGGATACAGGGAACCCTAAAACACATATTTCCGGTGAAATCTCGGTATTGAATTTGGGTGCATTACAAGACCTTCTCTATACACTATGTACATAGTACGTGTAGAGAAAGTAAATATTTATCAACCCAAAACTGTATTTACAAAGTTACAGTACCTTACTCTATTTTTCAATGTGATTGCTGTTGAAGTATTTACTGTCACGTGGTACAGCTTTTTCAGTATAGATGCTATACACTTCCACCGCTAAAAATATGACCCAACATGTCACTGCCACTTTTCTTAATCCTTTTATTAACATTTGCTTTCAACTCCTAAAAATAACGTTTGATAAACTTCCACTCCTGTCTTTATCGTACACATTGGTTCTTCCTTGATTCCTCATAAATTATGTTCCATTTCCTCACTGAAGATTCGTTCATTACATATCACCATACACTTGCGTTATTTGTCTATAACATTCAATTGTCCGCACATTTTGTGCATTTAAAACACGAGGTTGACGTAGAAAAGCATGACAAAGACATTGAAGATCCGCGCCGTGGCTGAGTGGTCGGAGTGCCTCTCACCTAGATGGGTGTTCGGTCCCAAGCGACCGCATATGAGCTTTATGGTGGACAAAGCGTCGCCGGGGCGGGTTTTCTCCGGGTTCTCCGGTTTCCCCCGCCAACCCACTCCACCAGTTCTCCATCTTCATTTCATGTATCATCAGTGTCATCGATTGCTGTGCCGTAAACGTGAAAGCTGGCGTTAAAGATTATCAAAATAATTGGACAAACAAAGGAACTTCAATAATAAGATCTGAAGCTTTGCTTACGACGAACATATTCTAGACGCTCTCGTGTTTTAAGCCAGTTTAGTGATGCAACTCATCGCAACCGAGATTTAAACTCGCTACCTACTCTACCTCTAAAAAATAGTTTGTGTACCCATTAATCAACAACACAGAGTCGAGAAGTTCATGTGAATGTAACACATCAAATATATGTGTAGGTTCCAAGCGATGGACCTTGGTTACCTAACGTGTGTTGTAAACGCCACGTGAATGCCGTGTGATGTTTAGAATGCGGTCTCACAAAGAGTCAGTTGGCAGACTCCCTAAGGACCACACATCATTTATCTATCTCACGTACACTTCACAATCTTACTGTGAATATACAGCTAATTATCCTGCGTGCAAGAAAGCGATCATAACGCGGACATAATTACCTTCTTGTAAACTGCCTGGGGGTTCCTGTTGTATAATTATACTTCAGTCAGCACCGGAACAGGCCTTGCAAGTAGTTGCCTCTTCAACTGTCTTTAACAGAATACCAGCTTCGAAAAAGAGACACTTTAATCTACTACGTTATCAAAAACTTTGGTATTACCAGTCTTATGGAATATTTTATATTTTAAGGAGGAAATAATACCATCAAAAATAAATATACAAAATTCATGACGTGCTATCTCAGAAATTATGTTCAAAATCTGATGTGCTCCATTCTCTACACCTCTTTTACAAATTGTCGACCTCCGTGGTGTAATGGTTACCATGCTGACTTCATATACCCAAGGTGGCGGGTCCAAACCCGGCGGAGGACGATGGCTTTTTTCGGGTATAAAAATCCTTAGCATGGCTTCCTTCGAAGGTAAGTAAAGCCGTTCGTCCCGTGTCGTAGATTTACGGCACGTAAAAAAACCTCAAGCCTGATAGAGAGGCCTCTGAGCAAAATTAAGCAGTCTTTCACGCTCAATATAGAATGGGACGCTGAGAAACACAGCGTCCATAAATAACACGCCATTTACATTTTTTTTCTGTAACAAATCAGTGTCAATAAGTCTTTTCTTTCATTTCTCGCTAATCGAGATAAACATTAACAGAAACGGTTTTATTGTTTAGTTCCTTTAAATAGAAGGGAAATAAGGGAATACACTAGACTAAACCAACAGTCAACTGTTTTAAAATGTGGTTGCTATGGGATTGAAACTCTTTCATTGCCTGGCCAGGAGTTGACAAGTTCCTGTATGAGAAACGTTTAACTGAAACAAATAATAAGGAATATCTCGAAAACGGTTAAATCCAGGAAAAAATGTATATGACATAAATTGTGTGTTTTAAAATGATCTACATTTTCTAAGTAGTAAGTTATTGTCTATATCCTATGGTTTATAGTTTTGCGAAATTCTAAAAAATACATCAATAATAAAGCGGTCTTTCGATGCTGTTCCCAAAAAGTTCAAAATATACATTTTATTTGTCATGTAAATATCTTAGGTATAAAATATTGTAGTCAAAATCGTTACAGCCATTTTTAAGAACATCAACATTTTTTAAACTTTTTCCATGTAAAGGATAGTTGGGAATGGGGGATAGTTTTTGAAAATCTTCGTGTCACATCCTTGGAATATATTGAACTTAAATATAAAGGTTGGTATTTATCGCACTTTTCGTCTTGAGTTATTCTGCCCACAGTTGCATTACCACAGAGATTCAGATACACACACGGACATTTTTATAAAACATCTTTTTTTGGATTCAGGTTGTGCAAAAATATATATTTCCGGTGAAATCTCGGTATCGAATTTTTGAGTGCAATACAATACCTTCTGTATACACTATGTGCAAAATATCTGTAGAAAAAGTAAAAATGAGATACATTTTCACAGTATTTTGGAGTAGATGAATGTTGCTGATGTGTTTTTATATGTGTTTCACCCATACACTGCGCATCGCAGAGGTAGTAACTCAGAGGTAGATATTTTCGAGCTTGCAAGAGGGAAGCGGGTGGCCTCAGAGTTTAAACTGCAGAGATGCGAGGAGACAGGACTTTTTCTGTTAAGCTAATGAATGGTTAGAGAATAAGGAAACCCAAGGATTACCCAACTCCATTCAATTCACCTGTATATTATGAACCTGGTAGTTTATACTTTTTAAATAAAACTTTGGTGTCGGTCAGTACGTCTCAATACTGCTCAGATGAATATGTCCCTTATTTTTTTTTTTTTTTTGCAGTGGAAGGGATAAATCCACCTTAAGGACTAACTCGGGCTGGCTGACCCGAAGTTTCGGGGTCTCCTAGGGTGGGCCTAACGACTAAATAAACCCCTCCACCGGTAGTGAGAGGTGAGGAATGGTGCGGAACCGCTATTGCACCAGCGCAGTGCAACCACCAGTGGGTGAAAGTAGTGCTAGCAGACCGGCTTGACTGGCACCAAGCCGGCCTTCTATGCGAAGTGAGTGGTGAGGATGAAGGATTGTGATATACGAGGTCTACATTGCTAAGTGTGAAGTTGGTAAGGAGTGCAGGGAGAGTTGCCAGTGTCTCCCTGTTGTTTCTTGGCACGTTCGCTGCAGACTGGTCTCTAGGTGAGCTACGGTTGTAGCGTCAAGATGTTGGCTGCGTGTCCTCTGCCGAAAGGGCCGAGTCTCTGAAACAAACTTAGATACTATAGTTAGACTCCATTCCTTGCTATTAAATACATGTGTGTTTTTCCGCCGTACAGCGTCGTCATTTGGCAAGTAATATTTCTGCCTGGGGCATCTTCATATACCTGGATTGAAATATAATGCTGCAGTTATTTTTTACAATACTAGTGTGAATATTATAGTTATTGGTGCAGGTTTGCGGCCTATCGGCCTCGTCGATTGCGTTGTTGACTCCGCCTCTCGCACTGCTGCCTTAAAGCTTCTATGGCGTAGATAATCTTTGATGGTGGTGGCCATCTTTGATTCTATATGTCGTTAGTTTATTTAGTAGGCCTGCATGTCATACCCTGTCAAAGGCGCGTTGTATTGTCACCTGGACTGTTGAGGGGTGCTCAAGAACATACATCAGTTCGGAACTTTGTTTAACATGTCTTTTATTAGAGTAGAGACATTTCTTTAGTTTAAGAGTGCTGAACATGTCTTCTAAATTATATAAATTCTCTTTGTTAGCTGATGGCTGATAACAGTATTTGACATTTAAAAGGAATAATGTGGGCTACCACTTCCTGTGACCATGCCATGACATGTACTATGCCATCAGCTTCCGGTTGCCTACGTGCCAATGGGCACGGCATCGAGCCAGATCCTGGCACTCCTGAATCAGACAGGATTTTCTAGAACAATTGGAACGCTTGGTTCCGATTGGTCAACATAACCAATCAGAACCAAGCAGGGTTCCTTTTTTTTTGAGTTGACTGGCTGGTCTCGCTGACGCTTGTAAAAGGCAAGCCAAGCTCGCTACGTATCAGGGCCCTGCAACCCTCAACCTCCACGCAACATCGACACAAAGGTAAGCTCCTGAAAGGACCGTAATACAATACTAACCAATATGTATGTTAAAGATTAAGCGTGTAACTTACAGACACCTTTATAAATAAATGGGCCAACAAACGACCCAACGAGTTGCCTCTATCTCTAAGCTTCCTTAGTCCGCTACGCTCCCCAGTCACAGCCCTAGTTGTGATAGTATATCGAGGAGTAGAGCGGTTGTTGTTATACCCTCTGGTGATGTTTTCCATTATTCGCAAAAGTTGGAGTGTTGTAGAGTGATTGGCTCTGAAGCCGAATTGCTCCTACGTGAGGATGTTTTTATTTACAATCGCGTTCAGTCGTTTAAGGAGAATTTTCTCCAACAGTTTACTCAAAGTATTGAGCAGGCTGAAGGGCCTATAGTTTATTGGCAGTGACAGGTCTTTGTGCTGTTTAGGGAACAGCAGAATTTTGGCCTCCTTCCATTGGGGAGGGAACCGGCCATATTCAATGGCGTGGTTAAATATGTCCATGAGCAGCTTTATCGCCCTGGGCGGCAAGTGTTTCAAGTCCAGATTCGGGATTGTATCTGGTTCCTGTGCTTTGCGCGTCGGGAGGTGCTTGATTAACCAGCTGATTTCATCGGCGCTTGTTTTTGGAGTTTTATTTTATGTTAGAGCGATATCAATAAGGTTTGCTTGGCCCTCCGTGTCTGCTGCAAAATTCAAATTGCACGGGTCCTCTTTTGGTTGGAATTCATGTTCAAGTAATGTCGGCGAAAGCTTCTGCTTTTTCTTTGTTTGTCTCCGCTATGCGGCCCCGGTATGCGATCTGGTGAGGCATTTAGCAATCCTCCATATAGTGTGGTGTTGTGGATCAACGTTCGCAAGGGTTTCGTTCCACTGGTTGTGAGTGAAGCCGGCAATGAGTGCTAGTTTGGAGTCTTAGGTCCTCAAATTCATTGCGGTGAATTACGTGACGGCTCCGTTGCCATTTGTTTCGTTCGCGGATTATCTGCCTCGTATCTGGGGGAAGCAATATTTTGTTTTTCAGATACGGGTGTTTAAGTGGCACATATTACCGAAGCTTTTATACCAGGACCGTCTTTTTTTTTTTTTTTTAACCTCCAATGGGCTATAAATAAAAGACAACTTCATAGAAAACAATTATTGTTTTATTACTAAAAGTTTTGTACACTTATGGCTATTTTTCGGCATAATCACCGAAAATATTGAGACCTTTATCGTACCGGTGCACAAGCTTTGGAATACTTGCTTCAAAAAATGTTGCCGAAAATGATTTCAAATAGCTTTGCCATTGTTTTGAAGATCTTTTTTGCTTTGAAAGTACTTCCCTCATAGCCACGTCTTCAGCTCAGGGAAAAGCTGAAAGTCTCTGGATGCCAGGTGAGGACTGTACGACGGATGATCGCAATTATCACATTGAAATTGTTTAAGGAGCCAATGGATTATGCCAGCAGTGTGCGGACGAGCGTTGTCATGGATCAACACAAATTCTGAAGTCAGCATTCCTCTTCCTTTGTTTTGAATGGTTCTCCGCACATGTCGTAAAATACGAAGATCTTCAAAACAACGTCAATGCTCATTTTAAATCCTTCGCGGCAACACTTTTTGAAGCGGGTATTGCAAAGTTGTGCACAATTACGATAAATATCGAAATCTTTTCGGTGATTAATTATGGTTTAGTAATAAAATAATTGTTTTCTATGAACTTGTCTTTTATATATAGTCTATTGGAGGTTGAAAAAAAAAAGGCCCTCGTATATAAAACCCATGTTTATGCCAGCATTGCTTTATGAGAACACAGCTATGTCAGCATTTTGACTTCTTGCCACAAATATCGATACTGAAATCGGTACATTATCTCTTACTGAATGAAATATAAATAACTCAAAATGGTCTTATAGGGTACTCTGCAATATGTATTATTTTGTTAAGCTTTTTATTTTTGTAGCTTAACGTCCTTTAATCTGATTGGTCATAGTGAGCATTGGATGGAATTGGTGAAATGATGCTCAAATAAACTCGGGGTCCATGCTTTGCCGCGGGGCTATCGTGGTCAGAGCCCCGCCCACTTACTAAAATATTTACTCATTTTCTTTGTAGGATTTTGTTTTCAGTAAGAATCTGTGAAAAAGGTTTAATTTCCTTCACAATGTCTACAAAAAAATCTGATGTGTTCCATTCACATGACTTTCTCTACATCTCTGCAAAAGATTATTGTTAGAAAGCTTATACTTCTATTACCTCATGCTAATCGAGAAAAAAATTAGCACAAATAGTCTTATTACTTGCTTCCTTGTAAGTAGAAGCGAAATAAAGGGGTAGCATAGGTAAAAGTGATAGTCAAAAGCTGGTTACTAGGTGACTGAAGCTCCTTTATTTGTATGGACACGAGTTGACAAATTCCTATATCAGAAAAGTACAAGCTTTTCAAAGCTGAACCCAAAAACAAGGAGTATGTCAAAAACGATCAACTCTTCGAAAAAAAAAATTATATAACATAAATTGTGTATTTTAATGTGTTCTACATTTTTGTGTGGTAAGTTTTCGTTCATTTCTTACGGTTTAGTAGTTATGCAAAATTCATCCAGGATAAAGTACTCTTCAGAGGCTATTCCCAGAAAATTCAAGATATACATATTATTTGTCAGGTAAATATATTTAATTTACAATATTGTAATCAGAATAGAGCCATTTTTGAGTAAATAAAAACTTTCGAAAAAAGTTCCATGTAAAGGGTAGTTTGGGATGGGGAGGTTTTCTTGAAAATCTTCGTGTCACATCCTTGCTATTTAAGAGTCTTTTCGTTTTTGAGCTATGCTGCCCACAGACACACAGGCACACATACATGGATCTTTTTCCAAATTTTTTTTTTTGGATCCAGGGAACCCAAAACATGAATTTCCGGTGAAATCTCGGTAACGAATTTTGGGTGCAACACAATACCTTCTCTGTACACTGCGTACATAGTGCAGAGAAAGTAAAAATGAATAGACACAAACCTGAAGCATTGTATTTAACTCTGTACTTTAAAACAACAAACCCATTTTAATTTATAGATAAGGGGCTAATAATTAGAAGGAGCTTGTGTTAGAGGCGCTTTGGTGGGTTCAAGTGAAATATAAATCACAGGCAAATGCTCTTATAACTAGCAGGCCTGTAATTACCCTGTACATTGTAATCTGAGCCAAGATCTTTAAACCGGTGTTTCTTAAACCTTTCAGTGCACTGTACACAACATGAATTATTGGTAACCGCTGCGTTCACTATATTTCATAAACACTTATCAAAATCATAAAAAACAAAAATCTGATTTTTTCCCAGGACTTTTCCTACTTACTCTACTTCAAGTTGGTCCATATAAGCTTTAGCGGATGGGTAGTTTTACTTATAATTAGAAAGGAACTAGGAGTCTATGTTAAAGCGACAGTCAAATGTTTTAACAGCTGTTGCTCTGCTTCAGAAAAGTATAACTACTTTAAAATTGAAACCAATAACTAGGAATATCTTGGAAACAGTTGCACAACAAAATTCTAACACACACAAATTGCGTCTTTTGTTGAGGTCTACATTTTTTGTGTAGTAAGTTTTTGTCTACCTCTTACGTTTACCATTTATGCAAAAATAATTCAGAATGAAGATGATGTCAGAGGCTATTTCTGGATAATTCAAACATATGTACAATTTATTTGTCACGTAAATATCTTCAGTATAAGGTATTTCATTCAAATGTGTTAGAACCATTTTTAGAAGAGCAACATTTTCGAAAATGTTTCTATGTAAAGGGTATTTTGGGGTTATGACATTTTCATGAAATTATTCGTGTCGTATTTTTGTGAGATACCAAACTTAAATACCAAAATTAGTATGTAACAGACTTTTCGTTTTTGAAAAGTCACAGACACACACAAGCAGATAGACCCACACTAACTGTTTTAATTTCTCTACATGTACTACATAGTGTATACAGAAGAATTATTGTACTCCACCCAAAAACTCGATAGCGAGATTTCACCAGAAATGCATGTTTTGTGTCCCCCTGAATCCAAAAAGGCATTTCTGAAAAAGATTCGTGTGCGTGCGTGTGTGTGTGTGTCTGTGGACAGCATAGCTGAAAAACAAAAACACCGTTAAATACAAAACTTGGTATTTAAGTTTGGTATGTTCCAGGATGAGACACGAAGATTTTCAAGAAAATGCTCCCACCCCCAACTACCCTTTAAATGGAACTTTTTTAGAACATTTTTATTTTCTTAAAAATGGCTCTCACGATTTTGATTAAAATATCGTATTAAGATATTTACGTGCAAATAAAATACATATGTTGCATTTTTTGGGAATAATCTCTGAAGACTACTTCATTTTGCATCAATTTTATGGAATTTTGCATAACTGCTAAATCGTAAGAGATAGACAAAAACTTATCACACCGAAAATGTAGAGCACGTTAAAACACACAATATATGTAATATAAATTTTATCGTGGAGTGGTTCGTTTTTAGATATTCCTTGTTTTTGGTTTAAGTTTTGAAAAGCTTATACTTTTCTCAAATTTGTCAACTTCTGTCCATACAAATAAAGGAACTTCAGTGACAATTCAACCAGCTTTTGACTATCGCTTCAATATATGCCACTCCCTTATTTCGCTTCTACTTGCAAGGAAGCAAGTAATAAGACTCTTTTTGCTAATATTTTCTTGATTAGCATGAAGTAAATAGAAGCATAAGCTTTTTAACAATAGTTTGTTACAGAGATGTAGAGAAACTGACGTGAATAGAACATATCAGATTTTGTTTTAGAAAAGGTCCCTATGTGTCTGTGTGTCTATGAACATGATAACTCAAAAACGAAAAGTCGTTGAAATACCAAACCTGGTATTTAAGTTTACTACCTTCCAGGTATGCGACACCAAGATTTTGAGAAAAATCCTCACACTCCCGACAACCCATTACATGAAGAAAGTTTCGACAATTTTGATTTTCTCAAAAATGGCTCCCACGATTTTGTTTAAAATACTGTAGATTATTATTTTTACTTTCTCTATACTTACTATGTACATAGTGTATAGAAAATGTATTGCATTGTACCCAATAATTCAATACCGAGATTTCACCGGAAATATATGTTTTGAGACCCCCTGAATCCAAAAAAAACGTTTTTAGAAATATATCCGTGTGTGTGTCTGTCTGTGTGTCTGTGTGCAGCATAGCTCAAAAACGAAAATACCGTTAAAAACCAAACTTGGTATTTATGTTTGGTATCTTCCAAGGATGCGACACGAAGATTTTCAAGACCAAGACCAAACTACTCTTTACAGGGCCCTTTTTTCGAAAATTTTGATTTTCTAAAAAATGGCTCTAAAATTTTGATTAAAATTCCGTATATTACTTACATTTATATTCCAAATAAAACGTGTATCTTTAAATTTCTGGAAATAGCCTCTGAAGACCTCTTTACTCTGAATGAATTTTGCCGAATTTTGCTTAACTGCTAAATGGTAAGAGATAGACAAAAGCTTACCGCACAGAAAATATAGAGCACGTTAAAACACACAATTTATGTTATACACATTTTTTTCTTAGTGTTGATCGTTTTTTAGTTATTCATTGTTTTTTATTTCACCTTTCAAAAACTTATATTTTCTCGTACAAGAATTTGTCAACTCCTGTCCATGGAAACAAGGGAACATAAGTCACATAGCAACCAGATTTTTATTATCACTTTAACCTATGGTACTCCCTTATTTCGTTTCTACTTACAAGGAAGCAAGTAATAAGACCATTTATGCTAATTTTTTCCTGATTAGCAGGAAGTAAATAGAAGCATAAGCTTTTTAACAACAATTTGTTGCAGAGATGTATAGAAAGTCATGAGCATGGAACACATAAAGTGCTTTTTAGAAAAGTTTCTTGTGTGTCCGTGTATCTGTGAACATGATAGCTCAAAAACGAAAAGTCGGTGAAATACCAAACTTGGTATTTAAGTTAAGTAGCTTCCAGGTATGCAACACGAAGATTTTGAGAAAAATCCCCTCACACCCAACAACTCTTTACTTGGAGAAAATTTTGAGAAAATTGATTTTTCTCAAAAATGGCTCCCATGATTTTGTTTAAAATACTGTGTATTATTATTCTTTCGATGGAAGAACCCTGAAAATATTCACTTGTGCTGTAATTTTGGTATATAATGTTTACCTACTATGTACATTGTATGTGATATGAGGTTATAAACGTTAGTGGGTAGAGAAAGTGGTGTGAGTGTTACATATTAAAGGTAGCGTGTTGTGAGAGCGTAGCCCGTTATCTTGTTGAAGACGCTACTGTCAGATGTTTTTATGTATGCAGAAGGTGAGGCAGTAAATTACATGGTAATAAGAGTATATGCCCTGCAGCTATACATGCACCCGCCCTACTGCTTCAGAATATACCACAGTCATTATCCTGGTTTCTGATGCTCAAAATGCTTTAAAATGTCTACTTTTACTTCATACTTATATAAGTAGGGGAACTATAACAGGGTTGTTCAAAAAGTCCTCAGAAAAAGGTACAAAAACAAATTATTTTGGTAGATTTTTACTTTCTCTACACGTGCTATTTACTTACACAGCGTCTAGACAAGGTATTGTATTGCACTCAAAAATTCGATACCGAGATTTCACCGGAAATATGTTTTAGGGTCCCCTGTATACAAAAAAAAAGCATTTTCAGAAAAAGGTCCGTGTGCATGCGTGTGCTTGTGAACAAAATAATTCAAAAACGAAAAATCAGTAAAGAACCAAATTTAGTATTTAAATGTAATACCTTCCAGGGATGCGACACAAATATTTTGAGAAAAACTCTCTCAAACCAAACTACATGGAACTTTTTTCGATAACTTTGATTTTCTCAAAAATGCCTCTAACGATTTAAATAAAATATCGTATATTACATATATTTACGAGACAAATAAAATGTATAACTTGAATTTTCTAGGAATAGTCTCTGAAGACCACTTTATTCTGGCTGAATTTTACCGAATTTTGCATAACTGCTAACCCATATGAGATGGATTAAACTTACGACAGAAAAACTATAGCGCACGTTAGAATACACAATTTAACTTATATACATTTCTTTCATGAAGTTGATTGTTTTTGAGATATTCCTTGGTTTTAGGTTTCAGCTTTAAAAAACTTGTTTTGCTCATACAGAAATTTATCAACTCCTGTCCATACAAACAAAAGAACTTCAGTCACATAGCAACCAGCTTTTGAATATCACTGTAACCTATGGTATTCCCTTATTTCGTTTATACTTACAAGGAAGTCAGTAATAAGACTATTCCAGCTAGTTTTTTCCCGATTAGCGTGAAGTAAGTTATAAGCATAAGGTTTTTAACAATAATTTGTTGTAGAGATATAGAGAAAGTCATGTGAATGGAGCACATCAGATTTTTTAATATCTTTAGTCCTTTAACCTGATAAATTATATCGGATGATAACTGACAGGAAATAGGTTAAGTGATGCTCAAATGCGCTTGGGTTCTATAGAGTTTAAATTTATTCGACATTGATCTTCTTAGGATAAGGGAAAACTGACTAATATTTAAATTCGGGATCTCTGACATCTTAGGCAGACCCCTACTACATAGGTGGGATGGTGGCTAGCGTACTCTACAGGATTTGTTCTGGTGTCAAATGGAAATGGAAATGGCGTGTTATTTATGGACGCTGTTTAACTACTGTAGTTCCATTCTAAATTGGGCGTGAAATACCACTAAATTTTGCTCAGAGGCTTCTCTATCAGGCTTGAGGTTCTTTTACGTGCCATAAATCTACGACACGGGACCAACGGCTTTACTTCCCTTCCGAAGGAAGCCATGCTAAGGATTTTTACACCCGAAAAAGTCCATCATCCTCCGCCGGGTTTGAACCCGCGACCTTGGGTATATGGTTCTGGTGTCGTCGTCGGTAACGGTCGCATCCATCTATCTTATGGGACTGTTAACCATGGACTGGGTGGCGTTGAAACCGTTCCATCTGAAACCGTTAGGGACCCTATCCTGCTCTCGCTTGTAATCCTGATTTAATCCTACTCAGGTATAACATTTGTCTGCGGATTTCTAAAGAATAACAGCTAATTGTGTGTTACACACAATTTTTAATTTAATTTAATATATATTCTATTTCTATATAAGGGTTTACATTTTAAATTCTACGAGAGCTAAAACCTTCAAGTTATCTTTGCAGCAGCCACACATTTATACCTCAAATGTATTCAATGTACATTTGAAAAGGTTTTTTAACTTGCATATTTTATATTCATTTTATTTTCCAGCTCATCTTCCCTCCCTTATTTTTTGTTTAAGAACATTAACAGCTTTAATATATTCCTTTTATCTCCTTTTTTCAGGTAAGGCGCCTTCCTTATTCTTTGCGCTGCTAAATTCAAAGAAAGTTTTAATGAATAAGCAGCGGACCTCATCAGGAAAGTACGTTCATTAAAGTAAGGAAATATAATTATAATTGAAGTACATTATGCGAGTAGATGGTCATTATCTCTTTGACAACGTGTGTTTCTAAAATAGCTAAACCATCATTGCTTTTGTAAATACAAAGGCCTTCCAGAAAGTGACAGACCTTTTGGCATAATTAAATAATAGTGAAAGGTATCAATTCAAAATGTCATTTACAAAGTTACAGTACCTTACTGTATTTCTCAACGAAATCTCATCCTCTCAGATACTTATTGTCACGTGGTACTGCTTTAGCAATGCCGATGTTGTACTTTTCAATCGCCAAAGAACTTGTTCGGCTAAACGAATTTTAGAGGCAAATAATGAAAGTGTATGGTGATAATGCAATAAACGTTTCCCCAGTGAGGAATTGGCGCATAATTTACGAGTAATCAAGGAAGAACCAGTATGTACGATAAAGACCGGAGTGGAAGTCATCAGTCGTTATGGAGGAGTTGAAAGCAAATGTTGATAAAAGAATTCAGGAAAACCAGTGTTTCACTTTGGGCACCGTACATGCCTTTATGGATGGAAAAAATGAAGACCTCAGAGTGAAAACGACATCTTGGCTCATATCTTTAGTGGTGGAAGTGTATAACATCTGCATTGAAAACCGCTAGTGTCACTATAAGAAAAATTATTATCCGGGCTTGTAGGCCGTGGTCTACTGGGCTCCTCCTTCTTCATCTTCCCAGACGTTTCGTCTGTGGCTGCGGCAGACATCTTCAGTGGCAGTGCGATCGAAGTGTCCTGGTGGAGGTCTCAACAGCGACTGTGTTGTTAGACCAGACCAGAGCAGTTAGCAGGCTGAGGGCAGCCCGAGCTTTGATAGACGTGTCCCTGTTCTCGGAGAGAACTTAACCACGTTCTGACGGGATTGTGGGTTTTTGCAGGATGGCGGGTGAGTTTTGGGGTTGTGGAGTGACATGAGGAGGCAAGTGTTGCCCCTCGACGGTTTCCTATCATGGTGCGACGGCCCTTGTGCACCGCTGGTGTGAGTTTGTTCTAAATGTTTATTTTGGGTTTTTAATGTTGATATCCAAGCAACTCTTGAAGGATTGTAAGGAGCTTAGCCGTAGCAGCTAGCTCCATGGGTTGCGGAATATATACCGGTGGCTGCCCGGAGAGCTGGCTGTGATTGGTTCGGGTTGATGGTGGGCTGGACCTGACAGCGGGCGGTGCTTCGCTCTGCTGACGTGTGATTGGTGCGGGAAGAATCCTTGGTTTTGAACTTTGTTAATGCTGTAGTCCATATTCATAATAAATACCTTGATAGCAATGACGATTACGTTGAGAAATAGAGTAAGGTACTGTAAATTTGGATAGGTAGTGTCTGACTGAAAAATTCAATGCCATAGCCGGACCACGGATCTCCCGATCTCTAGCCGGTTGCTCTGCTACTGAGCTATCATGGCAACATGCTGGCATAGCATTGAATTTCTCAACTGACTCGCATGTTTCCCGGTAAACCGCAAGGTGTTCTCAAATTACTTTGAGATGGCAACCCCAATGGCGATTTACAATGCTGTAAGTATTCTAAGACCCAGGATTCCTAGTGTAGTCAACAATTATGGTCAATTTGGTGTTAAATAAATTGTTCTTTCACACAAGCCGTGTGTAGGACCTGTCAGTGTGGCCTTTGTCACCTGTCACACACACTTTGGTAACCAGCTTTGATTGTGCTGCTATAAGCCAGCTTTATACACTTTTAAAGACATTAAATAATCCATAATTAATAGGAATAATAGTAGCGAGGCCGACTAACGGTCTCAAAGTGTAGAGAAAGTAATAAGATTGTTGTTCTGTTTCGCACTTCCCTTACTGGTGAAATCCCGACATGAAAGGCGGTAGAGATCGAGAAAGTATTCCTTTAGACAGAAACTCTTCCCTTGAGATATTTAAACCCTGTGCTGTACGGTCTAGAACGTGCGTGCGAGAAACCCATGTGATATATCCCCGCGTGTAGAGATAAATAAGTACAAGCAGCAGTGGTGCCAACTGTGAGGACGAACACAGTTAAGCTTGTTTTGTCTCGATGCTGCGGCAGCAACAAGAAAGTACAGCGGATGTAGCGCCGTTCTTGACAGGCCGTTTGTCTATCACCCTGACACCTTTTGGAAAACCGCTTAATCATTCAGCGCAAATTGCAACAATTACCAAAGTTAAATAAGTTTATATCCCTAGAAGAGACGTCTAAGAAAACAACACGAGTCTGAACTTTGTTTAGACATACATATTCTGTTTGCACCTTCAGGTTCCACTGATGCGAAAATTGATGTGTTCCATTCACATGACTCTCTCTACATCTCTGTAATAAATTATTGTTAAAAAGCTTATACTTCTATTTACTTTATGCTAATCAGAAAAAATTAGCAAAAATAGTCTTGTTACTTGCTTCCTTGTAAATAGAAGCAAAATAAGGGACTACCATAGGTTAAAGTGATAGTCAAAAGCTGGTTGCTATGTCAATGAAGTTCCTTTGTTTATATGGTTAGGAGTTGACAAGTTCCTATCTGAGAAAAGTATACGTTTTTCATAGCAGAAACAAAAAATAAGGAATTTCTAAAAAACGACAAGCTCGCGAAAAAATGTATATAACATAAATTATGTGTTTTAACGTGCTCTACATTTTCTGTGTACTAAGTTTTTGTCCATCTCTTACGGTTTAGCAGTTATTCAAAGTTCAGTAAAATTCGTCCAGAATAAACTACTCTTCATAGGCTATTCCCAGAAAATTCAAGATATACATTTTATTTGTCAGGTAAATATCTTTAATATACGATATTTTAATCAAAATCGTTAGAGCCAGCTATTAGAAAATCAAAATGTTCGAAAAAAATTCCATCTAAAGGTTAGTTTGCGGTGGGGGGATTTTTCTCAAAATCTTCGTGTCGCATCCCTGGAGGATACTAAACTTAAATACCAAGTTTGGTATGTTACCTACTTTTCGTTTTTGAGTTATCGTGTTCACAGACACATAGACACACACAAACACACACGGACCTTTTTCCGAAAATACTTTTTTTTGGATACAGGGGACCCTAAAACATATATTTTCGGTGAAATCTCTGTAACGAATTTTTTGGTGGAGTGCAATACCTTCCTTATACACTATGTACATAGTGCGTATAGAGAAAGTAAAAATGTAAAACAAAAACCTCTCCATTATTTTGAAACATAAGTACCAGAAGTACCGGAATTATTGCTTTATCTAAACGCTTTATATGCAATCTCCGTCGATTTGATATGTTACACCATCACTCACAACACTTAAATGTTTCCAGCTTAAGGATAGAAGAAAATTGTATTCTTTATCATTTCTCTATCAACTGCTTCATTCTCGTATTCCAAACTATCTAAATGTTCGCTTCAAATATTTTTCTAATTGTCAAAATCGAGAAACTCGCTCACGACACTCTTTCGTTCTGGCTATACCTGCTCTTCTATTCATCATTTACAATATATTTAGTTCGTACTTGGAATTCCCTCCTTGAAGACATAAGGGACTGCCGGAACGTTATACTGTTCAAGCAGAAAATTAGGACATACATTTGTAATCAAACCTAATCTGCTGCTGTATTAATATGATAAGTACATCTATACCTTCATTTATTGCTACCAATATTTTAATGTACTGGCAAGTAATATGTATTTCAATTGTAAATATGACTAATATGTGTTTCAACCTACATGATTATCCCACTTATAATAATTTACTTTTCAGTATTTTTTTATTTCGATATAGTTGCTGCACCTTTTTACAATACGTGTACAATGTACATAGTAAACAGAGAAGGTATTGTAATCCACCCAAAATTCGATTTCGAGATTTCACCGGAAATATATGTTTTGAGGTCCACTGTATCCGAAAAAACATTTTTAGAAAAAGGTCTGTGTACGTGTCTGTGTGTGCGTGTGTGTTTGTGGAGAGCATAGCTCAAACACTTAGTATTTAAGTTTTGCATCTTCGAAGGATGCGGCACAAAGATTTTCAATAAAATACCCCCACCACAAATTACCCTTTAGATAGAAATATTTTCAAAGATTTTTGAGTTTCTTAAATATGGCTCTGTGGATTTTGATTAAAATCCCGTACATTAAAGCTATTTACATCCCAAATAAAATTTATTTCTTGAATTTTCTGGGAATAGACTCTGAAAACATCTTTATTGTAGATGAATTTTGCCGAATTTTGCTTAACTGCTAAACCGTAACACATAAACAAAAACCTACTACACAAAATTGTAATTCTTGTCAAAGCACACAATTTATGTCATATACTTTTTTGTTGTGGATGTAACCGTTTCCGAGATATTCCTTGTTATTGGTTTAAATTGTGAAGTACTTAAACTTTTCTTAGACAGGAACTGTCAGTTTTTCTTTAGGTCTACTCCTGGTGAAGCAAAGAACCGAATTGCAATGAGTATTGCACAACGATAACTTTTAAAACATTTGACGATCACAACAGCTTAGCACATTCCTTTATTTCCCTTCTACTTATAAGGAACTAAGTAATTAGACCTTTCTGCTAATGTTTATCTCAATTAGCATTGTGTTGAAGGAAGAATAATCTTTTGTAAGACGTTTTTTGAGCAGCTAGAGAAAGTCGTGTGAGTGTAACATCAGATTTATATATTTGTTTTTATTAAGTTGTATTAAATTGTATTTTTTGTTCTTTACTCATTATATGACTGATTTATTGCCTGGTAGAGTGGAAGAGAAGGGCTTATGGCCTTAACTCAAACTAGGATAAATAAATAAATAAATAATAAATTGTAGCTAAAAAACTATTTGTATTCCACCAAAATACTTCATGGCGGTATTACACTGTAACACTCATTTTAAGATCACCTTAATACAAAATATGGTCGTCTCCTTAGCGCGGTGGTACCGCAGCTGCCTACCAAGCGGGACACCTGGGTTCGATCCCCAGTACCGGCGTGGGGATTTTTCACCCGTTGGGAGACCTGGACCGGGGTGCACTCAGCCTCGTGAGGTACCTGGGGGGCCAACTGAGGAGCTACTTGATAGAGAAGTAGCGGCTCCAGGTTGTGAGGACCGCATTAACCGGCCGGGAGGGGCTCGAGGCGCTGACCACGTCTCACCCTATAATACTGCACCCCATCCATGACGTCTGTAGTGGACCGAGATGGGCGACGCAGCGGCCGGGCGGTAGGCCAAGGCTCCCCGTGAGCTGTCGTGCCATGGAGTTATAATACAAAATATCTTATGTGTTCCATTCACATAACTTTCTTTAGCTCTTCCTTGTTCAAACTACTCTTACAAATTATTATCCTTCTATCTACGTCATGCTAATCGAGATAAACATTACCAGAAATTGTTTTATTACTTGCTTCCTTGTAAGTAGAAGGGAGATAAGGGAATACATTAGGCTAAAGCGATAACTAAATATTTTAAAAGCTCATATCTACGTGAAGCAATTGAGTTTCGGTTCACTTTGCAGGGTCCTGTTTGAGAAATGTTGGTAGGTTCAAAATTGGAACCAATAAGAAGAAATACGAGTGTCTCGAAAGTGGACAACTCTACAAGAAAAACGTATATGACATATATATGCAACATTTTGCAGAACTCATTCTGGATAAAGAAGTCTTCAGAAGCTATTCCCAGATACTCAAGATATGCATTTTATTTGTTATGTAAATATATTTAATATACGGTATTTTATTTAAAATCGTTTGAGGCAATTTTGAGAAAATTTAAATTTTCAAACATTTTTCCATGTAAAGAGTATTTGGCTATCTCCATGTTCCTACGAGGGCCTTTTTTTCTATCTCCGATAAGTTACAAATAAAAGAGAAGTTCATAGAAAACACTTATTTTATTATTAAAAGTTTTGTACACTTATGGTTACTTTTCAACATAATCACTGAAAAAATTGAGACATTTATCGTACCTGTGCACAAGCTTTGCAATACCCGCTTCAAAATATGTTGCCGCCAATGATTTCAAATGAGCATTGACGTTGTTTTGAAGATCTTCGTTGGTTTGAAAGTGCTGCTCTCCTAGCCACGTCTTCAGTTCAGGGAAAAGCTGAAAGTCACTGGGTGCCAGGTCAGAACTGTACGGCGGACGGTCGAAAATGTCCCATTGAAATTGTTCAAGGAGCCGATGGGTTGTGCCAGCAGTGTGTGGACCAGCGCTGTTATGGATCAACACAATTCCTGAAGTATTCCTCTTCGTTTTGTTTTGAATCACTCTCCGTACACGTCGTAATTACGAAAATCTTCAAAACAACGGCAATGCTCATATGAAATCATTGCCGGCAACATTTTTTGAAGCGGGTATTGCAAAGCTTGTGCACAGGTACGATAAATGTCTCTATCATTTCGGTGATTATGTTGAGAAGTAGCCATAAGTGTACAAAACTTTTAATAATAAAATAATTGTCTTTTATGAACTTGTCTTTTACTTATAGCCTAACGGAGGTTGAAAAAAAACGGCCCTTGTAAATAAGTACAAGATTGTTGATTCAACCGCCCATGGCAACGAAACCACATGATGGATATAGCTGAAACTTTAATTGCCATCTAGTAAGGGACGACGGTTACTAAATACAAACTTTTTTCGATGTTACGAGTGTAATTTCTTGGATTTTCCAAGTACTTATTGAACGCTACTCGTAGCACTTGCCACTGGAGGATTTACGTTGTGATTGGCAGGTGTTTCCTCAGAGTCATCTACCGGAGGACGTGTATATCTCGCGGAACAATTAATTTGAGGAAGACCAACTCTCAGATCTGTGATGATTGCTTAGCTATATCGACGAGCCTTCCAGCAACTGCCTGTCAATCATGTGGTATATTACCTCGTGTTATGCAGGAGGATAGGACAGCGATAGTCAAATTTTCAAAAACGGATAACTGTATAATGACCTTACATTCCAAATTCTTACATTCACGCGACAAACAACTGACAATATTCTTTTTAGTTTGTCTACAGATAATATGCATATTCGAGGGTCAGATGATAAGTCCCGGGCCTCACACAGATATGGCGCCATTAGGCCAGTTAGACGATAGCATCGTATAGTTTAATTCTATACTAGCTTGTATCCATAGTTAAACGTCAATAGCTTGTTTAATTTTCGAATGACAGCATTTTAAACAAGACAACTTTAGAGTTTTCACGAAAATGGAGGATTTGGAGAAAAGAGCAGTGATAAATACCTCCATTTGGAAGGCTTAACGCCTAAAGAAATCAAGTAGGAAATGGATAGTACATTGAAAGACTCTGGCCCTTTATATTCAAGGATTAAAAGTTGGGTTGCATAGTTTAAAATGGGACGTACGAGCACTAGTGGTGAACTTCGCTCTGAACGCCCTGTAGAAGTGACAACTCCAGAGATTGAAAAAAAATCATCCAGGCCACTTTACAGTCTTTGCAATAGGAAATATATGCGAATTAAAGTTGGAATTGCTTGAACATCCACCCTATTCGCCAGATCTAACACCCAGTGACTACCACCTGTGCTCCCAAATCTCAAAAATGTTCTTTCAGGACGAAGATTTCACAGCAACGAGGAGATAATTGATGTGGTAAACAGCTAATTTGAGGAGCTTGATAAATTGCACTACAGAGATGGTTTAATTAAATTAGAATACTGATGTGACAAATGTATTAGCCTTTCTGGAGATTATGTTGAGAAATAAAGCAAAAAAAAATGTTTGCTGTTTTCATTGAGAGGCCCGGGACTTATCAGCTGACCCTGGTAATAGGTAGAGAAGGTATTGTTTGTTCCATGTCAGGATTTCACTGGAAATATATGTTTGAGGTCCCCTTTTTAAAAATCATATTTAGCAAAACGTCCGTGTGTGTCTGTATAGCATTGCTCAAATATGAAAGGACCATTAATTACCAAAATTTTTATTTAAATATCTTCCAAGGATGTGACCACAGATTTTCAAGAAAATCACCCACCCCAAATTAATTTTTACATGGAACAATGTTTAATAACTTCGTTTTTCTCAAGAATGGAGTTAATGATATTGATTACATGCCGTATATTAAATATATTCACATGACAAATGTATATCTTGAATTAACTGGGAATAGCCTCTGAATACCTCTTGATTCTTAATCACTTTGGCGTATTTGGTTAACCGTAGGTGATAATCAAAAGCTTACTAAAAAAAAGTACATACCCTTAAAACACACAATTTGTATCTTATAAGAGTTCTTTTTTTTCTTGGAGTTAACGATTTTTGAAATATCTCCTGTTTTTGGTCTCAGTTTTAAAATACTTAATCGTTTTGTCAAACGGGAAGTTGTCAACCTTGGCCACATAAAGAAAGGGATTTCAACCCAATAGCAACCACATTTTAAAACATTTGACTCTCGATTTAGCCTAGTGAATTCCCTTATTTCTCTTATACTTGGAAGCAAGTAATGAGTAAAGTGAAATAAGGTTTTATTTATAGACTCTTTAACTGCTGCGGTTCTCAGCGTCCCATTCTATACTGGGCGCGAAAGACCATTTAATTTTGCTCAGAGGCCTCTCTATCAAGTTTGAGGTTCTTTTACGTGCCGTAAATTCACGATTAGCATGAAGTGCATTGAAGAATACGCTTTGTAGCAATTTTTTACCCAGATTTAGAGAAAGTCATGTGACAGGAACACACCAGAGCTTTTGTATTTTGGAAAATTTAAACCAATAACAAGGAATATCTGGGGTGTATTTAACTCTAAAAACGAAATGTACTTGAGTTAGTGGATTTCATTCTTTAACCGGATATCCATATTTAGCAAAGGAAGTTTGTCTGTCTCCGTCAGTTATACAAAAAACATCCAGAGTCCTTCAGAGGCTATTCTCAGAAAATTCACGATATTCATTTCTTTTTCATGAAAACGTCTTAAATATATTAATCAAAATCGATAGAGCCATTGTTCAGAAAAGCAAAAATTTGAAGAAATCAAATCGTTCATGTGAAGAGTTGTTTGAGATGTGGGGATTTTGATGAAAAACTTTTGTGTTGCATCTTTGGATGATATTCAACTTGTATACCGATTTTAATGTTTGGATTTTGAGCTGAGCTGTTTACCCATACTCACGGTGAGACAGATAGAGATAGACTGAGGGGGGCCTACACACACACTCGTTGTAAAATATTATTTTTAGTTTTAAGGAGAAAGGCATGTTTCGAAAGCCCTGGTTCAAAAAAAAAGAAGGGAAATTTTAGATAAATGTGTGTGTGGCATTGATATTATAACTGGTTCTAATTAAAAATCTGAGGTGTTACACTCACATGACTTTCTCTAGCTGTTCTACAAACTTCATACATAAGATTATTTTGCTTTCGGCACCTTGCTAATCGAGATAATCATTAGCAGAATGTTCTTATTACTTATTTGCTTATAATTGTTTTAAAAGCTGTCACTATGCGATTTTCATTGCAAATCGCTTCTTTGCTTGGCCAGGAGTAGAACAAAAGAAAAACGGACACTTACTGTCTTCGAAAAATAGAAGTACTTCATAGCCGAAACCAATAAAAAGGAATATCTCGGAAACGGTTACCTCCACAACAAAAATGTAACGGACATAAATTGTGTGTTTTGACGAGATCTACATTTTCTGTGTGGTAAGTATTTGTTTATGACTTACTGTTTAGCAGTAAAGCAAAATTGGGCAACAATCATCCAGAATAAAGAGGTCTTCAGAGATTATTCCCAGAAAATTCAAGATATACATTTTATTTGGGATGTAAATGACAAATACACGGAATTTTAATCAAAATCGTTAGAGCCATTTTTTAGAAAATCAAAATTTTCAAAAATTTTTCCATGTAAAGGGTACTTTGGGGTGGGTGGATTTTATTGAAAATCTTCTTGTCGCATCTTCAGAGCACACAAAACTTAAATACACAGTTTGGTATTTTCTGAAAATGCTCAGGGGGTCCTAAAGCATGTATTTCCGGTGAAATCTCAGTTTCGAATTTTTGGATACAATACAATACCTTTTCTATACACTAATACGTGTAGAGTAAGTAAAAATCCGTGTGATTATATGTGTGTGAAAGTGCCTAACTGAAAAACGGACATCGCAAGAAGATTTTAAGGAAAATCCTCAATCCCAAACTACCCTTTATATGGAATATTTTTCGAAATTTTCGATGTTCACAAAAATAGCTGGAAGGAATTGGTTAAAATGCGTATAATAAATACCTTTAGCTGGAAAATATAACGTACATCTTGAATTTCTCATCATTCTGAATTATTTTGCGTAACTGTCAAACTGTGAGAGATAGACCAATATTGCGTTTTATACAAAAACTGTTGATCTCGTTAAGTCACAGAATGGTTGTATATTTTAAAATGTCTAAACTTTTCTCAAATGGGAAGTCCTCAATCCGTTTCATTTCTCTTTTATTTTACTCTTGGTTTGGAAAAAGAACCAAATTTTAATAATAAACGCTCAGTGAAGGCTTTAAAAATATTTGACTATCGTTTTAGCCTAATGTATTTTTTTATGTTTCTTCTACCTACAAGGAAGCAAGTTAACGTTTATATCGATTAGTATGAAGTAGATTTAAGAATCATGATAATTATGATGATAATTTATTTCAGCATTTGGCATACACTCAATGCAATAGGGTTCGACGGCTAGTCATTAAAGTGCATTTATATTTAAATCTTCCTATATGACGTAAAAATTAAGTCGCTTAATTCCGTTTTCAACATAATTTTAAAAGAAGTTGTATCTACAATTTGGCATATTTAAAGGTAGTTTATCATACAATTTAACTCCAAGATTAACATGAGAATTAAGACATTTCTGTACCCGAGAGTTAGAATGTACCATGTTATTTCTACACACATAAAGTTCTGTTAGTTTCAAAATATGAAACTAACCGTTCAAAAACGAAAGTTTCAACTACTTTAAATATAACTGGCACCAAGTATACTGGCCTATAGTTAAAGACTTCTTGTCTGTTTTATTTTGCACTTTCTCTACACGTACTATGTACATTGTGCAGTCAAAAATTCCATACCGAGATTTCACCCAAAATACATGTTTTGGGACCCTCTGAGCCCAGAAAAAAGAATTTTTAGAAAAATGTCCATCTGTGTCTGTGTATGTGTCTGTGTGTGTGCATGTGTGTGTGTCTGTCTGTCTGTGTGTGGACAGTATAGCTCAAAAACGAAAAGACTTGGTATTTAGGTTTGGTACCTTCCAAGGATGCGACACGAAGGTATTCAAGAAAATCCCCCCACCCCAACTGCACTTTACATGAAATTTTTTTCGAAAATGTTGATTTTCTCAAAAATGACTAACGATTTTGATTAAAATACCGTGTATTAAAGATATTTACCTAACAAATACAATGTATATCTTGCATTTTCTGGAAATAGCCTCTGAAGATTATTCTGGATGAATTTTACGGAATTTTGCTTAATTGCTAAACCGTAAGAGATAGACAAAACTTACCACACTAAAAATGTAGAGCACGTTAAAACATACAATTTATCTTATTTACTTTTTTCGTGAAGTTGATCGTTTTTAGATACTCCTTGGTTTTGGTTTCAGCTTTAAAACTCAAACAGGAATGTGTCAACTCCTGTCCATACAAACTAAGGAACTCCAGTCACATAGCAACCAGCTTTTGACTATCACTTTAACCTATGGTACTCCCTTATTTACAAGGATGCAAGTCACAAGACTATTACTGCTATTTTGTTCTTGATTAGTATTAAGTAAATAGAAGCATTAGGTTTTTAAGAATAATTTGTTGCTGAGATGTAGAGAAAGTCATGTGAATGGAACACATAGGCTTTTTGTGCATTGTTGGGTTATTGAACACACGCACATTCACTCTGAGATGTAAATGTCAGTCTCTGTGGGGGATAGGGAATGATTTTAGGTAAGGAGACATTCCCCACCGTATACGGGAATCGAACCCATAACCGCTGGGTGAAATACCAGTACGTTCTATGATTTCTTTCACATATAAGCAGTTCTGCTAGTTCAGTACATATGTGGGTGAGGGTGTGTGTGTTTGTGTGCAGCCAATTGCGTGATTCCCAGGCGTATCGGGTATCGATCCTGATACTGGTGGTTGAGATATGCGGCAAACCAACAACTGTTTGATACGCATACAATATCCTCTGATCCTATAAACTGAGAAGCTGGGATCATTAGCAAGATATTGTAATGCTGTGGCAACTGGCTTCAAATTTCCTAAATTAAACACCCTCATAGGGGCTGGAAATGATCATAGGGGAGGTATTTGAAAGCCATGATCAGGCTACAGTTTTCACTCGTACCGAAGTGCACACGCTATTTTTAATTGCTCTACACTTACTATGTACTTAGTGTATAGAGAAAGTATTGTACGAGGGCCGTTGTTGTTTTCAACCTCCGATGGGCTATAAATAAAGCATCTTCGTACTTTATGACGTTTGCGGAGAGCCATTCAAAACAAACGAAGAGGAATGCTGACTTCAGGAATTGTGTTGATCCATGACAACGCTCGTCCACACACTGCTGGCACAACCCATCGGCTCTTTGAACAATTTCAATGGGACATTTTCGATCAACCTCCGTACAGTCCTGACCAGGCACCCAGCGACTTTCACCTTTTCCCTGAACTGAAGACGTGGCTAGGAGGGCAGCAATTTCAAACCAACGAAGATCTTCAAAATAACGTCAAGCTCATTTGAAATCCTTGGCGGTAACATTTTTTGAAGCGGGTATTGCAAAGCTTGTGGACGGTACGATAAATGTCTCAATTTTTTCGGTGATTATGTTGAAAAGTATTTATATGTATATATATATATTTTTTTTTCAGGTGAAAAGCAACTCTTCCGTTTCCCAGTAGTGGTAAGTTATAGAGATGATACAAATTGAAATTCGGTACAAAAATATCGAATTATTAGCGTCCGACTGGAATATTAAACTCTTGTGACCTTACCTAATAGTTTGAGCCTATGCCTAGTAAGGTATGGTAGTGGAAGTGGGCGAGGTATTTTAAAACGAGGAAGTGCTGCATTGAGGAGAAAAGACAAAAATTAGCAGTAGTAAGGTGGAAGAAATTCTATCTATCCAAAACTTTTTAAACGAAATCATTAAGAAAGAAAATTGGGTTACGGTGTAGTAGTGGAAATAAAAGATCCTCCTTCACCCTCCCTTAGGGCACTTTCATTGCAAATTTAATCAGAATATTGGAGACGGCGAAGGGAAGAATGAAAAATATGAGGAAGACTCGCGGCGAAAAGAGGAAGTAATTCACACCGAAGTAGTGGAGAACTTAATTTGGGTACAGATAGAAAACACTGAAAAGAAGAAGAATTCAGTTCCAGTTTTATTACATCCCGCCAGGGCTGACAACCTCTTCTTTATTCCACTGATGCTATAACCGGATCTATATATTCTGGTCACCCCTGCGGAAATTTATAAAAGACAAAGCTTTGCTTTCTCTATCAGGAGCTATTGTAAGTACATAGAAGATAGAGAAGTTCTTGTATTCCACTCAAAATTTAGATACCAAAATGTCACTGGAAATACACGTTTTGAAGACACCACATGGTATTTAACTCATAATCTGCCAAGGCTGCAAAATGAAGATTGTCAGGAAAAATCCTCCACATCTAACTACCCTTTAGGTGGATGAATTTTTTACAGTCTCAAAATTATTGGTAATGATTTTGATTAAAATATTATATAGTATAAATATTAGATGCCAAAATACATACGATATTTTGAATTTACTGGGAATAGACTCAACAGCTCTTCATTCTGAATGACTTTTGAAAATCTGGTTAAACCATAAGAGATAGATAAAAGATTACTACATAAAAAGTGTAATGTGTTCTATTCACATGACTTTCTCTAGCTGTTCCACAAACAAACCCTTTTTTAAAAATATTATTCTTTTATTTGCATTATGCCAATTAAGATAGACAAGCAGAATTACTCTTATTACTTGCTTCCTTGTAAGTAGAAGGGAAATAATAAAATACACAGTATAAAGCGATAGTTCAAGTCCTTTAAAAGCCAGTCTCTTTGTGAAGTAATTAAAATTCCATCATTTGCTTACCAGAACTAAAAAAAAAAAAATGAGAGAAAAGGTGTATGTTTAAGAAAAGTTTAAGTGTTTTAAAATTTTAAATAATCCGGGATATCTTGAAAATAGTTAACTCTACAAAAAATGTATACCAAATTATTTGTGTGTTTTAATGAGATCTACATTTTTTGTATATGTTTTGTATATCTGTAATGTTTGCAAATTATTCAAAATTCATCTAGAATGAAGAGATCTTCAGAGGCTATTCCCAGAAAATCCAAGGTGCTCACTTCATTTGTAATAAAATAAAAGGTATTATGAATAAAGAAAGTATTTTCCGGGCTTGTTAGCCGTGGTCCATTTGGTTTTGAAGTTCCCAAGGCCTGTGCTTGGCATCTTCACAGGCGACCCGGTGGCTGGTCAGAGCTCGAATTAATTCATGCGTGCGTGTCTGGTAGACTCGTGGTGAGCCTAGGTGTTGTTGCTGTGTACCTGTCCTGGTAAGGGTTTAACCACTGGAATGAGGTGAAGGTTGAGGTTTTAATTTTGGTGTTTCGAGTGTTGGTGTTAAGGAGGTAGCGCAAGTAGGCTCCTCGAGCGGTTGCATTTTTCAGGAGTAGCATCATTTCCTCTCCTCCGCTGGAGTTTATTTTTATTTAATTATGTTGGTGAATTTTGATAGACCTCTCCCAAGGGGAGGGGGTAGTGCTTTGTTCAGCTATTACGCTATTGGCTGGTTTAAAGCCGTTGTTACCGGGGGTGCCCACAAGCCATGCGGGGAACCAGGAACCGCCTCTTTCGGCGTTCAGTGGGTAAGTACTCCCCCAGAGATCTGACAAGTGCGTTCTCATGGTCGCCAAATCTGGCGTAGAATTTTTGAGCCCGGCGCCTAATTACATCTTCCACATATGGGAGGGCCGAAGCTTCATGTAGTAGCCTCAAAGGGAAACGTCGACATACAGAACATATGGACTGGAGTCCTCTATTCTGTACCCACTGTAACCAGAGAAGCCGGGAGTCTGCGGCCATACCCCACACCTCGCAGGCATAGAGCATCAAGGGAACTACAAGCACCTTGAAAAGACGTAACTTTATGTGCCGCGGAGAGCGCGTTTTTATACATGGCCGGTGGGTGGAGCCTGTTACTCTCTATGCTGTAATTGGCCCGCATGCATAAGGTATTATAATCAAAATTGTTAGAGCCATTTTTGACAAAATCAAAATTTTCGAAAAATGTTCCATGTAAAGGGTAATTTGAGGTGGGGGGATTTTCTTAAAAATCCTCCATCCTTGGAAGTCACTCCACTTAAATAACAAGTTGATATTTAACGGACGTTTCAGTTTTGAGTTATGTTGTCCACAGATACACACACATACACACGGATCTTTTAATAAAAATGTTTTTTTTTTTGGAGTCAGGGGGTCTCCAAACATATATTTCCGATGAAATCTCGGTATTGCATTTTTGGGTGCACCACAATACCTTCTCAATACTCAGTGTAGAAAAAGTAAATATTTTGTGCGTATATTATATGAATGAATAAGTGTATTTATTGATATAACAATATCATACATTGAACTTCTTCAATCGCACGGGTCCTTATACACTACGTGCTTTTGTAACACACAAAATAAAAAGCAATATTAAAAAAGCAACAAAGAATTAAAACAGTAAACACGAAAATAAAAAGACAGAGATATTCAAATACAGCAATTTAAATTTACACCACAGAGTACACCTTTTTCAGAAGCGTAAATGTAGCCTCTTATAATACATAAATGCACTTAAAAGAAATATATACACGCAATATATACACAATATATAAAAACATAATACACCAATGACATAAGTATGGCATAAAATATATGTATATAAAACATTGTAGTCACTTTTGTTTAGCTATTCTTATCCCTCCCCTCTCTTTTATCAGCCTTCTCAGATCTCAGCTGTCTTGCCTTAAGTATAAATTCCGCGTCTTCCGTGCCTGCCGGTAGCGTCCAACATGCCTCTAGCTCTACATACGCGGTGATAAAGAATCGCGGTAAATATTTTTCCCGCCATTCCTCCGTACCCCTACATCTTTCCAAGAAATGGTTTCACGACTCTTCCTCCTCGCAAATGTGGCACATTATCATACCATTCTCGTCAGCAATTTTTGTGCTCCTCCATGCTCCTAGTCTAATCCACGCGAGTCCCTCTCTAATGAGTTTGGTATTTAAGTTGGTATCTTCCAAGGATGCGACACGAAGATTTTCAAGAAAATTCCCTCACTCCAAACTACCCTTTACATCGAAAAAAAATCGAAATTTCTTAATTTCTAAAAAATGGCACTAACGATTTTGATTAAAATCTCTTATATTTAAGATATTTACATGCCAAATAAAATTTATATATTGAATTTTCTGGGAATAGCCTCTAAAGACCTCTTTATTCTAAATGATTTTTATTTAATTTTGCATAAGAGATAGACAAAATCTCACTGCACAAAAAAAAAAAAAAAAAAAAAACTAGAGCACGATAAAACACACAATTTATGTTATATACATTTTTTTCGTGGAGTTGATCGTTTTTGAGATATACCTTGTTTTTGAGATATACCTTGTTTTTGGTTTCAGCTTTGAAAAACTTATACTTTTCTCATATAGGAATTTGTCAGCCCTGCCCATACAAACAAAGAAACTTCAGTGACATAGCAACCAGCTTTTGAGTATCACATTAACCTATGGTACTCCTTTATTTTGTTTCTATTTACAATGAAGTAAGTAATAGACTATTTCTGCTAATATTTTCTGGATGAGCATGAAGTAAATAGAAGCATAAGATTTCTAATAATATTTTTGCAGAGACGTAGAGAAAGTCGTGTGAATGGAACATATCAGGTTTTATTTTACAATGTACATAGGGATAGAGAAGTATTGCATTCCACCCAAAAATTCGATGTCGAGATTTCACCGGAAATATATGCTTTAGGACCCCCTGAATCCAAAAAAAGCATTTCCAGAAAAAGGTCCGTTTGTGTGTGTATGTGTGTGTGTCCGTACGTGTGTCCGTGTGTCTGTGAACAAGATAACTCTAAAACAAAAAGTAGCTAAAATACCACACTTGGTATTTAAGTTCACTATCTTCCAGGGATGCGACACGAGGATTTTGAGAAAAATCCTCCCACCCCAAACTACCCTTTACATGGAACTTTTTTCGAAAATTTTGATTTTCTTAAAAATGGCTCTAACGATTTTGATTAAAATATTGTACATTAAAGATATTTACCTGACAAATAAAATGTATATCTTGAATTTTCTGGGAATAGTTTCTAAAGACTTGTTTATTCTGGATGAATTTGGCTAAATTTGGCAGAGCTAATAAACCGTAAGAGATAGACAAAAACTTACCACACAAAAAATGTAGGCCTTGTTAAAATACACAATTTACGTCATATGCATTTTTTTCGTGAAGCTTACCGTTTTCGAGGTATTCATTGTTATTAGTTTCAGTTTGAAGTACTTATGCTTTTCTCAGACGGGAGTGTCCGTTTTTCTTTTGTTCTACACCTGGCCAAGAAAAGAAGCCATTTGTAATGACAATCGCATAACGACAGCTTTTAAAACATTTGTCTGTCGATTTAGCCTAGTGTTTTCCGTTATTTTCTTCCTACTTATAAGGAACTAAGTAATAAGAACATTGTGCTGAATACCTCCATTAACAAGGTGCAGAAAGAAGAATAATCTTATGTAAGAAGTTTGTAGAACGGCTAGAGAAAGTCATGCGAGTGTAAAACATAAGATTTTTTTCAAGTATGTCGAAAAGTAATTGGCTAACCACGAACCATAAGTTATACTTATCAAATGAGAATGAGGAATACGTGGCCTGCAGGGCCGAATTTTCCCAAGCATTCGAGATCTGTAACATAATTTCTAGTACGTAATATCCTATATTTTGATTGTTGCTAATCTGAAATCCTGTTTGTAGCAGCTCGTGTCAAGGTTTAGAAAATAAACATTACCAGGCTTTAGCCCCTCCCTATTTTGTGAAGAAGCCTGGAAAGGGAAACGCGCGAGAGAGAGAGAGAGAGAGAGAGAGAGAGAGAGAGAGAGACGGGAGAGAAAGGCTTATCTGACACGAAATAGCCACATTCACCCTTCCGTCTGTCTGTCTATCTGTCCTCTTCAGGATTTAGACAAGATTTACGTGGACCTGTGTACATAATATAATACACTAAGCGTTTTATCTGCAACCCTCCCCACCCCCCCGCCTCTTTCCTGGACCACGGCAAGGTCCTTTTGTTCAACATTCGCCAAATGGAAGAACATCTTCATGGCTTTAATGCACATGGAATTATTTCTGTCTGCTACAGAAAGATAGTGCTCATTTCGCGCAAAGGTGCCTTCCAATAAACGCACTGAAGCATTATCTGGTTCTTTGCATGTTAATCTCGGACCCAACGATTCGAGTCTGCGAAATTGTATCACGAGGTCCTAGTTTTCAGGTGAAAATGACATTTTCTAGTTTTGTATTATTATGATCAATAAAGTATTAGAGTGTTTCTACAATATAGCAGGTATCCTTTACAAATACATTTTATTTCTCCAAAAAATTTTCACTACATCTTCTGCCCTAATTATTACTTTCTCTACATGTACTATGTACATAGTATATAGAGAAGTTATTGTATTGCACCCAAAAATTTGATACCAAGATTTCACCGGAAATATATGTTTGCATCCCCCTGAATCCATAAAAAGCATTTTTGGAAAAAGGTCCGTGTGTATGCCTCTGTGTGTGTGTGTGTGTGTGTATCTGTGGACGGCATAGCTCAAAAACGAAAAGACCGTTATACACCAAACTTGGTATTTAAGTGTCGTATCTTCCAAGGATGTGACACGAAGATTTTCAAGAAAATTCCCTCACGCACAACTACCCTTTACATGAAACATTTTTCGAAAATTTTGATTTTCTAAAAGATGGCTCTAACGATGTTGATTAAAATATCGTAAACTAAAGATATTTACCTCACAAATAATATGTATATCTTGAATTTCCTGGGAATAGCCTCTGAAGACATGTTTATTCTGGATGATTTTTATTACATTTTGCATAAGTAGTAAACCGTTAGAGATGCACAAAAACTTACTACACAAAATATGTAGATCACAATTTATGCTATATACATATTTTCGCGCAGTTGATTGTTTTTTAGATATTCCACGTTATTAATTTTGGCTTTAAAATACTTAAACCTTTTTCTTTCATGAATTTGTCAACTCCTGTCCATACAAACAAAGGAACTACAGTCACATAGCAACCAGCTTTTGACTATCACTTTAACGTATGGTACTGCCTTACTTCGCTTTTACTTAGAAGGGAGCATGTAATAAGACTATTTCTGCTAATTTTTCTCAATTAGCACGAAGTTAATAGAAGCATAAGCTTCGTTGCAGAGATGTAAAGAAAGGCAAGTAAATGGAACACGTCAGATTTTTTTCCTGCAAAACGTTGGTACGCGGTTTTACATTTGTGCGGCAGACAAACCAGCTTAGTACACGCGGCGGTACACATGCGTTCGCAGAAGAATACATTTTGATTTCTTTATCGCCGTTGAAGTAAGGATAGACAGATGTGTTTACCTGCTAGAGAAAGTAAACATGAATGAAAGAATTCAGCATTTGAAAGTTTTGGAATGCTTACCTTATTTTGGGGTAGTATCCATTGTAGATTTCGCTTTTAAGACTTTCTCTGCATTTCGTTACTTTTTTTACAAAGTATTCTCAATAATCCCGAAAGTTTTAATGCCTTCAATACTTGATTTCGTTATACCTGGACTCCCCCAGATCTTATTTCGTTTGTTTCAATTTTTTCTCATTAAGAAAGTTCTTAATTACTAAGAGAGTAATTTAAAAACTCATCCCCTTCAATATAATGACTACCGTCTGCCAATTCTCTGTTGATTACCTGATATTCAGTTGTTTTCAGATATTTCGGTTGTGACTGAACTGTCGGAACATAAGATATGTTAAAGCAGTTCTATTATTTGACACTGTTGGGAGAAGAGGTGGTGTATTGCAGTCAACATTTCGCATTTGGTTTATCCTCCCCATGTTTAGGACTGACATCCCCCTAGGAGTTACAAGCGGATGCCTAGGGGTTGGAGTTCTGTAGGGAAGTCAACGAAACGTAACTACAGAATGGAGAACATGGATCGAGAGGTTGGCCCATATGCCGGTATGAGCGTAAGGAAGTGGATGATACTAAATGCAAGCGATATAAATGACAGGAAAGGTGATGATGGAGCAATTAGTGGAATGAGTAGTGAGGGAAAGCGGAGGAACCGGAGAAAACTTGCCCAGACACCGCTTCGTCCAACAGAAACTACACATGTGAACCCGGGCCGCCTAAAAGGGAGACGAGCGGTCTAACCACTCAGCCACGGCGCGGCCTAAAATGTCTATACTAAAATACTTGTTTTGAGGTCTTCCTAACCCATAAAAAGGTTCTTTTCTTTCTGTATTAGTATCAATAGTGCGAGAGATAGATAAGTCCTGTAAATTTTCATTTAGCAATACAAGAGTGGAACATTCTTGTACAGCGTACAGTTCGTTTTTGACAGGCGCCTGAATTGGAGCCGGCCCCCATGGCCGCGCTCGCCAAGGCGTCCCGCTTTGGTGCTTCGTAGCGCTGGGGATCGTGGGTTCGAGTCCCGCCTTGGGCATGGGTATTATATGTTTGTGTATATGTGTGTATTGTAAAAGTAAGAAAACAATAATACTGCAAAACAAGGTAAAAAGAAAAAGGTAAATAAAAGTAGGGTATACAGTGCCGGAGTCCTGATCAGACTCCGGTTCTGTATTTTGTTAAAAAAAAAAAATGGTCAACGTGAAGTCGACTGCGTTTAAAAATGTAGAAAATTGAGTTTCGTGCTTTTTTGAAACATTTTTTGTATCATCCATATTGTTGTAAGTATGAAACGACACAAGAAATAAATAAAAAAATGATGTGTTCCATTCACATGACTTTCTCTACATCTCTGCAACAAATTATTATTAAAATGCTTATTTTTCTATTTACTTAATGCTTATCAAGAAAAAATTAATAAAAATAGTCTTATTACTTGAATCCTGGCAAGTAGAAGTGAAATAAGGGAATACAAAGTGAATAGGTTAAAGTGGTGGTCAAAAGCTAGTTGCTATGTGACTGAAGTTCCTTTGTTTCTATGGACAGGAGTTGACAAATTCCTGTATGAGGAAAATATGTTTTTAAACAAGGAATACCTCAAAAACGATCAACACCACAAAACAATTATATAACATAAATTGTGTGTTTTAACGTGCTCTACATTTTTTGTGTGGTAAGTTTTGGTCCATCTCTTACGGTTTAGCAGTTCCGTCAGGTTCATCCAGAATAAAGTAGTCCTCATAAGCTATTCCCAGAAAATTCAAGATATACATGTTATTTGTCAGGTACATGTTATGTATTCACAAACACACGGACACACATGGACCTTTTTCTGGAGAAGAACTGTTGAGGCAGAATTGCGAGAAATGAATAGATCATGGAAAGAGTTGCAAGTCTTGTCAAGGAATTGACATCTATTGCGTAGATTTGTTGAGATCCTATGTTGCAAGTAGCAATTTAAGGGGGAGGGGACATTTTCAATTGAAGAGTTGGACTGCCGCACAAATCAAAACAGAATTGCACCACGGCTTCTAAGCCCGAAAAATTCTTTTAGTTACAATTTGGACTCCGGCCCTGAAAGCTTACGACTACTGAAGAATTGGATGAAGCTCACACGGCCGTCCAACTGAGGTCACCACAGCAAACCATGAACAAAATGCCTCCCGCGGTCAGAAAAATAGCCCCGAAGCAGGTAGTCTCCCGTTGAAACAGGTAACCGTTGCAGTTTGGTGTTTATAACGTTTGATTATTATATTAGTTTTGATGGCCTTGAACATATATGTTCCGTAGCTTTTCTCTTCAGATCACAAAATACTTTCTGTCTCTGAATTTTGTCACTCAGTGGTGCCGCGTGGTCCTCTTGAATATCCAGGACATCTATTTCTTCAATGAAAAGGGTTTTAATAAAACGTTTGCAACTTTTAACATTGCACGCCCATCGCGCTACCTCACTTTTTAAACACTTCTGGAACCCGAAAGTGTAACCGTTCCGAAGTAGACTTTTCCTTCCTGTCCTACTCACCGTAGTTTCAGTCTCGTCGGAAACCATGATAACTAATTTGCTGTACACTGAAAGAAATCAAGGAAAAGTGAGGCATTCCACCCCACCTGCTATCTAATTACACCGGTTTCGCGGGAGGCTTGGGGGTTGTTACCTGCTAAACTTACCTGGGTACGGGAGAATTTGGTCCTGCACCCCAAAATTCATGATATGCAAGACTGCCAAATAAAATTCGTGCGATTTCTGAGACTGTCGACATCTCAACTGAGTGAGTGTATAGTAACCCTGGCAGGAGAATTAGCTCTGAAGAAGCTCTGAACGAAAACTTTGCCGCAAGTGCTTACAGTTGATCAAAAGCGCATCCGCAATAACATTGCCGTTTCAACTTTCTTTTGTTTTACTCCGTCCATGGAAACAGATCCGGATTTCAATGTAAATCGCACTGAGACAGCTTTGAAAAGATTTGACTCTTTGTTAAACCTCCTGTATTCCCTTATTTCTTTTCTGCTTGCAAGAGAAATAATAAGACTTTTAATATTTATCTCGTTTATCATTATGTAGGTAAAAGACTCAGCTTTCTATAAGAATGGTTTGCATAATAGTTAGAGCCTTGAAAACGGAACACTGAAAATTTTAAAGCAAAAATGAGATTCATTCAAATTGACATGGGGCGATTCATGAACGAATCTCGTTCATATGAACAACTATAACGAAAAAATCGTATGAATCGTGTCAATCTTGGCGTGAATCGTGGTACAAAAAGAATCGCGATAGTCTCAACATGATTCGTTGTTCAAAAAGAATCCCATGAATCAAAAAGAATCGCATGAATCGAAAAAAATCGCATGAACCGAAAAGAATCGCATGAACCGAAAAGAATCGCATGATTTAAAATGAATCGTACGAATCGAAAAGAATCTCATGAATAGAAAAGAATCGCATGAACCGAAAAGAATCGCATGTACCGAAAAGAATCTCATGATTCGTATAGCATCGCATGAACCGAAAAGAATCACATGATTCGAAAAAATCGCATGAACCGAAAAGAATCACATGATTCGAAAAAATCGCATGAACCGAAAAGAATCTCATGAATCGAATAGAATTGCATGAATCGAAAAGAATCGCATGAACCGAAAAGAATCACATGATTCGAAAAAATCGCATGAACCGAAAAGAATCTCATGAATCGAATAGAATTGCATGAATCGAAAAGAATCGCATGAACCGAAAAGAATCTCATGAATCGAATAGAATTGCATGAATCGAAAAGAATCGCATGAACCGAAAAGAATCACATGATTCGAAAAAATCGCATGAACCGAAAAGAATCTCATGAATCGAATAGAATTGCATGAATCGAAAAGAATCGCATGAACTGAAAAGAATCGCATGAACCGAAAGGAATCGCATGAATCGAAAAGAATCGCATGAACCAAAAAGAATCGCATGAATCGAAAAGAATCGCATGAGTCGAAAGAATTGCATGAATGCCGTGAACCATAGCAGGTGTTGGCATTAAAAAATAATCGCAGATTTGAAGAATCGTGATCAAGTATTGGGGTTTGTTTTTCTTTTGCTTCCACGTTTCGAAGTACCAAGCCGAGGTTCCGCGAAAACTGCTGAGTGCGCACGATGATGTTTACAGGATTTATAATAATTTATTTTGTTGTGAGAACATAAACACTGCTGAGGTTTTGGGAATATATAAATATATAAAATGTATAAAATAAAATATATAAATTATGTGTATATATAAAATAAAATGTATAAATTATAAATATTTATATAAAATATAAAATAAAATTATATATTTATATATAATATACAATATACATAAGAAAACGAACACTGCCGGTCATTGCCGAGGCCCCCACGAGCGACTTCATGTTGCTCAGGGATAAGTTATTGTACACTTGAATCAAGCTTCATAATTTACAACTGCTTTATGTATAATATATATATATATATATATATATATTGCAGAATCTTAAATATAATATGTGCACAGCTATTCGTCACTATATTAGCAAGATCATAACTTCAAAATAGAACTTCACGACAAATAAAGCAATTATGCTTCAACATATGATGTGTAGGAGCATACTATTCTAATACATTAAAACTACCTGGAATATTCCTGAAAAAAGTAATCAGTATTCTGGGTATTAGTGTTACTTTGAAGTGATGTATTTATAAAAACCTGATATGTTACATTCACATAGTTTTTCCTATATCTCTGCAACAGATTGTCGTTAAAAGTCTTATGCTTATATTTAATTCATGCTAATCGAGAAAAAATAGCAGAAATAGTCTTATTACTTGCTTCCGTGTAAGTAGAAGCGAAATACGGAAGTAACATAGGTTAAATTGACAGTCAAAAACTGGTTGCTATGTGACTGAAGTTCCTTTGTTTGTATGTACAGTAGCTCACAAAGTCCAGTATGGGAAAAGTATGTTTTTACAGCTGAAACCAAAGACAAGGAATATAAAAAAAAAAACAATAAACTCTACGAAAAAAATGTATATAACATAAATTGTGTGTTTTAAACTGCTCTACATTTGTTGTGTGGTAAGTTTTTGTCCATCTCTTATGGTTAGCAGTTATGCAAAATTCCGTAAAATTGACACAGAATAACGTAGTCTTCAGAGGGTATTCCCAAAAAATTCAATATATACATTTTATTTGTCAGGTAAATATCTTTAATATACGATATTTTAATCAAAGTCCTTTGAGCCAGTTTTTAGAAAATCAACATTTCGAAAAACGTTCCATGTAAAGGGTAGTTTGGGGTGGGGGGATTTTTCTCAAAATCTTTGCGTCGCATCCCTGGAAGATACTTAACTTAAATACTAATTTTTGTATTTTACCGACTTTTCATTTTTGAGTTATCGTGTTCACAGACACACGAACCTTTTTCTGAAAATACTTTTTTGGGTACAGGGGACCCTAAAACATATATTTCTGGTGAAATCTCGGTATCAAAATTTTTGGTGGAGTACAATTCCTTCTCTATACACTATGTACATAGTACGTGTATAGAAAGTAAAAATTACATGACTTAGTGGCGCGCAACCGCAACAGTGATGAATAATAGTTACTCTGCGTATTAGCATTACACAAATACCGCTAGCAGTCAAAGTTTAGGTGTCAATTTTAGACTTAAACAAACGCTTCGTTCCTTATTTCCGAATAATGAAGGACATTTTAATAAATGTGTTGGCAATAGATGGAAAAGAGCAGTACGTCTGTCTATAAGTTACTGTTTTTATGCTAAAAAGTTATAGCTCCTACCACATGACTATCATGATTTGTCAAACGACACAGAGAAGGAAGGCATGGCGGTGATTAATGAATCATAAACGAATCGTATGAATCAATTTATACTGCATGAACGAATCATCTGAATCGATTACTGAAAATGAATCTCTCGACTCAACTCTAATTCAAACCACTTCCCTGGGATTTCTTATTTCAATCCTGGCACATATTTAAAAGAAGCAATTCCTTAATAGTGTCTAAGAAAATAATTAAATGTTTACTAAAATTATCCTAAATATTATCATTTCACTTTTTATTTCCCTACACAGAGTATGTACATAGTGTATAGAGAAGGTATGGTAATGCATTCAAAACTTCGATACCGAGTTTTCACCGGAAATACATGTTTTGAGAGACCCTGAATACAAAAAAAAACTATTTTTAGAAAAATGTCCGTGTCTGACTGTATGTATGTGTGTGTGTGTCTGTGGGCAGCATAGCTCAAAACCGAAAGTACGTTAAAAACCAAACTTGGTAATTAAGTTTGGTATCTTCCAAGGATGAAATACGAAGATTTTCAAGAAAATACACCCACCTCCAACTACCCTTTACATAGAATATTTTTAGAAAATTTTGATTTTCTAAAAAATGGCTCTAACGATTTTGATTAAAATATTGTGTATATCTTGAATTTTTTGGTAGTAGCATCTGAAGACTATTTTATTCTGGATGAATTTTACGGAATTTTGCGTAACTGCTAAACCGTAAGAAATGGACAAAAACTTATTACACAAAAAATGTAGAGCACGTTAAAACACACAATTTATGTTATATACATTTTTTTTTTTTTGTGGAGTTGATCGTATTTTAGGAATTCCTTGTTATTGGTTTCAGCTTTGAAAAACTTTTTTCTACAGGAATTTGTCAACTCTTGTCCATACAAACAAAGGAACTTCAGTCAAGTAGCAACCTGCTTTTGACTATGGTGCTCCCTTATTTAGCTTCTACTTACAAGGAAGCATGTAATAAGACTATTTCTGCTAATTTTTCTGAATTAGCATGAGGTAGAAAGAAGCATAAGCTTTTTAACAATAATTTGTTGCAGAAATGTAAAGAAGGTCATGTGAATGGAACACATCAGATTTTTTAAATATACATGGTATAGTGGTTACCATTTGATGATTAATTTGCAAGTGAAGGAGCCCTCTTGCTTGAAAGAAAGTGTGTGTGTGTGTGTTGAATTTCATTATTTTCACGTCGTAAGTTTTAATTTTGTTTTGTGGTGCCATCTAGGGGTGAAGAGTTAAGCCATAGTCACTTTGTGTGCATAATGGCAACATTGCTAACTAGATATTTCGTTGCTGAAGAAGCCTCTGTTACAATGCTCTATTCGCTGACGGAGCAGAATGAAATTGAATTTGTTAAATACTAGGATTTACGGAAACACTAGCTCTGTGCTTCACAGGACTCCGCAGCGACTCAAAAGCAGGTGCACAGAAAGAATGAATTTTAAGACAGATGTGAAATCCATATCAAGATGGAGTTTTGTTACATTTTGTCAGAAACACGCTCAAAAAAAATTTTGGCATCTCATTTTAGAATTACTTTAAATTAAGTTTTGGCACAGTGAAAACCACAACTAGGAACTTTTTTTGCCACTCCCGGTGAGAATCATATCAGAAGCATATTTTTGGCACACCGTGTGAGAACTACAATCAAGAAGGTTTTGTCACACCCTGTGAGAACCACATCTACATGCAGAAACACTATTTTGGCAAACTCTGTGAGAACCACGTGCAGAAGGACTATTTTGACACACCCTATAAGAGCCACATCTACATGCGGACAACAATAGTATTTTATTTTCTCTCAAGTTTGACTGCTGTGAGTGCCACTGCAGTAAGAATATTTTGACACACCCTACATGCGAACAACAATTGCCACTTTATTTTCTCTCAAGTGAGACAGCTGCTGTGCGAGCCACTTGCGGCACACTATTTTGGCACACTCTGTGAGAGCCACGTGTAGTAACACTATTTTGACACACCCTATGAGAACCACATCTACATGCGGAATATTGTTTTATTTTCTGTCAGAGCCACTTGCGGCACAGAGTTTTGGCACACACTGTGAGAGCCTCATGCAGTAACACTATTTTGACACACCCTATGAGAATCACATCTACATGCGGATAATTGTCATTTTATTTTCTCTCAAGTGAGACTGCTGCTGTGAGAGCCACGTGCAGTAACACTATTTTGACACACCCTATAAGAACCACATCTACATGCAATAACACTATTTTGGCACACCCTATGAGAACCACATCTACATGCAATAACACTATTTTGACATACCCTATGAGAACCACATCTACATGCAGTAACACTATTTTGGCACACCCTGTGAGAGCCACGTGCAGTAACACTATTTTGACACATCCTATAAGAACCACATCTACATGTAGTATCACTATTTTGGCACACTCTGTGAGAGCCACGTGCAGCAACACTATTTTGACACACCCTATAGAACCACATCTACATGTAGTAACACTATTTTGGCACACCCTGTGAGAGCTACGTGCAGTAACACTATTTTGATACACCCTATGAGAACCACTTCTACATGCGGACAATTGTCATTTTATTTTCTCTCAATTGAGACTGCTGCTGTGCGAGCCACTTGCGGCACACTATTTTGGCACACTCTGTGAGAGCCACTAACAGCAACACTATTTTGACACACCCTATGAGAACCACGTGCAGTAACACTATTTTGATACACCCTATGAGAACCACGTGCAGTAACACTATTTTGACACACCCTATGAGAACCACATCTACATGCGGACAATTGTCATTTTATTTTCTCTCAAGTGAGACTGCTGCTGTGGGAGCCACATGCGGCACACAGTTTTGGCACAGCCTGACAGCCACGTGCAGCAACACTATTTTGACACACCCTATAAGAACCACATCTACATGCAGTAACACTATTTTGGCACACCCAGTGAGAGCCACGTGCAGAACACTATTTTGGCACACCCTGTGAGAGCCACGTGCAGAACACTATTTTGGCACACCCTGTGAGAGCCACGTGCAGAACACTATTTTGATACACCCTATGAGAACCACGTGCAGTAACACTATTTTGACACACCCTATAAGAACCACATCTACATGCAGTGACACTATTTTGACACACCCTGTGAGAGACACGTGCAGAACACTATTTTGATACACCCTATGAGAACCACGTGCAGTAACACTACTTTGACACACCCTGTGAGAGCCACGTGCAGCAACACTATTTTGACACACCCTATAAGAACCACATCTACATGCAGTAACACTATTTTGGCACACCCTGTGAGAGCCACGTGCAGAACACTATTTTGGCACACCCTGTGAGAGCCACGTGCAGAACACTATTTTGGCACACCCTGTGAGAGCCACGTGCAGAACACTATTTTGGCACACCATGTGAGAGCCACGTGCAGAACACTATTTTGACACAGCCTGTGAGAGCCACGTGCAGAACACTATTTTGATACACCCTATGAGAACCACGTGCAGTAACATTATTTTGACACACCCTATGAGAACCACGTGCAGTAACACTATTTTGACACACCCTATGAGAACCACATCTACATGCGGACAATTGTCATTTTATTTTCTCTCAAGTGAGACTGCTGCTGTGGGAGAAGACGCGGGTTCAACTTTCCACGCCGCGACGCTTTGTTTCTCCATCTCTTTTTCTCGCATCTGTCCTTGTCATGTTGTTCTCATGACAGTTCTCTTTCATTCTCCCTCGCTCGCCCGGTCACGTCACTACCTCGCGTCGCGACGCGCACCAAATGCACCAACAAATTTATCTTCCCCTGACTAATTAAGATTTTCCTTTTGGTGGCTACCTTACACCCCCTCATGGTGTCACTTTCGCCCTTTAAATTCGCCCATGAGACAGAAATATACTGGACTGGCTTGAGAATTTCAATCCGTTTATTACTTTCTCTAGACCGTATGTACAAAGTACATAGTGTATAGAGAAAGGTATTGTAATGCACCCAAAAATTCGATACCCAGATTTCACCAGAAATACGAGGGCCTTTTTTTTTTTGTTTTTTTTCAACCTTCAATAAGCTATAAATAAAAGACACGTTCATAGAAAGCAGTTATTTTATTACTAAAAGTTTTGTACACTTATGGTTACTTTTCAACATAATCACCGAAAAGATTGAGACATTTATCGTACCAGTGCTCAAGCTTTGCAATACCCACTTCAAAAAATGTTGCTGCCAAGGATTTAAAATGAAGATTTTCGTTGGTTTGAAAGTGCTGCCCTCCTAGCCACGTCTTCAGTTCAGGGAAAAGGTGAAAGTCGCTGAGTGCCAAGTCAGCACTGTACGGTGGATGACCGAAAATGTCCCATTGAAACTGTTCAAGGAGCGGATGGGTTGTGCCAGCAGTGTGTGGACGAGCGTTGTCATGGATCAACACAATTCCTGAAGTCAGCATTCCTCCTCGTTTGTTTTGAATGGCCCTCGGCAAACGTCATAGAGTTTCACAATAAACAGCTGCATTGATAGTGGTTCCGGACTCCATCATTGGGGGCAACATTTTTTGAAGCGGGTATTGCAAAGCTTGCGCACAGGTACGATAAATGTCTCATGTTTTCAGTGATTATGTTGAATAGTAACCATAAGTGCACAAAACTTTTAGTAATTAAATAATTGTTTTCCTTGAACTTTCCTTTTATTGATAGCCTATCATAGTTTAAAAAACGAATGGCCCTCGTACTTGTTTTAGGCCCCCCTGAATAAAAAAAAAAAAAAAACATTTTTAGAAAAAGGCCCGCGTTTGTCTGTGTTCGTGGACAGCTCTAAAAAGAAAAGACCGTAAACACCAAATTTGGTATTTAAGTTTAGTGTCTTCCAAGGATGAGAGATGCAGATTTTGAAGATCATCCCCCCACGCGCAATTACCATGTACGTGGAAAAAATTTAGGAAATGTTTTTCTCAAAAATTGCTCCAACGATTTTGATTAAAATACCGTATGTTTAAGCTATTTTTATGACAAGCAAAATGTATATATTGAATTTCTGGGAATAGCCTCTAAAAACCTCTTATTTCTGGATGAATTTTATATAACTGGCAAACCGCAAGAAATGTAAAGAAACCTACTTAACAAAAATGTAGATCTCGTTTAAACACTCAATTAAGTCCTAACCATTCTTTTTATTATTTTTTTGGTGGAGTTGGTCGTTTTTGAAATATTCCTTGTTATTGGTTTCAGTTTTAAACTACTTATATGGGAATTTGTCAACTCCTGGCAATACAAACAAAGGAATTTCAATCACATAGCAACCAGCTTTTATCAGCTTAGCTTATGGTACTCCCTTATTTCCCTTCTACATTCAAGGAAGCAAGTATTAAGATCATTTCTGCTAATTTTTTCTCAATTAGTATGAAGTAAATACAAATACGATGTACGTCCAGAAAGTTCCGCACATGCGCGGTAGACGCTCTGTATCAAGAAGAAGAAACGTGCGCCATTTTGAGATCGCTGTCAGCCACATACGCTTTGTTGTGCTTGTTTAAAATGTCGGTGTAGATTGAAAATCCCGCCGCTTGTGAAATCAGATCTGTGATTCGTTTTCTGAATGCTAGGAAAGTGAAACCAATTGAAATTTATCGGCAAATTTGCAAAGTTTACGGACAAAATGCGATGAGTGATTCAATGATCAGAAAATGGGTCCGGCAGTTCAACGAAGGACGTAGTGAAGTGCACGATGAAGAACGAAGTGGTTACAGAAGAGCTGGTTCACGCGATTGATGACAAGATCCAGGAAAACCGCAATTTGTGCTTTCATCTGTTCTTACAACTCAAGTCTTTCCTTGGCGGTCAACACTTCAACAATGACGAAGAGCTGAAAGAAAATGTTTCCAACTTTTTGAAGACGCAGGCGGCAAACTTCTATGAAGAAGGTATACAAAAACTTGTGACACGCTATGACAAATGCCTGCAAAATTTCGGCAGTTATGTGGAAAAGTAGTTTAAGAGCTATAGAATTTTGTTCAATAAATAATTATTCTGTATCTCTACAAAATTTAATTTCACTACCAAACGGAATTTACTTTCTGGACGTACCTCGTATAACCTTTTCAAAATGCTTTGCTGCGGAGATGTAGAGAGTCATGAAAATGGAACTCAGCAGAAGATTTTATTTCAATATATACAACACCTGTACCTTTGGAAATTTCAAGTTGGATAGCAAAAATCTGAAGTGTTTCATTCACATGACTTTCTCTACATCTCTACAACAAATTATTGTTAAAAAGCTTATACGTCTATTTACTTCATACTTATCTACTTGTTTCCTTGTAAGTAGAAGCGAAATAAGGGAGTAGTATAGTTTAAAGTGATAGTTAAAAGCTGGTTGCTATGTGACTGAAGTTCCTAAGCTTGTATGGACAGAAGTTAACAAATTCCTGTATGATAAAAATATGTTTTTTTAAAGAAGAAATCAAAAGCAAGAAATACCTCAAAAACGACCAACTCCACGAAAAAAATTATATGATATAATCACTAAGACTTTTACGGCCGGCGTCCATATCATAAAATGAAGGTTTCGGGCTTGTAGGCCGTGGTCCAGCTCATGAAGATTCACCCGACGTTTCGCCCATGACTTCGCTGGGCATCTTCAGGGGAAGTTGACTTCTCACGTTTGTTGGCCAGAGTAAATTGTGAGATTTAATGTGCTCTACATTTTTTGTGTGGTAAGCTTTTTCATCGCCTACGGTTTAGCAGTTATGCAAAATTCCATAAAATTCATCCAGAATAAAGTGGTCTTCATAGGTTGTTCCCAGAAAATTCAAGATATATATTTTGTCGGGTAAATATCTTTACTATATGATATTTTAATCAAAATCACTATAGCCATTTTTGAAAAAATAAAAATTTTCGAAAAAAGTTCCATGTAAAGGGTAGTTTGGATTGGTGGGATTTTTCTCAAAAGATTCGTATTACATCCCTGGCAGATAATAAACTTGAATACATAGTTTCGTATCTCACCGACTTTTCGTTTTGAGCTATCGTGTTCACAGACACACAGACCAACACACACGGACCTTTTTCTAAAATGTTTTTATTTTTGGATACAAGGGACTAAAGCATATATTTCCGGTGAAATCTCGGTATCAAATTTTTGGGTGGAGTGCAATACCTTCTCTATACACTATGTACATAGTACGTGTAGAGAAAGTAAAAAATCCTGTAAAAGTTTGCATAACATTTTTCTGCTGAAGTTTATTTCCTCTGTATTTTAGATACTACTCATTCCTAAAGAGAAAGGTCAGAAAAAACAACCTGAAGAATGTAGACCTTTATTATACGCAGCTAACTGTTACTGTTAGTCTCTGGCCGCTTAACGTTGCTCATTTGTCTTTCTGATGCCACTAGCCTACGGACACGCACTGTTGCGCTCTCTTGATGCCGTGATTCTGTCCAGTCACAAGTGAAAATTACCAAATGAAGGGTTGTTAAGGGTGCTGAAGGCTCTTGTATAGACACCCTTCTTAAAACAGAAAAATAAAAATAAAGGTTGTGTATCCACTCAATTCTGAGAACAGCTCCAATAGGAAACCTATAATTATTTACTCCCTTTCTATTAAGGAAATCTGTCCTGGGAAGTTTAATTATACTTTATTTTCTGGAGGAAATGCTTTCTAATAAATAGGTTGAATAAATTGGTATTAACTACCTTTATGAAACAGTGTTTATTTCCACTTATTAGAAATTATTAACTTTGTTTCTCTCTTTAGCAGATTAAACGATGTTACTGGGTTGAGAATGCATATGAAGATAACTAATAATTTTTATTAACACCGGAGACTGTTTCCTCATGGTATTAAATTTATTTAGTGTATATTTAGTCCAAAAACATCACCTAATTGCACCTGTTTAGCTTCCAAAACTGTTTTCTCTCTCTTTCTCTTTCTTTTTCTTTTACTGCAATATCAGAATTTTGTAGGTCGACTGTGTCTATTACTAAGGGAAACCGGATTGAAATTTTAAATGCTAAACTTTACTAGTTATGCAAAATTCTATACAATTCGCCCAGAATAAAGAGATCTTCAGAGGCTATTCCCAAAATTATTCATGTATATTTTATTTATCATGTAAATATCCTTCGTTTCGTTTCGTAATCGGCTTACCCTCCCCATAATTGTAGGATTGACACTCTCCTAGGATTTACAAGCCAATGCCTAAGAATAAGAAGCCTGTCGTGGAGCCGACGGCATGGAACCACAAAATGGTTCGGTGGGTAGCCAGGTATGAACATGAGGAAGTGGATGATATGAAATATAAGCGAAATTGGTGATTGGAAAGGTGATGATGGAGCAATAATTGGAATGAGTGGTGGGGGAAACCGAAGGACCCGGAGAAAACCCGTCCAGACGTCGCTTCGTCCACCACGAATCCTACATGCGGGTGCTTGGGATCGAACCCGGACCGCCTACTTGGGAACCGAGAAGTCTAACCACCGTAAATATCTTTAATATACGATATTTTAATTAAAATCTTAGAGACATATTTTGGAAAATAAAAATTTACCAATTTTTTTCTATTTAAAGGGTAGTTTGGAGTGGGAGATTTTTTCTTAAAAATTGTCGTTCTGCTCCTTGGTGATACTAAACTTATACACCAAAATTTATATTTAAAAACTTTTCATTTTCTAGCTATGCTCTCTACAGGTACATACAGACTGACCGTTTTCAAAAAAAAAGCTTATTTTGGATTCAGGGAGTCTTAAAACATGTGAAATCTCGGTATCGAATAAGTAAAAATAACTATTGTTATTGGAATAGTTTTATCTTCTACACACGTTCTGAAAAACTTTTGTCGTATTTAAACAATAACTGAGATGCAAGGAATATTTTGAAAGTGTGTCACATTTAATAGAGTTTACCACAAAAGTATTGTAACATCAGTGAATAAACTCTTTATGTTTTCACCTACGTGGGCAGTAGAAAACAATAAGACCGTCATATTAATGAACAAATACATGACTTAATACTAAAACGTTCGCTTTTCCAGTCGAAAACCGATAGTTTTTACTTTCTCTACACGCACTATGTACATAGTGAATAGAGAAGGTATTGCATTCCATCCAAAAATTTGTTACCGAGATTTCACCGGAAATACATGTTTTTGGGTCCCCCTGAATAAAAAAAAAAAGCATTTTCAGAAAAAGGTCCGCAAAGCATAGCTCAAAAACTAAAAAACCATTGAATACCAAACTTGGTATTTTAGTTAGGTATCTTCCAAGGATGAGACACGAAGATTTTCAAGAAAATCCCCCACCACTTACTACCCCTTACGTGGAGCTTTTTTCAAAAAAAGTTATTTTCTTAAAAATTGGTCTAACGATTGGAAATCAGCGTGTGGCATCCTTGGGAGATGTTTAACTTAAATATCATGTTTGGTACTTATGGACTTTTCTTTTTAAGAATATGCTGTTCACAGACACACACGGACCTTTGTCTAAAAATGGGGTCCCAAAACATGTTTTTTTCCGGTGAAACCTCGCTATCGAATTTTTGGATGCAATACAATACCTTCTCTATACACTATGTACACAGTACGCATAGAGAAACTAATAAAATAGTTGAATGCACAGCTCTAGTTATTGAGGAAGTCCCAACGCTAAAACTGAGCCACGATAGATATGTAAACTGTAAATGGAACTTGGATATCGCAGTCGATTGACATTGTGTATCGATAGTGCGGGTGACTTCTTGTATTGTGGGCACTCTGACCAACACTGAGCCATCAAATTACCGAAATGTCATTTGGTTAATTTCCCACACGACCGATGTCATTACACTATGCAAATTCTAATTACTATATACACATAACGCCACGTGTGTTCAACTTTTTCCTCTCTTGCATTTACCTCTCTAATGAGGTAACACTCTGGCGAATTGGTTCCCGTCCATTGCAAAGGAGTTCCGGATTACAGGGAGCCTTGGAAATGTGTGTTCACTTTCCTTACTTTTATACTCTCTTATCAGGTTTTATTTTAACAATCTGTGGTTCACACACAATCTGTACAGACTGTTGTTACAAAGAATTACTCTTACCTCATCGAGATAAACATTAGCAGTAAAATGTGATAGTCAAATATTTTTAAAAAGCCGGTCAATATGTGAAACAATTGAATGTCGATTCTATTTGCAAGGTCAAAGAAAAAGAAAAGAGAGGTGAAACGAAAGATATCTTCTTGTTTAAGAAACTTTGAAGTAGTTTAAAATTGAAACAAATAACAATGAACATTTTGGAAAATTTTAGCTCTACCAAAAAACAAAAAAAAAAACAAAACAAAAAACCAAAAAATAACTCATTGTGTGTGCAGTGAACTTGTGTCTATTTGTTAGGGTTTATCATAAAAAGCAATAGCCATACAGAATGAAGAGGTATATATATTAATCAAAATCGTTAGAGCCAGTTTTAGAAAACAGTTAGAAAATCCAATTAAAAGGCACTTTGAGGTTGGGGGATTTTCCTGAAAATCTTCGTGTCGCATCCTTAGAAGCCTTTAAACTTAAATATCAAATTTGGAATTTACCAATCTCTTCGTTTTTCAGATATGCTGCTCACAGACAGAAGAACCGTTTTCTAAAAATACTCTTTTTATACAGGAGCCCTAAAACGTGTATTTCAGGTGAAATCTTGGTATACCTTTTCTACCATTTACAGTGTAGAGAAAGTAAATATGTTTGTGCTGGAATTCAAAAACTTGAATCAAGAGTTGAAATAATCAACTTATATATTTAAAACATGTTCACATCACAAACACTTTTTGATATAAATTGTGATTTTGAAAGTTATACACAGCTTTCTCTATTATGTGCTTTACTGTTTATAGAGAACTGCTTCCTTACGAAACGGACTTCGCAGCTTTTAAAAAAAATCCAAAATCAGCCACTTTTGAGTAAATCAGAATGTTCAAAAAATCGTCTATGTTAAAGGCAGTCTAGAGTGGAGGATTTTTGTTTTACAATAACGGCCATTTGGGTTTAAGTTTAAATGGATTAGCGTCAATACATACCGGAATAAACTTTTGTAAGAATAGCTTGTTGTGGAAAAGTAGAGAAAGTCATGTGAACGGAAAAAAATAAGTACTATGCACATAGTGTATAGAGAAAGTACTGTATTACACCCATACATTTTTGATACTGAGATTTCACAGGATATACATGTTTAGGTACGCCCTAAATCAAAAAAAAAGAAAAAAAAAAGAAAGGTATTTTAGGAAAATGTCCTGTGTGTGTCCTTCAAGAAGGAAAACATACCAAACTTGGTATTTAAATGCAGTATGTTCCATGGGAGAGTTTCCAGAAAATCCCCAACTGCATGGAAAAATTTTCAAATATTTGGGTTTTCTAAAAAATGTCTCTAACGATTAGTATTAAAATCTCTTATATTTAATATATTTACATGACGAATAAAATCTATAGGTAATTAGAATTATCTGGGAATAGCTTATGAAGAACTGCTTATTCTGGATAATTTTCCTGAAGTTTGCATTACTGGTAAACCGTAACAGATAGACAAAATCAAACCACACAAAAATTGTAGATTTTATAAAAACACAGAATTTATGATACATACATTTTTTCGTGGAGTTGCCAGTTTTCGTTATTGGTTTCAGTTTTAAAATTCTTTAACGTTTCTCATACGGGAACTTGTCAACTCTTGGCCACGCAAAGAAACGGATTTCAGTCCCATAGCAACCACATTTTCAAACATGTGACTTTCGGTTTAGCCTAGTGTATTCCCTTATTTCGCTTCTTCTTATAAGGAATTAAGTAATAAGACCGTTGGTGCTAATGTTTATCTCGATTAGCATGAAGTGGATAGAAAAATAAGCTTTTTAACAAGAATTTGTTACAGAGATGTGGTGGAAGTCTTGGGAATGGAACACATCAGATTTTTCTACAATGTGGTTTACTGTTTATACAGAACTACTTCCTAACGAAGCGGACTTCACAGCTATTTCAAAAAATCTAAAATACCTGGTCACCTTTGAGAAAATCAAGATGTTAAAAATAAATCATCCATGTCAAAGGTAGTCTTCAATTTGAGTACATATGGAATAAGCTTTTAAAAAATATTTTCTTGTAGAAAAGGCAGAGAAAGTAATGTGAACACATGACATCAGGTGTTTTCTGACGTTCATTTATGTGTTTGCTTTTCTCCCATCCTCCGTCGTTTGTTTAATCAGTGCTTTAATGTATGATGTTTGGATATACAGTATAATAGCATAGGTTAGTCGCACTATTTAAAGCTTATGCTGGTTTAAATGCAAGAGTGGAAGTTGGAAAGAGGTTCGAAACCCGGCATATTAAGGACGAAATGATCATCTGTATCAATTTAAGAGTAGAAGGTACAGAACCGTTATAGGAAAACTTCCTTTTGTTAATAGGACAATTGAAGAATGGAATGAATCGTCTGTAGCAGCCTTTAAAGGCTGCCCTCACACCTAATTTAAAGATAGTAACATTTAGATAATTAAAGTAAACGCTGTGAAGTAATTAAAGATCTCAAAAACTGTTCTGCAACTATTAGTGTTGAGGCTCCATAGTAGCTGTTTATAAATATATGGTAATTTTTATAAGTATTGCTATACTAAATAATAAATAGTTAGGTATTTTAAAACAGTTATTTATGATATAGGTGATAAAAATAGTGTTTTATATCGTGAGTAGGAAGCTTGCGAAACGAGGCCGTAGACCGAGTACAGCAATCCTATCAACAATACAAAGCAATTTCAACAATTATACACATTTTTATACACATATTATAGTTATAAATAGATTGTTTTACCTGTTTCACGGGGTTCAGTTCAATGGTCTGCGATATTCAGTTGTTGCCTTGCTTAGCATCAGTGCTGACAACATGATGACTTACTCGTACAGAACGAAAACATTCTATACAACGGAGATGGCGTAGCAGTTGTGATTTTGCTCTCTCAACTGCTTGCATAATTTCGTCTGGTTCAGCAGATGCCATGTTCATGACAGTCAAATCATTTACCATTTTAGTGATCGATGCGAGCTTTCAGTCATAGCCTACTTGAATAAGGCCGTGGACACATAAACCAAAGTTGGCTACATTGTAGTGTTATAATTTTATAGCACTGAGTAACAATTTTTACTTTCTCTACATGTACTATGTATATAGTGTATAGAGAAGGTATTGTATTGTAAGGTATTGTGGGTGCATGTGCGTGTGTGTGTGTCTGTGTATGTCTGTGCACAGCATAGCTCAAAAACGAAAAGACCGTTAAATACCAAACTTGGTATTTAAGTTTGGTATATTTCAAGGATGCGACACGAAGCTTTTCAAGAAAATCCCCCATCCTCAACTGCTCTTTACATGGAACTTTTTTCGAAAATGTTGATTTTCTCAAAAATGGCTCTAACGATTTGGGTTAAAATATCATATATTAAAGATATTTACATGACAAATAATATGTCTATCTTGAATTTTCTGGGAATAGCCTCTGAAGTCTACTTTATTCTGGATGAATTTTGCATAACTGCTAAACCGTAAGAAACGGACAAAAACTTATCACACAAAAAATGTAGAGCACATTAAGTCACACAATGTATGCTATATACATTTTTCGAGGAGTAGATCGTTTTTGAGATATTCCTTGTTTTTGGTTTCAGCTTTGAAAAACTTGTACTTTTCTCATATAGGAATTTGCCAACTCATTCCATACAAACAAAGGAAATTCAGTCACATAACAACCAACTTTTGACTTCACTTTAATCTATGATACTCCCACATTTCGCTTCTACTTACAAGGAAGTAAGTAATAAGACCATTACTGCTAATTTTCTCTCGATTAGCATGCAGTAAATAGAAAATAAGCTTATTAACAATACTTTGTTTCACAGAATAGAGAAAGTCATGTGAATGGAACACATAAGATTTTGTTCTAATTTTAACACCACTAACATCTGGTAAAAGACGTAGTTCTAGCATCAACTGTCTAAAAAGAATGTATGCATATGTATAAATAGTGTGTTAGTTGTATTATTAACTATTAGATGGTTCTTGTAAGTGAATTTTGTACATTTAACTTTGCCGCTGGGCAGCACCCTATTGTAGAGCATACATGCATACATAGGACAGCTTAACTCAAAAACACCGCTGAACACCAAACTTGGCATCTTCCAAGATACGACTGGAAGATTTTCAAAAAAATCCTCCACCACATACTACTTATTACAAAGAAAACTTTTCGAAAATTTTGACTTTCTCAAAAATGGCTCTAACGATTTTGATTAAAATCCCATATATTAAAGACGCTTACACCGTAAATAAAGTGTATATCTTGCTTTTTCTGGGAATAGCCTCCGAAGACATCTTTATTCTGGATGAATTTTGCCGAATTTTGCGCAACTCTAAACCGTAAAGGATAGACAAAAATTTAGATGTCTTCAAAACACACAATTTATGCCGCATAGGTTTTCTTAGTGGAATTGGCCATTTCTGAGATATTCCTAGTTATTTGTTTCAGACTTAAAATACTGAAACGGAAAGTTGTAAACTCCTGGTTAGGCATAGAAACGGATTTCAAACACAAGGCAACCAGCTTTTAAGAGATTTGACTATCCTATAGCCTAGCGTATTCCTCCTATTTCCCTTCTACTTTCAAGAAAGTATTTGTTATGTTTAGCTTTCTAAAACTTTGTAACGAGATGTAGAAATATTCACGTGAATGGAATACATTAGGTTTTTACTTTCTCTACACGTACTATGTACATAGTGTATAGAGAAGTTATTGTATTGCACCCAAAATTCCATACATAGATTTCACCGGAAATAAATGTTTTAGGACCCCCTGAATCCAAAAAAAGAATTTTTAGAAAAATGTCCCTGTGTGTGTGTGTGTCTGTTTGTCAGTCAGTGTGTGTGTTTATGTGTCTGTGGGCAGCATAGCTCAAAACCAAAAGACCGTTGAATACCAATCTTGGTATTTAAGTTCTTTATCTTCAAAGGATCTTCAAAGGATGCGACACGAAGATTTTCAAGAAAAGCCCTCCATTCCCTACTACCCTTTATATGGAACTTTTTTCGAATATTTTTATTTTCTCAAAAATGGCTCTAACGATTTTGATTTAGATATCGTATATTAAAGATATTTACTTCAGAAATAAAATGTATACCTTAAATTTTCTGGCAATAGCCCTTGAAGACTACTTAATATGGATGAATTTTACGGAATTTTGCATAACTGCTAACCGTAAGAGATGGAGAAAGACTTACCACACATAAAATATAGAGCACGTTAGAACTCATAGTTCATGCTATATACATTTTTTCGTGGAGTTGACGTTTTTGAAATATTCCTTGTTTTTTATTTCAGCTTTGAAAAACTTGTACGGTTCACATATTGGAATTTTCAACTCGTGTTCATACAAACAAAGGAACTTCAGTCACATAGCAACCAAGTTTTGGCTATCACTTTAACCTATGCTACTCCCTTATTTCGCGTCTACTTACAAGGAGGCAAGTAGTAAGACTATTTCTGATAATTTTTTTAACATTAATTTGGTGCAGAGATCTAGAGAAAGTTATGTGAGTGTAACACATAAATTTTTTTAAAAATATTCTTAAGACGTTGTTTAAAGTGGCTTGACTGTATTATTTGTGATATAAGAGCAAATTTTGAGGGCGTTACAGACTCGTGCAACAAAATCCCATTGAGAACGGTTTTGGCTTAGGACCGAAACCCGAATTTGGAAGTCCAAATACAGCATTGCCAGTGAGTGATCTTAAAATTGGCACGTCATATCATACTTAGCTGTTGTACTTTGACATAGATCCGCTAGAGAGTGCTGGGGCTGGAATCTGCGTACTCGCACAAAGAAAATACGCACGTGGTGTACACGAACACCTGCCTGGTTTGTGAATGAGCCCGTACAAACAAGATCAATACCTTAACAAAATCACAGCAGGAATGCCTGTCCTGGAACAAAACACTGCCTAATTGAATTACAGAGGGCCTTGGAAACGTGATCAAATGTCTCCTGTGGTTCTCCAATTAATTTGTTCTGACCTTGTTCCCTAACTGGTTACTCGAGATGAACAAAGGACGATACCGGGATACTCTAATGTATTACATTCACGTGTTTCTCTCTACTCATTAAGTACTCATGTTAGGATGAAGAAACCAAACTTTCAAGCACGAATTATTAACTTTTCAACATAGCAACCCTGTTATATTAGGACTTTCCAGAAAGTGACAGAAGATTTGGCACAACTAAATAATAACGAAAGTTATCAACACAAAACTTGATTTACAAAGTTACAGTACCTTACTCTATTTCTCAACATAATCTCCATTCTGTCAAGATATTTTGTTACGTATTACCAGTTATTCAATTATGTTATATTTTACTACCCACAAAGAACTTACTTGTTGTTTTTTTAAATGCAAAAATGTTCGGCTAATCGAATTTTATAGGCACTTAGCGCAGGTGCATGGTGATAACACAATGAGCGAAACTTCAGTGAGGAAATGGCGCATAATTTACGAGTTATCAAGGATGAACCAGTGTGTAGGATAAAAACCGGTTGAAAGTTCATCAATCGTTATGGAGGAGTAGAAACTAAATGTTGATAAAAGAATCAAGAAAAAAAAAACTGTGTTTCACTTCGGAGACCGTACATGACTTTTTGGGTGGAAAAGATCTCCCAGCCATGAATGCCTCAAAGTGGCAGTGACATCTTGGCTCATATCTTTAGCGGCGAAAGAGTACAGGGGGCAGGGGCCAAAAGTCGCGATCGGTAAATATTTATATTGAAATAACTCACTTTCCGAAACCGAAACCAAATTAAAAAAATATTCATAGGTTGAGAGGGATATTTTCTCCCTTCATATGCTTTTTGTTGCATTAGTTTGTCAATTTTCCGACAGAGCAAGGACATTGTTATGTTATAGCGGTAAACTATAGTTTTCTTTCACGAGTTTATTTGTTGATCTCAATGTTTTCATTCCGGGTTTATTTGTTGATGTCAATGTTGTCTTTTGCAAGTTTATTTGTTGATGTAAATGTCAATGTTTGGTAGTGTTGCTGCTTGACAAGTGGGACACCTGGGTTCGATTCCCAGTACCGGCGTGGGGATTTTCCCCCCGCTGGGAGACCTGGACCGGGGTGCACTCAGCCTCGTAAGGTCCCTGGGGGGGCCAATTGAGGAGCTACTTGATGGAGAAGTAGCGGCTCTAGGTCAGGAGGACCGCATCAACCGGCCGGGGGGTTTGAGGCGCTGACCACCCCCTCTAGTACTGCACCCCATCCATGACGTCTGTCACAGACCGAGATGGAGACGCAGTGGCTAGGTGGTAGGCCAAGGTTCCCTGTAAGCTGTCGTGCTATTATACTAGAGATAAACATTAGCATAAATTATCTTATTACTTCTAAGCAGAAGGAAAATAAGGAAATACACTAGAATAAAGCGGTAGTTTGTTCCTGTAGAACCTGGTCGCTATGTGAACAATTTAAGTTCGGTTGTCTTTACCTGACCAGAAGTAAAAAAGCGATATGAAAAAAAAGATGACTTCACGTTTGAGAAGAGCTTAAGTACTTAAAATGACGCCAATATATATCGGAAACGGTTAACTTTACAAAAAATGTATAGAACATAAATTGTGTGTTTTAACAAAATCAACATTTCTTCTGTAGTAAACTTTGTTTCTCTCTTACAGTTTACCAGTTACGCAAAATTCATTCAGAATTAAGAGGTCTTTCTATTCGCAGAAAATAATCAAGATATACATTTTAATTGACATGTAAATATGTTTAAAATACAGTATTTTAATGGAAATCTTTAGAGAAACACAACATTTTAAAACCATTTTCCATGTGGGGGAGAAACTTCTTGAAAATCTTCCTTTCGCATCCTTGGCTGACAGTAAATTTAAATACCAAGTTTGGCATTTAAGATCTTTAGTTTTTGATTTATACTACCCCTATATAAACACCTTACGCATGCAGCTTTTTTTTTTTTTTTTTTTTTGATTAGGTTGGTCTCAAAACATATTTGCTTTCAAAGCTCAGTATCGAATTTCTGGTGGAGTACAATATCTTCTCTTTTTACTTTCTCTAGTCCGTATGTATATGCAATGTACATAGTAGGTAATTAAGGTACCTTTTTAGGGGGGTGAGCTTTTAACGCCCTCTTTTACTACTTATAACACCGCAGGCGATGACACTGGTGATACATGGAATGAAGATGGAGCACCGGTGGAATGCGATGGCGGGGGAAACCGGAGAACCCGGAGAAAACACGTCTCTGCGCCGCTTTGTGCACCACATGCGGTCACTTGGGATCGAACCCGGGCCGTCTAGGTGAGAGGTGAGTGGTCTAACTACTCGGCCACGGCGCGGCCTTAAGGTACTTATTGTATTCCACCCAAAAATGTAATGTTGAGATTTCGCCGGAAATATATGTTTTGATTTTCACTGAATCCAAAATATCTTTTGCGTTCCATTTGCATGACTCTCTAAACTGCTGTAACAGATTATTGTTAAAAATTATATTTTTCTATCTACTTTATGATAATCGAGATAAACATAAGCATAAATTGTCTTATTACTTGCTTCCTTGTAAGTAGAAGGAAAATAACGATAGCCAAATCTTTTATAAGCTGGTTGTCACGTGGTTGAAATCCGTTTCTATGCAGGGGCAGGAGTTTACAACTTTCCGGGTGAGAAAAGTTTAAGTATTTTGAATCAGAAACAAATAACAAGGAATATCTCAAAAATACTCAATTCCACGAAGACTCGTATTTGACGAAATTGTGTACTTTAACTAACTCAAGCATTTTGTGTAACAAGTTACGCTTTTCGGTCTACCAGTTATGACAAATTCATTCAGAATAAAGACGTTTATAGAAGCTATTACCAGAAAATTCAAGATATACATTTTATTTCCCATATAAAATATCCTTAATATACGGTATTTTAATAAAATCGTTAGAGAAAATTCTTCCATGTAATGGGTAGTTCGGAGTGGTAGATTTTTCTAAAAATATTCTTGTCATATACCTGGAAGTTAATAAACTTAAATATTAATTTTTGTATTTTGGCGACTTTTCGTTTTTGAGTTATTGTGTTCACGGACACATGGACACACACACACAAGTACCTTTTTCTAAAAATGCTTTTTGTGTTACAGGAGATCCTAAAACCCATATTTGCGGTAAAATCTCGGTATCGAATTGTTGGGGCGAATGCAATATATTTTATTTACGCTATGTGCATAGTGCGTGTACAGAAAGGAAAAGAAAGAAAAGCATTTTTAGAAAAAGGTCCGTGTGTGTCTGTGGGCAGTATAGTTCAAAAACCAAATAACGTTAACTACCAAAGTTGGTATTTGTGTTTAATATCTTCTAAGAATATGAAACAAAGATGTTTAAGAAAATATCCCCACCACAAACTGCCCTTTACATGGAAAATTTTCTAAAAGCTTTGTTTTTCTCAAAAAGGATTTTGATTTAACGATTTTCATCTAACGATTTTGATTAAAATACCGTTTATTAAGATATTTACATTACAAATAAAATGTATATTTTGAATTTACTGGGAATTTACTGCTAAACCGTAAGAGATAGGCAAAATCTTCATTAGCACAAAGTGCAGAGCTCGTTAAATCACACAATATTTGTAACAATTTTTTTTTTCTCGTGAATTTGACCGTTTTCGAAGCATTCCTTGTTGGTTTCAGTCTTAAAATACTTAAAGCTTTTCTCACGCGGGAACATGTTAACTCCTGGCTCTGCAAATAAAGGGATATCAATCACCTAGCAACCATATTTTAAAACATTTGAATGTAGTTTAGCCTAGTGTATTCCGTAATTTCCCTTCTACTTATAAGGAACTAAGTAATAAAACTGTTTGTGCTAATGTTTATCTTGATTAGTATAATGTAGATGGAAGAATAAGCTTATTAACAATAATTTGTTACAGAGATGTAGGGAAAGTTTCGTTTCGTAATTGGCTTACTCTCCCCGGATTTTTAGGACTGACATCCTTGGGGTTAGAAGCCTGTAGGGGAGCCGCCGGGACGAAACCACCTGTTAGAGGGGTCGACGACATAGCCAGGTATGAAAAAATGGCGTGTTATTAATGGACGCTATTTAACTATTGTGGTTCTCAACGTCCCATTCCAAATTGGGCGTGAAAGACCGGTTAATTTTGCTCAGAGGCCTCTCTATTAGGCTTGAGGTTCTTTTACGTGCCGTAAATCTGCGACACGGGACCAACGGCTTTAATTCCCTTCCGAAAGAAGCCATGCTAAGGATTTTTACACCCGAAAAAATCCATTGTCCTCCGCCGGATTTGAACCCGCGACCTTGGGTATATGAAGTTAGCATTACACCACAGAGGGCGACGCGAGGTTCTTACACGAGGAAGTGGATGATATGAAATGTAAGCGAAATTAATGACTACAAAGGTGATGATGGAGCAACTGTTGAAATGAATGGCGGGGGAAACTGAAGGACCCAGAGAAAACCCGACCAACGCTGGTGCTTGGAATTGAACCAGCCAATCCCAGTGGCTGCGCTCGCTTTGGTGCTTAGTGGTGCACAGGATCGTGGGTTCGAGTCCAGCCTTGGCCATGGTTGTTTCTGTGTTTGTAAATGTGTCTGTGTTTGTGTATGTATATGCAAAAGGAAAACGTTAAGAATAATATCTACTAAGGAAATATAGGAAACTGGAAAAAATGGAATACAGCGCCGGAGTCCTGACAAGCCTCCGGAACTGTATTTTACGTTTAAAAAAAAAAAAAAAAAAAAAACAACAACTGGGCCACCTAGATGGTAGGCGAGTGGTCTAACTGCTCAACCACTGCCGCTAGGGAAAGTAAAGTGTTTAAACGTTGTTCTTCATTTCCAGTTTTAACACTCATATTGACGTGAAAACGACGTCATTACCCTACAATAGACAGTATAAATAGTTATTTTGTGTATACTAATCAATTATTTTAATTATCCCAGCTGTGGTCTAAAATTAGCTTTTAAAAAAAAAACACACACACACACAGAAACAAATGAAATAAGTATTGACTCCTGACATTACTCTAGCTGCTTCAATCACTGCCGCGTTCCGATAATTATAATAATAATTATTATCAAACCTTTTGGTGTTGTATTCTCTTTGCTGAAATGAAACAAAGCAATGACGGCTTCCATTAATTAATTAACTTAGCTATGTAATCACATTGATTCATCATTGTTGTATCTCACGTGGGATAATTAAATCGCAAATTTCCCTTAACATGACTTTGCAAACGGTTCATTGGTTATTAAACGTCAATTAACAAAATCTGCACTACAAATTATTAAAGCGGAACTGTCGACAATAACGATATACAGAATGGGACCTCGATGCCTCGATACTTTCGATAATCGAAATGACAAAGTATGTCTACTACCTGGAAATAAACTTTCGAAATTTAACATATCTGCTTATTCTACCACGTACAGTGTGGTGCACGGAAACGTACCAATCTGAGGAACAGCTGTTTAGGTTGGTAGGTAAAGGCACGTCCCCATCAGCTAATACCAAACATGATTACACGAAAGAATAAGTTTATTTATTGAAATACCAGTATGCATCCATTGGTCTTCACCAATCGCAGGGGTAAGCAATATTAAAAAAAAAAACTGATATGTTCCATTCACATGACTTTCTCTACATTTCTGTAACAAATTATTGTTAAAAAGCTTGCTCTTCTATTTACTTCATGCTAATTGAGAAAAATTAGCAGAAATGGTCTTATCACGTGCTTCCTTGTAAGTAGAAAGGAAATAAGGGAGTCTCTATGTTAAAGTGATAATCAAAAGGTGGTTGCTATGTGACTGATGTTCCTATGTTTGTATGGACAGGAGTTGAAAAATTCCTCTATGAGAAACGTATAAATGTTTTAAAGCTGAAACTAAAAACAAGGAATATCTTAAAAACGAACAACTCCACGAAAAATATCTAAGCAGATAGTGTATAAATTTTCTGTTTTTGTCCATCTCTTACGGTTTAGCAGTTATGCTAAATTCTGTAAAATTCATCCAGAATAAAGTAGTCTTAAGAGAGTATTCCCAGAAAATGTTATATCTACATTTTGTAAATATCTTAAATATACGAGCCTCTTTAGAGCATTTTTAAGAAAATCAAAAGTTTTCCCATATATAGGGTAGTTAGGGGCGGGGGGGATTTTCTTGAAAATCTTCGTGTCACATCCTTGGAAGATACCAAATTTAAATACCAACACGGACCTTTTTCCAAAAATTATTTTTTGGGATTCAGGGAGATCCAAAACATGTATTTCCGGTAAAATCTCGGGGTCGAATTTTTGGGTGAAATGCAATAGCTTCTCTATACACTATGTACATAGTATGTGTAGAGAAAGTAAAAAACGGTCAACTCGACGAAAAACATTTGTAAGACATAAATTGTGTGTTTTAATATGATCTTTGTCTTGTCTGTCTGTCTGTTACGGTTTACTAGTACGCGATATTCATCCACAATAAAAGGCCTTCAGCGGCTATTCCCAGAAAATTTAAGATATACATTTTATTTGTCAGGTAAATATCTTTAGTATACGGTGTTTTAATCTAAATTGTTAGAATCATTTTTCATAAAATCAAAATTGTCGATTTTTGCCATATAAAGGGTAGTTTGGAGTGGAGGGGTTTTTCTTAAAACCCCCGTATCACATCCCTGAAAGATACTTATCTTAAATATCAAGTTTGGTATTTTACCGACTTTTACAGACTCACGGAGACACACAGCCTTGCCTACGACTGATTCCCAACGATGTGGAGGTCGCAGTATCCCCGTAGCAGCTCCTGTTTTGATGGTGTTTTTGTCGGATGTCTGCAGAGGCCCGAGAACAATACGCAATCGAGCGTCACGAGGGGGTTCCTTCATCTTTGGGATCAAGTCATAATCACAGGGCTTTAAGTCCGGTGAATATGGCGGCTTTAAAAGCACTTCCCACCCCCGGTGACCATACAAATCAGCTACAGGATGTTGCATGCGCACTCGAGCATTATCCTGCAAAATGATGTGAGGATTTTGCAAAACATGGGAGCGCTTCCTTCGCAATGCTGGTCCCAGGCTTTTCTCCTTGCTGGATGGTCTGTTTTAGAATGACGCCATCATAGAAGCAGCATAACTTCAGGAGCACGAAAACTTCTGACGAGAATGGTACGAGAATTTGCGAGGACTCACATCTTGGGGTACGGAGAAATGGCGGGGAAAATATTTACCGCGATTCTTTACCACCGCGAATGTAGGGCTAGAAGCATGTTGGACTCTACTGGCAGGCACGGAAAACATGGACGGGCTAGGTAAATTTATTCTTCAGCCAAGAGATCTGAGGAGGCTGCCAATAGAGAAGGGGGGGGGGAATAAGATCAAAGAAACAAAAGTGACTACAATGTTCTACATACATATATACATATATATTAGGTCACTGTTGTGCTATGGTTTTATTATATTATAAGAGGGTGCATTTATGAAGATTTACTTTGTGCTGTAAACTTAATTTGCTATATTGAATATCTTTGTATTTTTATTTTCGGGTTTACTCTTAATTCTTTATTGTTGTAAGTGTTTTAATGTTGTTTTTAGTGTGTATTACAAAAGCACTTACGGTCTTTGAACCTGTGCGATTGTTGAAATTCTATGTATGAAACTGTTATGTCAATAAATATAGTTATTCATTCAATCACATTTGTAGGGGTACGCGCACCACGGTTTTCGTGATGACCCTTAATGATGCTACTCATCGGATTGCCGCTTAAGTAGTGGTTCGTATGGTCTAGTCCATGTCTCATCAAGTGCAATAATGCACCATAAGAAGGCATCTCCAACACGACCGTAAGCTCCAGGTGAGTGTGGGTGGAACCGTTTAGAAACCATCGCTGCGCCTCCGTCATTTCCCAAGAAACCCAACGAGTTACTAATTTTTACTTTCTCTACACGTACTATGTACATAGTGTATAGAGAAGGTATTGTAAAGTTACCAAAAATTCGATACCGAGTTTTCACCGGAAATATATGTTTTGAGACTCCCTGAATAAAAAAAAATCATTTTTAGAAAAATGCCCGTGTGTCTGTCTGTCTCTGTCTATCTGTGTATATCTGTGGGAAGCAACGCTCAAAAACGAAAAGACCGTTAAAAACCAAACTTGGTATTTAAGTTTAGTATCTTCCAAGGGTGTGACACGAAGATCTTCAAGAAAATATCCCCATCCCAACTACCCTTTACATGGAAAATTACCATTTCCTTAAAAATAGCTCTAACGATTTTGATTAAAATTCCTTATATTTAAGATATTTACTTGTCAAATAATATGTATATCTTGAATATTCTGGGAATAGTCTCTAAAGACCTCTTTATTCTGGATGATTTTTATTGAATTCTGTATAATTGGTAAACCACAAGAGATAGACCAAAACTCACTGCACAAAAAATGTAGATCAGGATAAAACACACAATTTATGTCATTTATATTTTTTCCTGGAGCTGATCGTCTTTTAGATATTACTTTTTTTTTTGTTTTGTTTTTTTTGTTTTGGTTTCAGCTTTGAAAAACATACATTTCTCTTACAGGAGTTTGTCAACCCCTGTCCATACAAACAAAAGAACCTCAGTTACATAGCAACCAGCATTTGACTATCACTTTAACCTATGGTACTCCCTTATTTCGCTTCTACTTACAAGGAAGAAGTAATTAGAGTATTTCTGCTAATTTTTCTCAATTATCATGAAATAAATAGAAGCATAACCTTTTCAACAATACTTTGTTTCAGAGATGTTCGTACAGCGTCTGTCGTCAATCGGCGTCTAAGAGACGGAAACAGCTTGAACACCGTCTTCACGCCTCTTTGAAGCCTCTATTCCACCTCGCCACAGTCCTGTACGGTAACGCCATCTCCCTACATACCTCAACTTAAACCTGCATGACGTTGTCGTGCTGTACCATACACGGGTACATCAAATTTTCAATTAAAATTGCTGTTACTGCTTTGTAAGCATGTCGCGCTGTGTGCGCCAATATGTCGCTATTCTTTTGTCTACCTTGAAGTCGGTCTGGTTTAGCACCAGTGAAATACTTTATAAACCAGCGTGTACATACCTCTTGAAAGTTCTTTGATGCACCGGCTCTGCTCGTCCATGTAGAACACAAGTTTGACTCACACTGAGGGGGAGAAAGAATGACTGGGATATGTGACACAGGATAGACTCAAAATTAGAAGTACTTCACTTTAGATTCCACTGAATGAATGCTTTTATTCACCTTTGTTACTTGTTGAGACACTATTCCTACGAGCGAATCCCGACATAATAATTCTTGAAGACGTAGAAATGTTAATAACTAGGGCTATTTACTTCTGCTTACTAATTTCTTGTTTCGACGGTTCTCGTAGTTACTGCGTACTTCCAACTACGCGATTAATCAACTCGTGCGACAATTGCAATGTTTCACGTAATAATACCACATCCTTAGGCACTAACACCGGAGGATTCACGTACGTACCACGCACAGCCTATAGCGTACCGCGTACAGCATCATAAGTGTAACACGAAACCCAACAAGAAGAACAAGAAGCGGCCCAATTTCTTGTAAGCGCATCGCTTATATACCTAGAATATTCAATCTGAAGGCTCATCTCTAATTGGTTAAAAATAAGCGCAAAGATATCGTTATCACGTGATTAATTTTAAAAGCTCTTTGTATTAGACTCACGTGACCGCTCTTTATAATGGAAAAGTCCCGAGCTGCTAACCTTTAGGAAAGAGAAATTTCTCTAAAAACTACCCTGCTAATTATGTCTCAAATGCGCTTAAAATGTTGTTCTTATAAAGACATTTATGTTGCAGTATTAACAAAAAAGTAACCTTGGTGTATATAATGGCAACTTCTCAACCTAAGGTTTTGTGTTTTGCAATCTGCTCAGTCTTGACTGCTGAAGCAGATATATTTTCTATATTAACCTATGCAAAAATAGTAATTAAACTAATACAATACAAAGCGGGCTATTATACTATTGCACATGGCGAAACATAACAGCTTAGAGCGGTAACTAACAGGAGACTAACTTCTTCTCTCCACAGGGCATGAACCGTGAATCTGATGGGCTGGAGGGCTAGACTGACATGTGGTAAAAGTGACAACAAATAAGTCTCGCTGTTTTGCTTGCACAGCTGTGTTGACCGCAGTGGTATGACCACTCACCTCTCACCGGGTTCGATTCAGGCGATCGATGCGCGATTTATGGTGGAGAAAGCGGCGCACGGGCATCACATTTCACCGGTGCTCCATCTGCATTCCATATATTATCAGTATAATATGCGGTGCCTGCGGTGCTTGCGGTGCAATATGCAGTAAAACTGAGCGTTAAAAACTATAAAAAACAATAGTGCTGCTAATATCTTTGTTACACCATACGTATTTGTTTTTTTCTTCTGTTTGTTAGCTTTTACATAACTCAAATTCGGATCACCAGCATAGATATGCCGCAGGCCAATGTCCATAAATGTTTTGTTTTACCAATGTATAAGAATGGTATTGAATACAAGAGATGTGGAACTTTTTTCAAGTGCAGATACTAACAACAACAGAGTAGTGTTTAAAATATGCAGAGAAACATTATTTTGCAATGGTAGGTCTCACAGTACAATAAATTTAAAAAAGCATGTTACATTAACATACCGAGTGAAGTTTACAAAACCTCTACTGAAAAAAAAAGACAAATGTACAATCCGTCGTTTTGACATCGTGATACTGTGACAAATGAAAATGATGAACAAAGGACATGCGTCTACAAGGCTACCCAAAAAGTAACGAACGATTTTTTATAACTATATAATAACGAAAGTTATCAACACAAAACTTTATTTACAAAGTTACACTATTTTACTCTATTATATACTCTATTTCTGTGAAGACATTTACTGTCACGTGATACCAGTTTTTAATGCTAAATGTTATACTTTTCTATCGCCAAAAAATTTATTGGTTTTTCTGAATTAAAAAAAAAAAGTTTGGTCAATCAAATTATATAGGCAAATAACGCAAGTTGCAGCGGCAAATTAGAGGTCCCGGGTTCGCATCCCACCTAAAGGTTTTGGATATTAAGGAATGGTGTGGTGATGTAGGTTCCCTAGCTCAGGATTTTGTTGGCATGGAATCTTTCTCATGTGTGGTGAGACACAAGTGATTTTATTCGAGTTCCAGATTAATATCGAACTAATTTATTCATTTTGTTCGGCCTTTTCTGCCGTCGAACACACACGCATTCCTCCTAAACTTTCAATTCTTAAGTTATGCTTTAGTCGACCGCACCAATCATTACTTATTACTTTGACCGTCTTTTGGTATAATGATGTCGTCCGTATTCTGGCGTATTAAATTAACACTATTTCCGTCACAAGCAGAGGTAGTCTGGTCGGCTCCAACGCGGACCCAATTAATATCACATCTTAGCTCCGCGGGTACTCTATGGCAAGTGCAAAATTGTCGCTCGACAAGCAAGAGAACCGTTTTTCTTGCTTTGTTATGTCCACCCTCGGGCAGTGTAACCTCACCCCTTTAGTTCAATATCCTTCCCTTAACGGTACTATCCTACCTGGGTCATTTGTATGCTCGTGGGCTTATTCCCTAGCCATTTTCAATGTACATTTGTCCCCTTTTGGTGTAATTTGTTTCCTTGGATATAGTTTATATCTCCCTTTTAGATAACTTTAACCCCGTGCATCAAAGTATATGGTGATAATGCAATAAACAAAACTTCAGTGAAGAAATGGCGCATAATTTACAAGTAATTAAAAAAGAACCAGTGTGCACGATTAAGACCGGAGTGGAAGTTCATCAATCGTTATGAAGGAATTGAAAGCAAATATTGATGCAGGAATTCTCAAACACGGTATTTCAATTTGGTCATCCTACATAACTTTTTGGGTGCAAAAGGTTACGCAACCGGCGAAAATTCCAAAATCTTTAGCGGTGGAAGAGTATAACATAGGAATTCAAAAACTGCTACCACGTGACAACAAATACCTTCAAGGACTTGAAGCTTTCCCGGCGCTGGTTATTAATGATTTCTTCTCGGGACGTCAGCTAGGCAAGTGTTGGATTAATTTCCAAGCTTTCAACGGCGTACTCTGTGGCCATCATCAGGGAACTAGAAAACTGGACAGCTCACTGATGATGGCCACAGAGTACGCCGTTGAAAGCTTGGAAATTAATCCAACACTTAGCCGACGTCCCGAGAAGAAATCGTTAAAACATCTGATGTGTACCGTTCACATGACTTTCTCTATATCCCTGCAACAAATTATTCTTAAAAAGCTTATACTTCTATTTACTTCATGCTAATCTAGAAAAATTAGCAGAAATAGTCTTATTACCTTCTTCCTTGTAAGTAGAAAGGAAATATGGGAGTACCATAGGTTAAAGTGACAGTCAAAAGCTGGTTACTCTGTGACTGAAGTTCCTTTGTTTGCATGGTCATGAGTTGAGAAATTCCTGTACGAGAAAAGTTAAGATTTTCGACCCTGAAAGCAAAAAACAAGGAATATCTCAAAAACGATCAACTCCAAGAAACAAATGTATACAACATAAATTGTGTGTTTTAAAGTGTTCTATAGTTTTTGTGTGGTAAGTTTTTGTCTATCTCTTACGGTTTAACAGCTATACAAAATTCCGAGAAAATTCACTCAGAATAAAGTAGTCTTCAGAGGCTATTCCCAGGAAATTCAAAAGTTGCATTTTAGTTGTGGGGTAAATATCTTTAATATACGATATTTTAATCAAAATCGACATAGTTATTTTTTAGAAAATCAAAATTATCGAAAAAAGTTCCATGTAAAGGGTAGTTTGGAGTGGGGGGATTTTTCTCAAAATCTTCGTGTCGCATCCCTGGAAGATTCTAAACTTAAATACCAAGTTTGGTATTTTACCGAATTTTCGTTTTTGACTTATCGTGTTCACAGACACATACACATGCACCTTTTTCTGAAAATACTATTTTACATATATTTCCGTGAAATCTCGGTATGGAATTTTTTGGTGGAGTGCAGTACCTTCTCTATTCACTATGCACATAGATCGTATAGAGAAAGTAAAAATAGCTTGCTAGGAATAACGATTACGTTGAGAAATAGAGTACGATACTCTAACTTTGTAACTGAAGTTTTGTGTTGATAACCTTCATTATTATCTAGTTGTGCCAAATCGTTCTTTACTTTGTGGATCGCCCTCGTATGCGCAGTTATGCAGCTTCTTCAGTCACCGTAAGGTGCTCACCAAAATTGGTTACATTCGTTTTTACGCAGACCCGTTACGATCAGCAAGGCAACGCCAAAGAGTTCCAGCTGAGAGGTCTGGTGTGGTTGTCCGAGGGTGCTCAGATGTCTGGTAAATGTCCATTAAACAATACAGCACTTTTGTTGCCGCTTCATGGTTGGTAAGCTTGATTATTCAAAGGATCACATAAAAATCTGATGTGTTCCATTCATATGCCTTTATATCTCTACAAGAAATTAAAAGCTCATACTTCTATTTACTTCATGCTAATCAAAAAAAATTAGCAGAAATAGTCTTATTACTTGCTTCCTTGTAAGTAGAACCAAAATAAGGTTAAAGTGACAGTCAAAAGCTGGCCGCTATGTCACTGAAGTTCCTTTATTTATAGGGACCCGAGTTGACAAATTCCTGTATGAGAAAACTGAAACAAAAAACAAGGCATGTCTCAAAAACGATGAACTCCACGAAAAAAACGTATATAACATAAATCGTGTGTTTTAACGTGCTCTACATTTTGTGCAGTAAGTTCTGATCCAACCCTTACGGTTTAGCAGTTATTCAAAATTCCATAAAATTCATCCAGAATAAACTATTCAGAGGCTATTCCCAGAAAATTAAAGATATAGATTTTATTTGCCAGGTAAATGCCTTTAATATATGATATTTTAATCAAAATCTTTAGAGCCATTTATGAGAAAATCCAATTTTTTTTAAAAAAGTTCCATGTAAAATGTAGTTTGGGGTGGGGGGATTTTTCTCAAAATCTTGGTGCCGCAGACCTGGAAGATACTAAACTTAAATACCAAATTTGGTATTTTACAGACTTTTAGTTTTTGAGTTATCGTATTCACAGACATACACAGACACACGGACACACACACACATACACACGGACCTTTTTTGTGAAAATGCTTTTTTTTGGATATAGGGGACCTAAAACATATATTTCCGGTAAAATCTCGGTATTGACCTTTATGGGTGGAGTGCAATACCTTCTCTATACGCTATGTACATAATACATTTAGAGAAAGTAAAAATTCAATATTGTACAATGACATTGTTGATGCCGTCTGAATTTGTCAATTATCGATTTCGATTGAAACCGAATTACTTTAAACCAGAAATTCATACCACCTTCAAATGTTTCTTTCGTAAGTGCTTGCGGTGAGGTTGGTAACAAGTTTGAAAGGCTGAAGAAAATAGTTTTCCTGAAATTATATTACTGTTTTAAATAGATTAGTGCATATATCTTATAAACTTAATTTTTAATTAGTTATTTATTGTGTTTGTGTGTTATTATCCTGTCCATGAATGCTGGGATTGATTAATGGTGTTATTTGTGAAATACTGAATTTCACTACTTTTTGCTTTCTCTGGAAAGTATGTATGTATGTCTTAACGTACTCTGCACGTTTTGTGTGGTAAGTTTTTGCCCATCTTTTACGGTTTAGCAGTTATGCAAAATTCCTTAAAATTCATCCAGAATAAAATAATCTTCAGAAGCTATTTCCAGAAAATTCAAAATATACATTTTATTTGTTGGGTAAATATCTTTAATATACGATATTTTAATCTAACCATTTTAGAGGCCGCGCCGTGGCCGAGTGGTTAGACCACTAGCCTCTCACCTAGACGGCCGGGGTTCGATCCCAAGCGACCGCATGTGAGATTTGTGGTGGACAAAGCGGCGCTGGGGCGGGTTTTCTCCGGGTACTCCGGTTTCCCCCGCCATCGCATTCCACCGGTGCTCCATCATCATTCATGTATCATCAGTGTCACCGCCTGCGATGCCATTAGTAGTTAAAGCGGGCGTTAAACACTACCAAAAAAAAAAAATAACCATTTTAGAGAAAATAACAAATTTCGAAAAAGTTCCATGTAAAGGGTAGTTTGGAGTGGGGGGTTTTCTCAAAATCTTCGTGTCGCACCCCTGGAAAATACTAAACTTAAATAGGAAGTTTCGTAGTTTGCCGACTTTTCGTTTTTGAGTTATCGTGTTCACACACACACACACACGGACACATGGACACATGGACAGACGCACACGGACCTTTTTCGGAAAAATATTTTTTTTTAATGCAAGGGAACTTAAAACATATATTTCCAGTAAAATCTCGGTATCAAATTTTTGGGTGGAGTGCAATACCTTCTCTATACACTATATACATTGTACGTGTAAGAAAGTAATTATTCGTTTTTAGGTTAAGGGGGCTACAAAACGTATGTTTGCAGTAAAATCTCGTTATAGAAACGACGAGTGAAATGCAACTCTTGAGCTTGGCTGTAAGAATTTGGAGCTAGTGTTGTTGTGAAGACATGTAAAACTGCGCAGGTCCTGAATATTCGAATGAGGTTTTATATCGCAATAATTGCCACTTGTGCTGGTCGGTCAATAGAACGGCGAGTGGCGCACGGTACAAATATTAAACGTCGTCGTCAGGAATTTGACTGAGGGAGTCCATTACACGTTCAGCTATGAATTAATAAACCGCCCCAAACGTGCACCAGGGGCCAGTCCATCATATGCCTCCCTGCACCAGTTCTCATGGCTTAAAGGTCCTACTGAGTTTTACTTTCTCTGTCACGTACATTGTGCATAGTACGAGGGCCGTTTTTATTTCAACCACCGATAGGCTATAAATAAACAACATAGACATAAAAACAATTATTTTATTACTAAAGGTTTTGCACACTTGCAACATAATCATCGAAAAGATTGAGCCATTTATTGTACCTGTGCAATACCCGCGTCAAAAATTGTCGTTGCCAATGATGCAGCCCGGAACCACCATCAATGCAGTGTTTATTGTGAAACTTTACGATTGCGGAGAGTCATTTAAAACAAACGAAGAGGAATGCTGACTTCAGGAATTGTGTTGATCCATGACAACGCTCGTCCACAAACTGCTGGCACAACCCATCGGTTCCTTGAACAATTTCAATGGAACATTTTCGCCGTACAATCCTGATCTGGCACTCAGCGACTTTCACCTTTTCCCTGAACTGAAGACGTGGCTAGGAGGGCAGCACTTTCAAACCAACGAAGATCTTCAAAACAACGTCAATGCTCTTTGAAATCATTGGCGGCAACATTTTTTGAAGGGGGTATTGCAAAGCTTGTGCACAGGTACGATAAATGTCTCAATCTTTTCGGTGATTATGTTGTAAAATAACCATAAGTGAGTTTTATATACATGATTACGCGTAATGTATATACCAGTTTTGCTTAGTATTCTTGTTTAACTTGAGGTGCGCATGCGCTTGAATCAGATATGATAAAACGGCTACAATGTTCACGCCTTGGATTGTTGGCTCATACACACAAGAAATGCATCTAAGCTCCTTAGAATCCTTCAAGAGTTGCTTGGACTTCAAAATTTCAACCCAAATGAAATATTTTGTAAATTAATTACGTCAGGGGTTCACAAGGGCCGTTGCACCATGTCTGGCAACCGTTGTGGAGCACACTTGCTACCTCCTGTCACTCCCCAGCCCCATTTACACCCGCCATCCTGCAAACCTCACATTCCCGTCAGTACGTGGTTAAATTCTTGCAAGAATATGAACACGACTAACTCACCGTCGGGCTGCCCTCAGCCAGCCAACTGCTCGTGTCGTGTAGAAGTCTTCATTGTTACGCGTTCCCGCATGTATCGACTCTGGCACAGATGGCTGCTTAACCAACCGTTCAAGTCAGATGACAATAGCTTCTTCTTCACAGAATTCCAGAACAAGCAAAACCAAAATCCTCGCATGGTTTACAAGCCAGGATGTTGCGGCGTGGAAAGCAATTGGAATGCTTGAGATTATTGGTCCATATTTTTGCTGCTCACGTTCAACTGCAAATTCCGACCCTAATGTTGAACTTTGCAGAATTTTGTCATGCTAGAACTCCAGGAACGACAGTTGAACAACATTTGGTTTTAGCAGCATGGTGCTATGGCATATACTGCACTTCAAAGCATGGTTTTTACTTTTTCCATACGTACTATATACATGAAAAAAAGAATGTCGGGAAAAAGATCCGTGAGTGTGTGTGTGTGTGTCCGTGTGTCCATGAACACAATAGCTCAAAAACGAAAAGTCGGTAAAATACCAAACTTGATATTGAAGTTAAATATCCTCCAGGGATGCGACACGAAGATTTTGAGAAAAATCCCTCCACTACAAGCTACCTTTACATGGAACATTTTTCGAAAATTTTGATTTTCTTAAAAATGGCTCAAACGATTTTGATTAAAATGTCGTATATTAAAGATATTTGCCTGAAAAATAAAATTTATAGCTTGAATTTTCTGGGAAGAGCCTCTTAAGACTAATTTATTCCTTTTAAAATAATTTATATTGGTTAATTTAGATAGACCACTCCCAAAGGGTACGTAGTTCAGCTATTACGCTGTTGGCTGCTTTGAAGCCGTTGTTACCGGGGGTGGCCGCAAGCCATGCGGGGAACCCGAAACCGCCTCTTTCAGCGGGTAGGTATTCCCCCACCGAACTAACAAGTGCGTTCTCGTGTTCGCCCAATCTGGCGTAGAATTTCTGAGCCCGGCGCCTAATGACATCTTCCACATATGGGAGGGCCGAAGCTTCATGTAGTAACCTCAAAGGGAAACGTCGACATACAGAATATATGGACCGGAGTCCTCTATTCTGTACCCGCTGTAACCAGAGAAGCCAGGAGTCTGCTGCCATGCCCCACACTTCTCAGGCGTGGAGCATCAGGGGAATTACGAGCGCCTTGAAAAGACGTAACTTTAACTGAACCGTCATTTGGGAGGCCAGTTCAGGGTAAAGGTAGGCGCCCCTTCGTTCTGTCCGATGTTCCCAGCACGTGTTCACGAAAAGTTAGGCCTTTACCAATAGTGACGCCCAGGTATTTGATGGAATTTCCCCACTCTATCCTCTGGCCCTGATAGGAAAAGTTGGGTATCTGGTTTATTGCGGTGCCCTTTCTGGAGAGTGTGACTTTTGCCTGGGTTGACGGACATCCGCCAGTCTGCACTAGTCTTGGACGAGACGGAGGCAATTGGGATTGAAGGCTCTGTGTTCCTGTCAGTGCGGTAGAGGAGGACTCATCAGCAAACTGGGCCATGTTGACGCCCTACACTGTAGGGAAGTCTGCCATAAAGAGGCTAAACAAGGTGGGTGGGCCGTCGGGGACTCCGCCTCGTAGGGGTTTTGGTGTAGATGTTTGCCCCGCAGCCGCTACTACTGAGGTGCGTTGGTGTAGGAAGCTGTGTATGATGTTGATAAGGTCGCCTCCATGTCAACAGTAGAAACCTCAAACTGAGTCGCACGTGTCAGTTGGATCAATGACGTCATCTGATGAGGAGTGTGTTGATACACAAGTTGGAAATGCAAAACATCAGGACTTTGTTGATGACATTGGTTGATTTATACTGTCTAAACCCCAGATACTTTGTGTTGCTTCATCAAAAACAAGCTCCTGGGGTTTGCTGGCTGACGAGTACTCGAGTGCAATTGAAAAGAAAGTGGATGTTGATCAGCTTAAGAAACTATTAAACAACATGAAATCGACCCTGAAGAAGAAAACAGATATACAGGCTACTGGGGACAAAGCAATTAAATTGAAGCCATGGGAAAAGAAGATGCTGGAAATTCTTGATAAATTCGAAAAAATCCAGTTTTCCACAAAATACCAGGTGCTCAGGATACATCTTCCTGTAGCGAATTTGCATGAAGTGGCCACAGCATATGCTAGCGTGCCTGATGGATGACTTGTGAAAAACTTAGATTTTACTACCCCGTTTAGTATTACTTTACCTGGTATGCCTATTAAATGCTAGTTCTCGGAAAAATCTTAGGTTTTACTAGGCTTATCATATATTTAAGTTTTTATTCACACAAAAATCAAGTAAATGCTTAACAACTGGGTAGTATAAGCAAATACTTCTTTTTATTTTCCCTTCACCTAAGCAAAAAAAAAAAAAAAATCTGATGTGTTCCATTCACATAACTTTCTCTATATCACTGCAACAACTTATTCTTTTTATTTCATCTAATGGAGCAAAACTTAGTAGAAGTCGTCTTATTACTTGCTTCCTTGTTAGTAGAAGCGAAATAAGGGCGTACCATAGGTTAAAGAAATAGTCAAAAGCTGGTTGCTATGGGACTGAAGTTCCTTTGTTTGTATGGACACGAGTTCACAAAGTCCTGTATGAGAAAAGTATAAGTATTTATAGCTGAAAAAAAAACAAGGAATATCTCAAAAACAATCAACTCCACGAAATAAATGTATATAATATAAATTGTGTGTTCTAAGGTGCTCTACATTTGTTATGTGATAAGTTTTTGTCCATCTCTTACGGTTTAGCAGATATGCAAAATTCCGTAAAATTGACCGAGAATAAAGTAGTCTACAGAGGCTATTCCCAGAAAATTCAAAATGTACAATTTTATCTGTCATGAAAATATCTTTAATATACGATATTTTAATCAAAATCGTTACAGTTATTTTTTAAAAATTCAAAATTTTCAAAAAATGTTCAATGTAAAGGGTAGTTTGGGGTGGGGGAATTTTTCTCAAAATCTTTGTGTCGCATCCCTGGAAGATACTAAACTTAATTACCAAGTTTGGTATTTTAGCTAGTTTTCGTTTTTGAGTTATCGTGTTCACAGACACACGGACATGCACACACATGGACCTTTTTCTGAAAATACTTTTTTTGCATACAGGAAATACAGGAGATTCTGAAACTCGGTATCGAATTTTTTGATGTAGTGCAATACCTTCTCTATACACTATATACATAGCACGTATAAAGAAGGTACAAAACAAAATAAATTAAATCCTGTTTTCATTGAGAGGCCAGGGACTTAACAGTCGACCCTAGTATGCGTAGAAAATTTAGGAGGAATACGTGTGTGTTCGACGGAAGAAAAGGCCGAACAAAATGAACCAATGAGTTCTATATTAATCTGAAACTCGAAGAAAATCACTTGTGTCTTACCACACCTGAAAAGATGTTCCATGTCAACAAAATTCTAAGCTAGGGAACCGATATCACCATACCAGTCCTTAATATCCCAAATCCTGCTCCCGGGATACGAATCCGCTACCGCGGTAAAAGCGGACAATACACACTAACAAAACAAATCAAAAACATCTAAAAATACCGCGTCACTACCAAGACGTGAAACTCCCTGTGTCTGTTTACTAAGATTCGAACCCATGCCTGCAGAATGTGAAGCACACATGACCCACAAAGCTATGCTTCCTGACAAACAGAATATTTGCTATTTATCCACAACGTTTTTAACGCGAGCAATAAAATAATTCAGTGGATGATATCCCCACCAGAACAAATAGTCACAAAGCACAAAAGACGCCTTGCATCTGATTAATGTCCCATGCAATGAAATCATCTATACACGTCAGCTTCTGATGAATACCAACCCAACAAGAGAAAAAAGAGCGCTTGGTTCTTCAGACACAAAAGGCGACCTTATGTCTACGTACGGAACAATTGAAAAGCGCTCGGGCTTGAATAGAACTCCAAGCTCTTTCAGAGCTGTGGTTCCCACTTGATCCCTGTTTTATATTAACGCTACCATTAGCGTCAAGCAAATTTCAATTTCATTCCAAAACTACCTTCTCAACTTCGGGTGTTGACCTTCTCGTTAACTGCTTTCTCTACTGCGCATACTTCTGGAGGAAGTATAGCATTCCATCAAGAGATGTGATTCCACAGGTGGACAGCTGCAAATATTTGGGAGTGTGTTTGTCAAGTAATGCCGGATGGGAGGATCAGATAAATTCAACATCTAGGAAAGCGTGGAAGACATTGCATTTCGAAATGAGAACACTGAAGAAGGGGAGCGCAAAGTTCAGGAAAATTGCCTGCAAGTCCTTAGTGCGGCCAGTTATGGAATATGGAGTAGCATGCTGGGACCATACAGGGTTAATCAAACTGAGACGGGCGGTTAAATTCATAAAGAGAGGTAAAGATTCTGGACTTACGAAAAGCGAAGAGAATAAATGGGAGCCGCCAAAAGTTAGGCCTAAAATAGGTTAGTCACACTATTTAAAGCTTATACAGTTTTAAATGAATGGGTGGACGTTAGAAAGAGGTTATAAACCCCGACATACCACGAACGAAACGATTATTTGTATAAAATTAAAGGCAGAATGCACAGAACCGACGAAGGAAAATGCTCCTTTGTTAATAGGATAATTGAAAAATGGAATGAATTACCTGTAGCAGCCTTTCAGGGCTGCCCTCTGACCTCAAAGAAGTTTAGGAATAATTTAAAGAAAATACATGTTAGTAAATTTTAGTAAATATTGTGAAGTAATTAAGGATCTCAAAAACTGCATTAGTGTATATTATTAATGTATATATTAGTAATGTATAGTATTAATGTTGAGGATTCATAATAACTGTTAATAAACATGCTGGTAATTGACATAAGTATTGCTATACTGAATAGTAGGTAGTATTTAAAAAAAAACATGTATATATAATATGTTAGTTGTATTACTATTCACCGGGCAGTACCCAATTACAGAGAATAAACTGTGTACATACATACATACATACATACATACATACATACATACATACATACATACATACATACATACATACATACATACATACATACATACATACATACATACATACATACATACATACATACATACACACACACACACATACACACATACACACATACACACATACACACATACATACATACGTACATACGTACATACGTACATACGTACATACGTACATACATACATACATACATACATACATACACACATACACACATACACACATACACACATACATACACACATACACACATACACACATACATACACACATACATGCCAGATTTTACCGAAAATTTATGTTTTGAAACTTCCTGAATAAACATCTGATGTTTTGAATTTCTGTACATCTCTGAAACAAATTATTGTTAAAAAAACGTAATTCTTCTATCTACTTCATGTTAATTGATACAAACATTAGCAGAAATAGCATTATTACTTGCTTCCTTGTAAGCAGAAGCGAAATAGGAAGATGTACTAGGCTAAAACGATACTCAAATGTTTTAAAAGCTGGTCGCTATGTGTTTGAAATTCCTTCCTTGTATGCCAGGAGTTCCTTTATGGGAAAACCAATAATAAGTAATATCTCGAAAATTGTCAACTCCCCTAAAAAAATATATGATCTAAATTGTACTTTTTAGCGATATCTAAGCGTTTGTCTATGTGTTATGATTTATGAGCTAAGCAAAACTCGTTCAGAATGAGTTCTTCAGAGGCTATTCCCAAAAAATTCAGGATCTATATCTCATTTATCATTTAAATATCTGTAATACACAGTATTCCAATGAAAATCGTTAGAACCACTTTTCAGAAGATCAACATTTTCGAAATGTGTTCCATGTAAAGGCTACTTTTGGGTGCGGGAATTTTCCTCAAAATGTTCCTGTAGCATTCCCGGAAGATACTGAACTTCAAGACCAAGTTTGGTATTTTACCAACTTTTCGTCTTTGAGTTAACGTGCTCACACCCACGTATACATGGCCTTTTTCCTAAAAACGATATTTTGGATACAGCGACCTAAAACGTGTATTTTCGGTGAAATCTCGGTATCGAAATTTTGGGTGAAATACAATACCTTCTCTATACACTATGTACTTTGTGCATACGTGCTAGTTTTTACTTCCCTAGTGCATATATACAACGTACATAGTAGATAATGAAGGTATTGTATACCACCCAAAAATTGGATACCGAGATTTCAACTGAAATACGTGTTTTAAGATCTCCTGTCTCCAAAAATGGAAAAAATAATTTTAGAAAAAGATCAGTGTGTATGTGAACGATATAATACGAAAACCTAAGGCCCGTTAAATACCAAACTTGGTTTTTAAGTTCAGTTTCTTCCAAGAATGTGACACGAAGATTTAAAATAAAATCTCCCCAAACTAAACCACGCTTTCAATGGAAAAAAATTCCAAAATTTTGATTTCGTCAAATATGGCGCTAAAGATTTGGATTAGTACCTTATGTATAGATAAGATATTTTTATTACAAACGAAAAGTATATCTTGGATTTTCTTGGAAGAGCCTCTGAAGACCTCTTTATTCTGGAAGACCGTTATATAATTGGCAAACCGTAAGAGATATATACATAAGCTTACATATATATTTTATTAAAAACACATTTTATCTCATACATATTTTGTTTGTACAGTAGCCGTTTTCGAGATATTCCGGATTATTGGTTTAGATTTTAAGCCACTTAAACTTTTCTCTAATAGGGAGACATCTTTTTACTTTCTCTATATTAACTATGTACATGGAGTACAGAGAAGGTATTGTATTGCAACCAAAAATTCGATACCGACATTTTACCGGAAATACATGTGTTGTGATTTCCTAAATAAAAAAAAATAAACATTTTAAGAAAAATGTGCGTGTATGTGTGTGTCTGTCTGTGTGTATGTGTGTGTGTGTCTGTGGGCAGCATAGCTCAAAAACGAAATGACTGTTAAAGCCCCAACTTGGTATTTAAGTTTAGTATCTTCCAGGGATGCGACACGAAGATTTTGAGAAAAATACCCCCACCCCCAACTACACTTTACATGGAACTTTGTTCGAAAATTGTGATTCTTTCAAAATTAGCTCTAACGATTTTGATTAACATGTCGTATATTAAACATATTTGCCTGACAAATAAAATGTAACTTTCAAATTTTCAGGGATACTCTCTGAAGAGTACTTTATTCTGGATGAATTTTACGGAATTTTGAATTATTGCTAAACCGTAAGAGATGGACAAAAACTTACCACACTAAAAATGTAGAGCATGTTAAGACACACAACTTATGTTATATATATTTTCATGGAGTTGATCGTTTTTTCGATATTCCTTATTTTTGGTTTCAGCTTTAAAAAACTCAACTTTCCATATACAGGAATTTGTCAACTCCTGTCCATGCATACAAAGGAACTTCAGTCACACAGCAGCCAGCTTTTGACTATCACTTTGACCTATGATACTCCCTTATTTCGCTTCTACTTACAAGGAAGCAAGTAAAAAGACTATTTCTGCTAGCGCAAGCTTTTAACAATAATTTGTTGCAGAGATATAGAGAAAGTCGTATGAATGGAACACATCAGATTTATTTGTTTTATTTGTGTGCCAATATCATTTATTTGTTGTAATTATTGGAGGAACAAGCAGGACCATCTGCAGTGTAATGAAGAGAATTAAGAGAGAGAACTGCAGGCTCGGTTCACGTGTTTATTGCTTCATTATTTATAAAAGTGAACTACCGCCCATTTCAGGGGCTAAGGGCCCGTATTTCACACTCATTGTGATTAACAAGGAGCTGGTGTCTTCTGCTGGATTTACACCGCGCACCTAGTTAAGTATTTAGTTCTTCCTGGCCAAGAGAAATATTGTCAACAGGTAAACCAGCTCTGCTGGCGAAAACACTGCACAGTGGAAATTAAATTTCTTTTCGCTTTAAACAGTGAGGAAAAGAGGTCTTTACATTCCAGATATTCCTTGCTTTTAGGTCGAATTTTCAATGCTTTGACATTTATACTTTATTTACCGCATTTGTACATAAAATAAAATAAAAATATATGATGTGTGCCATTCAAATATCTCTATATATCTGCAAAAAGTTATTGTTAAAAAGCTTATGCTTCTATTTACTTCATGCTAATCAAGAAAAAAATCAGAAATAGTCTCATTACTTGCTTCCTTGTAAGTAGAAGCGAAATAAGGGAGTACCATAGGTTACAGTGATAGTCAAAAACTGGTTGCTATGTGACTGAAGTTCTTTTGTTTCTGTTGAGTCTGTTACTACCCACCTTGTGTGTATATATATATATATATATATATATATATATATATATATATATATATATATATATATATATATGTGTGTATACAAGGTCTGTTTCTGGCCTTGTTGGCTACATTGTGTGTATCTTGTTAGCTACATTTTGTGTATCTTGTTAGCTACATTTTGTGTATCTTGTTAGCTACATTTTGTGTAACTTGTTAGCTACATTTTGTGTATATTGTTAGCTACATTGTGTGTGCCTTGTTAGCTACATTGTGTGTGTCGTGTTAACTACATTGTGTGTATCTTGTTAGCTACATTGTGTGTGCCTTGTTAGCTACATTGTGTGTATCTTGTTAGCTACATTGTGTGTGTCTTGTTAGCTACATTGTGTGTATCTTGTTAGCTACATTTTATGTATCTTGTTAGCTACATTTTATGTATCTTGTTAGCTACATTTTGTGTAACTTGTTAGCTACATTTTGTGTATATTGTTAGCTACATTGTGTGTGCCTTGTTAGCTACATTGTGTGTGTCGTGTTAGCTACATTGTATGTATCTTGTTAGCTACATTGTGTGTATCTTGTTAGCTACATTGTATGTATCTTGTTAGCTACATTGTGTGTATCTTGTTAGCTACATTGTATGTGTCTTGTTAGCTACATTGTGTGTATCTTGTTAGCTACATTTTATGTATCTTGTTAGCTACATTTTATGTATCTTGTTAGCTACATTTTGTGTGTCTTGTTAGCTACATTGTGTGTATCTTGTTAGCTACATTTTATGTATCTTGTTAGCTACATTGTGTGTATCTTGTTAGCTACATTTTATATATCTTGTTAGCTACATTCTGTGTGTCTTGTTAGCTACATTGTGTGTATCTTGTTAGCTACATTTTATGTATCTTGTTAGCTACATTGTGTGTATCTTGTTAGCTACATTATGTGTATCTTGTTAGCTACATTGTGTGTGTCTTGTTAGCTACATTTTATGTATCTTGTTAGCTACATTGTGTGTATCTTGTTAGCTACATTATGTGTATCTTGTTAGCTACATTGTGTGTGTCTTGTTAGGTACATTGTGTGTGTCTTGTTAGCTACATTGTGTGTATCTTGTTAGCTACATTTTGTGTATCTTGTTAGCTACATTATGTGTATCTTGTTAGCTACATTGTGTGTGTCTTGTTAGCTACATTGTGTGTATCTTGTTAGCTACATTGTGTGTATCTTGTTAGCTACATTGTGTGTGTCTTGTTAGCTACATTGTGTGTATCTTGTTAGCTACATTGTGTGTGTCTTGTTAGCTACATTGTGTGTATCTTGTTAGCTACATTGTGTGTATCTTGTTAGCTACATTATGTGTATCTTGTTAGCTACATTGTGTGTGTCTTGTTAGCTACATTTTATGTATCTTGTTAGCTACATTGTGTGTATCTTGTTAGCTACATTATGTGTATCTTGTTAGCTACATTGTGTGTGTCTTGTTAGCTACATTGTGTGTGTCTTTTTTGCTACATTGTGTGTGTCTTTTTTGCTACATTGTGTGTGTCTTTTTTGCTACATTGTGTGTGTCTTGTTAGCTACCTTGTGACCCATGTTTCTTATACCACATCATTTATATACTAAAAGGTCCGAGTATTGCCCTTCTTTTTGATTGACTGGAAAAAGGCGCGTAAAGTAGCGTTGTCACGTGACTGTCGGGGATGTTTCTTTATTTTCCACCCACGTGACTTTGTTCTACAATGACAAATTCCCTCTTTCTAAATTTAAAGGGGGTGAACCTTTCTTCCTCTCAAGGGTTGTTACTTGTGTCTCTAGTGCTCTAAAATTCGTGTTATTTTCAACAAAGCACGTAGCCTTCACGAATACAAAGGGTGTTTCTACACGCTAAGGTTCTGCTTTCTACTGAGCAGATATTGCTCATATTAAATAGTACAAAATAATAATTAAACTAATAATATATGCGTCGTGCTAATATACTGTCGCAAGATCCCATTGAAATACACAGTTTATGTCATATATTCTTTGTGGAGTTGAGCATTTTTGATATATTATTTGTTATTGATTTCAGTTTAAAATACTTAAAACTTTTCACATGTGGGAATTTGTCAACTCCTGGCAATGCAAAGAAACGGATTTCAATCCCATAGAAACCAGCTTTTAAAACATTTGACTATTATTTAGCTTAGTGTATTCCATCATTTGCGTTCTACTTAAAAGGAAGCATTTTTGCTAATGTTTATCTCGATTTTCAAGAAGTAGATAGAAGAGTAAGATTTTTACAATAATTTGTTGGATAAATATGGAGAAAACCGTGTGAGTGGAACACGTGAGGTTTTTCGGTTTATATTCGCACATATTTTGTTGGCGCAGTCGCATTTTCTGGCTCAATTTCGTTGAAGTGGGTACTTCATTAATAACAACGACCAAATCCGAAGCTTGTATGTCTTTCATTACTGCACACGTCACATAAATATTCAGAAAGCAGGTGATCGGCGCCGCTATCGAGAGTTACAGTACATAACAATACCTCGTTAAAATGTACATAAACAAGTGAGGGATGTGCTTCAAGTGCGGTAATTTATGTGGCCACTGCTGAACCCTCAGTTGGAGATCCACTCTCCCTTCCTCCCTACAGTTCTTGTAAGGTAATACATGTTATAAAACGGAAAAACTCACTTTTCGGTTTCATTCTCAAAAACACATCATAACAAGCATTAAGGTCTGTCAACCTCAATCGTGTCCATGGGTTTTTCGTGGTTTCACGGGGTCGGTAGGGAATGCTGGAGGACGCACTTTAACTACTGTGGTTATGAGAGACCTGTTCTATATTGGGCGTAAAATACTGATTAATTTGCTCAGCGGTCACTTTTTTAGGCTTGAGGATCTTTTACGTGCCGTAAATTTACGATGCGGGACTGTAAATACAGTCCTTCTGAATCCAAAACAGCATTCTTAGAAAAAGTTCCGTACATGTGCATGTGTGTGTGTGTGGACAGCATGGTTAAAAAATGATAAGACGGTATTTAAGTTTGGTATCTTCCAAAAATATGACATAAAGATTTTCAAGAAAATCCCCCCACCCCCAACTACTCTTTACATGGAAAAAATTTAGAACATTTTTACGATCTCGAAAATGGCTGTAACGATTTTAATTAATATACCGTATATTAAATATATTTATTTGGCAAATAAAATGTATATATTGAATTTTCTAAGAATAGCCCCTAAAGACCTCTTTATTTTGAAAGAATTTTGCGTAACTGGTAAATGAAAGAGGTAGAGAAAAACTTACTACACAAAAAATGTAGATCACCTTAAAACACACAATAAGTTATGTTATATACGATTTTGTTGTTGTTGAATCGACCATTTCTGAGATATTCCTCCTTAATTCTTACAGATGTAAAATACTACAACTTTTTTTACACGGATATTGTAAACTGCTGGGCCACATGGCAACCGGCTTGAAAAGGTTTTTACTGTCGTTTTATCTTAGCGTATTCCATTATTTTCCTTCTTCTTAGAAGGAAGCAAGTAACAATAAGGCAATTTCTGCTAATATTCATCTCATTTATCATAAAGTAGCCAGAAGAATAAGCTTTTTAATAATTGTTTGTTACAGCTATGTAGAGAAAGTCATGTGAATTGAACAATTCAGATTTTTTACATTCTCTATACGTACTATGTACATTGACCATAGAGAAGGTATTCTATTGTCCCAAAAATTCGATACCGAGATTTTACCGGAAATACATGTTTTGAAACCCCCTGAATAAAAAAAATTTAGAAAAGTGTGTGTATATATGTGTGGGCAGCATAGTTCAAAAACGTTAAATATCAAACTTGTTTTTTAACTTCGGTATCTTCCAAGGATGCAACACAAAGTTTTTCAAGAAAGTCACCCCACCCCAACTACCCTTTACATGAAACAAAATTCAAACTTTTCATTTTCTTAAAAATGGCTCTAATGATTTTGATAAAAATTTGTTATATTTAAGATATTTACTCGACACGTGAAATGTATATTTTAAATTTTCTGGGAATAGCCTCTGAAGACGTGTTTATACTTGATGAATTTTGCGGAATTTTGCATAACCGTGAGAAATAGGTAAAACTTACTTTACAAAAAATGTAGATCTCGTTAAAACACACATTTTATCGCGCAGTTCATCGTTTTCAAGATATTCCTTGTTATTGGTTTTAAAAAACATTTCTCATACAGGAATTTGTCGACTCGTGCCCACACAAGCAAAGGAACTTAGTTACATAGCAACCAGATTTTGGCTATCTCCTTAACCTATGGTACTCCCATATTTCGTATAAAGTAAAAAGAAGTATAAACTTTTTAACAATAATTTGTTCAATTCACATGACAAGTGAATGAAACTATTTATACTTTTTTTATAAATTACAAAAGTTTCTCTGTATTCTATATGCACTAGATACGTAAGTGTTGTTTGCGTGCAGTGTAAAGAGCCACTAGCAGAACACTAATAACGACCTCGCGTTATATTCATTCCCATGTCCATTACTGGAACATTGCCTGCAGAATTCGCACATTAAAGCTACTCTGTTGTTCAGGCCAAATTGTCATTTGAATTTCACATGCTGGTTAAGATCGAACTCCGGGCCCGGAGCTTTGACGGTCGGTAATATGGCACACTACATACATATATTGGTAATACAGGATTAATGTTGGTGGTTTCATCCGGGTGATATCGGAGATGGCTTGGTGTTCGTGTAGTGGGGAAGTTATACCATTATATCCTCTTCTCTCCTCTTCTATAGTGTTCTTACTGTCTTTTTACTTTCTCTACATGTACTATGTACATAGAGTATAAATAAGGTATTGTAATGCACCCAAAAATTCGATACCGAGATTTCAATGGAAATATATGTATTGAGTCCCCTGAATCAAAAAAAAAAAAACAACAAAAAAACTATTTTTACAAAAAGGTCCATGTGTGTGCGTGTGTGTGTCTGTGTGTCTGTGGATAGCAGAGCAGACAGTTGAATACCAAACTTGGTATTTAAGTTAAGTGTCTTCCCGGGATTCAACACGAAGATTTGCAAGAAAATCCCCCCCACACCCAACTACCCTTTACATGGAAATGTTTTATTTTCCCAAAATTGACTGTAACGATTTTGATTAAAATATTGCATATTAAAGACATTTACTTGACAAATAAGATGTATATCTTGAATTTTCTGGGAGTAGTCTCTGTAGAGTACTTTATTCTGAATGAATTTTACAAAATGTTGCATAACTGCTAAACCGTAAAAGATAGACAAAAACTTTCCACACAAAAAATGTAGAGTACACTAAATAATTTTTACGTGGAGTACATCGTTTTTGAGATATTTCTAGTTTTTAGTTTTAGCTTTAAATGCTTATACTTTACTCACACAGGAATTTGTCAACTCCTGTTCATTCAAATAAAGGAACTTCAGTCACATAGCAACCAGATTTTGCCTATCACTTTAACCTATGCTACTCCCTTACTTAGCTTCTACTTACAAGGAAGCAAGTAATAACACCCTTTCTGCTCATTTTTCTCTATTAGCTTGAAGTAAATAGAAGCATTAGCTTTTTAACAATAATTTGTTGCAGAGATGTAGAGAAAGACATGTGAATGGAACACATCAGATTTTTTCCTTTGAACTAACCTCTTGTTTTGTTTTCTAAATTTCTAATTACTCTGTTTTCCTCAACGCTTCAAAACTATACTTTCTATTTTATTGTCATTATTTTTCTGCTCCATCTCCTTTGAGAATGTTAGACTAAATAAATCACAAAAACTTTTAGGTATACTGGTATAAAACACAAGAGTCATCCAGAAAGTGAGAGACGATTTTGTTTACCTAACTGATAAACGAATTTTACAAAGTTCGAAGGCTTTCACGGCCGGTGTTAGAATCACTTATAGAAAACAAAACCGGGCTTGTAGGCCAGCGACTACTGAGAGACCACGGAGATGTACACGCCACTGATGATGCCTGCCGCAGACGCAGGCGAAACGTCTGGGGAACGAAGGGAGAAGCCCAGTGGACCACGGCCTACAAGCCCGGTTTTGTTTTCTATAAGTGAATTTTACAAAGTTACAGTACCTTGCTCTATTTTTCAACGTAATTTCCATTCTGTCCAGATATTTACTGTCAGGTAGTACCAGTTTTTCAATGCCGATGTTATACTTTTCTACTAAAAAATATCTTATTCGTTTTTTGAATACACAATATATTCGGTATAAGTAAATAGCGCAAGTGTATAGTGATAATGCAATGAACGAGTCTTCAGTGAGGAAATGGTGAATAATTTACGAGTAACTAAGAAAGAACCAGTGTGTAAGATACATACCAGAGAGATAGTTCATCAATAGCTATGAAGAAGTAGAAAAAAGAATTCAGAAAAACCGGTATTTCACTTTGGTAACCATGCGTGACTTTTTGGGTGGAAAAGATTTCGCGACTGGTGAAAACCTCAACATCTTGGCTCAGATCTTTAGCGATGGAAGAGTATAACATAGACATCGAAAATAAATACCTTAATAGGAATAGCGATTACTTTGAGAAATAGAGCAAGGTACTATAACTTTGTAAATAAAGTTTTGTGTTCATATCTTTCGTTATTATTTAGTTATATAAAGACGTTTGTTACCTTCTATTTTGCCTTCGTATTTAACAAACTACCATCTGTTTTTGTAGCTGCTATTAATAGAATATTAAAAATCAGTTTTACAGTATTGACTATAAAATAAAGCATTTCATAGCGTAGAAGAATTTGAAAATATTAGCACTGATGATGATACTTTAAATACAATGATAATTGTGTATTTCAGCACCTTATTGTGCCTTATAATTGTATTTTGTTTATTATAGGATCAACAAAAGGGTCCGCATAAATTGGGCAAAAACTAGCACTCCAGAGTGGTCAAAAAAGAACAACATAGGGTACGAGAAAGGCGTGTGCAATTTTAGAGCCTATCTGCATGGAAAGATATATCCAAGCCATTATTTTGTGACAGAAATGATCACTCGAAAAAAATACGCAATGGTGAAAAAAAAATTTCGTAGGTAAATTTTGCTTCACAAATAGAGTAATTAACGAATGAAACAAAATACCTGCAGATTTACTGGAGACTTTGCATCAAAGTGTAAATAGTTTTAAAAAGAGACTAAAGAAGTGTGATTTATAGTCGGGATACGAAATATAAATATTGCATTATAACTAGTATTTTAAAACATTTAATATTGTATTATTATTTTTATTTGTATTATTATTACTATTATAATTATTATTATTATTATTATTATTATTATTATTATTATTATTATTATTATTATTATTTTGGTAGTATGCTATGATATATTTTCCTTCTGAAGGCTATTATAACACGTTTAATATTATTATTATTATCATTATTATTATTTATTTTAATCTATTTACATTGTTCGTATTATTGCATTAACTGCACAACCACCGGACTATGCCCTAAGCAATGCAATATAGTATCCATTCAAACACCCACCCATCCACCCAACCACCCACCCACCCACCCATCCACCCACCCACCCACCCACCCACTCACCCATTCACCCACCCATACACCCACCCACCCACCCACCCACCCACTCACCCATTCACCCATTCACCCACCCATCCACCCACCCACCCACCCACTCACCCATTCACCCATCCACCCACCCACCCACCCACTCACCCATCCACCCACCCACCCATCCAACCACCCACCCACCCATCCACCCACTCACCCATCCACCCACCCATCCATCCATACACCCACCCACCCATCCATCCACCCACCCACCCATCCATCCACCCACCCACCAACACACCCACACACCAACCCATCCATCAACCCACCCACGCACCATCCACCCACCCAAACATCCATCCACCCAACCATCCATCCACCCACCCACCCATCCACCCACCCATCAATCCATCCACTCACCCACCCACTCATCTATCCATCCACCCACTCATCCATCCATCCATCCACCCACCCATCCACCCACCCATCCATCCATCCACCCACCCACCCACCCATCCATCCACCCATCCAACCCACCCACCCATCCATTCATCCACGGATCCATCCATCCAATCGTCAATCGACCCACCCACCCATCGACCTACCCACTCATCCATCTATCTACCACCCATCCATCCATTCATCCACTCATCCATCGACCCACCCACCCATCGACCTACCCACCCATCCATCTATCTACCATCCATCCATCCTTCCTGCCTGCCAACCAGCCAGCCATCTGTCGTATCTCTTTATGCATCTATCGTATTTGTCGTATCTATATATCGCATCTGTCATAATTATATATCTATCGTATCTGTATGTCTAGTGTGTCTGCCATCTATCTATCGTATTGTGTCGTATCTATCGTATTCTGTCGTATCTATCGTATTCTGCCGTATCTATCGTATTCTGCCGTATCTATCGTATACTGCCGTATCTATCGTAATCTGCCGTATCTATCGTATTCTGCCGTATCTATCGTATACTGCCGTAACTATCGTATTCTGCCGTTTCTTTCGTATTCTGCCGTATCTATCGTATTCTGCCGTATCTATCGTATACTGCCGTATCTATCGTATACTGCCGTATCTATCGTATTCTGCCGTATCTATCGTATACTGCCGTATCTATCGTATACTGCCGTATCTATCGTATTCTGCCGTATCTATAGTATTCTGCCGTATCTATCGTATACTGCCGTATCTATCGTATACTGCCGTATCTATCGTATACTGCCGTATCTATCGTATTGTGCCGTATCTATCGTATTCTGCCGTATCTATCGTATTCTGCCATATCTATCGTATTGTGTCGTATCTATCGACCTACAGACCGACCACTGCATTCCTCGCCTCGGCCCATTACAGACGTCATGAGTGGTGTGTCGTACTGGCGTGTGGGAAGTGGACAGTCCACGAGCTCCTCCCGGGCGGTTAATGGGGTCTTCGCAACCTGGAGACGCTACTTCTCCATCAAGTAGCTCCTCATTTGTCTCCTCAGGGACCTCACGATCCTGAGTGCACTCCTGGGCTGACCTGGCCTCCCACTGGGAGAAAATCCCCACGTCGGTACTGGAATCGAACACGGGCCTCCCACTTGGGATCAGCTGCACTACCACCGCGCTAAGCAGACGACCATACATTATACTGACATGGCATATTACTTTCTCCAGCTCTTAGATGCATATGAGAAAGTTTTGTATTCCACCCAAAATAAACCTGATGTGATCCATTCACATGACTTTCTCTACATTTCTGCGACAAATTATTAAATTAGCAGAAATAGTCTTATTACTTGCTTCCTTGTATGTAGAGGTGAAATAAGGGAGTACCACAGGTTAAAGAGATGGTCAAAAGCTGGTTGCTATGTGACTGAAGTTCCTTTGTTTGTATGGACAGGAATTCACAAAAAAAGTTTTTAAAGCTGAAACCAAAAATTAGGAATATCTCAAAAACAAACCGACACCAAGAAAAAAACCCATATAATATAAATTGTATGTTTCAAAGTACTCTACAATTTTTGAGTGGTAAGGTTTTCTCCATCTCTTGCGGTTTAGCAGTTATGCAAAATTCCATAAAAATCATATAGAATAAAGAGGTCTTCAGAGACTATTTCCAGATAATTCAAAATATGCATTTTAATTATTAGGTAAATATCTTTAATTTGCGATATTTTAATTAAAATCATTAGTCATTTTTGAAAAAAAATAAAAATTTTCGAAAATTTTTCATTCAAAGTTTAGTTTGGAGTAGAGGGATTTTCTTGAATATCTTCGTGTTGTATTTTATGAAGATACTTAACTAAGCCTTTTGTTTTTCAGACACACACAGACAGGCACATTTTTCTAAAAATGCTTTTTAGGATTCAGGGGTCTCAAAACACATATTCCCGGTGAAATCTCGGTGCAATACAATACCTTCCCTATTCACTATGAACATAGTACGCGTAGAGAAAGTAAAAATAGACACCCGTGCAATAAAATTGGAATAATTTAAGTTTGATGATAAAGGAGATAAAGAAGTGGAATTAAGTTGTATTCCTTAAACTGGCGTTCGAAAAAGTGTTTGCGATTATATGCTCTTTTCTTCTTTCATCTTTACTTACTCGACATTTTTATCTGCTACTTGTGTACCTTACCATATATTTCTGCTTCTTCTCCATTCCCTTTCTCTCCGCTGCTCAGTTTAGCGTCCTTGTCTCTCCGACACGACACTGGTCCATGTTTGTTGAATGTTAAACCACTTTAAAACACTTCCGCGGAGAAACAGCCACATTCGTTTTTCGCCGAGGATTGAAACGCTCGCAAGATATATAGCTCGGTGCCGATGAATTATTTTTATGGCACTCTCGCGACATGATATACATTCCTGTACCTCACATCAGCAAAGGGAATTAATTTCCCTTCTCATATGTTATTTAGTGTTGCGCTATTCTTCTTTTCTATTTGCATATTTTCGCCTCAAACATTATCGTACTTTTCAAATATCACACCATAATTCCACGTCATTTCCTTTTTTGCTTTCTCTACACGTACTATATACATAATATATAGAGAAGGTATTGTATTGCATACAAAAATTCGATACCGAGATTTCACCGGAAATATATGTTTTAAGACGCCCTGAACCAAATCTGTGTGTGTATCTGTGTGTGTGTGTGTGTGTGTGTGTGTGTGTGTGTGTGTGGACAGCATAGCTCAAAAGCGAAAATACAGTTGAATACCCAAACTTGGTACTTATGTTTAATATCTTCCAAGGATTCGACACGAATATTTGCAAGAAAATCCCCTACACCCAACTACCTTTACATGGACCTTTTTTCGAAAATGCTGTATTCTTAAAACTGGCTCTAACGATTTTGATTAAAATACCTATCGTATATTAAAGATATTTACCTGACAAATGAAATTTATATCTTGAATTTTCTGGGGACAGCCCTTTAAGACTACTTTATTCTGGATGAATTTTACGGAATTTTGCATAACTGCTAAACCTTAAGAAATGAACTAAAACTTACCACACAAAAAATGAAGCGCACGTTAAAACAAAAAAATTTATGTTATATACATTTCTTTCGTGCAGTTGATCGTTTTTATACATTCCTTGTTTTTGGTTTCAGCTTTAAAAAAAGTATACTTTTGTCATAACGAAATCTGTTAACTCCTGTCCATAGAAACAAAGGAACCTCAGTCACATAACAACCGGCTTTTGACTATCACTGTAACCAATAGTACTCCCTTATTTCGCTTCTACTTACAAGGAAACAATTACTAAGACTATTTCTGATAACTTTTCCTCGATTAGAATGAGGTAAATAGAAGCATAAGCTTTTTAACATTAATTTGTTGTAGAAATGGAGAGAAAATCATGTGAATTGAATACATCACACTATTTTTATGGCACTCTCGCGACATGATATCCACTCCTGTGCCTCACGTCAGCAAAGGGAATTAATTTCTCTTCTCATATGTTATTTAGTGTTGCGCTATTCTTCTTTTCTATTTGCATATTTTAGCCTCAAACATTATCGTACTTTTCAAATATCACACCATAATTCCACGTCATTTCCTTCTTTTTACGTACGCGTCTCTGAAAATATTTCCCCTAAAAATCCTGAATTATAAAACTTTAAAATTATGTTTCATTCACATGACTTTCTCTACCTGTTGTGCAAACTATTCTTACAACATATTACAACTTTATCTACTTTAATTGTATCCACAATTTCCTACTTTTATGGAAACAATTTAGAACATTTTGATTTTCTCAAAATAGGCTCTAATGATTTTGATTATAATTAGTTTCGTAATCGGTTTGCCCTCCCCCCCTCTGGAGTTTACAAGCCAATGCCTAGCGCAGAAGCGTTTGACCACTCTAGTTGTAATCAGCTAGGGGACATATTCTCTGAAGATGCCCAACGTAGCCTTGGGCGAAACGCCAGATGGGACCGCATCGAATCGACCACGGCCTACAAACCCGGAATCTACTTTTCATTGAATTAAGTTCAATTACCGTGGTAACAAGAAACTGTAACTGATAAATAATGCCAAGAGAACACTATTAATTAATAACATAAGTAACATTTTGTAAGTAAAAGTGAAATAAGGGAGTACCATAGGCTAAACTGACATTCAAAGGCTGGTTCCTATGAGACTGAAGTTACTTTGTTTGTAAGGACAGAAGTTCACAAACTCCTGTATGAGAAAAGTATGTTTTTAAAGCTGAAACTAAAAGCAAGGAATATCTTAAAAACAACCATTTCCACGAAAAAATGCATATAACATAAATTATGTGTTTTAAGGTGCTCTACACTTTCTGTTTGGTAGGTTTTACTTTACGCTTGCATTTTATGCTTGTTGCATTTCTTTGCGTGTGTATTCAAGTTTGCGATCTCAAATGAGTTCGAAAACTACTCAATTACGCTGGGTCATAGAGAAAATTATTTTTATTTTCTCTACAATTAGTGCGTACATAATGTATGGAGAAGATATTGCACTCCACGCAAAAAATCGGAACTGAGATTTCACCGGAAATACACGTTTCGGGGTCCCATGTATCTAAAAGAAGGATTTCCAGAAACAAGATCCGTGTGTGTGTGTGTGTCTGTGTGTGACCATTTGTCTGTAAACACGATAACTTAAAAACGAAAATTCGGTAAAATACCAAACTTGTATTAAACTTTAGTATCTTCCAGGGATGCGACGTGAAGAATTTAAGAAAAATCCCCTCACCCCAAACTATTCTTTATGTGGGAAAATTTTTGAAAATTTTGAATTTCTAAAAAATTGTTCTAATCATTTTCATCAAAATGCCGTTTGTTAAAGATATTTATATGGAAAATAAAATGTATATATTGAATTTTATGGGAATAGCCTTTATTCTGAATGAATTTTGCTGAATTTTGCTGAATTTTGCATAACTGGTAAACCGTAAGAGATAGACAACAGCTTACTACACAACAAATGTAGATCACGTTAAAACACAAAATTTATGTCATATACGTTTTTTCTTTGAATTTACCATTTCTGAGATACTCCTTGTTATTTGTTTCAGATGTTGAATACTTACAGTACTCTGATACGGAGAGTTGTAAACTCCTGGCCCTGCCTAGAAACGGATTTCATTCACACGACAAACAGCTTTTAAAAGATTTTAGCCTGGTGTATTCGCTTATTTCCCTTCTACTTACAAAGAAGCAAGTAATAAGACCGTTTCTGCTAATTTGTATCTCGATTAGGATAAAGTAGATATGTTACAGCGATGCAGAGAAAGTTATATGAATGGAACACGTCAGATTTTTTTAACTTGTTCACAATTTTTAGTAAAATTTAAGAAAGTCATTACATCAACACAAAGCTATTATAAAAGTGTTTGCTTCTTGCCCAACTGAGATTTAAACAGTTGAAGCGGTAGTTTACCCCTCACGTGACCCACAACCTACAGACACATTAAGATTGTTATCATGGGCCCAAATAGCGCGCACCGTCTGGAATAGTTTCCGAAGCTCTTGACCATATATCAGACCTGCTTCTCAACACAATACAGTGGGGAAAATGAACGTTTTGTGGAGAGTTAGCAGTGACGTTGAGATAACCAAAAATTCTAAACATGACCTCGCTACGTCATACTTCAAGGTGACACTCAACCGTTTTAGAAGTCGTTTCTGAAAACAAATTTAAGTTGTTTTACTTCCTCTGGTAAACATAGAGTACACAAGTTATTGCATTTCCACAAGAAATTCATTACCTAAATTTCAACTAAATAACGTAAACTGATATATTCCATTCAAGTAACTTTCTCTACATCTCTGTAACAAGTTATTCTTATTTTCTATCTACTTCATGGTAATCGTAATAAATATTCACATAAATGGTCTTATTACTTGGTTCCTTATAATTATATCCATGGCACGACAGATCACGGGGAACCTTGGCCTACCGCCCGGCCGTTGCGTCCCCCCATCTCGGTCATGGATGGGGTGCAGTATTGGAGGGTGAGACGTGGTGAGCGCCTCGAGTCCCCTCCGGTCGGTTAATGCGGTCCTCATGACCTGGAGCCGCTACTTCTCCATCAAGTAGCTCCTCAATTGGCCCCCCAGGGACCTTACGAGGCTGAGTGCACCCCGGGCCAGGTCTCCCAGCGTGGGAAAAATCCCCACGCCGGAACTGGGAATCGAACCCAGGTCTCCCGCTTGGTAAGCAGCTGCGCTACCACCGCTCTACCTCCTTATGATTAGAAGGGAAATAAAAAAATACACTACGCTAAAGCGACATTCAAATGTTTTAAAATGTGGATGCTATGGGACTAAAATCCGTTTATTTGCATGGCCACATTCCATTACAAATTCCCGTATGAGAAAAGCTTTAAGTATTTTAAAACTGGAACCAATAACAAGGAATAGCTCGAAAACAATCAACTGGACGAAAAAATGTACATATATAATGTAATAGTGTTTTTTAACGATGGGTATATTTTTGGTGTAGTAGTAACTCTTAGGGTGTACCAACTGTGTAAAACTCGAAGAATTCACCCGAAATAAAGAGGTCTTCAGAGGCTATTGCCAAAAAATTCAAGATATGTATCTTTATTCGTCACGTAAACATAGCAGGCTTTAATCAAAAACATTCCAGATATGTATCTTTATTCGTCATGTAAACATAACAGGCTTTAATCAAAAACATTCCAGATATGTATCTTTATTCGTCATGTAAACATAACAGGCTTTAATCAAAAACATTCAAGATATGTATCTTTATTCGTCATGTAAACATAGCAGGCTTTAATCAAAAACATTCCAGATATGTATCTTTATTCGTCACGTAAACATAGCAGGCTTTAATCAAAAACATTCCAGATATGTATCTTTATTCGTCATGTAAACATAACAGGCTTTAATCAAAAACATTCCAGATGCGTATCTTTATTCGTCATGTAAACATAGCAGGCTTTAATCAAAAACATTCCAGATATGTATCTTTATTCGTCATGTAAACATAACAGGCTTTAATCAAAAACATTCAAGATGTGTATCTTTATTCGTCATGTAAACATAGCAGGCTTTAATCAAAAACATTCCAGATATGTATCTTTATTCGTCATGTAAACATAACAGGCTTTAATCAAAAACATTCAAGATGTGTATCTTTATTCGTCATGTAAACATAGCAGGCTTTAATCAAAAACATTCCAGATATGTATCTTTATTCGTCACGTAAACATAACAGGCTTTAATCAAAAACATTCAAGATATGTATCTTTATTCGTCATGTAAACATAGCAGGCTTTAATCAAAAACATTCAAGATATGTATCTTTATTCGTCATGTAAACATAACAGGCTTTAATCAAAAACATTCAAGATATGTATCTTTATTCGTCATGTAAACATAGCAGGCTTTAATCAAAAACATTCAAGATATGTATCTTTATTCGTCATGTAAACATAGCAGGCTGTAATCAAAACCGTTACAACTATTTTGGAGACAAACAAATTTGTTCCATATAAAGGATAGCTAAGGTAGTGTCGCATTCCTAGAGGATACTAAACCTACTCGTGTATACCAAGTACCTTCTAAGGATGCAACACAAAGATACAAATACCCCCAACTCACACTGCCCTTTATAGAGAAAAATGTTTTATAATGTTGATTTTCTTAAAAATTTCTCTAATGATCTCGATTAAAATAGCATATACCTACTAAAGATATTTACATCATAAATAAAATTAATGTATTGAATTTTCTGTGACTAGTTTCAAAAAACTTGTTTATTCTGGATGGATTTTGCTGATGTTGCATAAATGGTAAACCATAACCACACACAGACACTGCAGATCTCCTTCAAAAACACAATTTATGTCATATATATTTTTTGTTGTAGGGTTGATCGTTTCCGAAATATTCCTTCGTATGGTTTAAATTCTAAACAGCCTAACTCTTCTCAAACGGTTCACCTTTCATTTCATCTCTCTTTTGTGTTACTGGCAATACAAAACGAACTGAACTTCAGTTGTTCACATGTCGACCAGATGTTAAAAGAGTTGATTATTCCTTTAGACAAATGTATCTTCTTATTTCACTTTTGCCTAGAAAGCAGCAAGTAGAAGGTAAATAAAGGAATGCATTATGTTAAAGGGGTAGTAAGATACTTTAAAATCTGGTCGGAAAGTGAAACATTTCAGGTTCGGTTTACTTTTCATAGTTCCGTTTGAGAAAAGTTAAGCAGATTAAAACTGACACCAATAAAAAGGATTATCTCAAAAACGGTCAACTCCACAAGAATAGTCTTACGTGTTCCATTCTCATGACTTTGTCTACATTTCTGCAAAAAAATACTATTAAAAAGCATATGCTTCTATTTACTTCATGCTAATCGAGAAACAAATATCAGAAAGGGTCTTATTTCTTGCTTCCTTGTAAGTAGCAGCGAAATAAGGGAGTCCCATAGGTTAAGGTGATGGTCAAAAGCTGGTTGCTTTGTGACTGAAGTTCTTTTGTTTGTATGGACACGAGTTGACAAATTCCTGTATGAGAAAGGTATATGTTTTTCAAAGATGAAATGAAAAACAAGGAAAAACCTTCAACTCTATGAAAAAAACCTTGAACTCTATGAAAACTATGTATATAACATAAATTATGTGTTTTAACATGCTCTACGTTTTTGTAGGGTAGGCTTTTGTCCATCTCTTACCTTTTAGCAGTTATCCGAATTCCATAAAATTCATCCAGAATAAAGTAGTCTTCAGAGGCTATTCCCAGAAAATTCAAGATATACATTTTATTTGTCAGGTAAATATATTTAGTATACGATATTTTAATCAAAATTGTTAGAGCCATTTTAGAGAAAATCAAAATTTTCGAAAAAGGTTCCTTTTAAAGGGGAGTTTGGTGTAGTGGATTTTCTTCAAAAACTTCGTCTCGCATCCTTGGAAGATACCAAACTTAAATACTAAGTTCTGATTTTTAACGGACTTTTCGTTTTTTTGCTATACTGCTCACACACATATACACAGACAGACTGATACATATACGGACATTTTTCTAAAAAAAATGTTTATATACAGGAGTCTCAAAATATTTATTTCCGGTGCAATCTCGGTATTTAATTTTTAGGTGCACTACAATACCTTCTCTATACACTATGTACATAGTACGTGTAGAGAAAGTATTGAGATATATCAGACAAAGTGTGTCTTTTAACGACATATTTTTTCTATCTTTTACGGTTTATTTGTTCTGCGAAATTTTGTGAAATTCGTCCAGATTAAAGAGGTCTTCAAGAGGTTATTCCATTAAAATTCAAAATATACATTTTATTTGTGACCTAAATATGTTTAAAAATGTTAATCAAAATTGTTATAGCCCTTTTTTAGAAAAACATTTTCAAAAATTGTTCCCTGATCAAGATAGTTTGCGTCGGGTGGATTTTTTCAAAATGTGATTTCTTGTAGATCTTAAACATAAATAGCAAGTTTTGTTTTTAACGATGTTTTCGATTTTAGCAATGATGTCCACATACATACAGGCAGATAGACGCACACACGAGGACCTTCTTGGAAAACTTCTTTCTCGGAGTTAGGGGGCCTCAATATACAGGGTGTTAATGAACTACACCGAAATAATTTGCGAGATTGTGCACGTGACTCATATAAGTAATTTGAGATCGGCGATGCATGGTCCCCGGATAAACATAACGTTAAACGTGTGGGTATCAGGTGCTGATAAGTCGGTGTTAAAGCAAAGCTAGGTTGAAAAAATGGCTTAGAATGTATTTAAAACTGCTGTTCAAGTATAGAGATATCGATTTTTAGCAGCTCGTTACTAGCGTTCTCAAGATTTCATGTCGCAAAAATCTGTAAAATCTCGAACTAATCATTTGACAGTGCGACACTGAGCATTCATTAACTACGTACTTGAGGTAGCCTACTCTGGAGGTGTTTTTTCAACTGCTGTGTTGGCTTAGTGCGTAACGTGGGAAGCTGGTATCCCAAAGGGCATGAGTTCCATTCCTGTTATAGAGTAAATGTTTTTTATTATTATTTTCATTGCAGTCGAAGTACCGCGGTACGTGGCGTACTGGCACTTCAGAAACTTATAACCGTTACTTCGAAATTTCAATACGCAGGCCATAAGTCTCCTATCTCAAATTACTTATTTAAGTAATCTACATTTTCTGTGAAACTAATTCGGTATAGTTCATTTACAGCCTGTATATATTTCCGGTGAAATCTTGACATAAAATTCTTGGGAGGAATACAGTATATTCACTAGGTACTACATACATGCTAGAGAAAGTATAAATTACAACCCAAAAGCTTCAAAATTCAGGTGATTGGAAACCTTTGTGTAAAACCGTATATTTCTCCATACTTAGGGCAATCTGTTTAAGCTTAGCATTTTAGGTTGACAGCAAAAGTGTTAAAGCGTAGATAGCGTGGAAAACGTAGCGAAAGAGACACCGTTTTTTAATACCTTTTCCCACATCAAATGTGTCAACAAATTAAGAAGTTTGCGGACTCATCCACGCCATTCTGTCACTTAGCTAAATGAGAATGCATCTCTCGTGTAAGGAAAAGCAGAAACTCGCCTCTGTCCAGAATCACCTTGGGGGGAAGCCCCGTACGTGATGCTATGAACCGCTCTATAAAAACTGGTATAATGTCGTGCTTACGAACCATTCTCTGCTCTTCTGTTTTTGTGTTGCGCTCTCTTTTAAATTTCTTCACAACACGAAGGTGATTATTTCATATTAAATATTTCCTTTTAAAGTAAGAATTCCTTTTAGTTTTGTTTTAGTTTCTCTAACACATGTGATCAAATAAAAAAATCTGACATCAATTTAATTGTTTTTACTTTCTCTACACGTACAATGTGCATAGTGTATAGAGCAGGTTTTGTATTGCATCCAAAAACTCGATACCGAAATTTCACCGGAAATATATGTTTTGACACCCCCTGAATTAAAAAAAATTAAAAAATGATCGTGTGTGTGTGTGTCTGTCTGTATGTGTGTGTGTGTGTGTGTGTGGGTCACTGTGGGCAGCATAGCTAAAAAGTGAATAGACCGTTAAAAACCAAACTTGGTATTTAAGTTTGATATCTTGCAAGGATGCGATAGGAAGATCTTGAAGAAAATGCTTCACCCTAAACTATACTTTACTTGGAAAAAGTTTCCAAAATCTTGATCTTCTTAAAACTGGCTTTAACGATTTTGATTAAATTATTGTATATTAAAGATATTTCCTTGACAAATAGGATGTATATCTTGAATTTTCTGAGAATAGCCTCTGAAAACTGCTTTATTTTGGACGAATTTTACGGAGCTTTGCATAACTGTTAAACCGTAAGAAAAGGACAAAAACTTACCACACAAAAACTGTAGAGCATGTTAAAACACGCATTTTGACATACACATTTTTTTCGTGGAGTTGATCGTTTTTGAGACACTCCTTGCTATTGGTTTCAGCTTTAACATACAAACAAAGGAGTTTCAGAGACATAGCAACCATCTTTTGACTATCACTTTAACCTATGGTACTCCCTTATTCCTCTTCTACTTACAAGAAAGCAAGTAATACGACTGTTTCTACTATTTTTTTTTCGATTAGCATGAATTAAATAGAAGCATAATCTTTTTAGCAATAATTTGTTGCAGAGATGTGGAGAAAGTCATGTGAATGGAACACATCAGAGGTTTTCTTTAATTTTTCTATAGGTACTATGTACATAGAGTATAGAGAAGGTATTGTATTGTACCCAAAAATTCGATACCGAGATTTCACCGGAAATGTGTTTTTAAGTCCCATGGGTCCAAAAAAAATAGTTTTAGAAAAAGGTGCGTGTGTGTTTGTGTGTGTGTGCATGTGGACAACGTAGCTCAAAAATAAAATACAACTCTTGGAATTTTATTGTTTTTTCACGCAAGCCGTGTGTGGGACAGGTAGAGTCAGACTGAAAAATTCAATGACATAGTCGGAATTTGAACCACTCATCCCCTGATCTCTAGCCGTTTGCTCTGCCCCTGAGCTACTATGGCAAAGTGCCGGCATAGCATTGAATATTTCAGTCTCACTCTACCTATCCAACTCCTGTCCTACACACAGCTTGTATGAAAAACAGTTAAATTAACACTAATTGACCATAATAGTTGGCTATACTATGAATCCTGGGACTTAAAGTACTTACAACTTTGTAAGTCGCCATTGGGGTTGTCATCTCAAAATAATTTGACATCACCTTGTGGTTTACCGGGAAACATGCGAGTCAGTTGAGAAATTTAATGCCGTGCCAGCATGTTGCCATGGTAGCTCAGTGAAAGAGCAACCTGCTAGAGACCGGGTGATCCATGCTTCAAATCCCGGCTATGGCATTGAGTTTTTCAGTCTGATTCAACCTATCCAAACTATATTCTTAAAAAATCTTATGTGTTCCATTCACATGACATTCTCTGCATCTCTGCAACAAATTATTGTTAACAAGCATATGCTTCTATTTACTTCATGCTAATTGAGAAAAAATTAGCAGAAATAGTCTTATTATTTGCTTCCTTGTAAGTAGAAGCGAAATAAGTGAGTACCATAAGTTAAAGTAACAGTCAAAAGATGGTTGCTATGTCACTGAAGTTCCTTTGCTGGTATGGACACGAGCTCACAAATTCCTGTAAGAGAAAACTAAGATTTTCCAAGCTGAAACCAAAAACAAGGAATAACTAAAAACCGATCAACCACACGAAAAAATGTATATAGCATAAATTATGTGTTCTAAAGTGCTCTACATTTTCTGTGTGGTAAGTTTTTGTGCATCTCTTACGGTTTGGCAGGTATGCAAATTTCCGTAAAATTGATCCAGTATAAAGTAGTCTTCAGAGGTGATTCCCAGAAAATTCAATACATATATTTGACAAGGTAAATATTTGTAATGTACGATATTTTAATCAAAATCATTAGAGCCATTTTTAAGAAAATCAAACTTTTCGAAAAAAATGCCATGTAAAGGGTAGTTGGGGGTGGTGGATTTTCTTGAAAATCTTCCTGTTGCATCCTTGGAAGATACCAAACTTAAATATCAAGTTTGGTATTTAATGTTCTTTTCGTTTTTGAGCTATGCTGTCCACAGACACACACAGACACACACGCACACGGACCTTTTTCTGAAAATGTTTTTTTTACTTTCTCTATACTCTCTATGTACACAATGTATTGCTCTCCACCAAAAAATTCGATACCGAGATTTCACCCGAAATATATGTTTTACGGTCCCCTGTATCCAAAAAAGTATTTTCAGAAAAAGGTCCGTGTGTGTGTCCGTGTGTCTGTGAACACGATAACTCAAAAATGAAAAGTGGGCAAAAAACCAAACTTGGTATTTAAGTTAAGAATCCCCCAGGGATGCGACACGAAGATTTTGAGAAAAATCCTCCCACCTCAAACTACCCTTTACATGGAACTTTTTCAAAAATTTTGATTTTCTAAAAAATTGCTCTAAGGATTTTGATTAAAATATCGTATATTAAAGTTATTTACCTGGCAAATAAAATGTATATTCTGAATTTTCTGGTAATAGCCTCTGAAGACTACTTTATTCTGGATAAATTTTTCATAGCTAGGAAACCATAAGAGATGGACAAAAACTTAACCCGCAAAAAATATAGAGCACGTTAAAACACACAATTTATTTTATATACATTTTTTTCGTGGAGTTGATCATTTTTGAGATATTCCTTTTTCTTGGTTTCAGCTTTGAAAAACATGCTTTTCTCATACAGGAATTTGTCAACTCCTGTCCATAGAAACAAAGGAACATCCGTCACATAATAACCAGCTTTTGGCTTTCACTTTAACCTATGGTACTCCCTTATTTCGCTTCTACTTACAATAAAGCAATAAATAAGGCTATTTATGCTAATTTTTCTCGATCAGCATGAAATAAATAGAAGATAAACTTATTAACAATAATAATTTTTACAGATATACAGAGAAAGTCATGTGAATGGAACACATCTGATTTTTTTTTGATTCAAGGGGACCCAAAACATGTATTTGTGGTGAAATATCGGTATGGAATTTTTGGGTGGAATGTAATACCTCTCTATACACTATGTACATAGTACGTGTGGAGAAAGTAAAAATCTAATGCATTGCACTCACATGGCTTTCTCTACATCGCTGTAACTTATTATTGTTAAAAAGCATATTCTTCAATCTACTTTATGATCATCGAGATAAAACGTGTCTTAATTACTTGCTTCCTTGTAATAAGAAGGCAATAATGGAATACCTTACCCTAAAACCATACTCATATATTTGAAGAAGCCGGTTGCCATGTGCTTGAAATGCGTTTCTATGCAGGGTCAAGAGTTTATAACTGTCAGTGTGAGAATAGCTTAAGTATTTTAAATCTGAAAGAAATAACAAGGAATATTTCAGAAATTCTCAATTCCACGAAAAAAACGTATATGAAATAAATTGTTTGTTTTAACGTGATCCCCATTTTTTGTGTTTTAAACTTTTCTCTATCTCTTACCCAATATTCAACAAAGTTTATCCAGAAAAAAGAGGTCTTTAAAGGCTATTCCTAGAAAATTCAGTATATACCTTTTATATGCCTAATTAATATGTTTAATATACGGTATTTTAACCAAGGTCATTAGTGCTATTTTCATGAATATCAAATTTTTCTAAACTTTTTCCATATAAATGGCAATTTTGGGTGGGGGGATATTTCTAAAAATATTCGTGTCACATCCCTGGAAAACACTAAACTCAAATACCAAGTTTGGTATTTTACCGACTTTTCGTTTTTGAGTTATCGTGTTCACAGACACACGGACCTTTTCCTGAAAATACTTTTTTTGGATACAGGGATACTAAAATGTGTATTTGCAGTGAAATCTCGGTATCGAATTTTTGGCTGGAATACAATACTTTGTCTATACACTATGTAGATAGTACATGTAGAGAAAGTAATAGTGTATGACACAGGTGTTACAATTGTTTATATTGCTCATAGGATTACTGTGGCTTTGTTTCGCAACCTTCCTACTCACAGTACGAGGGTTGGGGCAAAAGTAATGGCAACTAATTTCTTTCTTGTAGATATGTGAACGGATCACAAAGGTATATGTGTCGTATGGAAGTTCTGCAGTCATAGTGTGTATGTGATAGCTGGTAGTAGCACAGCGAGGGCTTTGAAATAAGTCAGATGGTGAGTGTCCTGCAAGCTGGAAGTAACCCGTGTTGAACAAGGCGAGGGAGAAATGCGATGGAATGTCACAGTGAATTAAGATGGGTAGGAAAGTTTCAGCAAGGACGTGTGTGAACCAGTGATGAGCAACGTTCGTGATGACCTGCCATTCTCTTGCAACGTGAAGACCATATTGCCCTGTATACTACCTTAATAAATTAGTGTGTTACGATTTCAGTGATATTCATTGCCCACACATGTAGTTAACACTTTGTCCTTTCGTCTGTGTATGTCACATTTTCCAACCGGACTGGTATGATCATGCATGACTTTTGCCCCAACCCTCTTATAAAACACAATTCTTACCGCTTATATAATATATATATAACTGTTATGATAAGGAGAGCATCTCGGAAATATTTGCTACCAATACAGATACGCCCTGTATAATTGTAGGAGCAAATGTTTAACTGCAGTTTGTGAGATATCGGATACGGAACCGCTTCTGTACGCAGATACGCTTCTCCTGAATCGTTTCCTTGTGTACCCACTACATTCCATAAGCTAATTGGCAAAGGACTCAGATGTGTGGACTGATATGCAATAGGTGGGCGCCCAAATTTGATTAAGGGCGCGCCAACCGGGCGTAAACCATTCCTTGTGTTCACATGGCGCTTTAACTCTGCGGCAATATATACCTGATAGCCGAGAACTGACACATTTACAATGAACAGAAACCCACATTATATGAGGGCTCTGATATTAAACTCTACCACATCCACTTTTATAGTTTTAGAGAAAAATGAGAAAAAAAATCACTCATGTTCCATTCGCATGACTTTCTCTACATTTCTGCAACAAACTATTGTTAAAAAAACTTATGCTTCTATTTACTTCATGCTAATCGAGAAAAAATTAGCAGAAACAGTCTTATTACTTGTTTCTTTGCAAGTAGAAACGAAAAAAGGGAGTACCATAGGTTAAAGTAATAGTCAAAAGCTGGTTGTGACTGAAGTTGCTTTGTTTCTATGGACATGAGTTGACAAATTCCTGTATGAGAAAATTATAAGTTTTTGAAAGCTGGAACCAAAAGGGTGGAATATCTCAAAAACGATCAAATCCACGAAAAAATTTACATAACATAAATTGTGTGCTTTAATGTACTCTGCATATTTTGTGTAGTAAGATTTTGTCTATCTCTTACAGTTTAACAGTTACGTAAAATTCTGTAAAATTGTAAAATTGAATCTGAATAAGTCATCTTCAGAAGCTATTTCCATAAAATTCAAGATATACGTTTTTTTTTGTCAGGTAAATATTTTTAATATACATAATTTTAATTCAAATCGTTACAGCCGGTTTTGAAAAAATCAACATTTTCGAAAAATATTCCATGTTAAGGGTAGTTGGGGGTTGCATGATTTTGTTGAAAATCTTCGTGTCGCATCCTTGGAAGATATCAAACTTAAATACTCAGTTTGGTTTTTAACGGACTTTTCGTTTTTGAGCTATGCTGCCCTGAAACACGCACACACACGGACATTTTTATAATTTTTTTTTTGTATTCAGGGGGACTCAAAACATGTATTTCCTGCGTAATCTCGGTAGGTCTCGAATTTTGCGTGCATTGCAATACCTTCTCTACACACTATGTACATAATACCTGTAGAGAAAGTAAAATCTTATGACTATTTCCTGGATATAGCAGGTTTTATTAATAAGTTCTATTAATAATCATATTAAATTTTTTACTTTCTCTAGCCACTTATGCACAGTGTACATAGTGGATAGAGACGATATAGTATTCCACTCAAAAATTCGATACAGAGATTTCACCGGAATTGGATGTTTTGGGACATCCTGAAAAAAAAAAAAGTATTTTTAGAAAAAGGCCCATGTGTGAGTCCGCCTGTTTCAGAGTGTGCCTGTGGGCAGCATAGTTCAAAAATGAAAAGATACGACACGAAGATTTTCAAAACAATCTCCCGCCCCAAACTATACTTTACATGGAAGATTTTTCGAAAATGTTCATTTCCTTATAAATGCCTCTAACGATTTCAATTAAAATCTCCCATATTTAAGATATATAATATGCCAAATAAAATGTATGTCTTGAATATTCTGGTAACAGCACCTGAAGACTTCTTTATTCTGGATTAATTTTACGGTATTCTGTATAACTGGCAAACCGTAAAGGATAGAGAAAAACTTGCTTAACAGTAAATATAGAACTCGTTAAAACACACACTTTATGATATATTGATGTTATTAATGGATTTGACCGTCTTTGAGATATTCCTTGTTATTTGTATCAGTTTTAAAATACCTACATGTTTTCATACGGGAATTCGTGAACGCCCATAGCAACGACATTTTAAAACATTTGACCGTCTGTTTAGCCTAGTGTATTCCCTTATTTACCTTCTACTTACAAGGAAGGAAGTAATAAGGCAGTTTCTTCTAATGTTTATCTAGATAAACATGGAGTAAATAAAAGAATAAGCTTGTTAACAATAATTTGTGACAGAGATGTAGAGAAAGTCATGTGAATAGAAAACATCAGATTATTTTTTGTAGTAATATTTTTCCTATCTACTATTGTTTACCGTTTATGCAAAAATAGTTAAGAATGAAGAGGTTGTCACAGGATATTTACTGAAAATTCAAGATATACTTTTTGTTTAATATGTAAATATCCTTGATATGTGGCATTTTAATTAAATCGTGGCACAGCTCACTAAGAGCCTTGGCCAGCCGCCCGGCCTCTGCGTCTCCCATCTCAGTCCATTATAGACAACATGGATGGGGTGCAGAATTGGGAGGTGAGACGTGGTCAGCACTTCGATCCCCCCGGCCATTTAATGCGGTCTTCACAACCTGGAGCCGTTGCTTCTCCATCAATTGGCCCTCCAGGGACATAACGAGGCTGAGTGCACCCCGGTACAGGCCTCCCAGCGGGGGAAAAATTTCCACACCGGTACTGGGAATCGAACCCAGGTCTCCCGCTGGGCAAGCAGCTAAGGAGACGATCTCTGTTTTAAGAAAGATCTCTTAATTGGTGGAGGGGACATTTACATCCTTATTTGATGTAAAATAATGAAGACTTGTTTACTCCACGTTTGCAATAAATTAGACTGGATATAAACTACGTCTTTGTAAAATTCGCTGTTAGATAACTCATAAGTGAAATTAAAAAACATTTGACGATGAAGACTGCGTGCTTTGTAATGTTAATAGCCGCATTAAAATTCCGACAGATTGGAACCAGTGTGTTGCCCAACATGGCAAAATTATGCGTCATTATGAAAGGAAACGCCAGAAAAATATAAGAGCTCAGGCCTCGGGCTCAGTGCTAAGCGAGCTGAAATGATACGGAAGAACTCTTTTTAGTCTCGTTATAGAATTTCTATAGCAGAGGTCTTGGCGCGCTGCCAACAGTTCAGAAAACATCGCTTCTTCTTACAGCATTCTTTTGTTAATCTAGTATGTCTTTCCACTTTCGTTACACTAACTTTATTTTCTTGTGTTCGTCTATGCAGCAACACTAAGAACTCTGATGTGTTCCATTCACATGCCTTTCTCTACATATGTGTAACAAATTGTTGTTAAAAAGCTTGTGCTTCTAATTAATTCATGCTAATCAACAGAAATTAGCAGAAATAGTCTTATTACTTGCTTCCTTGTAAGTAGAAGCGAAATAAAGGAGTACCATAGGTTAAAGTAACAGTCAAAAGCTGGTTGCTATGTGACTGAAGTTCCTTTGTTTGACAAATTCCTGCATGAAAAAGGTATAACATTTTCAAAGCTGAAACCAAAAACACCAATACCTTAAATACGATCACCTCAACGAAAAAAAAAATATAACATAGCTTGTGTGTTTTAATGTGCTATACATTTTCTGTGAAGTAAGTTTTTATCCATCTCTTGCGGTTTAGCAGATATACAAAATGTCATAAAATTAATCCAGCATAAAGTAGTCTTCACAGGCTATTCCCAGAAAATTCAAGATATAATTTTTTATTTGTGAGGTAAATATATGTAATATACGATATTTTATTCAAAATCGTTAGAGCCATTTTTTAGAAAATCATAATATTCGAAAAAAAGTTCCATGTAAAGGGTAGTTATGGGTGGGGGGATTTTTCTCAAGTCGTCGTGTCGCATCCCTGGAAGATATTAAACTTAAATACCAAGTTTGGTATTTTACCAACTTTTCGTTTTTGAGTTTTCGTGTTCACAGACACAGGAACATGATCTTTTTCTGAAAATACTTTTTTTGGATACAGGGGACCCTAAAACATGTATTTCCGGTGAAATCTCGGTATTGAATTTTTTGGTGGAGTGCAATTCCTTCACTATACACTATGTACATAGTACGTGTAGAGAAAGTAAAAGTCTGTTGTGTTCCATTCACATGACTTTCTCTGCATCTATGTAACAAATTATTATTAATCAGCTTCTTGAAAATCTTCATGTCGCATCCTTGGAAGATACCAAACTTAAATACCAAGTTTGGTATTTAACGGTGTTTTCGTTGTTGAGCTATGCTGTCCAACGACACACACACACACACACACACACACACATGCACACACGGACAGTTTACTTAAAATGTTTTTGTTTTTTTTAGTTTCCCTATACGAACTATGTACATAGAGTATAGAGAAGGTATTGCATTGCACCCAAAAATTCGATACCGAGATTTCACCGGAAACATATGTTTTGAGATCCCTGAACATAAAAAAATAGAAAAATGTCCGTGTGTGTCTGTCTGACTGTCTGTAACGAAAATACTGTTAAAGCCTAAACTTGGTATTTAAGTTTTGGATCTTCCAAGGATGCGACACCCCCCACCCCAAACTACCATTTATATGGAAAAATTTTGAAAATTTTAATTTTCTTTAAAATGGCTCTAACGATTTTGATTAAAATATCGTACATTAAAGATACTTAGCTGACAAACAAAATATATATCTTAAATTTTCTGGGAATAGCCCCTGAATATTACTTTATTCTGGATGTATTTTACGGAATTTTGCTAAACTGCTAAACCGTATTTGTCTATTTCTGCTAATTAGCATGAAGTAAGTAGAACGCATAAGCTTTTTAACTGCAATGTGTTGCAGAGATGTAGAGAAAGTCATGTGAATGGAACGCATCAGAATGTTCTTATTTTGGATTCAGGGGGACCCACCATAAGTATTTCTGGTGAAATCTCGGTATCGAGTTTTTGGGTATAAATAAATACCTTCTCTATACACTATGTACGCGTAGAGAAAGTAACATAGTGTAGCTTATATCACTTTACCTCACTAGTGCAAATACAACTGATTCTGTTTAGGGACGCTAGCTGTAAAATTTCTATGATCTTAAATGCTCGATCAGTTAGGTCAGTAATTAATTATACACTTAGTTTCAGGGTGCTACTTCTTATTTTCTCTACACGTACTATATACGTAGTGTATAGAGAAGGTATTGTATTTCACCCAAAAATACGATACCGAGAATTTCACCGGAAAGTACATGCTTGTGTCCCGCTGAATCCAAGCAATTTTGGAAAGAGGTCTCTGTGTGTACGCGTGTACAGCATAGCTCAAAAACGAAAATACCGTGAAATACCAAACTTTTCCAAGGTTGCGACACGAAGATTTTCAAGAAAATCCCCACACCCCAACTACCTTTACATGGAAGTCTTTTCGAAAATGTTGATTTCCACAAAAATGGCTCTAACGATTTTGATTAAAATATCGTGTATTAAAGATATTTACCTGACAAATAAAATGTACATCTTGAATTTTCTGGGAAATGCCTCTAAAGACTACTTTATTCTGCATGAATTTTACGTAATTTTCCATAAGTGCTAAATCGTAAGAGATGGACAAAAACTTACCACACAAAAAATATAAAGCATGTCGAAACACACAATTTATGTTACATACATTTTTTTCGTAAAGTTGATAATTTTTTAGATATCCCTTGTTTTTGGGTTTTGAAAAACTTGTACTTTTCTCATACAAGAATTTGTCAACTCGTGTCCATACAAAGGAACTCGGTCACATAGCAACCTGCTTTTGACTATCACTTTAACCTATGGTACCCACTTATTTCGCTTCTACTGTTAACTTTTTCTCGATTTTTGGAAGTGTAAGCAATCTAACAATAATTTGTTGTAGAGATGCAGAGAAAGTCGTGTGAATGGAGCATATTAGATTTTTAGTTTTGTCTCGGCACATGTAAATTGCATAAAATGTGACAGTTGCAAACGTTGTTTGGGATGTATAATAAACCCCTTTTGGAGCCCACTTCAGAAACATATAGCTTACGTTGAAGACAAAACAGTATTTAACGTGTTAGTTTGTTAAGCGCTCTGGTGGAAGAGATAAGATGCAGGGAATACGTGAAATCTCATCAAGGAATGTTGACACTCATAACACAATTCGAACAAAGACAGTCTCTGATTGTTGCTGGCGGAGGGAATAATTCTGTTCTACTTGTTAAGACGTTAAACAAACATTCCTGATTTAAAAGTAAAGATAACTTTGGGAATGCGAGCATACCTGGATGAGTGATATATTATTGTGAGATAGCAACACAAGATTCATGGCTTCCACCAGAACTATGCGCATACGTATACCTCGCTGATAGCGCTGCGTAGTGGCAGGATTGGGAACTCCAGTAGAGAATGGTATAAAGTCTTTTGTGTGTCTTCAATCGTTAAACTGTTACTAACCTGCATTACGTTGCTCGATAATTTATTTGTTAAACTCCGGTATCGAATTAATTAATTTTATTTAGCTTCACATTTTATAAAATTATTATACAGTAAAACCTTTCTAATTTGAGCACTTATTGTTCAACAAAAGTTGTGCAAATTAGAGGTGTCTCCAACAAACAGAGGCTAGAATTATTTTCTTCTTCTTCTTTCTTTCTTTTTTTTTTTTTTGTATTCAATGGAAGTGAAATAATACAGCCCACATAATGCCAAGAAACTCTTGTATGTATCACTTAGAAGAGCCCACAAAAATAACCACACAAAAATGAAGTTACATGTAAAAAGTTTCAGTTGAAATGCAATACAGATGGATGTGATGGATTGGACTGGATTGAGTGGATAGATGGAATGGATTGAGATGGAATGGGTTAGATTCGATGGATGGATGGGTGGATGTATGGATGGATACTATTGTAACAAAGAACACCATTTTACTCCAACAAACAACTCTTTACTTCTTCCACAAACTGATTATAATCAGAATCTTCTCACAAATGACTGTCTTTGTTCTCCCTACGAATTTCCCTTTGAAACTCATTCAACTCTTGCTGGTCATGCACTCCAAGTTGAAAACTTATCTCTGAGCAGGGCTTCGTTCTCCTTTTTATACTTCTCGGTCACGCGTCAGGAAACTTCTAGAAGCACTCGCGGGTGTCACACACTCACTCAGATGTAACAATGCCGGTCTTCAAGACCAAATAACCTTTCAGCAGATGTGTTCACTCACACAGGTGTAAATAACAATCACAGTCAAAAATAACTTTCCATGTGCTAACGCAGGTGTAACAATGGACATCAAGAATCAGCTATAACTTATGAAACAAGCCGTACACACACGTTCGGCAATTACGGTGGTCTATGTATGTGTATACATATATGTCTATCACTTTGGCAAGTAATAAGACCATTTCTGCTACAGTTTATCTCGATTAGCACGAAGTAGATAGAGGAATAAGCTTTTGTAACAAGTTTGTTGGTAGAATAGGTTGGGAAAGTCAGGTGAATGGAACACATCACATTTTTACTTTCTCTATACGCACTATGTGCACTCCACCCAAAAATTCGATACCGAGATTTCACCGGAAATATATGTTTTGGGGTCCCCAACATACAAAAAAATCTGATGTGTACCATTCACATGACTTTCTCTATATCCCTGCAACAAATTATTCTTAAAAAGCTTATACTTTTATTTACTTTATGCTAATCAGAAAAAATAACAGAAATAGTCTAATTACTCGCTTCCTTGTAAGTAGAAGCGAAATAAGGGACAACTGTAGGTTAAAGTGATAGTCAAAAGCTGGTTGATATGTCAATGAAGTTCCTTTGTCTATATGGATAGGAGTTGACAAGTTCCTGTATGAGAAAAGTATACGTTTTTCATAGCAGAAACCAAATTTAAGGAATGTCACAAAAACGATGAACTCCACGAAAAAAATGTATATAACATAAATTGTGTGTTTTAATGTGTTTGTGTGTTTAATATACGAACTTTTAATCAAAATCGTTAGAGCCATTTTTGAGAAAATCAAAATTTTCGAAAAACGTTCCATGTAAAGTGTAGTTGGGAGTGGGTTGATTTTTCTCAAAATCTTCGTGTCGCATACCTGGAAAATACTAAACTTAAATACCAAGTTTGGTATTTTACCGGCTTTTCGTTTTTGAGCTATCGTGTTCACAGACACACGGACACACGGACACACACACACACACACACATGGACCTTTTTGTGAAAATGCTTTTTTTGGATATTGGAGACCCAAAAACATATTTCCAGTGAAATCTCGGTATCGAATTTTTGGGTGGATTGCAATACTTTCTCTATACACTATGTACATAGTGCGTATGGAGAAAGTAAAAAAGCATTTTCAGAAAAAGGTCCGTGTGTGTGTCCGTGTGTCTGTGAACACGATAACTCAAAAAGGAAAAGTCGGTAAAACACCAAACTTGGTATTTAAGTTTAGTATGTTCCAAGGATACGACACAAAGATTTTGAGAAAAACTCCCCCACCCCAAACTACCCTTTACATGGAACTTTTTCGAAAATTTTGGTTTTCTTAAAAATAGCTCTAACGATTTTGATTAAAATATCCTATATTAAAGATATTTACATGACAAATAGAATGTATATCTTGAATTTTCTGGGAATAGCCTCTGAAGACTACTTTATTCTGGACGAATTTCTCGGAATTTGGTTAACTGCTAAACCGTAAAACTTAGATAAAAACTTACTGCACAAAAAATGTAGAACACGTTAAAACACAAAATTTATGCTATATACATTTTTTTCGTGGAGTTGATCGTTTTTAAGATATTGATAGTTTTTTTTTGGTTTCCGCTATGAAAAACTTACTTTTCTCATATAGGAATTCGTCAACTCCTGTTCATATAAACAAAAGAACTTCAGTCACATAGCAACCAGCTTTTGACTATCACTTTAACCTATGGTACTCCCTTATTTCGCTTCTACTTACAAGGCAAAAAGTAATAAGACTATTTCTGCTAACTCGTTCTCGAGTAGCATGAAGTAAATAGAGGCATAAGCTTTTTAACAATATTTTGTTGCAGAGATGTAGAGAAAGTCATATGAGTGGTACACATCAGATTTTTTAAATTTCTGTCTAGCCCTTATACTTTGCCAGTTATGCAAAATTCAATATGTATACGTTGTAATTATGATGAAAATGACTGAGATATGTTTTTTATCTGACATCGCTAGTGGTTTGTTTTTTGTTTGTTTTTTTGGAAACTGGAAGTTTACGAAACCTTTTCTATATGAAGAGTAGATTCAGATGAAGGGTTTTGATATCATTTGAACATTTGAACTTGAATATTCAGTTCAGTATTTGACAGTGTTTGGTTTATTAGTTATGTTGTGCACACATACACATATTTTCTATAACAGAAGTTTTTATACTTCAAAAGTAATGTATTTCCAGTGAAACCTTGACTCCGATGTTTTGGATAGAATACAAGTTTTCCTCTATTTATTATACGTAGTAAAATTGCACTTTTTACTTTCCCTGCACGTAGTAGATACACAAGTGTATAGAGAAAGTATCGTTGCCGAAATTTCACCGGAAATACACGTTTTATGGTCCCCTGTATCCAAAAATGCATTTATGAAAAATGTCCTTGTGTGTAAGTCTGTCCGTAAGACCGTGTGTCTGTGAACACAGCTCAAAAACAAGAAGTGCGTAAAACACCAAAGCTGGCTCTTATACGACAGGCATTCCTCCAGCCAAAGAATTTTGTAAAACGGTTAAACTGTAAGAGACAAAAACTTACGCAACGCAAAATGTAGAGCTCATTAAAACACACGATTTATACTATATACTTCTTTTTTTCGTCGTGTTGGCCGTTTTTGAGATATTCCTTGTTATTTCTATCAGCTTTAAAATACTTATACTTTTCTCATAAAATGGGAAGCTGTTAACACCTGGTCACTTAAGAAACGGATTGCAATGCCATAGCAACCACATTTTAAAACAATTGACTGTTGGTTTGGCCTAGTGTATTCCCTTATTTACCTCCTACTTATAAGGAGCTAAGTAATAAGACTGTTTCTGCCAATATTTACCTTGATTATCATGAAATAAATAGAAAAATAAGCTTTATAATAATAATTTGTTACAGATATGAAGAGAATGTCATGTGAATGGAACACATATTTGTTTTTAGGCGAGCTCAAAGAAGTATAAAATACAGAGCGATACCTTCCCAACAAACACACAAGACAGCAGAAAATCTGTTTTAGTCAAGCAGGTACATTAATGAAACAGAATACCTGGAAGATAATTTTAGCTAATCTGCCTATTCATGAATGTAGTTCGTCAGTTGCTCACATTCCTGGCGCTAGTTTGCATCTCAAAGGAACGGGAAAGTTGGTGATCATGCGCTGTAGGCTGTATTTTATGTCTTCATTATTGGATAGTCAGAGATACGTATATTGTATGTTTAATTCATCATATTTTATAACATAAACTCCTTGTTTTGTTTTATGCTTCTTTTTCTTTGTGCCATGCATCAACTCTTGGAATATTTTAGCTTTTACAAAATAGACAAGAATATTTGAAAAAAAAATCTCATGTTTTCCATTCAAATGCGTTTCCCTATATCTCTGTAAAAAAAAGTATTGTTAAAAAACTTATGGCTCCATTTACTTCATATTAATCGAGAAAAAAATAGCAGGAATAGTCTTATTACTTACTTGTAAGTAGAAGCGAAATAATGGAGTACCATAGGTTAAAGTGATAGTTAAAAAGCTGGTTGCTATGTGCCTGAAGTTCCTTTGTTTGTATGGACACGAGTTGACAAATTCCTGTATAAGATTTCCAAAGCTAAAATTAAAAACAGGGAATAATATAGAAACGATCAACTCCACGAGAAAAATGTATATAACATAAATTCTGTTTTAATGTGCTCTACATTTTCTGTAATATAAGTTTTTGTATATCTCTTACGGTTTAGTAGTTATGCAAAAGTCCCTTAAATTCATCCAGAATAAAGTAGTCTTCAGAGGCTATTCCCAGAAAACTCAAGAAATGCATTTTATTTGTCAAGTAAGTATCTTAAATATACGAGATTGTAAACAAAACTAAAAAAAATCTATTTTTAAGAAAATTCAAATTTTCGAAATTTTTTGCATGTAAAGGGTAGTTTGGGGTGAGGTGTTTCTTGAAAATCTTCATGTCGCATCCTTGGAAGATACCAAACTTAAAACAAAATTTGGTTTTTAATGGCCTTTCCATTTTTGAGCTATGCTGCCCACAGATTAGCGCGCGCGCACACACACACATACACACAGACACACACACGAACATTTTTCTGAAAATGTTTTTTTTTTGGATTCAGGGGGTCTCAAAACTTATATTTCCGGTGAAATTTCGGCATGGAATTTTGGGTGCAATACAATACCTTCTCTATACATTATGTATATAGTAGGTATACGTGTAGAGAAAGTAACAAAGCTTATTCTTCTTACCTGATGCTAATCGAGATAAACACTTTAGAAACGACCTTAGTACAATGTATATAAAGCAATACACTAAGCCAAAGCGACATTCAAATGCTTTAAAATGTGGTTGCTATGGGATTGAAATCCATTTCTTTGGGTGGCCAGGAATTGGCAAGTTCTCGCATGGGAAAGGTTTTAATCATAAAACTGAAACCAATTACAAGGAATATCTCGAAAACGGCTAATTCTACGTAAAAGAGTATAGGATATAAATTGTATGTTTTAAGTAGCCCTACATTGTGTAGTAAGTTTTTGTATGTCTCACACATGTGAAAGTAACCATAAGTGTTCAAAACGTTTAGTAATAAAATAATTATTTTCTATGAACTTGTCTTTTATTTATAGCTTATCGAAAAAAACAGCCCTGGTATGTTGAGGGTCAAAGACCACTAAATTTGGCTCAGAGGCCTCTTTAATAAACTGGAGGTTATTTCACGTGCCATAAATTTGCGAACTTGGGGACCAATGGCTGGCATCTTGTCCCTAGACCACGGAGTAGACATTTCTGAGATATTCCTTCTTATTGGATTAAATTTTAAAACATTTACGCTTATCTCAAATGTGAATTTGTCATCCCTTTTTCTTTAGTTTAGCTCCTGACCATGCAAAGAGAACCGAATTGTAACGTCCTTTATGTAGCGACAGTTTTAAAAGATTTGAGTTTGTCTTTAGTCTAGCCTTTAACCTTATTTCCTTTATTTTCCTTTATTTCCTTTAACCGTGTAGTTAAAAGAAACTCAGTAATAAGAGAACTTCTGGTTAGCATGAAGTCGATGGAAGAGTAAACTTTTGTGCGAACAGTTTGTTTGAAGAATATGTAGAGAAGGTCAGAATGATAACCCTCTGTCAAATGTGGCATTAGGAGGTGTACGGTTGGAAACCAACCCTCGGAGTTGCCAAGTCTTCCACTTACTGGACCCTTAACTGAGGCGCGCATCTTGATTTGCAATCAGAGTCTTCGAGTCTCCAGGAAGCAGAGGTTTTACCACGTTGCCTCTTACTCCTAGTGCAAGCTCGTCTTTTATTTGCTAATATTCATTGTCCAAGCGGTCCCGTTTGAAGTCTTATCATGTTTTGCAGAAACCTATACCACAACATATTGTATTTCGTCAATTGCTGTCGAAATATCTCCTTAGCGCGGTGGTAGCACGGCTGCTTGCCAAGCAGTAGACCTGGGTTCGATTCCCGTAACCGACGTGAGGATTTCCTCCTGCTGGGAGACCTGATCCGGGGTACACGCAGCCTCGTGAGGTCCCTGAGGGACCAATTGAGGAGCTATTTAATTGAAAAGTAGCGGCTCCAGATCGAGAAGAACCGCATGAATCGACCGGGAGGGATTTGAGGCGCTGATCACGTCTCTATCTTCAGTTCTGCGCCCCATTCATGTCCCCTTCGGGCCGAGATGGAGGATGCAGAGGCCGGGCAATAGATAGATAGATAGATAGATAGACAAACAGACAGAGAGATAGATAGATAGATAGATAGATAGATAGATAGATAGATAGATAGATAGATAGATAGATAGATAGATAGATAGATAGATAGATAGATAGATAGATAGATAGATAAGTTTATTTGCCAGATCTAAGTACATTGTGTAGCAACGTCAAATACAAGTAATAAAAAACAATTGGCAATATAAAGTTCATCCACTCAATAAAATGAATTTAAAATCAAAGTCCGCTTCACTGACCTCTTAAAAGATTCAATGGAGGGAGCTCTAATGTTGTTACTGAGTTTGTTAAACAGATGTAATGATATTGTCTCAAAAGAATTCTATATCTTGCTATATTTACATCTATTTATGTAAATATTGGAACTAGTTCTGGTGTGATGAAGATAAATTTCGGAACATAAATTGTATTTATTACTATTTTCCTTAGCAAATAAGAGGCAGTGGAACACAAATAATGAAGTCAAAGTTAGAATACCCAAATTAACAAATAAAGGTTTACAATGAGTTCTAGGGGCTACTCCACATAAAATTCGAATTTCCTTTTTCTGTAATAAAACTATCTTTTTACTTTCTCTATACGTACCATGTATAGAGAAGTGTATAGAGAAGGTACTCCACTCCACTCAAGAATTCGATACCAAGATTTCACCGGAATATATGTTTTAGTGTCCCCTATATCCAAAAACAGCATTTTCAGAAAAAAGTCAGTGTATGCGTGTGTGTTCGTATGTCCGTGTGTCCGTGAACACGATAACTCAAAATCGAAAAATCGGTAAAATACCAAACTTGGTATTTAAGTTTAGTGTCCTCCAGGGATGCGACACGAAGATTTTGAGAAAAATCTCCCCACCCCAAACTATCCTTTACATGGAAAATTTTTAGAACATTTTGATTCTTTAAAAAATAGCTCTAACGATTTTGATTAAAATATCGTATATTAAAGATATTAACCTGACATATAAAATGTATATCTTGAATTTTCTGGAAATAGCCTCTGAAGATTACTTTATTATGGATGAATTTTACGGAATTTTGCATAACTGCTAAATCGTAAGAAGTGGAAAAAAACTTACTATATGAAAAATGTAGAGCACATTAAATCACATAGTTTATGTTATATACATTTTTTCGTGGAGTTCATCGTTTTTGAGACATCCCCTGTTTTTGATTTCTGCTTTGAAAAACTTAAACGTTTCTCATACAGGAAATTGTGATCTGCTGTCTATACAAACAAAGGAACTTCAGTCACATAGCAACCAGCTTTTGATTATCACTTTAACCTTATTTCGCTTCTACTTACAAGGAAGTAAGAAATATTTCTGCTAATTATTTCTGATTAGCATGAAGTAAAAAGAAGTATAAGCTTTATAACAATAGTTTGTTGCAGAGGTGTAGAGAAAGTCATGTGAATGGTACACATAAGATTTAAGCATACACATAAGCATGGTTGTCCCAAAATAAAATATTATAACAGAAATGGCTATGAATTTGTCCATAATAAATTCATAATGAAACATTGGAAATCACATGCTTTTTTAAAACACGTAGCATAAATATACCTCTGCTTACTTTGTTGGGATATAATTAATATATGAACGCCAACCTAGACCAGGTTCTAAATGAGAGGTCAAGGTTTCTTGTGGACTGTCGTGTCATGGAGTTAAGAGTTAGCATAGTGACCAAATATCTCGGCACCTGCTAGTGCTACGAATTAAACCCACACCACATGTAAGAAGCAGGTAGCATTCCATTGTTTTCTTGGGAATATAAAGGGATAAAAACTTAAAATGATCTTTGCTCTAGATTGCCCAGTGATGCCGAATAATCTTCCTAATTGATTCTCTGTTTTTTGTATCAGAACATCCCATTCCCTTTTTATTGCTCGTCAGTATGGACGTTAATTAAGTTTTCCACTCTAAGCAGATATGAAACGTTCTCTTAATAAAATCAACACTTAACAAACCTGTTATTATTTATTTCTGTCGTTAAACTCTTGTGTTAAAATTAACGACGCTACCCAGGTAGGTAGTAGGAGCATACCAAAGTGGCCACTACCCCCCCCCCTCTCTGTTGGGTTATGACCCATCACGCCCCTTCATCTTAAAGTCATCGGCTCCCATTTACAAGCGCGGTCTTTCTCAAACGAGGGGGAAAGTGTGGTTTACGCTTCGTTAACGCCAATAACACAGGGTGTTTGCAAAGATGTATCTCCCTTTCTTTGAAATATTGTCGCCCTCCGTGGTATCATGGTTACCATGCTGACTTTATATAGCTAAGGTTGCGGGTGCAAACCCGGCGGAGGACGATGGATTTTTTCGGGCGTAAAAATTCTTAACATGGCCGTGGGTCCCATGTCGCAGATTTACGGCACGTAAAATAACCTCAAGCCTGATAGAGAGGTCTCTGAGCGAAATTAAGCGATCTTTCTCGTCCAGTAAGAATAGCAGCTAAAGAGCATCCATAAATAACACGCCATTTCATTTCATTTTTTAAATATTACTACAAAACTCTAGAGATACATCCACATGACTTTATCTGTCTTCTATCGTTTATAACTGCGTATACTGACTATTCTTTCGAAAGTTTATTACCAATTTTTACTTTCCCTAATCCTCTATGTACATAGTATATAGAGAAGATAATGCATTCTACCCAAAAATTCAATACCGAGACTTCACCGGAAATAGACGTTTAGGATCGCTGTATCCAAAAAAAGCATTTCTAGAAAAAGGTCCATGTGTGTATCTGTGTCTGTAAATGCGATACCTCAAAAACGAACAGTCGGTAAAATAACGAACTTGGTATGCAGGTTTAGTATCTTCCAAGGATGCGATATGAAGATTTTGAGAAAAATTCCCTCATCCCAAACTTCCCTTTGGGAAATTATCGAAATTTTGATTTTCTGAAAGATGATACAAGAATTTTTATTAAAATACCGCATATTAAAGACATTTATGTGGCAAATAAAATTAACTATGATCGTGTGATAAATCCCAAATCTCTCAATGAAATTTAATTCTTTTTTTGCTTTATTTCTCAATATAATCTCCAGAAAGGCTAATGCATGTGTCATATCGGTTCTCTAATTTAACTAAACCATCTCTTTAGTGCGATTTATCAAGGTCCTCAAAATAGCTGTTTACCGCGTCAATGACCTCATCGATGCTGTGAAATCTTCGCCCCCCAAGACATTTTTTGAGGTTTGAGAACAGGTGGTATTCACTGGGTGCTAGATCTGGCGAATAGGGTGGATGTTCAAGCAATTCCAACTTTAATTCTCACATTTTTCCCATTGCAATGACCAAACGATGGGCCGGAACATTGCCGTGATGCAAAACTTTTTTTTTTTTTTTCAAAGGAGGATTTTTCTTTTTACCTCATCACTCAAACGTTGCAGTAAGCTTGTGTGGTAGTCACCAGTGACACTTTATCCCTTTTCCAAGTAATAAATAGAAATAATTCCCTGTGCATTCCAGAAAACTCTCCCCTTAACCTTGTTAGCTGACAAAATTGACTTTGCCCTTTTTGGAGTTGGTTCGACAGGCGCAATCCACTGTTTCGACTGTGATTTACTTCCTGGAGTGTAGTGATGTATCCAAGTTTCATCCATGGCAATAAGCCGTCTCAAAATGTACTGGGATTTTTACGGTAGAGTTCCACGTTCTTAACAGAAACAGTTTTTCTTTGCAACTTTTGATCATGTGTCAAAAAACGCGGCACCCATCTTGCACAGACCTTGTGAAAGCCCAAAACATTACTTAAAAGATTACCTGCACGTTCTTTTGATATGTTTAATCTGAGGTCTTCCAGTGCTTAATGATGAAGTTTTTCAATGATCTCTGGAGTGTCACTTCTACAGGATGTTCAGAACGAGGCTCATCACTAGTGCTCGTACGTCCCATTTTAAACTCTGCAACCCACCTTTTAATCACTGAATATGAAGCGACAGAGTCTTTCAATGTACTATCCTTTTAAATGGAAGTATTTAATCACTGCTCGTTTTTCCAAATCCTCCATTTTCGTGAAAACTCTAAAGTTGTCTTGTTTAAAATGCTGTCATCCGAAAACTATACAAGCTATTGGCCTGAAAATATGGATACAAACTAGTTTAGAGTTAAATTGTACGATGCAGCCGTCTAACTGGCCTAGTGGTGCTATTTCTGTATGAGGCCCGAGACTTATCAGCCGACCCCGGTATCTTGACTTTTCTGGGATAGCCTTTAAAGACCTCTTTATTCTGGATGAATTTCTGGATTTTGCATTACTAGTAAACCATAAGAGATAGACAAAAACATACTACACAAAACATGTAGATCTCGTTAAAATCATAATTTATGTCATATAGTTTTCATAGAGTTGACAATTTTTAGATATTCCTTGTGATTGGTTTCGGTTTTAAAATAAATAAAACTTTTCATATACATTTCTATAATTGTTCTACTCCTGGCAGTGCATAGAAATGGATTTCAACCACATGACAACCAGCTTTTAAAAGATTTGATTATCACTTTAGCCTAGTGTGTTCTCTTATTTGCTTTTTGCTTAAAAGAAAGCATTTCTGCTAATGTTTTTTCAATTACTTAAGTAGATTGAAACATAAACTTTTTAACAATACTTTGTTATAGAGATGTAGCGAAAGTCATGTGAGTGTAACATAAGATTAGTACATAGTACATACTACATAGATAGAATATAGTATACAGCCTTGATCGTTATTCTGATACGAAGAGAACTGGCCATCCATTCAAAGTTGAACGTCCTGAGACCCAGCGACTGCAGTCAAGTGTACCTGTGGTAAAGGATGGGGAGAGCCCAAGTAAAATAACCGGTGTGATGGCACGTTTCGATTCTGACGCTGTTACATTTTACTGCAGTTGCTTGTATTTTTCACTTTATTGTCAAAAGAACACAACAGTATTACCGCAAAAATATTAACACTTTTACAATATCAAACATCTATAAATATCCTAATTTTATTGTTGAAAGTTAGTGCAATACGAAATTAGAAATGAAAATATAGCGCACAATAGCTTAGTTTGCAGCCAATTTTTCTGTTCTATCGTCTCCTAGCAACGAAAATAACAAATAAGCAACAGGTTCACAGAAAAAATATTGATGTATTCCATTCACATTACTTTCTCTACATTTCTGTAACAAATTATTGTTAAAAAGCTAGTTCGCTATACATTTCAGCTAAATCAAGATAAAAATAGTAGAAGCCATCGTATTACTTAGTTCCTTATAAGTAGAAAGGAAATAGGGGAATACACTAAGCTAAAGCGACAGTCAAATGTTTTAAAATGTGGTTGCTATGGGATTAAAATCCGTTTCTTTGCGTGGCCAAGACTTGACAAATTCCTTAATGAGAAAAATGTAAGCATTTTAAACTAAAACCAATAACAAGGAACATCTCTAAAACGGCCAGCTTCACGAAAACGATTATATAACATAAATTGTGAGATTTAAGATGGTGTACTTTTTTTGTGCAGTAAGTTTTCGTCTGTATCTTGCGGTTTTTCAGTTCTGCAAAATTCGGAAAACATTTATTCAGAATAAATAGGTCTTTATTCTATTCCCAGAAAATTCAAGATATACGTTTTTATTTATTATGTGAATATCTTAAATATATGAGATTTTATTCAAAATCATTAGAGACATTTTTGAGAGATTCAAATATTTTGAAAAATTTTCCCTGTAAAGCATAGTTGTATTCGGGAGATTTATTTTCAGAATCCTCGTGTCGCATTCCTGAAAGATACTGAACTTAAATATTAAGTTTGGTATTTAACGAATTTTTCGTTTTTGAGCTATGCTGCCCACAGACACACACAGACAATTTGACTTTCTTTGCACGTACTATGTGCATAGAGTATAGAGGAATTATTATTCGATACCGAAATTTCACCCGAAATATGTGATTTAGGACCCTCTGAATCCAGAAATAAAAAGCATTTTTAGAGCAAGGTTCGTGCGTGTGTGTGTGTCTGTGGACAACATAGCTCAAAAAGGAAAAGACTTAAATAACAAATTTGGTATTTAGGTACACTCTCTTCCAAGGATGCGACACGAAGATTTTCATGAAAATCCCCCCCACTACAAACTACTCTTTGTACGGAAAATTTTTGGAAAGTTTTGATTTTCTTAAAAAGGCTGTGACGATTTCGATTAAAATCACGTATATTAAAACTATTTGCACCCCGAAAAAAATGTATATCTTGAATGTTTTGGCAACAGCTTCAATTTTGGATGAATTTTGCCAAACTTTTCATAACTGCTAAACCGTTAAGAGATGGACAAAAATCAACCAGACAAAAAATGTAGAGCACGTTAAAACACAATTTATGTTATATAAATATTGTTGTTCGTGGAGATTATTTTTAGATATTCCTTGTTTTGGTTTCAGCTTTAAAAGACTTGTACTTTTCTCATACGGGAATTTTCAGCTCCTGTCCATACAAACAAGGAACTTCAGTCACATTGTAACCTGCTTTTGGCTTTCACTTTAACCTATGGTACTCCCTTATTTCCCTTTTACTTACAAGGAAGCAAGTAATAAGGCAATTTCTGCTAATTTTTTTTTCTCGATTTGCACGAAGTAAATAAAAGGATAAGTTTTTATCACAACTTGGTTGCAGAAATGCTGAGAATGTTATGTCATGTCAGATTTTCCTAGTAAACATTTTTTTTTTTATTCAGGGACCCCCAACACATGTATTTGCGGAGAAATTTCGCTATTGAATTTTTTTGTACAATACATTGCCTTCTCTATACTCTATGTACATAGTACGCGTAGAGAAAGTAATATTTGTGTTTGTATTTCCATTGATGCCAATATCATGCTTGTAAGTGTCTTCTAACGATAGGTATTTAAGTTAGTAATCGTAAATATAATTTATAGTAATACTGTATTTTGATAGATAAGCTTGTTTCTAGAACAGGTAGTGAAATGCATGTGAATGGCACACATAGGATTTTTTTTTTTTTTTTTTTGTAGCTTAACGTCTTTTAACCTGGTTGGTCTTATCGGACGATGAATGAAATTGGTGAAATGATGCTCAAATGATCTCGGGGTCCACGGAGCTTAAAGTTACTCGACATTCGTCTTATCAGGATAAGGGAAAACCCCGAAAAAGAACCTTATCCGGGTAACTCACCCTAAGTGATATTCGAACTCACGGCCTGTTGAATATGAGGCATACAGGCTACCACCACACTACCCAGGCAGGCTGCATAGAGTGTGATACAATTGCGTTTGTAGCCACGCCGTCCAACGTATTAGATGCTGTATATTCATGGCGATATTACAGGGTGGCACACGATAAGTCACCTGGTTGAATTTTGATCCTATACGTATACTATTGGGGCAACAGCTGTCAATTTGTGCGCTCTACTTCGTGCGGTTCATGGAAATTACTCCAGATGTCGTTACGAGTTCATCGCTTCCGTTTTGAGTCCACCATTTCAGTTTGTTGACTGTCGCACAAAAGACGAAGATTGCGTTACGATTCGCGGCGACGAACATCGCCACCGTGCTCCCAGCCCACAGACAATACGCAGATTACATCATACATTTGGAGTAGTTCGAGTGGCGTTTACATGCAGTCTGAATAAATCAACAAGAAGAACCAGTGCCGAGTTGGAAATTTCACGCCAATCTGTACAAAGAATTATTAAATCCAAGTTTCGCTTGTATCCATACAAGATGGCTGTGATGCATAAGCTTACTGCGAGAGATAAGTAGCGGAGACAACAGTTTGCAAGGTGGGCAATCGGGCAAGATCAAGTGGCAGTACTACATAATACACTGTTTTCTGACGAAGCTTATTTTAACGTGAACGGTGTTGTGAACAAAGAGAACGTGAACATCCGCGAATAATCCACACGAAAGGCACCTACAGAGAGAAAATATGCGTGTGGGTCGCAAAGTCAAGTAATGGAATCTCGGTCCGTTTTTCTTCGATGTAACCGGTCAACGCTATTTAGACATGCCGCGAAAACGTCCTTTCCTCAACTCATGGCCACATGTCTTCCATTGCAGATACAATGATTCATGCAGGATGGAGCCCCACCCCATACTGCCAACTTTGTGCTTGATTTCCTACACGAAAAAATCTGATGTGTTCCATTCACATGATTTTCTCTATATTTCTGTAACAAATTATTGTTAATAAGCTTATCTTTTATTTATTTCATGCTAATCGAGAAAAATTAGCAGAAATAGTCTTATTTCTTGCTTTATTGTAAGTAGAAGCGAAATAAGGGAGTACCATATGTTAAAGTGAAAGCTGGTTGCTATGTGACTGATGTTCCTTTGTTTGTATGGACAGGAGTTGACAAATTCCTGTATGAGCAAAGTATAAGTTTTTCAAAGCTGAATCCAAGAAACAGGAATATCTCAAAAACGATCAACTCCACGAAGGAAAATAATATAACATAGATTGTGTGTTTTAACGTGCTCTACAATTTTTGTGGGTTAAGTTTTTGTCCATCTCTTACGGTTTAGTAGTTATGCAAAATTCATCCAGAATAAAGTAGTCTTCAGAGGCTATTCCCAGATAATTCAAAATATACATTTTATTTATGAGATAAATATCTTTAAGATACAAAATTTTAATCAAAATCGTTAGAGCCATTTTTTAGAAAATCAAAGTTTTCGAAAAAAGTTCCATGTAAAGGGTAGTCAAGAGTGGGGGGATTTTTCTCAAAATCTTCGTATCGCATCCCTGGAAGATACTAAACTTAAATACCAAGTTTGGTATTTTACCGACTTTTCGTTTTTGAGTTATCGTGTTCACGGACACACTGATACACTGACACACGGACACACACGGACCTTTTTCTGAAAATACTTTTTTTGGATATAGGAGACCTTAAAACATATATTTCCGGTGAAATCTCGGTATCGAATTTTTGGGTGGAGTGCACTATCTTCTCTATACAGTATGTACATAGTGCATATAGAGAAAGTAAAGACTTGGCCTTAAGGTATTGTCAAACAGATTTCCAGAACGTTATGAAGGAGGAGGAATTTGGCCGCCCTACATATCGGACATTAACCCATGTGAATTCTTCCTTAAAGAGAAGGTGTACCGCAGAAAACACGAAAATGCAGTGCAACTTAGGGTCATCATTGAGGAGATATACTTGCCGTTCCAGAAGACTTGTGTGGGATACCCGTCATAAGTGGACCTGTGCAATTTGCATAAGGTGTAAACGGAAACGACGGTCATATTGAACATGTGATTCTCTACATCAATAGATTACAAATCTTGTCAACTATAAATGTAGTATTCATAAAACATACCAGGTGACTTATCGTGCCCCAAACTTGAGACAGTAACTCTCTTATATCCACCTAATTATGTAACTAAGAATACCATTAGAAATAATCTCTATTGCGCAAATACCGATTACCGATATTGATCAACATACTTAATTAAATAGATAGCATTTGTATATATTAATGTCTTATTAATCATAGTAAGGGATAATAAGCTTTGTTTTAACCATTATTTTACTTATGAATATTTGTATTTTGTTAATATTTTACACGCTAAGGCGACAAGGTTTGAAACGTAGTTTTAACTGTAAATGTTCAGTTTTCCGTTAGAAAGAGACCTTGAAGTATTGTGAGTTGAGCTTTCACAAGGAAACATTCTAGAATGTTATTGCCCTGTCTTTTGTATAACGTTGAGTGACTTTATGTAATAGAGGCATAAGTACATGCAACCTATAGCAAGAGGAACGCTATGCATATAGAAGAATGTTTAAGTTTAAAATCACAACCGTTTTGGGCAGTTCTACGCCAGATTCCATGGGCGATATTATGTCGGTCGCTGAAGCAAAATCGCGCCACATTGCTCACCGCGGTTGAAACAAAGAATTCATGGTTTTGCTACCCCAGATTTGTAACCATCACCCACAAGTTTGCAGATGTCACTTGGTTGTCAACGGTTAGGGTTTATACCGTGTAATATTATAGCATGCAGAATTTTCTTCAATAATATTTAAGAACCAGTGATCAGTGTTATTTTTCTTCACTACCTTTTTGTATTTCCTTCTGTACCACGCCCTGTACCGAGTGATTCATGTTCGCCGATGAAGAGGAACCACCTGAACTAAAACCGGAGCAGTGCAGACATCAAAAGGTAGAGAAATGTCACTAGGTTCCACCCTAACCGGACCAACTGACCCACACAATAACACCGACCCTACTTTGTCATTTACTATTTAAATACTATTCAGGACAAAGTCATCAATAGCAGATGCACCCTGTATATTGTTTGTTCACATTATTCGCAGCCAGGATCTAACAACTTTATTTTAGAAAACACGGCATTTTCCCAGCATCCTACCTCACGAAGAACACCTTTGTCGGTAACAAACAAAAGGTTCGGGACTGTTTCAAGGGCTGTTTTGGTTTCCCATTTCGGAAGCTGTTAATCTCTTCAGCACGTTTTGTTTTATCTATATAGGATGATAATTTACCACATACTGAGTTGTGGAGATAGACCGCTCTTGTTGGCAGTGAAACAGTGGCCGACCTCTTGTGACCTCTGCGAGCCAGATCGTGGGAACAAATACATTTCTATGCCAACCCTAGGGGCAATTCAAAGCTAATATTGTGCTTCTTGCAGTTGACTTCCATCATAAACAAAACCAGGCGCAGCACTTTACTGTGGAGCCAAATGTTTCGTTTTAAAAAAATCTGATGTGTTCCATTCACAACACTTTCTCTAGCTGTTATGCAAACAAATTTTCCTTTCAAAAGATTATTATTTTATCTACATCATAGACAAACATTAGTAGAAATTGTCTAATTACTTTCTTTCTTGTGGGTAGAAGGAAAATAAGGGAGTAAATTAAACTAAAGCGACAGTCAAATCTTTTAAAACGTACCGTTATGTGAAACAAAAGAAATTCAGTTAGGTATCTTTTCCATTCTCGGGATAACACAAAAGAAATTAAACTAAATTTGAGTTCATGCTGCAGATAAAAGTTTAATAGTTTAAAATTGAAAGAAATAATAAGAAATATAAAAAAACGGTAACTAAAAAAAAAAAAAATCTAATGTTTTCCACTCACATGACTTTCTCAACATCTCTGCAACAAATTATTGTTAAACAAAAACTTTTGCTTCTATTTACTTCATTCTAATTGAGAAAAATTAGTAGAAATAGTCTTACTTGCTTCTTTGTAAGTAGAAGCGAAATAAGGTAGCACCATATGTTAAAGTAATAACCAAAAGCTGGTTGCTATGTTACTGAAGTTCCTTTGTTTGCATGGACAGGAGTTGACAAATTCTTATATGAGAACAGTATACGTTTTTTAAAGCTGATTCCAATAACAAGGAATATCTAAAAAACGACCAACTCCACGAAAATATGTATATGACATAAATTGTGTGTTTTATCGTGATCTACATTTTTTGTATAGTAAGCTTTTGTCTATCTCTTACTGTTTACCAATTATACAAAAGTCAACAAAAATCATCCAGAATAAAGAGGTATTTAGAGGATATTCCCAAAAAATTCAAGATATACATTATGTAAATATCTTAAATATAATATACTTTAATCAAAATCGTTAGAGCCATTTTTGAAAAAATCCAAATTTTCGAAATTTTTTCCATTTAAGTGTAGTTTGGGGTGGGGGATTTTTTTAATATCTTCGTGTCCATCCTTAGAAGATACCAAGTTGGTATTTAACGGTCTTTTGGTTTTTGAACTATGATGCCCATACACACAAACACCTTCACCAGAAATGTTTCTTTTTTTTGGATTCAGGGGGACCCAAAGCATGTAATTCTGGTGAAATCACAGTATCGAATTTTTGGGTGGAATACAATACCCTCTCTATACACTAGGTACATAGTACGTACAGAGAAAGTAAAAATCTAATGTGTTCCATTCACAACACTTTCTCTAACTGTTCCAATAACAAACTTTCCTTATAAAAGTTTATTCTTCTATCTACATAATCCTAATCGAGAAAAAAATGTGTAGAAATGGTCTTATTACTTGCTTCCTTGTAAGTAGAGTAGAATATACTAGGCTAAAGTGATAGTCAAATGTTGTAAACTATGGGTGTACACTAGGCTAAAGCAACAGTCAAATGTTGTAAACTATGGATGTACACTAGGCTAAAGCAATAGTCAAATGTTATAAACTATTGATGTACACTAGGCTAAAGCAACAGTCAAATGTTATAAACTATGGTTGCTATTTGACTGATTTGAGATTATGTTCACTTCTGCTTTAACGGAATAAAACAAAAGAAATGAAACAAAAGTTGACTTCCCACTGGAAAGTAATTCTTAGTTTAAAATTACAAAATATAACAAGAAATATATTGGAAAGAGTTAGCTCTATAACAACATATATATGACATAAATTGTGTGCTTTAACGAGATCCACATTTTTTGTGTAGTAAGTTTCTGTCTATCTCTTGCGGTTTCCCAAGTCATTCAGAATGAAGAGGTCTTCAGAGGCTTTTCCTAACAAGTTGAAGTTATACATTTCAGTCGCCAGGTAAATATATATTTTGAACGCAAATTTGGCCTTCAGGCGTAAAGCCAGTTGACCATTAGGGAGATCGTAACATAAACACACAAACATACAACACTATATATCCATGCTCAGTAAATATCTTTACGGTATTTTAAACAAAAACATTACTGCTATTTTGAGAAAGTTAAAAAGTTCGAAAATCCTTCCATGTGCTAGGAAGTTTAGGGTGGGTGGTTTTCCCAAAAATCATCTAAAAATACTAAACTTTAAATACCAAGTTAAGTATTTAACGTACTGTTCCTTTTTGCTTTCTTTAAATGCACCAGGTACATAGTGTATAGAGAAGATGTTGCACTCCACCGAAAAATTCGATACCGAGGTTTCACCGCAAATATATGTTTTAGGATCCCCTGTATCCAAAAAACGTATTTTCAAAAATTGGTCCGTGTGCCTGTGAACACGATAATTCAAAAACGAAAAGTCGGTAAAATATCAAATTTGGTATTTAAGTTTATTATCTTCCAGGAATGTGATACGAAGACTTTGAGAAAAATTCCTCAATCCCAAACTATTCTTTACTTGGAAAAAATGTAACCTATGGTACTCCCTTATTTTGCTTCTACTTACAAGGAAGCAAGTAATAAGACTATTTCTGCTATTTTTTTCTTTTCGATTAGCATGAAGTAAATAGAAGCATAAGCTTTTTAATAATAATTTGTTGCGGAGATGTAATAAAAGTCATGTAAATAAACACATTAGATATTTTTTTATTTCCATCATAGTTATATAGCGAGGACGGAATTTCAACGACGTCTTATAGCAACCCATTCTAAAAAGGTGTGACTCACTTTAGCCTAGCGTGTTTGTGTTGCTATTAATGGAAACGTGAAAACTAAGTAATGAACTGTTTTTGAAACAACTATTATTCTAATAAGCTGTATTACACACAAACAGGAATTAACAGAAAGCGTAAAAATAACCACCTAAATGGCAATATTATGTTAATGACGTAATTGGTTTATCGATGTGAAAATGGACGCGGGTATTTCCAATTGACTCAACATAGGCTGTTATTTTAACAAAGGCACACCATTACCAATATTTCATGAAAGTATCCGAGCCCAGGGCTCATAAATTACTCATCTTCTCTCGCTAGTTATGAAGATCGCTGTGCCAATTAGAGTGGGCCATGTACACACGCGAGGTCCCCTTCAGATGTTAACGTGTCATCCATAACCTTCAACACATTCATTTGTTTTAATGGCCTAGATTTCCCACTAACTATTTACACCTTTTTAATTTCCCTACACGCACTATGTACGTAGTGTATAGGGGTGTTGCAATGCATCCAAAAATTCGATAACAAGATTTCAATGGAAATACATGTTATGGGTACTCCTGAATCCAGAAAAAGCATTTCTGGAGAAAGGTCCATGTGTGTGTGTGAGGACAGCATAGCTCAGAAACGAAAGGACCGTTAAATAGCAAACTTGGTATTTAAGTTTCGTATCTTCCAGGGAGGCGACACGAAGATTTTGAGAAAAATTCCCCAATCCCCAACTACCGTTTACATGAAACTTTTTTCGAAAATTTTGATTTTCTGAAAAATGGCTCTAACGATTTTGATTAAAATATCGTATATTAAAGATATTTACCTGACAAATAAAATTTATATTTTGAGTTTTCTGGTAATAGCCCTGAAGAGCTGGATGAATTTTGTTTAATGTTGCATAACTAGTAAACCGTAAGAGATAGACAAAAACTTACTTAACAAAAAATGTAGAGCACATTAAAACACACAATTTATCTTATATACATTTTTTCGTGGAGGTGATCGTTTTTGAGGTATTCCTACTTATATTTTTCTCATACAGGAATTTGTCAACTCCTGTCCATACAAACAAAGGAACTTCAATCACATAGCAACCAACTTTTCACTATCACTTTAACCTTTGGTATACCCTTATTTCTCTTTTACTTGCAAGAAAGCAAGTAATAACACCCTTTCTGCTAATTTTTCTCAATTAGCATGAAGGAAATAGAAGTGTAGGCTTTTTAACAATAATTTGTTGCAGAGATGTGGAGAAAGTCATGTAAATGGAACACCACAGATTTTTATAAGTGGAACATTTACGACGGCTGTTAGGTAAATACCTATCTTTCGAATGAAGACAGAATTTTTCTTCTTATTCTTTTTACTTTGGCTAGCCCCGTATGTACAATGTACATGGTGGATAAGGTAGGTATTATATTCCACCCAAAAATTCGATGTAAAGATTTCACAGGAAATACATAATTTGTGGTCACTTGAGTCCGAGAAAAGGATTTTTAGTAAAAAACTCTGTGTGTATGATTCTGTGGACAGCATAGCTCAGAAACGAAAAATACTTAAAAACTAAACTTGGGATTTATTTTTAGTATCCTCCAAGGATGGGATACGAAGTGTTTCAAGAAAATCCCCCCACCACCAACTACCCTTTATATAGAAAATGCTCCAAAAGCTTCATTTTCTCAATACTGAAAAAAATTTGATGTGTACATTCACATGACTTTTGATCTAAATCTCTGCAACAAAAAAACTAAAGTTTATGCTTCTATTTAATTCATTCTAATCCAGAAAAAATAGCCGAAAGAGTCTTATTACTTGTATCCTTGTAATAGAAGCGATATAAGGGAGTACCGTAGGTTAAAGTGATAGTCAAAAGCTGGTTGCTATGTGACTGAAGTTCCTTTGTTTGTAGGACACGAGTTGACAAATTCCTGTATGAGAGAAGTATAAGTTTTTGAAAGCTGAAACCAAAAACAAGGAATATTTGAAAAACGATCAAATCCACGAAAAATTTATATACCATAAATTGTGTTTTAACGTGCTCTACATTTTCTGCGTGGCAAGTTTTTGTCCATCACTTACGGTTTAGCATTTATGCAAAATTCTGTAAACGTGATTCAGAATAAAGTAGTCTTCAGAGTCTATTCCCAGAAAATTCAAAACAACATTTAATTTTTCTGGTAAACATATTAAATGTACAATATTTTAATGAAACTTTTTAGATCCATTTTTGAGAAAATCAAACTTTTCGAAATTTTTTCCATGTAAAGGTAGTGTCGCATCCTTGGAAGATACCAAACTTAAATACCAAGTGTGGTATTTAACGATCTGCATTTTCTGGATTCAGGGGACCCAAATCATGTACTTCCGGTGAGGTATCTGTATCGCATTTTTGTGTAGAGTATATTACCTTCTCTGTATACTATGTAAATATAGGTTTAGAGAAAGTAAAATTTTTGTCGCATAAAGTTGATGGTTTTAACGAGATCTACATTTTTTGGTGTAAGATTTTGCCTATATCCTATGGTTTACGAATTATCCACAATAAGTGGACAAAATATCTTAAATATGCAGTATTTTAATAAAGATATGAGTCGTTTTTGAGAATATCTTCGTGTTCTATCTTTGGACGATACCGAACTTATATACCAAGTTTGGTACTTAAACTAGTTTTCGAATTTTTTGTCTACACACGCACACATACACACACACACTGACCTTATTATAAAGAAATATTTTTCTGGCTTTAGGGAAACTGAAGCATGCATTTACGGTATCGAATGTTTTGGTGGAATACAATACCTTCTGTATAAGATATAGAGTACGTGTATAAAAAGTAAAAACAGTGCATAATTATATTTATTAATCTTTTAAAAAATAATCTATGACGAATAGCAATATTTCAGTGAAAAATTCAATTATAAGCATTCTTAGTGCCTTGGGAAACAATTTATATCTGTACCATAAGATATACTTGGATTATGGAATAATAACACAAAATTTGGCATATCCAGACAGTTAATTCTGGCAATGCTTTAGAAATTACTTAACAATCTTGTGTATTCCATTCACATGACTTTCTCTACACCTTTATAGCAAACTATTGCTAATAAGCTTATTTTTCTATCTAACTCATGCTAATCGAGATAAGCATTAGCAGAAACGGTCTTATTACTTTGTTCCATTTAAGACTAGGCAAAACCGACAATTAATAGTTTTAAAATGTGATTGCCTTGACTTTCTTAGCAAGTTCCCACATAAGAAGTGTTTTAAACTGAAGCTTATAACAAGGAATACTTAGGAAACGGTCAGCTCCACGAAAAAATGTAAATTGTATGTTTTAATGAGATCTAGCTTTTTGTGTGCTGCGTCTTTATCTATGTTTTACAGTTCACCACTTACGGAAAAGTCATCGAAATTAATCCAGGATAAAGAAGTCTTCAGAATCTATTCCCAGAAAATTCAAGATATACCTTTTATTTGTCATGTAAATATCTTTAATCTACACCAATGTTAAAATAATTACCGCCGCTTTAGAGCAAATCAAAAAGTTTGACTTCCTTTCTATGTAAAGGATACTTGCGTGTGGGGTTGATATTCACGAAAATCTTGGTGTCGCATCCTTGGAAGATACTGACCTAAATACCCAGTTTGGTTTTTAACGGATTTTCCAATTTAAGCTGTCCTGTGCCCAGACACACACACGCTCACACACATATTTTTTTTTTCTAAAAATGCTTTTATCGGACTCAGAGGACTCCAAAGCATATATTCGCGGTAAAATCTCGACATCAAATTTGGGTGAAATAGAATACCTTCTCTATCCGTAAAAATAATGTGAGGAATATCAAAAGTCCAATCAGAAATGGTGCTACACATATTCTAAAGGCTTTGGGAAAATTTTCAGATTTTGGACGTGTTTTTGTAGCAAAAAATATACTTTGAATACGGAATAATAACAGAAAATTTAAATTCAAGAAAAAGGGTTTTAAATTCGACATAGAAAGTATTTTAATCAGAGAAACTCTTTAAAACTGACATCCAAAACATATGCACATTTGCTCTAGGAGATTCAAAAGTTTCAGACATATACTTTAAGGTATAAACAATTTTTAAAAACATTAAAATCTTATTTTTTGTCTCAATAAAGCACAACAGATTAAATTCTAATTGTTTTGAAATACAATATGGAAAGCTCGGATTTAATTACAACAAATGTTCATGGGCCTGAGGGTTTGCAAGTTTGCCTATGCTTTACTACTCATATATTTTATTACCTATTTGTTTAAATTACGAGTAAATAATTGTGAGTTTGAAATATGTCCGCAGGCGAATAGTGATAGATATTTTACAACCATTTAATTTTCCAGTAATTTGACATAAAACATTAGTATTTGGCCACCTGACGTCACAAAAAAGCTCCAGGAAGACTTCGTGAAATCGCTGATATCCGGGGCGTGTTCGGGAATCTCTCCAACCTTATCGACAAGAAACTTGGATAGGTTTCAGATCTTGGAAACCATGTGGTTATAACTACGGCTGTAATTTTGTAATTGAGAAGCAGAAGAATTTGCAGTAGGTGCTTGTTTGTAAAAGAGATGTTATTTCCCAAATTGTTTACTACTATATTTATTTCAAGATGTTAGAATACCTTTTACTTTCTCTAGCTTATATAGAGAATGATCCATTTAACTTGAGACTGTAGAATATCTCCAAAATTAGGTGCTGTAGAAAGAAACGTCTTGAATAAAAGTTGCTTGCCTCTCACCTAGACGGCCCGGGTTCGATTCCAAGCCACCTCATGTGAGATTTGTGGTGAACAAAGCAGCGCAGGGGCGGGTTTTAACATGGTTCTCTGATTTCCCCCGCCGTAACAATCCACCGGTAAACAATCCCCCACCCCAAACTACCCTTTAAATGGAACTTTTTTTGAAAATTTTTATTTTTTAAAAAAGGCCCTAGCAATTTTGATTAAAATATGGCATATAAAAGATATTTACCTGACAAATAAAATGTATATCTAGAATTTTCTGGTAATAATTTCTGAAGACTACTTTATTCTGGATGAATTTTATGGCATTTTGCATAACTGCTCAACCGTAAGAGATGGACAAAAACTTACCACAAAAAAAATGTAGAACACGTTAAAACACACTATTTGTATTATATACATTTTTCTCGTGGAGTTGATCGTGTTTGAGTTATTCGTTCTTTTTGGTTTCAGCTTTGAAAAACATACTTTTTTCATACAGGAATTTGTCAACTCGCGTCCATACAAACAAAAGGAACTTCAGTCACAGAGCAACCCGCTTTGGACTATCACTTTAACCTATGGTACTCCCTTATTTCGGTTCTACTTACAAGGAAGCAAGCAATAAGACTATTTCTGCTATTTTTTTCTCGATTACCATGAAGTAAATAGAAGTATAAGCTTTTCAGCAATATTTTGTAGCAGACATATAGAGAAAGTCATTGTATGGAACACATCATATTTTTACTTTCTCTACACGTACTATGTACATGGTGTATAGAGAAGGTATTGCAATGCACCCAAAAATTCAATACCGTGATTTCACCGGAAATACATGTTTTGCGTCCCACTGAATCAAAAATAAAGCATTCTTAGAAAAATGTCCATGTGTATCTGTCTGTATGTGTCTGTGGGCAGCATAGCTCAAAAATAAAAACTCCATTAAAAATCAAACTTATTTAGGTTTGATGTCGTCCAAGGATACGACACAAACTTTTCAAGAATATCCCCCCTCCCCAACTACCCTTTACATGGAACTTTTTTCAAAAATGTTATTTTCTCAAAACGGGCTCTAACGATTTTGATTAAGATATTTCATATTAAAGATGATTATGTGATAAATAAAATGTGTGTCTTGAATTTTCTGTGAATAGTCTCTGAATCTACTTTATTTTGGATGAATTTTATGGAAGTTTGCATAGCTGCTAAACCGTAAGAGATGGACAAAAACTTACCACACAGAAAATGTAAAGCACCTTAAAACACACAATTTATGTAATATACGCTTTTTTCGTGGAAATGATCGTGTTTTAGATATTCCTTGTTTCTGAAAAACTTATACTTATCTCACACAGGAATTTGTCAACTCTTGTTCATACAAGCAAAGGAACTTCAGTCACAACCAGCTTTTGACTATCACTTTAACTTATGGGACTCCTCCCTTATTTCGCTTCTACTTACAAGGAAACAAGTAATAACGCTACTTTTGCTAATGTTTTTCTCGATTAGCGTGCATTAAATAGAAGCATAAGTTTTTTAATAATATTTTTGCAGAAATGCAGAGAAAGTCATGTGAATGGCACTTATCAAATTGTTTAAACGGGAGCCCATATTTGTTATTTTGATTTCTTATTCCTCACCAAAAAATAAACGACTTTTGTTTACACCATTTTCTTGTACAGGGTTCTTTTACTAGTGTAGACAATTGATTAAACCTTAATGATAGACAGATACACAGAGTATCAGCACTGCGCGGGTATTGTACAGTATTATTTCATAGACATCGTACCTCAGCTAATAAATGTTCAAAATGATGCCCTTCTACCTCAATTCAGTTTCCAACTCCGTGAATAAACGATTGCTGTGTCCATAAAAGCATGTCTCTTCCAATACTGACACAAGCATTTCGTATGCGTGCCTTCATGTTGTATGCATGATCTTTCATTAATTTTTTTTTTTCTTATCCGACGATGAATGAAATTAGTAAACTGAAGCTCAAATGATTTCGGGGTTCATGGAGTTTAAAGTTACTCGACGTTCGTCTTCTCAGGATAAGGGAAACCCCCGAAAAAAACCTTATCCGCATCTCACCCTAAATGAGATTCGAACTCACGACCTTTCGCATGTGAAGCAGACCACCACACTACCCAGGCCGGCTAATGTTTAATTGTCTACAGCAGTAAAAGAGCCCTGCACAAGAAAATGATGTAAACAAACTTTTTTTATTTTTTGATTCGGAATAAGGAAACAAAATAAAAAAAAATCCGATGTGCTCCATAGAAATTATTTTCTCTACATCCCTCTAAGAAATTAGTTTTAATAAATTTATTCTTCTATATATTTAATGCTAAAACATTAACAGAAACGGGCTTGTTACTTAGTTCCTTTATAAGTAGAAGGGATTTAAGGGAATAACTAGGATAAACTGGCAAATGTTTTAAAATGTGTTTGCAATGGGATTGAAATCCGTTTCTTTGCGTGGTCAGGAGCTGACAAGTTCCTGTATGAGAAGTGTTCAAGTAATTTAAAACTGAAATCAGCAACAAGGAATACCTCGAAAACGGCCAACTACACGAAAAAATATATATGATATAAATTGTGTGTTATATTATCAACATTTTTTGTGCAATAAGTTTTTGTCTATCATTTACAGTTTACCAGTTATGCCAAATTTAATAAAACTATCTAGGATAAAGAGGTCTATAGATCCTATTCCCAGAAGATTCAAGATATACATTTTATTTGCCACGTAAATACTTAAATATAGGAGATCTTAACCAAGATCGTTAGAGCTATAAAATCAAAATTTTTGAAATTTTTTACATGTAAAGTACAATTTGGGGTGGGAAGTATTTTTTTTTTTTTGTGCAAATCTTGGTGTCGCATCCTTGAAAGGTACCAAACTTAAATACCAAGTTTGGTATTTAATGTTCTTTTCGATTTTAGCATTGCTGTCCACAGACACACACACACGCCAAAGCGTAAGAAATGGACCAAACCTCACAATAAAAAATATAGATCACGATAAAATACACAATTTCTGAAATATACTTTTTTGTGGAGTTGATCGTTTTTTGAGATATTCCTTCCTATTGCTTTCAGCTTTAAAAAACGTTTACATTTCTTATACAGGAATTTGTCAACTCCTGTCTATACAAATAAAGGAACTTCAGTCACATAGCAACCAGCTTTCGACTATAATACACCTTTATTTCGCTTCTATTTATACGCAGGCAAGTAATAAGACTATTTCTGCTGATTTTTATTGATTATTTTGAAGTAAATACAAGCATACGCTTTTTAGCAATAATTTGTTGCAGAGATGTAGAGTAAGTCATATGAAAGCCGTGTGTTTGCACGCGCGCGCGTATGTGTGTGTCTGTATGTCTGTGGACAGCATACCTGAAAAACGATGCATTTGACATTTAAGTTTGGTATCTTCAAAGGATGCGACACAAAGATTTTCAATAAAATCGCCCCACCCGCAACTACCCTTTACATGGAACTTTTTTCGAAAACTTCTATTTTCTCAAAATTGGCTGCAACTATTTTGATTAAAATATCGCACATTAAAGATACTTACATGCCAAATAATATTTATATATTGAATTTTCTGGGAATAGCCTCTGAAGACTACTTTATTCTGAATTAATTTTATGGATTTTTACATAACTGCTTAAGTGTAAGAGATGGACAAAAAGTTACCAGACAAAAACTTTAGAGCACATTAAAGTACACAATTTATATTATATACATTTTTAGTGGAGTTGATCGTTTGAGAGATATTCCTTGTTATTGGTTTCAGCTTTAAAAAACGTATACTATTCTCATACAGGAATTTTTCAGCTCTTGTATATACAAACAAAGGAACTTCAGATACATAGCAACCAGTTTTTTGACTATCACATATCGGATTTTTTATTTTTATGGAAAATACAGGGCACATTTTTCTGAATTATGAGAAGACACGCTATCCCTACACCACGATGGGGGCACTTCTACCCTCTTTTATTTAATTGATCGCTTTAATAAGAGGTTATTATATTAACTTATCGGCGAGTTAATGTTTCGTTAGTGTAAACAAGAGGGTTTTGATGATTCATGGCCCACTTTGTGAGGCTACACAGAGTAACACTGTCTAAAAGCATTAGGCCACACAGATGGCACCACTGTTCCCTGTTAATTAACAAAAGAATGCCGACAAGAACGTTGACTCCAAGATATCCTAGGGCTGCAGTAGTTATTTTACGGCAGTTCACAAGGAGGTAGCTGTTAATGACACGCCGATATCTGACAGCTGATGAAGAGGTTGTCATGGAGACGGGTGGTCGCTTTCCAAACGGAAAATAAAACAGAAACGAATAACCTGTTCTAAATAGCGATTGCCTGTATCGGCTCCCAATTTACATTTCAGTTCAAATAAAACAAAAAAAAAAGTTTCCTGTCGTTTGTGAAAGGAAGTCGTATATCAGTACGAGTTTCAAAAACACAAGTTTGAAGGTTTCATGTGACACAGCAAAAGGGAGGAAAAAAAACTTTTGGAAGTGGAATGAATACTAAATTGCAGATCTCGTTTTAGTTTTTACCTCTTGGTTACTTCAGCTAATTAGAAGTGAAGGCCGTTCCAAAATAAAATATAACGATTCGCTGAATAGGCGCACTAAGGAAAAACACTGCGCAGAAAATTGTATAACTGCGTAATGAATTAGCAGATACTGTATAATACCTAGGAATCAGAAAGTAAACTGTTGGAAAGAACAAAAACTGGAAGACTCACTCTCTTACCCAATCGGTATAGCAGCTGCCTACAATATGAGGGTCCTGGTTTCGATTCTGGGAGTGAGAATTTGTGAATGTTCCTTATACTTCCCAGAAGTAGAAATGAGTGGTCTTTTTTTTTTTTTTTTTTTTTTTTTGTGTTCAACGCCCGTTTTAACAGGTGCTGACACTGATGATACATAAATGAAGATGGAGTACCGGTGGAATGTGATGGCGGGGGAAACCGGAGGACCCGGAGAAAACCCGCCCCAGCACAAATCTCACATGTGGTCGCTTGGGATCGAACCCGGGCCGTCTAGGTGAGAGGCGAGTGGTCTAACCACTCAGCTACGGCGCGGCCAATGAGAGTGTGAATATATGTGTGGTCTAATATAAAAATTCTGATGTGTTCCACTCACATAAGTTTCTCTACATCTCTGTAACAAATTATTGTTAATAAGCTTATTCTTCCATTTACTTCATACTATTCGAGATACACATTAGCAAAAATTGTCATTGTTACTTGGTTCCTTTTAAGTAGAAGAGAAAATCTAACGTGTTCCATTCACATGATATCCTCTAGCTGTTTTCGGTAAACAAACCTTTTATTCAAAAGATTAACCTATTAGCTAACCATGCTAATCAAGATTAACATAAGCAAAACTAGTCTTATTACTAGCTTCTTTGAAGTAGAAGGGAAAAAAACAAAATGCAAAGAAAAAAGTGCTTGTCTCGTCCGGTCACTGTCGAAAAATGTTGGGTAGTTAAAGGTAGGGAATTTTCTTGAAAATCTTCATATCGCATCCTTGAAAGAATCAAATTTAAATACCAAGTTTGGTATTTAACGGTATTTTCGTTTTTGAGCTATGCTGTACACACACCCACACACAAACAAACATTTTTCTAAGACTGTTTTTTTCGGATTTAGGGGGTCTCAAAACATATTTGAGGTGAAATCTCGGTATCGAATTTTTGGGTGCAATGCAATAACTTTTCTATGTCATATGTACATATGTATTACGTTTAGAGAAAGTAATATAACGATTTGGTGAATAGGAGCAATAAGGAAAACCACTGCGCACAAAATTGTAGAGTATTATAACTAGGGAAAAAGGTAGCAGATACGGTATAATACCTAGGGATCAGAAGTCAACTGTTGGAAAGAACAAAACTGGAAGACTCGCTTCCTTGCTCAGTCGGTATAGCAGTTGCGTGCATTATGAGGGTCCTGGATTCGATTCCGGGAGTGGGAATTTTTCTCTAGCCAAGAATGTTCCTTATGCTTTCCAGAGTCTGGAAGTAGAAATGAGCGTGGTTGTATGTAAAAATCTTATGTGTTCTATTCACATGACTTTCTCTGCATTTGTTTAACAAATTCGTGTTGAAAAGCATATTCTTGTAACTACTTTATGATAATCGAGATCAACATTAGCAAATTGTCTTAATTATTCGCTTCCTTGTAAGTAGAAATAAAATATTGGACTACACTATGCTAAAATGATAGTCAAACCTTTCAAAATAAAATAAAAAAATAAATGAATAAAATTACTTTCTTTACAGCGCCAGGAATTTACAACTTTCCTAGTGAGAAAGGACAGACAGACAGACAAACAGATAGACGGATAGAACTTACAGCCAAACACTATTATATTATGGAGTTTCCGAATCATACAGTGTTAAATTTATACTGAATATCAGTAACTTTTGAACAAGTTATGTACAAGTTCTTGGTATTACACCATAGTGAACGATATACCAGTTGCAGTAAAGGTGTTTAGAGGTTGGTGGTGGACTAAGCAAGTGCAGAATTTGTGCCGAATTTACACTCACATTGTAATTAGCTGTACGGTTCCAAATCCCAGAGCGGCGCGTTACATAGTTTAGCAATCAAATTTCTAACAAACAGTTCACGACCGCTTCTACTCTAATAGAAGTGCTTGTGCTCAAAACTCGATACGAAAATAATACCGTTCCGTTCTGATACTCAGATTCGCTTAGTAAAAAATCTTATGTGTTCCATTCACGTCACTTTCTCTACATCTCTGCAAAAATTATTGTTAAAAAGCTTTCGCTTCTATTTACTTCATGCTAATTGAGAAAAAATTAGCAGCAAAACTTATGTTTTTTGTTGTTGTTTTTTTTTTGTATGGACACGAGTTGACAAATTCCTGTATGAGAAAAGTATAGGTTTTTAAAAGGTAAAACCGAAAACAAGGAATATCTAAAAAAAAACTCCACGAATAAAAACTATATATATATATATATATATAACATAATTTGTGTGTTTTAACGTGCTCTACATTTTTTGTGTGGAAAGTTTTTGTTCATCTCTTACCGTTTAGCAGCTATTCAAAATCCCGTAAAATTCATCAAGAATAAATTAGTCTTCAGAGGCTATTCCCAGAGAATTCAATATATACATTTTATTTGTCACTTAAATATCTTTAATATACGGTATTGTAATCAAAAGCGTTAGAGCCATTTTTAAGAAAATCAAAAATTCGAAAATAGTTCCATGTAAAGGAAGTGGGGGGATTTTTCTCATAGTATGTGTAGAGAAAGTAAAAAGCATTAATGCTTAATATATAAAATATTTTTGTAGTTTTAAGGAGAAACTGATGTGCTAAACGTGTTTTTATTTTCTCTGTACGTATTTTGTACATAGTGTATGCAGTATGAATTATGTTCCACCAAAGAGACCGAGATTTCACTGGATGTATATGTTTAAAGGTCTCCTGAGTCCAAATAAACATTTTTTTTTGAAAAAAGTCCGAGTGTGCGTCTGTCTGAATAAATATTCATGATGTTAATGTCGTACTTTTCCATAAATTCCAGAATTTACTTTCGGATGGGAATTTGATTTTGTTTTTATACCTATCTGTATGTGATGTTTGATTTGGTTTTTCTCTTACTGAAAAAAATCGAGTGTGTCTATGCGTCTGTGATCAGAATAGCTCAAAACGAAAATTCCTTTAGAAACCAAACTTGTATTCAAGAAATACAAAGATTTCCAAGAAAGTCCACCCACCTCAATCTACCCGTTATATGGAAAAGGTTTAGAACATTTTTAATTTATAAAGGATGCCTCTGAAATGTTATTAAAATAGCATATAATAAATATGTCTGTGACAAACATAACATATATCTTGAACTTACTGGGAATGGGCTCTGAAGTCCTTTTTACTTTCTCTATACGCACTATGTACATAGTGTATAGAGAAGGTATTGCACTCCACCCAAAAATTTAATACCGAGATTTCAACGGAAATAAATGTTTTAGGGTCCCCAATAACCAAAAAAAGCATTTTCACAAAAAGGTACATGTGTGTGTGTCCGTGTGTCTATAAACACGATAACTCAAAAACGAAAAGTCAGTAAAACACCAAACTTGGTACTTAAGTTTAGTTTCCTTCAGGGATGCGACACAAAGATTTTGAGAAAAATCTCCCCACCTTAACTACTCTTTACTGGAACTTTTTTCGATTATTTTGATTTTCTCAAAAGTAGCTCTAACAATTTTGATTAAAGTCTTTTATATTAAAGGTAATAAAATGTATACCTTGAATTTTCTGGGAATAGCCTCTGAAGACTACTTAATTCCGGATGAATTTTACGGAATTTTGCATAACTGCTAAACCACAAGAGATGGACGAAACCTTACCACACAAAAAAATGTAGAGCACATTAAAACAATTATGTTATATGCATTTTTTTCGCGGAGTTGATCGTTTTGAGATCTCCTTGTTTTAGGTCCATATAAATACAGGAACTTCAGTCACATAGCAACCAGCTTTTGCATATCACTTTAGCCTATATTACTCCCTTATTTCACTTCTATTTACAAGGAAGCAAGTAATATTTTACTGCTATTTTTTTGCTCAATTAGTATGAAGTAAATAGAATAAGCTTTTTAACAATATTTTATTGCAGAGATGTGGAGCAACTTATATGAATGGAACACATCAGATTGTTTATACTGGATGCAGAATTTGGCAAAACGATTAAACCGTAAGAGATAGACAAAATTTACTACACAAAAAATGTATATCTCTCCAATACTTATGTCATATATATTTTTCTTGTAGAAATGACCATTTTCGAATATTCCTTGTTACTGTTTCAATTTTAAGCTACCTAAGTTTTTCTCCAACTGGACCATGCAAAGGTTTCGAGCCTCAATTGTTTCACATAACGACCGGCCTTAAAATCTATGACTCTTGATTTAGTCTACTATATTTGCATGTTACCTTTTTTTTTTTTTTTTTTTTTTTAATGTCCTTTAACCTGGTTGGTCATATCGGACGATGGATGAAATTGTTGAAATGATGCTCAAATGATCTCGGAGCCCATGGAGCTTAAAGTTACTCGACATTCGTCTTCTCAGGATAATGGAAAACCCGGAAAAAACCTTATCCGAGCAACTCACATTAAGCGAGATTCGAACTCACGACCTTTTGAATGTGAAGCAAACACGCTACCACCACACTACCCAGGCGGGCTGCATTTTCCATCTGTTTACAAAGAAGCAGTAATACGACACTTTCTATTAGGTAATGATAATATTAACGTGATGTAGACAAAGGAATTATGTTTTCTAAGAAAAGTTTGTTTGCTGATCAGCTAGAGAAAGTTATGTGAATGGAACATAAGCAGAATTAGTCTTATTACTAGCTTCCTTGTAAGTAGATGGGAAATAAGAACATTCTCAGGATAGAACGATAGTATCGTCTTTGAAATGTTGGTTGCTATGTGAAACAATTGAAATTCTAATCTCCTTTGATTGCCAGGAATAAACAATCGAGAAACGAGTAGAAAGATGTCTTCCCGTTTGTCAAAAGTGTAAGTGGCTAAAATTGAAACCAACAATCCGGAATATCTCGAAAATAGTTAACTCCACACAAAAGGCATATCCTAACAGAAATTGTGTGTTTTTTTTGTGTACCAAGTTTTTGTATATCGCTTATGGTCTGCCAGCTATACAAAAGTCAGTCAGAATGAAGAGGTCTTCAGAGGCTGTTCCCAGAAAATCCAAGATACACTTTTCGTTTGTCATAAAAATATCTTAAACTTAAAATATTTTAATTAAAATCGTTAGAGCTATTTTTGAGAAAATCAACACTTATATAAAATTCATTAAAATTCATCCGGAATAAAGAGCTCATCAGACCTTATTCTCAGACAATTCGTGATATTTATTTCATTTGTCATATCTTAAATATAATAAATTTTAATCAAAATCGTTAGAGCCACTTTTTAGGAAATCAACATTTTCGAAAATTTTGCGAGTAAAGAACAAACGTTGTGGGGGGATTTTCTTTAAAATCTTCATATCGCATCTTTGGAAGATACTGAACTTAAATATAAATTTTGGGATTTAACGTTGTTTACACTTTTGAGCTATGCTGCCCAGACACACACACATGAATGTTCTTATTTAATAATGTTCTTTTTTGGATTCAGAAGGTCCCAAAACATGTATTTCCAGTGAAATCTCGGTATGGAATTTTTAGATGCAATGCAATACCTTCTCTATATACTATGTGCATAGTACGTGTAGAGAAAGTAAAAATAGTAGCTCTATTTGTATTCAAATAGAGGAGAAAGTAAACTGTTGGTTCATTTAATGAATAAACGGCTATTAATGTATTACTCGGCAGTTTCTTGACCAATATTCAAATGAATGTATTTATAAGTCCGTTTTGTCTGTTGCACCACTAACCTTGAAATAACATACATTTGTTAACGGTGTAGCTGGCTTTAGACAAGTTCCTTACGTCGAGGCGTACCAACCTTAGCCGCACAAAATATAATCACTCAGGTTTAATCTCGGTAATGCGGATGAAAGATAAATTAAGATAATTGTGTGCACCTGGCGTCACTCTTTTGTTTCCTAGTGTTGACTTGGGTCTAGCCTTTGACACCCAGCGGCAACTTGAAACAGTTCTCGATAACATCTTCATTGTCATGTCCAGATACGGACAAGACTTAGGGTTAACGCGCAGTGCTTGTCACAGATGTCTATCTGTGGCATAGACTTGATTCTTGTTCACTTCTCCCCAACTATAAGATTAGAGGCTTAGGGTAAACGAATCAAGAAATTGTCTTATACTTCCTAATGCCGGATTCGAAGTGAAAACACTGTCCTCTTAGGGTAATGCATTTTTAAGGGTACCAATAGGTGAAATTTCTAAATTCTATACTAGGGGCGTACACTAAGTTCTTAGAAAATCCAAGATATTACACACGTAGCATCAAAAAAGTTTGTATTTAGTAACCGTCATCTCTTGTAGATGGCAGTTAAAGTTTCAGCTGTAGGCATTACATGGTTTCGTAGCCATAGGCGATTGAATCAACAATCTTGTGCTTTTTCAGAAACGAGTTTCATGCGGTGATTAAACGCTCTGTTTCAAGCGCTTAACACCTAAAGAGATAAAAACCGAGTTGAGTGAAGTTCATGGCACATCTTCTCCTGCGTTAATAACAATATACAATTGGATAAATGAATTTAAATGTGGCCGTACATCCACAAATAAAGTACCCGTTTCGGACGACCAGTAGAAGCGACCTCCTAAAAATGATTGAAGAAATCCATGTAATTGTTTTGAGTGATCGACGAAGTAGAGGCCACAGACATATCACAAGGTATAGTGTTCTCAATTTTGCACCGAAAATAAAGACTGACAAAGGTTTCGGCAAGAGGAGAATAAAAGCAATCGTTTGATTGGTTCGGAAGCTGGTTTGGCACTCTTCCGTCGCAATCCTGACGAGCTTTTGCATCGATAATTAACTGTGAATGAAATATAGATACACTACTACATTCCAGAGATAAAAGTACAGTGCAAACAGTGACTTTCTAAAGGCGAAACTGTAAGAGGGCTAAGGTGGTGAAAGCTGCAATTTTATGGATGCACGAGAAATCATTTACATTGATTACTTGTAGAAAGGAATAACGATAAATGGAGAGTATTATGCATTGTTATTGCAAAGTTTGAGCGGAAAAATAAAGAAAAACGTCCTCATCTGGCAAAGAAAAACATACTCTTCCAGCAAGAAAATGCAGGGTGAACACTTACGCAGTTTCCATGGCGAAAATAATTGTAGAGTTAGGGTTCGAATTACTAAAACATCCACGGTATTCACCAGAATTGGCCCCAGTGACTTTTATATATCTCCAAACCTGAAAAATCTGTCGCTATATTCTCCGGTTTTCTGTGTGTGGCCAGGATTAAAACAAAAGAGATGTGAAACCAAATATAGTTTTCCGTTTGAGAAGAGTTTTAAGTGTTTTAAAACTGAAACTACAACAAGAGTTGTACGGAAGGGATTCACCCTAAAAATCTGGTGTGTTCCTTTTACATAACTTTCTCTACATCTCTGCAATAAGTTATTTTTAAAAAAGCTTATGCTTCCCTTTGCTTCATACTAATCGAGAAAATATTAGCAGAAATTGTCTTATTACTTGCTTCCTTGTAAGTAGAGGCGAAATAAGGGAATACCATAGGTTAAACTGAAGTCAAAAGCTGGTTGCTATGTGACTGAAGTTTCTTTGTTTGTATGGACAGGAGTTGATAAATACCTGCATGAGAAAAATTTTTCAAAATATGTCAAAACGGGCAACTCCACGAAATAAATTCTGTGGTTTAAAGTGCTCTACAGTTTTTGTGTAGTAAGTTTTTGTCCAACTCTTACGTTTTAGCAGTTACGCAAATTTCCGTAAAATTCATTCAGAATATACATTTTATTTTTGAAGTAAATATCCTTAATATACGATATTTTAATCAAAATCGTTAGACATTTTCTAGAAAACCAAAATTTTCGAAAAAAAGTTCCATGTAAAGGATAGTTGGAGGGTGGAGGGATTTTTCTCAGAATCTTCATGTTGCATCCTTGGAAGATATTAATCTTAAATACTAAGTTTGGAGTTTTACCGACTTCTCATTTTTGAGTTATCGTGTTCACAGACACACGGAAACACACACACACACACACACACACGGACCTTTTTCTGAAAATGATTTTTTGGATACAGGGGACCCTAAAACATATATTTCAAGTGAAATCTCGATATCGAATTTTTGGGTGGAGTGCAATACCTTTTCTATACACTATGTTACATATTACGTATAAAGTATAAAGCTGTATATGATATAAATTATTTGTTTTAATGAGAACTATATATTTTGCAGTAAGTATATCTCTTACGTTTTGGCAGTTATACAAAAGTCATTCAGAAAAAAGAGGTCTTCAGAGCTATTCCCAGAAAATTCTAGATATACATTTTCTTTGTCATGAAACATATGGTATTGTGATAATAATCACTAGAGAAATTTTTGAGAACACTTAAATTTTCCAAAAATATTTCATATAACATGCAGTTGAGGTGAGGAAAGCCTTCGTGCCGGATCCTTCGAAAATAATGAATTTAAATACCAGATGTTATGCAACCCACACATAGACTCGCACGCAGACATGCACACGGACCTTATAAAAATGTTTTTGGATTCAGGGGGATCTTCTAGTGGAATATACTATGTTCTCCACCTACTGTGTACATTGTGCTAACCTCTAGAAAATGTAAAAATTTGGTTGTGGTCTATTCACATGACTTTTCCTATATATTTTGCAACAAAATATTCTTAGAAAACCTTACCCTTCTATTTAAGTTAATTATTTTTCTCTCCAAAAGCTGCGTCTAGACCGGAAATTGCATTGAAGTTTTGCTTTCTCTACACGTACTATATACATAGTGTATACAGAAGGTATTGCAATGCACCCAAAATTCCATATTGAGATTTCACAGGGAATACATGCTTTTGAACCTATGAATCTAAAAAATCTTGTTGAGAAAAAGATCCCTGTGTGAGTCTCTGCGTGTGTGTGTGTGTGTGTGTGTGTGTGCGTGTTTCTGTGAACAGCATAGCTCAAAAACGAAAAGACCGTCAAATACCAAGTTTGGTATCTTCCAAGGATGCCCACGAATATTTTGAGAAAAATCCCCCACCGCAAACAACCCTTTACATGGGCAAAGTTTTAAAATTTTGATTTTCTCAAAAATGAATAACGATTTTGATTAAAATATCGTGTATGAAAAATATTTATATTGTAAATAAAATCCTGAATTTTCTAAGAATAGCCTCTATAGACCTCTTTATTATGAATGAATTTTGTAGAATTTTGTGTAACTGGTAAACCGTAAGAGATAAGCAAAAGCTTACTTTACAAAAAAGAAAGCGGAACTCTTTAAAGCACACACTTTATGTTATATGTTATTTTCGTGCAGTTGACCGTTTTTGAGATATTCCTGGTTATGGGTTTCATCTTTTAAATGCTTGTAGTTTTCTTATACTGGAATTTTTCAACTCCTGTGCATATAAAGAAAGGAAATTCAATCACATAACTACCAGCTTTTAAAAGATTTTCCTATCACTTTATATTGTGGTACTTCTTTATTTCCCTTCTGCTTAAAGGAAGCAAGAAATAAGATCCTTTCTACTCATTTTTTCTCGATTAGCATTAAGTAAATAGATAATAGGCTTTTTACAGTAAAGGTGTAAAGAAAGTCATGCATTTGGAACACATCAGATTTTTCCAGCATATTTTCTGTCTACTTCATGCTAATTGAGATAAACGTTATTAAACAGATTTATTATATCCTTCCTTGTAAGTAGTAGTGAAAAAGGGAATACATTACGCTAAAGTGATAACCAAATATATTAAGAGCTTGTAAACGATGACATAGAAATTCAGTTCTTTCAGCTTTCAGAGATAAAATTAAAGTAAAATGCGAGAACTATACGTGTTTAAACAAATAAAAAAAGTATCTGAAAATTGGTTAACTGATAATATATTTATTTTAACTGTATCTAATTAATCTTTGTGTATTTCGATTTTGTTTCCCTTTCAGATTTACAATCTGTGAAAAGACATCCAGAATAAATGTGTCTTAAAAGAAAATGTTTAGAAAATTCAACACAAACCTTTTATTTCTCATAAATAATACCAAAGTGTTTTCATCTTGTCGATTATTCACGACCGGAGTGAAGCTACGTCCTAAGAGACGAAAACACGAGTTGTATTTGACAAGACAATTCAGCGAAATAGACTATTAATAATTTATAATACGAGGGGCATACTGAATGTCATGAGCAACACTGTTTTACAATCTTAATATTTATTTTGAAGCCAAACCAAATACATCATCATAATCTACAGACTTTCTTTCTCTTTTCGACATAGTCTCCATTGTTTTGCACACATTTTCCACATTGTTCTACAAGTTTGAAAATGGCCTTGTGATAGAACTCCGTTCCAGCTGCCCGCAGACCCTGACGCACTGCTTTCCGAATATCCTCCACGCATCTGCTCCTTCACAGAACCGAAAAGATGGTAGTCGGAGGGTACAAAGTCGGGACTGTAGGGAGGATGTGGAAGAGTTACCCACCCTAATACCCTGATCTTCTCCATAGTGGCACCGGCAGTATGCGGACGCGCATTCTCCTGTTGAAGGATGATCCTCTTTCCAGGGCGTTTATCACGCAAAGCCCGACGGAGCTTCAGAAGTGTCTTGATGTAGTGGGCAGAATTTATGGTTTGTCCAGGTTCAAGAAAGTCAACCAGAATGCAACCTTGTGCATCCCAAAAGACACTTCCTATAACTTTTCCTACAGACTGCACTGTCTTCACTTTCTTCTTCAATGATGAGTTCAAGTGTTGCCATTCCATACTCTGACGTTTCGTTTCTGGCTCATAGTGATGGAACCAGCTCTCATCTCCAGTCACAATACACGTCAAAAATTCATCACCTTCTTTATGAAATCTCTGAAGAAAGTTTTGTGCAATGGTTCTTCTCTGAAGTTTGTGGTCTTCAGTCAATAAACGGGGGACCCAACGGGCACAGACCTTTCGATAACCCAAGCTGTGGATCATTTCTTGCACTGCACTAAGTCCTATTCCAAGTAGCGCAGCAATTTCATTCACAGTGAAACGCCTATCTCCTGTAATGAGCTCATCAACTCTTTCCTTGTTGCGTTCTGTAGAGGCAGTTCGAGGACGCCCGCTACGAGGCGCATTTTGCAGACTCGTGTTTCCATCTTTGAAATGTTTCACCCATCTTCTAACACTGCAGACACCTCCATACGCATGTTGAAGTCTGAGATGAATTTCAGGAGCAGATTTTCCTTCTTTCACAAGGAATTCAATGACAGCACGCTGTCGAAACGAAACATCAATGTCAGCCATTTTCCAAACACCGTCTGTGGTCACATGATAGAAGCTAATGACGTCACAATATGTCAACATGTGGCTTGAAGTCTGTAGATTACGATCCTGCAATTCGTTTCGTTACATTGTTGAAATTTAAATTTTTAAATGGGTTGCTCTTGAATTTCAGTATGCCCCTCGTATATAGGAAGGGAGATTTTATCAGGTTATTAGTTCCCAAATGATAGATGACGAATTCGACCATGTTTATATACCTAATCTTTTTTTCTTTCTCTACACGTATTATGTACTTAGTGTTTAAGAGAAGGTATTGTATTGCAACCTAAAAGTTGGTAAAGAGAGTTCACCGAAAATACATATTTTGGGTCCCCCTGAATCCAAAAGAAGCATTTTTGGAAAGAGGTCTGTTTGTGCGTGTGTGTGTCTGTGTGTCTGTGGACAGCATAGTTCAAAAACGAAAATACCGTTAAATACCAAAACTTGGTATTTAAGTTTGGTGCCTTCCAAGGATGCGACACGAACATTTTCAAGAAAATTCCCCCACCTCCAACTACATTTAAATGTAAATTTTTTTCGAAAGTTTTGATTTTCTCAAAAATGGCTAACGATTTTGATTAAAATATCGTATATTAAAGATATTTATCTGACAAATATTATGTATATCTTGAATTTTCTAGGAATGGCCTCTGAAGACTACTTTATTCTGGATGAATTTTACACAACTGCTAAACCGTAAGAAATGGACAAAAACTTACCCCACACAAAATGTAGAGCACATTAAAACATACAATTTATGTTATATACATTTTTTTGGAGGATTTCATCGTATTTGAGATATTCCTTGTTTTTGGTTTCAGCTTTGAAAAACTTGTATTTTTATCATACAGGAATTTGTGAACCCGTGATCATACAAACAAAGAACCCTCAATCACCTAGTAACCAGCTTTTGACTTCACTTTAACCTATGATACTCCCATATTTCGCTTCTACTTACAAGGAAGCAAGTAATAAAAATATTTTTGCTAATTGTTTCTCTATCAGCATGAAGTATATAGAAGAATAAGCTTATTATTAATAATTTGTTACACAGAAGTAGAGAAAGTCATGTGAATGAAACACATCAGATTTTTTTCTTTCTTTCTTCACTGCCTCCTGAATTAGACAAACGAACGTTTGGTGCGACGTCTCGAAGAAATGAACATCAGCTGCGATAACATGTTTCGACAATATCGCTCGTCATATGACCGCGATTGATTGGAATTGCATTGGCGTTTTAATAGTTGACTTAACTTGTCACAGAAATATATTTATCATGTCTTATTTCAAACAAAATCGTTAGTCATTGTTGGGAAAATAAACATTTTCCAAAAATTCTCCGTTGAAAGGGCAGTTTGGGATTTTCTGTTGAACATTTTAAATGTCATACCCTTGTGATATACTGATCTTAAATAGTTACCAATTTTAATATTTAAGTTATTTCTGTTTTTGGGTTTTCTGTTTATAGATACAGAGTAAACACACACACACACCTTTGTCTAATTTTTGTTTCTTCTCAGAGTATGAAAACGTGAATTTGCGAAAAATCTTGTTAAATAATTACTTTCTCTACACATGCTATGTACATATTTTTATACACCCGAAAATTCGATACTGAGATTTCACGGGAAATACATGTTTTGAGTCCCCCTGATAAAAAACATTTTTGGAAAAAAGTCCTTGTGTGCGATTATGTGTCTGTGGACTGCATAGCTCAAGACCTTTAAATATCACACTTGGTATTTAAGTTTTGTATCGTCCAAGGATACAACAGGAAGCTTTTCAAGAAAATTCCCCTCCCCAAACTACATTTTACATGGATTATTTTTCGAAACTTTTGATTTTCTTAAATATGCCTCTAACGATTTTATTAAAATACTTTATATATAAATTATTTTTATAACAAACGAAATGTATATTTTGAATATTCTGGGCATAGCCTCTGCAGATTTTTTCATTCTGGATGACTTTTGTATAAATGGAAATTCGTACGAGATATACAAAAACTTACTACAAAAAAGTAGTTCATATTAACACACACAATTTGTCGTATACATCTTTGCTTACAGGGTTAACTGTTTTCGAGGTACTCTGAATTATTGGTTTCAATTTATGCCACTTAATTTTTTCTTAAACGGGAAGACATCTTACTTCTCGTTTGTTTTCTCCTGGCAAGCAAAGAGAAATGTAAATGGCGTGTTATTTATGGACACTCTTTAGCTACCGTGGTTCTTAGCGACCCATTCTATACTTTTTTTTTTTTTTTTTTAAATACAGCTCCGGAGTCTGATCGGGACTCCTGCGCTGTACACCCTACTTTTTGTTTACCTAATTTGTTTACTGTGATTACTGAATTTCTGTTTTTTTACTTTTTACACCCACATACACAAACATATAACACCCATGCCTAAGGCGGGACTCGAAACCACGATCCCCTGCGCTGCGAAACACCAAAGCGAGACGCTTTGGCGAGCGCGGCCATGGGGACCGGCATCAGGAAGCTTTTGGGCGTGATTTTGTTCAGAGGCCTTTCTATCAGGCTTTGAAGTTCTTTTACGTGCTGTAAATCTACGACACGGGACTAACGGCTTTGCTTCCCTTTCAAAGGAAGCCATGCTAAGGATTTTTACGCCCGAAAAAATCCATCGTCCTCGCCGGGTTTGAACCTGCCATCTTAGGTATATGAAGTTAGCCATTACACCACGGAAGGCGACACAGCAAAGAGATTGGAATTTCGGTTATTTCGCAGAGGGACCGGCTTTTATAGGACAAGACTATCGCTTCAACATGTGTATTTTCTTATTTTCCCTTCTATTTTCAAGACGGCTAGTAATAAAACTAATTCTGCTTATGTTTATCTTGATTAGATAAATTACTTTTTGATTAAAAGGTTTGCTGAACAGCTAAAGGACATAATGAGAATGGTACACATTACATTTTTGACCCTCTACTTACAAGGAACCAAGAAATTAAGACAATTTCTGCTAATATTTATCTCGATTATCATGAACTAGATAGAAGAATAAGTTTTTTTACTTTCTCTAGGCCCATATATACAATGTACATAGGGATAGAGAAGGTATTGTAATGCGCCCAAAAATTCGATACCGAGATTTCACCGGAAATATACGTTTTGGGGTCCCCTGAGTCCGAAAAAAGAACATTTTTAAAAAAAGGTCCGTGTGTGTGTGTCTGTGTGTGTCTATGGACAGCATAGCCCCAAAACGAAAAGACCGTTAAATACCAAACTTGGTATTTAGGTTTAGAATCTTCCCAAGATGCGACACGAAGATTTTCAAAAAAAAATCCCCCTCCACAAACTACCCTTTACATGGAAAATATTTTGAAAATTTTGATTTTCTTAAAAATTTTGTTTTGCCGAATTTTTCTTAACCGCTAAACCATAACAGATAGAAAAAACTCACTACACAAAAAATGTACATCATGACAAAACGCACAAGTTATGTCCTTTACGTTTTTGTTGTAGAGGTAACCGTTTCCGAGATATTCCTAGTTATTGGTTTCAATTGTGAAATACTTAAACTTTTCTCAGACAGGAAGTGTCCGTTTTTCTTTTGTGCTACTTCTGGTCAAGCAAAGAAGTGATTTGCTATGACAATCGCATAACGATAGCTTTTAAAACATTTGACAATCACTTTAGCATAGCGCATTCCCTTATTCCCTTCTAATTATAAGGAACTAAGTAATAACATTCTGCTAACATTTATCTCGATTAGCACTGTGTACAAAGAATAATAATCTTTTGTAAGAGAGAGCTGCTAGAGAAAGTCAGGTGTGTGTAACACATCAGATTATTTTAATGCAATACAATTTCTGTCCCATTACTGATATGACCACCCTATTGTTCCAGACGTCCAGTGGTTTTGAGGAATAACATCCTCTTTGTTTTTCGAGCAAGTTCGTGACTTCACAAAATGTCGGCCCATTAAAAAAAGAAAGGCAACTTGGGGGAGAAGTTACCGGATAGGATTTAGCCCTGGGCTAATGTGCTCAGTTCTGAGATTGCATAATTTATCGAAAAACGGTTCCCTCGCATTCAAAATTATTACCAAATTATTTATAACGTAATTTGATAAACGCATAACAAAGATTCTGAGCTTCTTCAAAACACATCCGGGGTTTGTTTCCGGGTATAATGAGAAAACTTTCACCTTCTCGTATCTTTTATTATAGGTAATGCTTACCTTTACAGGAGTTCTAATCTACGAGGGCCGTGTTTTTTTCAACCTCCGTTAGGCTATAAATAAAAACAAGATCATAGAAAACAATTCTTGTATTACTAAAAATTTAATACACTTACGGTTACTTTTCAACATAATCACCGAACCTGTGCACAAGCTTTGCAATACTCGCTTCAAAAAATATTTCCACCAATGATTTCAAATGAGTATTGGGTTATTTTGAAGATCTTCATTAGTTTGAAAGTTCTGCCCGCCTAGCCACGTCTTCAGTTCAGGGAAAAGGTGAAAGTCGCTGGGTGCCAGGTCAGGACTGTACGGCGGATGATCGAAAATGTCTCATTGAAATTGTTCAAGGAGCCGATGGGTTGTGCCAACAGTGTGTGGACGAGCGTTGTCATGGATCAACACAATTCCTCAAGTCAGCATTCCTCTTCGTTTGTTTTCAATGGCGCTCCGCAAACGTGTAAAGTACAACGTCAATGCAAATTTTAATTCATTGGTGGCAACTTTTTTCAAAGCGGGTATTGCAAAGCTTGTGCACAGGTACGATAAATGTCTCAATCTTTCCGGTGGTTATGTTGAAATGTAACCATAAGTGTACAAAACTTTTAGTAATAAAATAATTGTTTTCTATGAACTTGTCTTTTATTTATAGCCTATCGGAGGTTGAAAAATAAGTGGCCCTCGTAGAAACAAATGAGATTCTCTAACGCGTACGGATGGTAGTCAGGGGAGGTATTCCTTTACACCCAAGAAGTCGATATACAATTGTGTGTGTGTCTCTAAGCTGTATAATTCAAAATGAAAACTCAAATTTGATATTTATATTTAACTTCAGTATCTTCCAAGAGCAGGGCGGCACCGTGGGTGACTGCTGGTTAGACCTTTTGCGTCCCATCTAACCGGCCCGGGTTTGATCCCAAGCGCCAACAAGTGGGATTTGTAGTGGACGGCGTCTGTGCGGTTTTTCTCGGGTCTTCCGGGTTTCTGTGCTACTCATTCCACCAATCATCACCATCTCGTTTGCATTTCAATATCATCCACTTACTCCTGCTCCTCGGCTATTGGTCGATCACTCGTTCCAGGTTCTCCATTCTGTGGTTTCGTGCGATGGCTCCCTGACAGGCTTCTGACCCCTAGGCATCCTCTTTTAAGTCCTGAATAAGGGGAAGATAGGCCGACTACGATACGAACCAAATCTTCCAAGGATGTGTTCCATTCACAAGACTTTCTCTACATCTCTGTAACAAATTAGTGTTTAAAAGCAAGATTTTCTTATCTACTTTATAATAATCCAGATAAGCAATAGCAGAAATTGTCTTGATTACTTGCTTCCTTGTAAGTAGAAGGAAAATAAGGGAATACATTAGGCTAAAATGATAGTCAAATCTTTTAAAAGCTGGCAGCCATGTGGTTGAAATCCGGTTCTATGCAGGGCCAGGAGTTGAAAAATTCCGTATGTGAAAAGTTTTAAGTATTTTAAAACTGAAACTAGTAGCAAGTATTATCTCAATAATGGTTACCTCCACGAAAAAAACTTATGAAATAAATTGTGTGTTTCAACGAGATCTTCATACTCATGTATTAAGTTTTTACTTTCTCTATACAAACTATGTACATAGTGTATAAAGAAGGTACTGCATTGCACCCAAAAATTCCATACCAAGATTTCATCGGAAATACATGTTTTGAGACTCCCTGAATACAAAAAAAATCATTTTTAGAAAAATGTCCGTGTGTGTGTGTGTGTGTGTGTGTGTGTGTGTCTGTGTGTGTGAGTGTCTGTGTCTGTGGGCAGCATAACTCATAAACGAAAAGACCGTTAAAGCCCAAACTTGGTATTTAAGTTTGGTACCATCCAAAATGCGACACAAAGATTTTCAAGAAAATCCCCCCACCCAAAACTACACTTTAAATGGAAAAATTTTTGAAATTTTTGATTTTCTTAAAAATGGCTCTAATGATTTTGATTAAAATATCCTATTTTAAAGATATTTACCTGACAATAAAATGTATAGCTTGAATTTTCCGGAATGGCCCCTGAAGACTACTTTATTCTAGATGAATTTTACGGAATTGTGCATAGCTGCTAAACCGTAAGAGCTGGGGAAAAATTTACTGCACAGCTATTGTAGCTCATGATAAAACACACAATTTATGTCGTATACATTTTTTTCGTGGAGTTGATCATTTTTAGGATATTCCGGGTTTTTCGTTTTAGCTTTGAAAAACATTCTTTTCTCATACAGGAATTTCCTAACTTCTGTCCACACAAACAAAGGCACTTCAGTTACATAGCAACCAGCTCTTGACTATCACTTTAACCTATGGTACTTCCCTTATTACTATATACATAGTGTGTAGAAAAGGTATTGTAATGCACCCAAAATTTTAATACCGAGATTTCACCGGAAATAAAAGTTTTGGGCCCTCCTGAATCCAAAAAAAAGGATTTTTGGAAAAAAAGCTCCGTGTGTGTCTGGTACGAAAAGTCCGTTAAACATCGAAGTTCGTATATAAGTTCAGTATCTTTCAAGAATGCGGCACGACGATTTTCAAGAAGATCCCTCTACCCCAAACTACCCTTTATATGAAAAAACTTTCGAAAATTTAGATTTTCATCAAAAATGGCTAATCTCTTATATTTATGTTACTTACATGACAAAGAAATAGTGTAAATGTTTATTCACGATGAATTCTGGATGAATTATGCATAACTGTAAACTGTAAGTGTTGGACAAAAACTTGGTGCACGAAAAATATAGATCTGATTAAAATACACGATTTATTTTTATATACATTTTTGTCATAGAGTTGACCATTTCCAAGATATTTCTTGCTATTGGTTTCAATTTTAAAACTTTCTTTTACAGAGAGGAAGTGTCCGTTTTTCTGTTGTTCTACTTTTGTCCCAGCAAAGAAGCGAATTGCAATGGCAGAAATAGACGTATTACTTGCTTCCATGTAAGTGGAAGTGAAATAAGGCAGTACCATATAGGTTAAAGTGATAATCAAAAGATGGTTGCTATGTGACTGATGTTCCTTTGTTTGTATAAAAAGGAGTTGAAAAAATCCTGTGTGAGAATTGTATAATTTTTTAAAGCTGAAACCAAAAATAAGGAATATCTCAAAAACGACGAACTGCATGAAAAAAATGCATATAACATAAATTTTGTGTTTTAATGTGCTCTACATTTTTTATGTTGTAAGTTTTTTCCCTCTTTTACGGTTTTGCAGTTATGCAAAATTCCATAAAAGTCGTCCAGAATAAAGTAGTCTTCAGTGGCTATTCCCAGAAAATTCAAAATGTACATTTTCTTTGTCAGGTAAATATGTTTAATATACGACATTTTAATCAAAATCGTTAGAGCCATTTCTTAGAAAAACAAAATTTTCGAAAAAAGTTCCAAGTAAAGGGTAGTTAGGGCTGGGGAGATTATTCTCAAAATCTTCGTGTCGCATTACTGGAAGATACTAAACTTTAATACTAAGTTTGGTATTTTAACAACTTTTCGTTTTTGAGTTATCGTGTTCGCAGACACACACATACACACACGGACCTTTTTCCAAAAATGCTTTTTTTAGATAAAGGGTACCCTAAAACATATATTTCCGGTGACATCTCGGTATCGAATTTTTCGATGGAGCGCAATACCTTCTCTATACACTACGTACATAGTGCGTATAGAGAAAGTTAAAGGATAATGTTTTGTAATAAGTTTGTTTGTAGGACAGCTAGAGAAAGTAATGTGAGTGTAAAATATAGGATTTTGTCAATGCTTGATGATGCTAAGTCAGAATTCCTATGTTTCTCGTGATTTCATACAAAAAATCGACTCAGTGTATAGAATTGTGGATATCCCTTCAGACTTTTGGATGCATCTTTTGATTTAGAATCATTTGTTATTCAACAGACTGGGAGACCATGTTCTATATTATAAACGAAGTGATGACGTTATATTCCCGAGACATGTGAAAAGCAGCAGTCATCAAGCACCAGAAATACAAATAACAAAATGAAAGCACTTGTCAATGAACAACCTTTTTAAAAACAGCTTGTGGAAAGATATATTCCAGCTTCCCCATGTTGGATAGGCAACTGAAGCACGTAATATGTACTTAGTAATATGTAGCATTAAGTAGGAGATAAACATCAGTTCCATGTCGATTATGCCTAAATATCCTCTCATTAGCTGTTCGAGAACTTGGGGAATTTTTTCCAACATATATTTAAGGTATCATTTGTTATAGTGTAAGCGAATGTTAGTTAATAATGAGGTATATACCGGAGCATTCTGCAGTTCTTGTTCTTCCAGCACAAAACGAAGTGGGGTATACTATAATTTCAAGAGCTTTTAAGACTCATAAGATCAAATACATTCTTATAAAAGTACCGGCTTCAGCAATAATAATGATGATAAATAATAAAAATCTGATGTATTCATTTCACATGATTTTCTCTATATCTCTGCAACATATTATTGTTAAAAAGCTTATGCTTCTATTTACTTTATACTAATCGAGAAACAATCAGCAGAAATAGTCCTATTACTTGCTTCCTTGTAAGTAGAAGCGAAATAATGGAGTACTATTGGTTAAAGTGATAGTCAAAAGTTGGTTGCTATATGACTGAAGTTCCTTCGTTTGTATGGATAGGAGTTGACAATTTCCTGTATGAGAAAAGTAACCAAAAACATGAATATCTAAAAATGATCAGCTCCACGAAAAGAATGTATTTAAGATAAATTGTGTGTTTTAAGGTCCTCTTCAGAAGCTATTCCCAGAAAATTCAAGATGTACATTTTATTTGCAATGTAAATACCTTTAATATACGAAATATTAATTAAAATCATTAGAGACATTTTTGAGAAAATCAAAATTTTCGAAAAAAGTTCCATGTAAAAGGTAGTTTGGGGTGAGAGGATTTTTCTCAAAATCTTCGTGTCGCATCCCTGGAAGATACTCAAATTAAATACCAAGTTTGGTATTTTACCGACTTTTCGTTTTTGAGTTAATGTGTTCAAAGATACACGGACATTTTTCTGAAAATGCTTTTTTTGGAAATATGTGATCCTAAAACATATATTTCCTTAGATATGTGGATATGTAGTACATATAGAGAAAGTAAAACTTATTTCTGCAGAAAAAGGGTATAAGGTTAAGTGTGAATTTGCTCACGGAACTCACTGTATACCATTATTTATAAAACTGAATTATTTTAACCTTGACAACCATGTTTTCTGGACTGTTTAAGCTATGTAATGAGAAATATTAACAATTATTCATTTTATATATAACTGTGCATAATTACAGCACAACAAATTGCTCTAACATTTATATCCATAAACATTTTCGGAGATCAAGAAATTCAGTTCATAAACTTGTTCCACATTTTACAAAAGAATCTCGTTTTCAACCTTTCATAGGACTATAAAATAAATATTGTTATTTAATTCTTTTTATAGCCTTAAGGAGTTAACGACAGCAGTATATTTAATCATTTATGTAACATATTGTAATTTTAGTGTATTGTTTCGACGTTGCTTTAAAATGTTTATTGTTCTGGAAAATAACCTAACTATTCTATTCTAATCTAGTCTGTTATATTTTGTCTGTCTAATCTGTATATCCTATCTAATAATAATAATAATAATGTAATAATATTGATAATATAATAATAATAATAATAACATACATTTTTGACAGCAGTAACAAGATATCGTATATTTAGTATTTTGTTTTTGTAGCCTCACTATCGCTTTTTATATTACTTTCTCCACGCGTACTATGTGCATAGTGTTCAGAGAAGGTATTGCACACCACCCAAACATTCGATACCGAGATTTCACCAGAAATATAAGTTGTAGGTCCCCCTGTATTAAAAAAAAAAAAAAAGCATTTTCAGAAAAAGGTCGCTGTGTGTGTGTCCGTGTGTCTGTGAACACCATAACTGAACAACGAAAAGTCGGTAAAACACCAAACTTGGTATTTAAGTTTAGCATCTTCCAGGGATGCGACACGAAGATTTTGAGAAAAATCCCCTTACCCCCAACTGCCCTTTACATAGCAATTTTTCCGAAATTTAGATTTCCTCCAAAATGGCTCTAACAATTTTGATTAAAATACCATAGGTATATTAAAGATATTTCTTTGTCAAATGAAATATATATCCTGAATTTTCTGGAAACAGCCTCTGAAGACTGCTTTATTCTGAATGAGTTTTACGGAATTTTGCATAACTGGTAAACCGTAAGAGATGGACAAAAGCTTAACACATAAAAAATTTAGAGCGTGTTAAAACACACAATTTGTCGTATATTTTTTTTTTTTTTCTTCGTGGAGTGATAGTTTTTGAGATACTCCTTGTTTTTGGTTTCAGCCTTGAAAAACTTATACTCTTCTCATACAGGAATTTGTCAACTTCTGTCCATACACACAAAGGAACTTCAGTCACATAGCAACCAGCTTTTGATTATCACTATGGTACTCCCTTATTTCGGCTCTACTTACAAGGAAGTAAGTAATAAGACTGTTTCTATTAATTTGTTCTCGATTAGCATGAAGTAAATAGAAGCGTAAGCTTTTTAACAATAATTTGTTCCTGAGATGTAGAGAAAGTCATGTGAATGGAACACATCACATTTTATTTTTACTTTCACTACATATATTATGTACTTGCCTATAGAGGAAGTATTGAAATCCACCAAAAATTAGATAACGTGATTTCATGTTTGAGGTCCCATGAGTCCAAAAATAGCCTTTTTAGAAAAAGGTAAGCGCGCGTTTGTATTTTTTAGAAAATGTTATTTTTCTCAAAAATTGCTCTAACGACTTTGATTAAAATAGAGTATATTGAAGCTATTTACATCATAAAATAAACGTATACCTTGAGTTATCCGGGAATAGCTTCTAAGGACCTGTTTATTCTGGAGGAATTTATGCATAACTGGCAAATCACAACAGAAAGACCAAAACTTACTACACAAAATATGTAGATCTGTTAGATGACGCAATTAATTTCATATTCATTTTTCCCAGAAATTTACTGTTTTCCAGATATTCTTTTTTATTAGTTTCAGTTTTAAAATACTTTAACTTTTCTTCTAATATGGGCACTTGTCAACTACTGAAACGGATTTTGATCCCATAGACACCACATTTTAAAACATTTGACTGTTGGTTTACTCTAGTGTAAGCCCTTATTTCGCTTCTAATTATAAGGAAGCAAGTGATAAGACCGTTTTCGTTAATTTTTATCTAGATTCGTATGAAATAGAACAATAAGCTTACTAAAAACGATTTGTTACAGAGATGTACAGAAGGTCATGTTAGCCAAAATTAGTGTAGAAAAGGTATTTCTTTTCGTACTCTTCAAATCTTTTGATTTTTTAAAATTTGATTATTTAATTATTGAAATGTATTTATTTGCAATTCATATAACTATTTTCTTTAATATGCTTTTGAAAGGGATAATAAAAGTTTGAAACAAATTATTGGAATATCTGATGTGTTCCATTCACATGACTTTCTCTATATCTCTGCAACAAATCATTGTTAAAAAGCTTATTGTTCTATTTACTTAATGCTAATCGAAAAAAAATAGCAGAAATTGTGGTATTACCTGCTTCCTTGTAAGTAGAAGCGAAATAAGGGAGTACCATAGGTTAAAGAGATAGTATGTGAATGAAGCTGCTTTATTTGTACGGACAGGAGTTGACAAAGTCCTGTATGAGAAAAGTTTTTTAAAGCTGAAACCAAAAACAAGGATTATCTAAAAACGATCAACTCCATGGAAAAAGTGTATATAACATAAATGCTGTGCTTTAACGTGCTCTACATATTTTGTGAAGTAAGTTTTTATCTATGTCTTACGGTTTAGCAGTTATGCAAAATTCCATAAATGTCATCCAAAATAATGTAAGCTTCAGAGGCTATTCCCAGATAATTGGAGATATACATTTTATTTTTCAAGAAAATATCTTTAATATACGATATTTTAATCAAACATTTTAGAGCCATTTTGAAAAAATAAAAAATTTTGAAAAACGGTCCTGTAAAGGGTGCGACCTTCGTGTCGCATCCCTGGAAGGTACTAAACTTAAATACCAAGTTTGGTATTTTACCGACTTTTCGTTTTTGAGTTATCGTGTTCACAGACACAAGGACACACGGACGCAATGACATACTCACACTCACACACACACACACACACATGTGGACTTTTTTCCTGAAAATGTTTTTTTATATAGGGGACCCTAAAACATATTTCTGGTGAAATTTCGGTATCTAATTTTTGGGTGAAGTGCAATACCTTCTCTATACTCTATGTACATAGTACGCGTAGAGAAAGTGAAAATGTAATAGTTAATAAAATTGTATTGAAATAGAAAAAAAACACATTTGAAGTTAAACTGGTTACATATATAAATAGGACTAGTATACCTCCTAGATAAATTAAAAATAATACATAAGAACATCAAAATCTTAAAGATGATACTCTATTATTGGACATAAAGAAATTGCTTGTAAAAGTAAAAATAATCCACGAGCGTATTAGAGCGAGTCTTCTAACTTCTCATGAGCAAATAAGAGTCTGATAAGCCACGTGTAATATAGAACGTTTTATCCTATCCTAATGTGGCCGATCCCGGTGACCGCGCTCGCTGAAGCGTCTCGTGGGTTCGAATCCCGCCTTGGGCATGGGTGTCTCTGTGTTTGTAAATGCCGGTCCCCATGGCCACGCTCGCTAAAGCGTCTCGCTTTGGTGCTTCGTGGGCAGGGGATCGTGGGTTCGAGTCCCGCCTTGGGCATGGGTGTTATATGTATATGTTTGTGCAATGTGTATATGTTTGTAAAAGAAACAGTAAACCAGTAATCAGTAAAACCTACGGGGGGAAATGTAAATAGGGATACAGTACCGGAGTCCTGATCAGACTCCGTTACTACTTTAAAAAAAAAAAAAAATGGTAACTGAAATATTCTTATATTTATTATCATTAATATTATTAGAGTCGTAATTACGAGCAATTGAATTTTAGTCGTGACGTAGATAGTGTTTTGTTTGTTTCTGCGCAACCCCGTCGGAATGTACAGCTTCAATTCTAGTTGTTTAAACTGCAACAAATGAATCAATAAACAAATGAAAATGGATATTCCCGAAGAAGTTTCAGATTATGCTAACAACGCTGTACTTATTTTGTTACCTGGTAAGACAAAGGGCTTATATGATGAGGAATTTTCATTATTTAAAGAATGGGGAGCTGCCAAAGGAGTTAAAATAATTTACAATGAAATTTACATTTTTGTTGTTTCCCAGGATATACGAAATATTTACATGAAGTCTATAGATATAATAAAGTATATTTTCTCATTTTTACTTTCTCTATACGTATTATGTATAGTGTATAGAGAAGGTATTGTAATGCTCCTAAAAATTCGATACCGAGATTTCATCGGAAATACATGTTTTGGGTCCCCCTGAATCCAAAAAATACCTTTTTAAGAAAATCCCCCACCCCAGCAACACTTTGCATGGAAAAATTTTCGAAAGATTTGTTTTCTCAAAATAGCTCTAACGATTTCAATTAAAATAAACTTAGTGTATTAAATATATTTACCTGACAAATAAAATGTATATCTTGAATTTTCTGGGAATAGCCTCTGAAGACTACTTTATTCTGGACGAATTTCAAGGAATTTTGAATAACTGGCAAACCGTAAGAGATAGACAAGAACTTAATTATAAGAAAATGTAGAGTTCGTTAAAACACATTTATGTTATATAGGTACATTTTTTAGTTGAGTGGATCGTTTTGGAGATATTCCTTGTTATTGGTTTAGTCACATTGGAACCAGCTTTTGATTAATACTTTAGCCCATGCTACTATCTTATTTCCCTTCTACTTGCATGGAGCAATTAATAAGACTATTTCTGCTAATTTATTTCTCGATTAGCATGAAGTAGAAAGATGCATAAACTTTTTAACAATAATTTGTTGCAGAGATATAGAGAAAGTTATGTGATGGGAACACATCCGATTTTTTCACACTGAACGTTGTAAACTCCTGGCCCCGCATAGAAATGAATTTCATGCACATGACAACCGGTTTTTAAAAGATTTGACTATCGTTTTAGCTATTGTATTACCTAGTTTTCTTTCTACTTACAAGAAAGCAAGTAATTAAAACAATTTCTGCCAATTGGTATTGGATTTTTCACACAAGCCGTGTGTAGGACAGGAGTTGGATAGGTAGAGTCAGACTGAAAAATTCAATGCTTTATCCGCGATTTGAACCACGGATCTCTCGATCTAGCCGGATGCTCTGTCACTGAGCTACCATGGCAACATGACATTGAATTTGTCAACTGACTCGTATGTTTCCCGGTAAATCACAGGTTTTTCTCAAATTATTTTGAGATGACAACCCCAATGGCGGCTTACAATGTTGTAAGTTCTTAAGTTCCAGGATTCATAGTATAGCCAACTATGACGGCATGTTGCCATGGTAGCTCAGTGGCAGATCAACTGGCTAGGGACATCCGTGGTTCAAATCTCGGCTATAGCATTGAATTTTTCAGACTGACTCTACCTATCCAATTTCTGCTAATGTTTAACTTGATTATCATAAAGTAGATAGAAGAGTAAGCGTGTTAACAATAATTTTTTCAGCGATGTGGAGAAAGTCATGTGAATGGAACACATCAAATTGTTGTTGTTTCCCATGTTACTTGAAATGTATGCATGAATTTTATCAAATTTCACAGATGCATCGGTTTTATAGCTTAGAATTGAATAGCTTGTAGAATTGAACTCCCCGTACATACTTCCAGTGAAACACTATTTATATACTTTTGGGTCACGGTATTGCCTTTGGTACGTAATAAAGTAAAGAATACATGTATCTAAAATAATAGTTAAAGTATTCGAAAACAATTCCAGTTGAAGAAGTCAATTCCCAGATGTTCCTGATAAACAAGTGAAGAGGTTTATGGCAATAGGCGTATCGAATTACTCAAGAACCTGAGGCAGCAAACCAGTAGAGTTCAGAGGAATTTCTAAACAAATTATAACGCGTTCAAGCAGCTGCCAGTCAGTCCGTCATTATATCCCTCACCACGGCGCGGCGAGGGATCTCAAATAAAAACAAGGTCAGCACAAGAAATTACTCTCTCAGCAGGGTTAGAGGGGGAGGGCTCACCTACCTAGTTGATAAAACCAGAATTCGTAATGTCTTGTAAGCAGCAGTTTTTTGTGAGGTTAGACTAGACAAACAAGAGTGGCAGCACTGACGCCGCCTGCAGCACTTGACCGACACTTTGTTAAGATGGTTGGCCCACACATGGCTTCCAGCATTCCTCGCTTTTCTGTACCAAGTAGGCAAGTGTAGTGTTCCACACAAACACTCCAGTACAGTCTTTCAAGGAAATATACATTTTTGAAATACTTGATGTAGAACACATATTTGGTAATGTAAGCTAAATTTACAATAGATTTATTAATTACCATGCCAACAAACACTGTAAGTACTTACAGTAAGAGTTTAAGAGGTCATTAATACTTAGTCAGGCCCGAATTTAGTAATTCTGCCCCCCCCCAACTTAGAATACATATATTACTTAAAATTGTACAACATAGAGAACGATTTCACTAGTTTGGATACTTAAGTAAGAGTGGCAAACACCATAAGTGAGTTTATTAAAATTTAAGTAGAAACATTTTAATAGAAAGAACTTACACTAAAGAGGCATCACCCCATATTAGATGTCAAAACGTATAAAGTTTAAATAACAGGAGGCTTCCTCCTTGCCCTATCATTTGTTTATGAGTTCGTCATAGTCCATTTTCTCTGTTAAGTCATATTTAAGGACACCAAGATAATTAAGACGATCCTTCACTTGTGATTATTTATGCTTCTTAGAGCAGAAAATGATCTCTCAGTTGAGCAGTTGGAAGCAGGAATGCTCAAGTATATTTGCAGCTTTCCAGTAATTTTGCCGCCCCCTGTTTACAGTACAATTAGGAAATGGCGTAACACTGAAGACATGTGCTACTTCAGGTAAAGAGTCTATTGCATAATTCATTAACAAAAGAGTGTATAAGAAGGCTTTGTCCATATAATTTAGATGTAGGCTTTCATTTGTTCACATCGAGAATTCTTTTCTTCTTAATGTTCAATAGAATATTGAAAAACAATTTTGATTTATTTGTCTACTTTTTTTTACAGTTGTTTCAAGTATTTCCAAAAGTAATTGGCTAACCATGATCTGTCAGTTACTTATCAGATCTCGTATTCCCAATATACATTCCCGACCTGATAAGTATAACTTACAGTTATTAGTACGCAATATACTCCCTCAATGAAAAAACATGTGAATTGTTCCATGTAAATGACTGTCTCTACATATTGTCACACCCCACACTAAATCAAGGGGACCCGCTTGGCTGCTGAGAGGTAAAACTAGACAAAATATATTTTTTACTATGGGTGGACACAGGGGGGGGGGGGGCACCCTCATATGCAAAATCCTATACAATAGGGAAAACCTAATTCAGAAAAGGATGACGATGGGTAAACTATGCTACTAAATTAAAAGAAATCATATGTAAATCAAATAGCACTTTATAACATTACCTGGGTTCCTTCAGGGCACGAGGCCAAACTTGGTGTCCCAGTTGCACACGTTACCTCCTATAGCTTTAGCCTACAAAAGAGAGCAATTGCCACGCTTACCGTAGCTTTAATAACTGTCAATGTCGCCAACATTCTGATAATTATAAATTACAATGCTACCACATCCTGTGCACACAGCCAGGATGTGACAATATTCTGCAACAAAAATTCTTACAAAAGCTTATTTTTACCTTTTCTCAAACGCACTATGCATATGGTAGGTAGGAAAGGTATTGTATTCCATCCAAAAGTTCGTTACAGAGATTCGACTGGAAATACATTTATTTGAACTCATAGGAATCCAAAATAGCATTTATAGAAATAGGTCGTTATTATAAAATGTATTATGTTATAACTATACAGTGTGTTTCAAAACGACACCAAACGAAGATGTGCACCTTGTTGGTCATACCGTACGTGATACATGGATATCATTTTCAGCTATAAATTCGGCACACAAAAACTGCCATAAAATCATCTTGGATTAGACAGTCGTACAAAACCAAATGGCACGTGCCTGGCCCACTCCAAGAGAGACGCCGGTTGATAGCGAAGGTCCCAGTCGCGAGGTGTAAGCGTGATTTGATAGACACGCCGGTGCGGCACAGGTCACCTTAGTAGTGGAAAACACAACATAGCATACGAGTTTTGTTATGTGTTTCGTATAGCACGTTCTGATATATGACAACCGTTTGTCATAAAAATATCTTAAACATAAGATATTCTAATTATCGTTAGAGCCATTTTTGAGAAAACGAAAACTTTCGAAAAATTGTCTAAGGAAAGGGTAGTTGAGGGCGGGAAAGCCTTTCAAAAATCTTTGTGTCGCTTCCTTGAAAGGTAATAAACTTAACTACCAAGTTTGGAGTTTCACGGTATTTTAGTGTTTGAGCTGTGCAGTCCTCAGATACACACACGGACCTTTTTATAAAATTCCATTTTTGGGGGTCAGGGGGAGGGCTCAAGTAAAATAATCGGTGTGATGGCACGTTTGGATGCTGAAGGGGGCTACATTTGAGTGCAGATCCATGGATTTTGTTCTTTTATAATGTAAAACAAGTTTATTTGAAAAATATTAATAATTTTACAATATAAAACACTTATAATTATCTTATTTTTATTGCGGAAGGTTAGTTTAATACGAAATTAGAAAGATAGTCCACTAAAAATACTAAAACCTGTAATTAATTATCTATATTGAATAAGTGAAGAGTTTAATACACGTGTAGTAACCACAATAGCGTATATTTATAATGTTAATGAGTAGAGAAGACCGTGTGAATATTGTTTAATGAAAGCAGGTATGTCATAACGTTGTTCGCAACTCCTCCCAACATGGCGAACCTAATCAACATAGACTCAGGTTGCTTTTTTTTGTTTTTGTTTTACTACAATATAAATGTATGCTACGGCAGGTATTTTTAATTTGGTGCTATCCATCATCATCACCATAGCGGGAAGCGTAACATCGGAATGTTGGCAGTGAATGTCATGGAAATTTATGCGTACCCTCGCAGCCTTTGGGTGGCGTCTGAATGTCCTTGAGGTGAGATGCAGGTTTACAAATGCCTTGAGTTGATCGTGTCCGTGACAAATCAGAAATTGCCCCCACTTCATACATCATAACTCAATCAGTAATTGCGTCTGGTACTTGTAACACCAGATTCAGATCAAGATACTGGATTCATAAACAGTACATTTCTGTTTATCTGATGCTTTCGCTGAGCGGTGGCGTCGCAGCTAAGTGGTTAGACCAACCGTCGCCAGTGAACTGTGGGTTCTTAACACCACCACCTCCTTGACGCATTTATAAGGGAGAGTAAATTACATTAAGCAGGGACAAATATACATTTAAAATGTCCAGGAAAAATATTGTGAAACACGTAAAAACCTGTACAAGCAGGGACAAATATGCATTTAAAATGTCCAGGAAGAAATATTGAGAAACACGTAAAAAACTGTACAAACGGAATTTAATAAGGAGTGCATGTGCCCAGTACACAAATTGACAAGTAACCCAGCTAGATATGTACCGTTACTGGAGAGACTCGACTAAAGGGGATGACAGGTACGGACGCGACAAAAGGGAAAGCAACGGATTTCTTGTTGGTCGAAAGAAGCGACTTAACTTGCTATGGGAGACACGCTGAGTTAAGACGTACTATTTGATTCAGTGGTAGAAACGAAGGGGCTATTTATGGCCGTTATAGAAACAGTGTTAATTAATGCACCATAATAAGTGTTACAAGTAATAAGGGTTGGTAGCGTAAAGAGTAGCTGAAAGGGGAGAACTTTGGAGGGATACGTATGTGTTCGACGGCAGAAAAGATTAGATTAGATTAGAAACCATTCTGTAGGTTTGTTTAGGCCAGGAAGCCACTGCACTTGTCAAGGGATATACATGTATACAGATGTTTATATACTTCGAAAAGGGAAGGAAAAAAAAATAGGCGAATTATGCGGGGATCAGAAAGACTGGACGCATATTTTGGCAGATTGCGTGCAGATGGAGGATGCTAGAAAAAAATTATTGCCGGAAGTATTTTTAGCTCCAAAGAGACTAAGGACAGTATTCTGGGATTTGATTCTAAACAACCAAAACTGGCCAAGTCTGGGCACATACTTAATGGCAGTTCGTGCACTAAGAGATAAAATATTTGTGTAAATATTGTGTAGATTTATTTGGTGTGTGACCAATATATATGTATGTAGCTTCTATGCAGTCTGTACATACGTGCCAGAAAAAGTAAACAAGTTCTACAAAAGAAGATTAAAATAATCTCATGATTCTGTCCACACACTTCTTCTGTAACCAGTCCTCCAATGTAAACAGGGGTTTATAACCCCTGCCCTTCTCTTGCAGTATTATGAATAAAAGAAAAGGGCTACGTATATAGAAGGAATATTTAAGCCCAATACGCTTAAGGGTGGCTGATGTAAGTGGAAGGAGGGTGTGAAATGTGGCCTGGGGTGCTCTACGAGTAATGAAGGGTTGTTTGCTGAAGATGGGGTGCTGGCAGCCACAACAGGTAATGCTAATTACTGCAGCACATGATCCTGCACACAAATCCCTCCACCTGGATTATATAAGATGCTCGTGGTCTCCTATAGATTGCTTTACCAACGTACAGCTTCTCAGCACTTCAGAATGGGACATAAATAATAAAATAAACAGTTCTATTAAAGCTTATTCTTCAATCTGATCATGCTAATCAAGATAAACTTCAGCAGGAGTCGTTAAATCACTTAGTTCCGTAAAATAGTAGAGAAATGAAGGAATAGACCAGGATAAAGCGATATTTAAATCAATTAAGAGCCGATCGTCCTTAAACAAAACAATGAATCAACTTCGGTTTTGTTGGATAGTCAGGAGTAAATGGGAAAGAAAGAAAAAATCTGATGTGTTCCATTCACATGACTTTCTTTATATCTCTGTAACGAATTAATATTAATAAGCTTATTCTTTTATTTATTTCATGCTAATCGAGAAAAATTAGCAGAATAGTCTTATTTCTTGCTTTATTGTAAGTAGAAACGAAAAAAGGGAGTAGCATAGGTTAAAGTGAAAGCCAAAAGCTGGTTACTATGGGACTGATGGACACGAGTTGGCAAATTCCTGTATGAAAAAAATATAAGTTTTTCAAAGCTGAAACGAAAAACAACGAATATCTCAAAAATGATCAACTCGACGAAAAAATGTATATAACATAAATTGTGTGTTTTAACGTGCTCTACATTTTTGTGTGTTACGTTTTTGTCCATCTAGTAGATATGCAAAATTCATCCGCAATGAAGTAGTCTTTAGAGGATATTCCCCGAAAAGTCAAGATATGCAATTTATTTGTTAGGTAAATATCTTTAATATATGATATTTTAATCAAAATCATTAGAGCCAGTTTTTAGAAAACTAAAATGTTCGAAAAAAGTTCCATGTAAAGGGTAGTTGAGAGTGGGGGGATTTTCTTGAAAATCTTAATGTCGCATCCTTGGAAGATATCAATCCTAAATACCAAGTTTGGTTTTTAACGAACTTTTCGATTTTGAGCTATGCTGCCTACACACACACACACACACAAACACACATATACACACAGACACATACAAACAGATAGACAGAGAGACAGAGACATACACTTGCACATTTTTCTAAAAATGCTCTTTTTTGATTCAGGTCTCAAAACATGTATTTCCAGTGAAATCTCGGTATCGAATTTGTGGGTGAACACCTTCTCTATACACTATGTACATAGCACATATAGAGAAAGTAAAAATTTTATGTGTTCCATTCACATGGCTTTCTCTACATCTCTGCAACAAATTATTAGAAACTTTTTAGAACACTTCTGTTGTTTTTATACACAACCTGAATCACATGGAACATTCTGAAAGTATGAGAAAAACACTATTTAATGAATAATAGAAACTCATGTATTGTACGATATTTAATGGGTGTAGAGTGAAGAATAAACTGCCTCCGTGGTCAGCGAGCTCACTTCTCAGTTGGAGATCTCGGGTTTGATTCCCGGCTGCGGCGGGAAATTCTTCTTATCCAGAAATATTCCCTATTCACCACAGAGTGGAAATATGCACGAGAGTGAATATGTGTGTGTTTGGGAAAAACAAAGCGATATAAACGAATGTAAAAGATCTACAGACAACGGATTGTTACTAAAGCAAAGATGTTAGAAGGGGCTATATGCACTAGTATCCAGAAGTTAAGCCTAATTAAATATTTTATTTCCAAACTACTCACGTGTACAAACATTAATCATAATGCAATATGTTGTTAGCAAGCACCCCACATGATCTGGAATGTAATAGTGAGAAATAGCAGATAATTTTGACCTCGTGACACCTTTCCACGTAAGCACAAAATCTGGCAATCATTTTCTGTATGAAAATAATGATGCTCAGCATCTGGTGACCCCTCAATGCTATAAAGACCTCGCTGTGCCGTGGCATGCTCTCTATAAGGTAGTCCAAGTCCTCTACAGGCAGCAGTTCCCATTCCTCACGGAGAGCACGTCGGTGGTCTGGAAGTGTCCTGGTGGGGCTGGCGGAATGCAACTCGTCTTCCTAATGCATCCCAGGCATGCTCTGTAGGGTTCATATCCAGGGGCATCGCTGGCCAGTCCATGCGCTGGATATCTTCCCTCTCAAGATAGCCGCACTACGTGGATGATAAAGATGAAGTGTGAACCAACTGCACCTCTGAAAATTGGCACATGTGCTTCCAGCACCTCTGGGCATTCACAGTATCACCGTCGAAGGTGGAAATGTGTAATGTACGTACACTGAACATTATGCCTGCCCACCACCAAATGGGCGTGTTCCCACGATGTCGGTGGCATAAAACCGGGTTCCACGTTCTCTCCAGATTATTGAGCCACGAGAATCATTGTTCAAACTGAATTTGGACTCATCTGTAAACAGCACGCTCCTTCATTTATTCAAGGTCCAATGTTGACGTTGCTGGCTCTATTTTAAACGAGAAGTATGTGTATGGGGCTCTCACTGCTGGACCATTACATAGAAGCCGACTTCCCTGAGCTTCCGGTATACAATTTGTCTCGAAACTCGAACGCCTCAAGCTCGGAAGACAGTTGTCTCGCGGCCACCTCCGATGTCGTCGTGCTCTTATGGTCAAATATCGGTCCTGTTATGACCCGTGGGTGACCATGTACAGGGATCAAATGTTTCTTGGAGCTATCACCAAAGCCTGAAAATGATATTTTGTGGAACATTCAGGGCCCAATAGACGGTGGTTTGTGTCTGACCTGCCTCTAGACGTCTGATGATTCTACCCTTAAAAATCTGATGTGTTCCATTCACATAGCTTTTTCTATATCACTGCAACAAATTACTCTATTTACTTCATCTAATGGAACAAAAATTAGCAGAAATAGTCTTATTACTTGCTTCCTTGTTAGTAGAGGCGAAATAAGGGGGTACCATAGGTTAAAGTGATAGTCAAAAGCTGGTTGCTCTGCGACTGAAGTTCCTTTGTTTGTATGGACACCAGTTCACAAAGTCCTGTATGAGAAAAGTATAAGTCTTTATAGCTGAAAAAAAAAACAAGGAATCTCAAAAACAATCAAATCCACGAAAAAATATATATAACATAAATTGTGTGTTTTAAAGTGCTCTACATTTGTTGTATGGTAAGTTTTTGTCCATCTCTTACGGTTTAGCAGTTATGCAAAATTCCGTAAAATTGACCAAGAATAAAGCAGTCTTCAGAGGCTATTCCCAGAAAATTCAAAATATACATTTTATTTGTCATGTAAATGTCTTTAGTATACAATATTTTAATCAAAATTGTTAGAGTCATTTTTTAGAAAATCAAAATTTTCGAAAAAAGGTCCATTTAAAGGGTTGTTTGGGTTGGGGGATTTTTCTCAAAATCTTCGTGTCGCATCCCTGGAAGATACTAAACTTAAGTACTAAATTTGGTATTTTATCGACTTTTCGTTTTTGAGTTATCGTGTTCATAGGCACACGGACACACACACATGGACCTTTTTCTGAAAATAACTTTTGTGGAAACAGGGGACCCTAAAATATATATTTCCGGTGAAATCTCGGTATTGACTTTTTAGTGGAGTGCAATACCTTCTCTATACACTATATACATAGCACGTATAGAGAAAGTAAAAATAGGACGTGTTTTACTCACATGACTTTCTCTAGCTGTTGGACAAACAACTTTCCTTACAAAAGATTATTCGTTTATCTACGACATAATCAGGGTAAACATAACAGAACCTGCCTTGTTACTTGCTTTCTTGTAAGTAGAACGGACATAAGGGAATACACAATACTAAATTGTTAATGATATATTTTAAAAGTTTGCATGGCCTGCTATAAAACAAGAAAGATAACTCAAAGCGTCACTTCCTGTTTGAGAAAAAGTTAAAGTAATTTAAAATTAGAACCAATAACAAGAAATACCTTAAAAACGATCAGCTCTACATAAAAACCAATATGATATGAAGACTTTAAGGAGATATACAATTTTTGTGGAGTAAGTTTTTGTCTATCTCTTACGGGTTAACCGTTATTCTAAACTCATCTAATAAACGGGTCTTCAGGAGCTATCTCAAGAAAATTAAAAATATAAATTTAAATTTGTGATGTATCTTTAATATCCTGTATTTAAATAAAAATCATTAGCCATTTTTTAGAAAATCAACATTTTCGAAGATTTTCCTTCTAAAAGGTAGTTTGGGGTGGGGAAATGTTCCTCAAAATATTCGTGTCGCATCCTTGGTTGATAATAAACTTATATACCAATTTTGGTATTTAACTATACGTTTTTGAGCTGTGCTGCCCATAGACGCATACACACTGACAGACAGACACACTCACGGATTTTTTTACAATGCTTTTTAGAATTCAGGGTGTCTCAAAACATGTATTTCGATGTAAATATATCATATTTATAGGTGGAATAAGTACTTCTAGTATACAGTATGTGTAGAGTACGTGTAGAGAAAGTAGACCTTCTTTTTTTTTTGATACAGGAACCTTAAAAGGAGGTTTTCCGGTGAAATCTCAATATCAAACTTTTAGTGGAGTTCAATATATTATATATATATATATATATATATATATATATATATATATATATATATATATATATAATCTTTAAATGGTTGTAGAGCCAAAAGTAAGGGGGCACAACCGGTACCGTGGTCAAGTAGTTAGACTATTCGCCTGTCATCTAGACGGCCCGGGTTCGATTCCAAGCGACCGCATATGAGATTTCTGGTGGAAAAAGCGGTGCAGGAGTTCTCCGGTTTCCGCCGCCATTACATTCCACCTATGCTCCATCTTTATTCCATATATCATTAGCGTCATCGACCGCGGTACTATGTAGTACAAGAGGGCGTTAAACACTAAAAAGGGGGGGCAAGGCTAAATATTGATTCATTATAAAATCGAAAAGCTTCTTGTAACAATTTCCATAAAAATGAATTTTCTCTTTTTTTTGTAATTGTACGTATTCAAAATAGAACGTCCAGTATCTCTTAAAGGTGCAAAAGCAGGTAGTATTTCATATCAGAGAGTCTATAGAGTGATAGTTTTGATTTCTCACTGCAGATAATGAAAACCCTCATTTTGTGCAAATATTGAAGATCGCCGTGGGCCAGAGACTACAAAAGTGGCGCCCAACGTGGACCCTCAACAAGATAATAACAGCGTTAAATTGTTGATAGTCCTTCCTTGAGGTGCTATAATAACCCACACTTTTTTTTTTACCAAACCTGTCTTAAAATCCTTGTTTCTTCACGGCTTTCATGATTACAAAGTATCTTCAAGACGTAAAATACTTCAGTCTTGTTAAACTTTATGAATAACCCGAGGACTTGACTTCAAAGTGCTTTATTACGTCAGCCCTAGGCTGTATTAATTATTAAAAGGTGAAACCTGACCAGTTTTTTACTTGCACCTTTCCTCAATTCAATGAAATGCTCTTCAAAGAAAAAGCAACGCAAGTTGTGTGTTGTAGAATACAGAGAGGCGAATATAAAAAAAAATCTGATTTGATTCATTCACAACACTTGCTCTATATCGCTATAACAAATTACTGTTCAACTGCTTATTATTCTATCTAATTAATGATAACATTAGCAGATATTGTCTTTATCATTTCCTTACAAGTGGAAGGTGAATAAAGAAATACACTAGACTAAAACAATAGTGAAATATTTTAAAAGCTGGTTGCCACGTGGTTGAAATCCGTTTCTATGCATGACCAGGAGTTTACAAATTTCCGTGTGAGAAAAATTTAAGTATTTTAAATCTGAAACAAATAACATGGAATATCTCTGAAATTGTCAACTTCACAAAAAAGCGTATATGACATAAATTATGTGTTTTGACAAGATATACATTTCTTGTCTAGTAAATCTTTGCCCATCTCTTACGGTTTACTAGTTATGCAAAATCCAGCAAAATTTATCCAGAATAATAAGAACGCTGTTCCCAGAAAATTGAATGTATAATTTTATTTTTTTATTAAATACCTTAATATGCAATATTTTAATCAAAATTAATTATGCCATCTTTGAGAAAATCAAAAAGTTCGCAATTTTTTTTCATGTAAAGAGCAGATTGGGGTAGGTTGACTTTTCTCAAAATATAATGTCCCATCCTTGGAAGATACTAAACTTACGTACTAAGTTAGTTAATTTATTGACTTTTAGTTTTTGAGTTATTGTGTTCGACACATGGACACACGGACCTTTTTCTAAAAATCTTATGTGTTCCATTCACATGACTTTCTCTACATCTCTGCAACAAATTGTTATTAAAAAATTTATGCTTCTAATTCATTCATGCTAATCCAGAAACAATTAGCAGAAATAGTCTTATTACATGCTTCCTTGTAAGTAGAAGCGAAATAAGGGAGTACCATAGGTTAAAGTGATAGTCAAAAGCTGGTTGCTATGTGACTGAGGTTCCTTTGTTTGTATAGACAGGAGTTGACATATGCCTGTATGAGAAAAGTATAAGTCTTTCACAGCGGAAGCCAAAAACAAGGAATATCTCAAAAAGTATCAACTCCACAAAAAATATATAATATAAATTGTGTGTTTTAATGTGCTCTACATTTTTTGTGTGGTAAGTTTTTGTCCATCTCTTACGGTTTAGCAGTTATGCAAAAGTCCATAAAATTCATCCAGAATAAAATAATCTTTAGAGGCTATTCCCAGAATAGTCAAGACATACATTTTATTTGGCTAGTAAATATCTTAGATATAAAATAATTTAATCAAAGTCGTTAGTCATTTTTAAGAAAATCAAAATTTTCAATTTTTTTTCCATATAAAGGGTAGTTTAGAGTGGGGGATTTTCTTGAAAATCTTCGCGTCGCATCGTTGGAAGATACCAAGCTTAAATACAAAGTTTGGTTTTTAACGCTTATTTCGTTTTTGAGCTATGCTGCCCACAGACACAGACACACACACACACACACACACACACACACAAACACACACTCACAGGATATTTTTCTCAAAATGTTTTTTTGGATCCAGGGGATCCTAAAACCTGTATTTCCGGTGAAATCTCGGTATGGAATTTTTGACGTAATGCCTTCTTTATACACTATGTACATAGTACGTGTAGAGAAAGTAAAAATCGTTATCTTGTAAACGAGTACCCAATCCTAAGACTTCAAATCTTACAGTAGCAAGGAACCTATCAAGTTTTTGTATGGAAAAATTCCCACTGGGGCCTTTTGGGGCACAAGGAAGGCCAAAGGCAGGACAGAGCAGGGAACCTCAAGTTGTTGTACCTACGCCACATGAGGGGCGCCCTCGGGAGGGAGAAGTTAGTTTTGAGGATACACCGGACGACAGGAACAAGGTACGACGGCACAGCAAGATTAGGGTTCCTACTGTTTCCAGATTGAAGCACCCCGACAGTGGGATAGGTAAACTGGGGTCTCCCGCCCCACATAGGATCCAACGCTCCCGCCAGGAGCGGTATCCCGGCAAACTAGGTGGACGGATGTATTTACTCTGAAGACCAAACTTGGTATTTAAGTTCATTATCATCAAGAATGCGACAGGAAGATTTTGAGAAAAATCCCCCAACTCCAAACTATACTTTACATGGAAAAAGTTTCGAAAATTTGGAATTTTTTTCAAAATGGCTCTAACGATTTTGATTAAAATATGATACATTTAAGATATTTGCAAGACAAATAAAATGTATATCTTTAATTTTCTGGGAATAGCCTCTAAAGTTATCTTTATTTAAATTAATTTTGCTAAATTTTGAGTAACTGTTAAACCGTAAGAGATAGACAAAATCTTACTACACAAAAAATGTAGATCTTCTTAAATTTACATCATATACGATTTTTTTTTTTTTTTTTTGGAGTTAACCATTTCTGAGATCATTGTTGTTATTTGCTTCAGATTGAAAATGCTTAAACTTAGGTGGACGCATATATTTACTCAGAGTAACCTATATCCCTGCCACGCCGCACTGAGCACCAATCCCATCGTTACCAACCCCGAAAGAAGTCAACGGAATGAAGGATGAAGAAAGTGACAATGGAAACGACATGAAGGGACAGCAAATTCGAGCGATGAAGGAAACTTAGCCAGAATTCGCCTTGCGACCCGGGAAATCTATGAATAAACCCATGGGTCAGGTAGACCGCTAACGGGAACTCAACCCGCGACATCTCGAATGCGCGCCATAGAACAAACTGATAGAGATGCAAGCCAAACTCAAATTTTATTGAAGCTACGAATATAAAAGCTTATTCGGACACGCTGAATTTTTCAAAAAAAAATTGTTTATACTAAAAACCCTAAACTTAAATCTCGGTAACCAAATTTTGGGTAACATGCAAAGCTTCTCTACCTGCTATGTACATAACACGTTAGAGAAAGTAAAATCAGTAACATTATTTTTCAAGTCAAATAAAATAAAACATTCTAAACTTGTATGCACTTATTAAAAATAAAATTTGAATACGTTTGTTGGTACATATGTATTAATGATTTTATTTTATATATATTTGCCTATGTTGTTCTATACCTAGTTCTATTTATATGAATTAATATTTAATTTTTTTATTATGTTATAATATATATTTAATTACGACTAACAAAACAACTGAATATCGAAAGGGATGTAAAAATGGCAAAGAATTGAACAATTCCAACCATTACAATGGATATCTCCAAAATGACTTACGCCACAAAAAAGTCACTAAACCAATTTTATAATTTAAAGACCTCCACGATTTGTCTGCCTGACCCTAAAACATTTGACATTCGATGGCGTGAGTTGTAGAATTAAGGTTCGAATTACTGCAGTATTCATCGTACTTACCAAATTTGGCGCCCAGTGACATTTTTTTTTATTTCAAAAATTGAAAAAGATACCCGATTCACGTTAGATTGACGTCTAACAAAGAAGGCATCTCCCAAGCACCACTTTATTTTAAGAACCTTCCGAAATTCTACTTTTTGAAAGACAAGTGTATCGAGCTAAAAGGAGATTATGTTGAAAATTAAAAAAATCTTATGTGTTCGCATTTACCAGACTTTCTCTACTTCTCTGCGACACATTATTGTTAAAAAATGTCTTATTTCTTGCGTCCTTGTAAGTAGAAGCGAAACAAGGGAGTACCATAGGTTAAAGAGATAGTCAAAAGCCGGTTGCTATGTGACTGATGTTCCTTTGTTTGTATGGACAAGAGTTGAAAAATTCCTGTATGAGAAAAGTATATATTTTTCATAGGTGAAACCAAAAACAAGGAATATCTCTAAAACAATCAACTCCACGAAAAAAATGTATATAACATAAATTGTGTGTTTTAAAGTGCTCTACATTTCTTGTGTGGTAAGTTTTTGTCCATCTCTTACGCTTTACAAATTATGCAAAATTCCGTAAAATTGACCGAACATAAAGTAATCTTCAGTAGTCTTTTCCCAAAAAATTCAAAATATAAATTTTATTTGTCAGGAAAATATTTTTAATATATGGTATTTTAATCAAAATCGTTAGAACCATTTTGAAGAAAATCAAAATTTCGAAAAAACTTCTATGTAAAGGGTAGCTTAGGGTGGGGGAATTTTTCTCAAAAGCTTCGTGTGGCATCCCTGGAAGATACTAAACATAAATATTAAGTTTGGTATTTTACCGACTTTTCGTTTTTGAGTTATCGTGTTCACAGAAACACGGAACTACGGACACACTGACACACAGAGATACACACACATGGACCTTTTTCTGAGAATACCTTTTTTTTCGGTACTGGGGACCCTAAAACATATATTTCCGGTGAAATCTCGGTATCGAATTTTTTGGTGAAGTGTAATACTTTCTCTATACACTATGTACGTAGCACGTATAGAGAAAGTAAAAAGAATCTATCAAAAATAATTTAAAATAAGAACTGAAGCTTTCCTGGCGACGTGTTAATTCAAGATCTTCTCGGGCTTCTAGCCAGGTAAAAACTTGGCTTGACACCAACGTTCAGTTCACCCTGAAGACGAGGAAGATGCACTTCTTCGAAACGTTGGTGTCAAGCCAAGTTTTTACCTGGCTAGAAGCCCGAGAAGATTTTGAAAAAATAATTTGTTTTTCCATCTTTTTCTAAGGAAGTGTTGAACGTTCCTAGTAGTTTTTAGGGGCTATATAAATATAAACGACAGTGAGTGGAGAAAGTTATGTGATTGTAACACATTAGATGTTTGTTTCTCTGATAAAATTTAGGTCAACCTTCTCTTGTTATGAAGATATACAGACGATTTTAATTTTAAATTTTTCGCTCTACGAGCAACCCAACTGGGAAATTTATGTTGCACCATTCAATTATGTATTGTAAGCAGCCCATAAGGGGCACTTGAAAGCCCCCCCCGCCGCCCCTAAGTCTACCAAACAACCACTATCTGAAACCAGATACATGTATTCAAGTTGCAGCCCTCTTCGTGTGGGGGCGAAGCACTAACCCTTTTTTGTGAAAGATGGAGTAATTTTAAAAAGTTAAGAGATAAGTCAAGACTCCAGAGTGGCTCACAATCCCATGGGAAAACGTGTAGCCCTGCACTTAACTTTCTGTGTGGGGGGGATGCATGTTTAGTCTGCAGGTTGGGCCTAAGTTTACACCTGGCCTGGAAACTTGGCCTACGTCAGAGCTGAACTTAGGATCATATCACAAATGTTGGTTTTTACTTTCTCTACACGTACTATGCACATATTGTATACAGAAGGTATTACATTCCATCCAAAAATTCGATACCGAGATTTCACCGGAAATACACGTTTTGGGTCCTCCTGAATCCAAAATAAGCACTTCTGAAAAACGGTCAGTGTGTGTGTGTGTGTGTGCGTGTGTGTGTGTGCGCGTCTGTAGGCAGCATAGCTCAAAAACGAAAAGTCCTTTAAATACCAAACTTGGTATTTAAGTTCACTATCTTCCAAGAAGCGACACAAATATTTTCAAGAAAATTCCACCAAACCCAACTACCTTTTACATGGACAAATCTTCGAAACTTTTGATTTTTCCAAAAATGGCTCTAACGATTTTGATTAAAATATCGTATATTAAAGATATTTACCCGACAAATAAAATGTATATTTTGAATTTTCTGGGAATAGGCTCTGAAGACTACTTTATTCTGGATGAATTTTACGGAATTTTGTATAACTGGTAGACCGTAAGAGATAGACCAGAACTTACACTACAAAAATATAGGGCAGATTAAAACACACAATTTATGTTATATACATTTTTTTCGTGGAGTTGATCGTTTTTCAAATATTCCTTGTCTTTGGTTTCAGCTTTGAAAAACTTATAGTTTTCTCATACAGGAATTTGTCAACTCCTGTCCATACAAACACAGGAACTTCAGTCACATAGCAACCAGCTTTTGACTATCACTTTCACCTATGGTACTCCCTTATTTTCCTTCTACTTACAAGGAAACAAGTAATAAGACCCTGTCTGTTAATTTATTCTCAATCACCATGAATTAAATAGAAGTATAAGCTTTATAAAAATAATTTGTTGCAGAAATGTAGAAAAATTCGTGTGAATGTAACACATCAGATTTGTTTTAGCTGTACTTATCCCCCCTTCTCTATTGTCAGCCTTTTCACATCTGTCTTGCCTTAAGTACAAACTTACCTAAATCGTCCACGTTTAAAAAGCTCACGATATGCACACTTTATCCGCTTATTGTTCGCTACTGCGTGACATGAGGTAGGAGATACAGTACAGGGAAAGCACAAGAAACTTAAAACGGTGATCGATCCCTAGACCTCCAGAATGAGAGCCTCACGCGCTACCGCAGAGCCACCATTCTCGTTAGGTCCAGACTCATTTGGAACGCTGCATTTTTAACTGAACCTTGCCAAACAGTATCGTCATTTTAAAACGTCCAAAAATGAAATTCGACATTATATAAACTGGGCAAGTACGATTTAATATTCTTCTTTTGCACAAAACTTAAATACAAAGTTCGATATTTAAACGTATTTTCGTTTTTGATTCTATGCTGTTCGCAGACTACACATACAGACACACACACACACGGATATTTTTCTAGAAATGTTTCTTTTTGGATTCAGTGACCCTCAAAACATATATTCCCTTTGAAATCTTTGTATCGAATTTTTGGGTGCATAGTACGAGAAGAGAAAGCAACAATACAATGTGATTGTACTAAACAATCACGAAAAAGAAACAAACAAATATTTGAAATATTTGGAATATATTGTATCCCAAAACGTAGGAACAGACCAAGATATAGATAACAAAATAAACAAAGAAAAATGTTTTCTCGCACTTGAGTACATTATGAGATTCATGGAATATTATAAGATATTAAGATTAGAATTTTTAAATTAAATGTATTATCTGTATTTTTGTATGTATGTGAAATCTGGTAAACGACACAGGAAACAACAAAAAGATTGCAAGTTTTATCAATTTCTAAAACATATACCGTGAATCTGGTGCCCAAAAATCATTAGTAACACTACATTTTTTTGTGGCAATTTAACGTCCTTTAATCTGCTTGGTCATATCGGACGATGAAAGAAATTAGTGAAATGATGCTCAAATGAATTCGCGGTCCATGGAGCTTAAAGTTACTCTGCATTCGTCTTCTCAGGATAAGGGAATACCCCGAAAAAAACCTTATCCGGGTAACTCACCCTAAGAAAGATTCGAACTTATGACCTTTTGAATGTGAGGCAGACGCGCTACCACCACACTACCCAGGCGGGCTAACACTCCATTATGGGAAATATCAAAACAGTTACCAATTGATAGAGAAATAAAGAAGCGTAAATGGACAAGGAATGGATATATACAGAGATACAATCGTGGAAATATATCTAGACAGGCATTGGAGTGGAATCTACAGGGAGAAAGAAGGATTGGAAGACCGAGCGTAACTTGGAGAAGAACAGTTGAAGCGGAATAGAAAGAAATGAATAGATGATGGAATAAGTTTTGGCAAGTAATAGAGTTCCATGGTGAAGATTTGTTGCGGCCCTATGTTCTATCTAGAAATTAAAGGAAATCATCATAAGGCATTCCTGATGGTTGAAAAATGATATCTAAATTTACCTATCGGCCAGGGAAACCAAGGAAAACCTAAGGTTAATTGGCGGATAAAGTTGATCGATCCCTAGACCTCTAGAATGAGAGCCTCACGCGCTACCGCAGAGCCATCATTCTCGGTAGTTCTAGAGTCATTGGGAACACTGCACTTTTAACTGGAACTTTGCCAAAGCAGTATCGTTATTTTAAAACGTCCAAAAATGCAATTCGACATTATATAAATTGGGCAAGTACGATTCCAAGTTTTTCTTTTGCACAACTTCTGAGGGATATGAAGTTAAAAACAAAACAAAAGCAGAGAAGTAATCTCACGGAGTAAATAAAGAAATGCAACTTCTTGGCAAATCCTCTGTGTCGATGTATTTAAAGCTGCCCTTGCCTCACCATACGAGGTTAATGTGGAACGCCGTGGAAGCAGAAAAGAGAACCCCTTATCATCATTTGCAGTTACATTATTTCTGGCGGCGTTGCTCACACATTTCCGAAACAAATCTGCGAGATAATGGCGGCCATGAAAAGAATAGCCTCATATATCCTACAGGCTATCATGTTTATCCCAATTCCACCTTTTTGCATCCTTTCCTCCGAGTAATTTTCTTCCCTCTTCCCTCAAATCCAGAGAAATTGTTTTATCCTCCTCTCCTACTTTCTTCGTTTAATGTTACACGTTGGTATTTTATTTCTCTGCTCTGTTTTACACCATTTCTGCATTTACAGCAAGATGTTATAATGAGACTGAGGAGAGAAAATTCAAGCAACTTCTTTACGCATTATAACTTCATACATTCCCTTCTCGTTTCCTCTACTTCGTATAATAAGTAGAGGAAGTGTTGATTCCACCAAAAATATGATACCAGATTCAACATAAACATACGTATTGGGTTCTCTTATGTTTTACGTTATACGAGGCACATCCAGAAAGTGACAGGCAATTTGGTATAACTAAATAGTAACAATATCAACTTAAAACTTTATTTGCAAAGTTACAGTACCTTACTCTATTACTTCCTCTACACGTACTATGTAAATAGTGTACAGAGAAGGTATTGCATTGCACTCAAAAATTCGATACCGAGATTTCATTGGAAATGCTTTGGGTCCCCCTAAATCCAAAAAAATTCTGATGTGTTCCATTCACATGACTTTCTCTACAACTCTGGAACAAATAATTGTTAAAAAGCTTATGTTTTTTTTACTTCATGCTAATCGAGAAAAATTAGCATGAAATGGTCTTATTACTTGTTTCCTTGTAAGTAGAAGGGAAATAAGGGAGGACCATAGGTTAAAGTGATAGTCAAAAATAGTTGTTATATGACTGAAGTTTTGTTTGTTTGTATGGACACGAGTTGACAAATTCCCATATGAGAAAAAGCATGTTTTTTATACCTGAAACCAATAACAAGGAATATTTAAAAAAAACATCCAATCCACAAAAAAAAAAAAAATTATATAACATAAATTGTGTGTTTTAATGAGCTCTAAATTTTCTGTTAAGTAAGTATTTGTCTATCTCTTACGGTTTGCCAGTTATACAAAATACCAGAAAATTTGTCCAGAATAAACATGTTTTCAGAGGCTATTTTCAGAAAATTCTAGATATACATTTTAATTGTCAGGTAAATATCCTTAATATATGATATTCTAATCAAAATAGTTAGTCAAATTTACTTTACCTATAAGCACTATGTACAAAGTGTATAGAGAAGGTATTGCATTGCACCCAAAATTTAGATACCGAGATTTCACCGGAACTACATGTTTTGAGTCCTGAATCCAAAAAAGCATTTTTAGAAAAATGACCGTGTATGTGTCTGCGTGTCTGTATGTGTGTGCAGCATAGCTCACAAACGAAAAGACCGTTAAATACCAAACTTGGTATCTTCCAAGGAAGCGACACAAAGCTTTTGAAGAAAATCCTCCCACCCCAAAATTTTCGAAAATGTTGATTCTCTCAAAAATGGCTGTAACGATTTTGATTAAAATCTGCTATATTTAAGATGTTCACATGCCAAGTAATATGTATATCTTGAATTTTCTGAGAATAGCCTCTAAAGACATCTTTATTCTGGATGATTTTTATTGGAGTCTTCATAACTGGTGAATTGTAAGATAGACAAAAACTTACTACCCAAAAATGCAGATCACGATAAAACACACAATTTAGGTCATATACAGTTTATTCGTGGAGCTGGTCGTTTTTGAGATATTCCTTGTTATTGGTTTAAGCTTAGAAACACGTACACTTTTCTCATACAGGAATTTGTCAGCTCCTGTACATACAAAGGACTTCATTCACATACAACTTTTGACTATCACTTTAACCTATTGTACTCCCTTATTGCAGAGATATAGAGAAAGTCACGTGAATGTAGAACATCAAATTTGTTTTAATTCATCAACAAATGTGTTATAAATAAATGCCATCTTATCAGTTAAATTATTAATCAGGAGCCTAATCTAACCCTCTGCACATCGCTCCCCCACCACTCAAGCACGTGAAGTGTGCGCGGCTCATTGTGACATGTGACGTGGACACAAGCCCAAGCGAGATAGAGTGAGTAACCACATAAGAGATCTGCCTTGCCTTAAATACTGATCCTGGGTGACGCCAACTTTCGCGCCATAAAATGCAACAGTATCTCTTATTGATTTTTAGTTAGCATCACCTCACAAGCTATGAGAATAAATTGTCTGTTTCTCCAATTCCCTGTGCTACTTAGAAGACAAGTCACTATTCCTGTGTCACTCCTTTCTATGTCTGTTCTTTTCTATCTTACATTCTTTAGCTTAAACCCTGAGCTCACTAGCAGGTGATGGTTGATGGACTGTTACCTGTAATTCAGCTAGCTCGCCTTGCGTTAGTTACCTAAGTTAAAACAACTTGCATGTATGCCTATTTCTACGATTAAATATTCACAATTATTTCACATTGCTTTCTATAAGCTTATAATATTATGTAGAATCTCTCTTTTTATATATATGTTGTGAGCATGTGGTAAGTGCTCCTACAATTTGATATTTTCTGAATACTCCTCATATATTTGAAAGCGTTTTGTAGCTCTGAGTTGTTAAACGGCCGCCTTACTATAAATCAGTTGAAGCTGGCCATGGTCAGGGAATAAAACAAACATGGCAGTATAATGCAAAGCGCTAACAGCGCACATCTCGAACGGCTATTGTTTTAATAGGAAGCCTGGAGATATTATCTTCATTGGCGACAGATTCCGGGGGCGGCTTTCTTGGAAGAAGGGATTTTTTTTAATGAAGGCCGGAGAGCAGAAGTTAACAAAGAGCTTGTTTAAAAGGAAGGGGCGGGGGTGGGGGAGGCGCAGAACTTTGTAAAGTACTCGGGGGATGCATAAAAAACGAGGCATCAGTGGCGAATCTCAAGTTAACAGAGAGCTACAGAAGTGAAACTTCCATTTATTTAAAAAAAAGTCTGATATCTTACATTCACATGGCTTTCTCGACCTATGCTGTAGCAAACTATTCTTACGAAAGCTTATTCTTGTATTTAATTCATATTAATGTAGATAAAAATTGGCAGATATTATTTTATTACATACAGGATGGACAACTTAACTTGCGCCTGTAGAATATCTCCAAAACTACGTGTTTTAGAAACAAACGTCTTGAATAAAAGTTGATTGATATAATGAGGGAAAGTAAGTATTATTTGTTGTGTTTTAGTTGGAGAATGTTTGGATGGTAAAATGAGGGTCAAGGTACGTTTTGTACATGGGAACCAACGTTTTTACTTTCTCTAGCCTCGTATGTACAATGCACATAGGGATAGAGAAGTATTGTATTGCACCCAAAAATTCGGTGTCGAGATTTCACCGAAAATAGATGTTTCAGGATCCCCTGAATAAAAAAAGAAAGCATTTTCTTGTGTGTGTGTGGACAGCATAACTCAAAAATGAAAACAAGGTTAAATACTAAGCTTGGATTTAAGTTTGGTATCTTCCAAACTTTGGTATCTTCATGAAAATCCCTCCACCATTAAATACCCTTTACATGGAAAAATTTCAAAAATGTTGTTTTTCTTAAAAATGACTCTTTAACGATTTTGATTAAAATGCCACATATTAAAGTCATATCTATCACAAATACAATGTATATATTGACGTTTTTGGGAATAGCTTGTCAAGACCAGTTTATTCTGGATGAATTTTGCTTAATTTGGTATAACTAGTAAAACCGAAAGAGATAGATAAAAACTTACTCTGCAATAAATGTAGATCTTCTTAAAATACACACGTTATGTCATACACATATTTTTCGTGGAGCTTACCGTTTTCGAGGTATTCCTTGTTATAATTCCAAATGTGAAGTACTTTTACTTTTCTCAGACGGAAGTGTCCATTTTTCTTTTTTAGCATTTGACTATCACTTTAGCGCAGTGCATTCCCTTAGTGCCATTCTACATATAATAACTCCATGGCACGACAGCTTACGGGGAACCTTGGCCTACCGCCCGGCCGCTGCGTCCCCCATCTCGGTCCACTACAGACGTCAAGGATGGGGTGCAGTATTGGAGGGTGAGACGTGGTCAGCGCCTCGTGTCCCTCCCGGCCGGTTAATGCGGTCCTCACGACCTGGAGCCGCTACTTCTCCATCAAGTAGCTCCTCAATTGGCCCCCCAGGGACCTTACGAGGCTGAGTGCACCCCGGGCCAGGTCTCCCAGCGGGGGAAAAATCCCCACGCCGGTACTGGGGATCGAACCCAGGTCTCCCGCTTGGTAAGCAGCTGCGCTACCACCGCGCTAAGGAGACGACCATTCTACATATAAGGAACTACATAATAAAATTCTGCTAATGTTTATCATGATTAGCATGGTGTTGAAACAAGAATTATCTTTTTAAGAAGTTTGTTTTTAGAGTAGCTAGAGAAAGTCATGTGAGTGTAACGCATCAGAATTTTTATTTTGTTTCCATATTCCTCATAAAAATAAACCACTTTTGTTTAAACCATTCTCTTGTCCTGCGATGTTCTCTAGACAACATGAAGGCGCGCATACGAAATGATTATACCAGTATAGGAAGGCACATGCCGCATTGAAGTATAAGGACATTTTAAACATTTATTACACTAAGGTACGATGTTTATGTTATAATACTATACAATACCCGTGCAGAGGTGATCCTCTGTGCATCTGCCTTTCAGCGATGTTTGTCTACACCAGTAAAATAACTTTTATTCAAGATGTTTCTTTCTAAAACACTTAGTTTGGAGATATTCTATATCTCAAGTTAATGGTCCATTCTGTATTTTCTTATGAGTTCAAGGGAAATAATGGAATTTACAATACTAAAGTGATAGTCGAATCTTTTAGGAGCTAATCTCTTTATGGTAACGTTGGAATTCTGCTCATTTTTACATGATCGGGGAAGACTATTTTTCACTTGAGGTACATATAACTCTTGCAAACTTTAAACTAAAAACAAAGGAGATCTCGGAAATAGTTAACTCCATAAAAATTGTATATGAAATATTGGTGTGCTTTAACACGATCTTAATTTGGTTTGTAATTAGATAATAGCTATCTCTTAAGGTTCACTAGCTATACAAAAATCATAGAGGTATAAGATTTCAGAGGTTATGCAGAAAAAGTTCAACTTTGGCATTTTATTTGACATAGAAATATCTTTAATATGTGTATTTTAATCAACATATTTACAGATATTTTGTGAAAATCAAAATTTTCCAAAAGTGTTTCATATAACCGTGGTGGTTTGAGGAAGAGAATTTTCCTGAAAATATTCCTGTCACATCTTTGAAAGTTACTGAAGATATGTTATATGTTTATTATTTAACCGACCTTTCATTTTTGGGTTTTGCAGTTCACGGATACACACAAATACAGACGTATGCACACGTTTTTCTGAAGGGCGTTTTACTTTCTCTAGCAAGTATGTACTAGTATAAACAATATTTGGAAAAGGGGTAACGAAAACAGATATAACGTCATACAAAAAGTAAAAAAAGATAAAAAAACAACTACGCGATATAAACAGGCAGAGAATAGAATTTGAGTGTAGGAAAAAACAGTCATTGGAACTACAAAAATTAAATAAAAATGGGGTGGGGTAAAGAAACACATAATATAGAATTGGGTTTGACTTAGGTTGGGAGAGTGGAAAGCTCGTAAAGTATTTGACGATGCTGGTGGGAAGATTTCCCCATTATGCGGGAATCAGGAAGACTGGAGCCATATTTTGACAGATTGCGTGTACACGGAGGATGTTAGGAAACATGAATGCCGGAAGTATTTTTAGCTTCAAACAGACGGAGAACAGCATACTGGGACTTGATTCTGAACAAACAAACCTGGCCAAGCCTGGGAAAATACTTAATGGAAGTACGTGCAGTAACAGATAAAATATTTGTGTTAACATTGTACAAACATATTTGGTATATTAGTTATCTGTATGTGTGAATGTGTGGTGTAGTAAGTGTGCGTGTACGTGTGTGTGTCTGGGGGGGGGGGCAGCATAGCTCAAAAACCAAAAGACAGTTAAATACCAGCCTTGCTATTTAAGTTTGATATATCAAGAAAATTCCCCCACCCCTTAGATGGAAAAAAATTTCGAAAATTTATATTTTCTCAAAAATCTTCTTGTCTTCTCCTTGGTAAATACTGAACTTAAATACTAATTTTGATATTTCACGAACTTTTCGTTTTTGAGCAATGCTGTCCACAAACACATACACGAACCTTTTTCTAAAAGTCTGATGTGCTGCACTCACATGACTTTCTCTAGATGCTCTAAAAACTTCTTATAAAAGATTATTGTTCTTTCTACACAATGCTAACTGAAATAAACATTAGCAGAATGCTCTTATTACATAGTTCCTTATAAGTAGATGGGAAGTGATGGTCAAATGTTTTAAAAGTCATCGTTATGCAATTGTTATTGCATATCGCCTCTTTGCTTGACCAGGAGTAGAACAAAAGTAAAATGGGCACTTCCTGTGTGAGAAAAGATTAAATACTTCACAATTGAAATCAATAACAAGCAATATCTTGGAAACAGCTACCTCCACAACAGAAACGTAAAGGATATAAAGTTTGTGCTTTACCGTGATCTACATTTTTTGTGTAATGAGTTTTTGTCTATCTCTTACGGTTTAGTAGTTAAGCAAAATTCATCCAGAATAAAGAGGTCTTCAGAGGCTCTTCCCAGAAAGTTCGAGATATACATTTAATTTCGGATATAAATAGCTTTAATGTTCGAGCTTTCATTTTTAAGAAAATCAAAGTTTTCGAACATTTTTCCATGTAAAATGTGGTATGTGGTGGAGGGATTTTTTTTTTGAAAATCTTAATGTCACATTATTGGAAGGTACTTAACCTAAATGCCAAGTTTTGTATTTAACGATCCTTTCGTTTTGGGGCTATGCTGTCCACAGACACACAGACACACCCACGGACATTTTTTAAAAATGTTTTTTTCGGACTCAGGGGACCCCAAAACATATATTTGCGGTGAAATCTCGACATTGAATTTTTGGGTGTATTACAATACCTTCTCTATCCCTATGTACATTGTACATATGGGGCTAGAGAAAGTAAAACATTTTTTTTTCGGACTCAATGGTTTCAAAACATAAATTTATGGTTAAACCTCGACATCGAATTGATCTACATGCTAGAGAAAGTAAAAGCTGAATGTTGAGATGGTAAGATGCATTGTAATCCGCCACTGCACGCTCTCTCAGGGTGAGAAGCATTTTCTCCCTTGTCACGGTTCTTTAGAATGTGAGCCAGATAACATCAAACCTGTCGAAGAATTCCCATATCATCCGCAACACCTCCTTCAGATGAAGGAATCATGAGAGAGGATGCATCCAAATTTCCTTCTGACATAAAACTTTTAGCATCTGTCAGCTTTAACTTAATTTACTGTCGTGTTCAGCGTGAAGCAAAGTATTACCTTATGTTTACATACAGCATCCTCAAAACTTGCATGCTGTTACATATTTTATCACGTATACAATACAACATTATTAGTAGACATGCTTTCTTGCAAGAGTTTCACATCAGGAAATTTGTTTCAGGTAGATAGTGTGTGAAAGAAGAACATAGTAAACTCTTGATTATCTGGCTAATGTCAGCATAAGCAACAGGAGTAATCGTGAAACTCTGATACAATGCTTTTGAGGTACAACATACATATGTAAATAGGAAAATTATGTTTTTAAAAATGTAAGGTAATATGTAAGTTAATCATTCTGAACACATATTTGGTGATCTAAACTAAATTTGCAATTCATTATTAATTGCCATACCAACAAACACTGTTAGTATTTACAGTAAGAGTTTGAGAGGTCATTAATACTTACAGTACAATTAGGAAATGACGTAACACTCAAGACATCTGCTACTTCAAGTAAAGAATCTATTGCAAAATTCATTAACAAAAGAGTGTATAAGAAGGTTTTGTCCATATAATTTGGATACAGCCTTTCATTTGATCGTATCAGAAATTAATTTTTCTTAATGTTCATAAATATTTTTTAAAGTACCTATTACAAAAAGTAATTGGCTAACCAGGAACTGTAAGTTACTTATCAGATCTCAGTCCTGCGGGCCTCGTATTCCCAATATACATTCTCAACTTGATAAGTACGAGGGTGGTTTTTGAACCTGCGATAGGCTATAAATAAAATTCAAGTTCATAGAAAACAATTATTTTATTACTAAACTTTTGTACACTAATGGTTACTTTTCAACATAATCACTGAAAAGATTGAGAAATTTATCGTACCTGTACACAAGCTTTGTAATACCTGCTTTAAAAAATGTTGCCACCAATGATTTGAAATGAGCATTGACGTTGTTTTGAAGATCTTCTTAATCTATGACGTTAGCGGAGAGCCATTCAAAACAAACGAAGAAGAATGCTGACTTCAGGAATTGTGTTGATCCATGACAACGCTCGTCCACACACTGCTGGCACAACCCATCGGCTCCTTGAACAATTTCAACAGGACATTTTCGATCAACCGCTGTACAGTCCTGACCTGGCACACAGCGACTTTCACCTTTTCCCTGAAATGAAGACGTGGCTAGGAGGGCAGCACTTTCAAACCAACGAAGATCTTCAAAACAATGTTAATGCTCATTTGAAATCATTGGTGGCAACATTTTCTGAAGCGGGTATTGCAAAGCTTGTGCCGAGGTACGATAAATGTCTCAATCTATTCGGTGATTATGTTGAAAAGTGACCATAAGTGTACAAAACTTTTAGTACTAAAATAATTGTTTTCTATGAGTTTGTCTTTTATTTATAGCCTATTGGAGATTGAAAAAAAAACGGCCCTTGTATAGCTTACAGTTCTTAGTACGGAATATACCATTAAAAGCTTTTCAACATGATCGCTTTGTTCAACAGTTTCTTCTATTTGTGTGCATAGGAATTGTTTTTCCTTAGGAAACAGCAATAATGGGCCCGCCGCGTGACAATAAGTGCCATTTCCATTGTTTAAAGGATCACCTGACAACATAGTATCGTTTCCATTGTTATCGACCTGCCTGTCCCATGTAAATTAATAACATGCTGACATTTTCTTTGTTAATCACCGCATAAGTGTAACGAAAGAAGTTAAAAGAAATTTGTATAGCAGATGGTGGGGAAACGAAAAAAGAAAACGTGTGTTGACATTAAAACAAAATATTTTTTTGGGGGTGGGGGTGGGGATGAAGGGATAATCCGCCCACGAATAACCGGGAGTACAGTGTATATCAAAAAAGTCTGATCCGTTCCATTCACATGCATTTCTCTACGTCTCTGTAACAAATGATTATTAATAAGTTTATTCTTCTAACCACTTCAAGCTAATCGAGACAAACACTAGCAGAAACGATCTTATTACTTAGTTCCTTGTTAGCAAAAGGGAAATAATGGAATACACTGCGCTAAACCGACAGTCAAATGTTTTAAAATGTCGTATCTAAGGGATTGAAATTCTTTATTTGCCTGACCATGAGTTACCAAGTTACCATGAGAAAAGCTGTAAGCTCCTGGTCTTGTATATAACGGATCTCAACCACATGGCTGCTTTTAAAACACTTGACTATCGTTTTAGTTTAGTGTGTGTCCTTCTACTTACAAAAAAGCCAGTAATTAAGGCAGTTTCTGCTAATGTTTATCTCGATTAAAATAGAACACTGTTAAAAACCAAACTTGTATTTAAGTTTTGTATCTACCAAGGATGCAACACGAAGATTTTCAAGAAAATCTCCACACCTCCATCTACCCTTTACATTGAAAAAAGTTCGAAAATTTTGATTTTCTTAAAAATGTCTGTGACGATTTGGATTAAAATATCGTATATTTAAGATATTTACTTGACAAATAATATGTATATCTTAAATTTACTGGGAATAGCGTGTGAAGATTACTTTATACCGGATGAATTTTACCGAAATTTGCATAGCTGCTAAACCGTAAGAGATTGACAAAAACTTACGTAAACGAAAATGTAGATCACGTTAAAACACAATTTATGTAATATATATATCTTTTTCGTATAGTTGATCGTTTTTGAGATATTCATTGTTATTGATTTGTGCTTTCAAAAACTTTTACCTTTCTCATTCAGGAATTTGTCAACTCGTATCCATACAAACAAAGGAACTTCAGTCACGTGGAAACAGCTTTTGACTATCATTTTAATCTATGTTACTCCCTTATTTTGTTTCTACTTACAACGAAGCAAGCAATAAGAGCATTTCTGCTAATTTTTTCGATATATATGAGGTAAATAGAAGTATTAGCTTTTTAACAATAATTGAATGGAACACAACTTTTTTTTACAATTTTATTGGTAAAATAGATTTATATATTTATGAATATTATGCGAGATGGTCTGGTAATTATAGAAAACAAAATAGAAGCGTGTGTGTGCGACGTGGGAAGAATGTGAAAGCGGCCCGCTGTATCTTTGGCGGGAAGCCCTATGGCCATTCAGCGGAAGAGATATGGCACCAACTCTGCCATGACGGGCAAGAACAGCCTGGGGAGGGAAGATATCGATTATGGTAATGATCGGAAATACATGTTCCCTCGCTGAATATCTCGATACCTCGATATTGGAGATAAGAAGATGGAGTGTTTGAGGCCCCAAGGAGAGAGGGAGGGCTGAGTCAGACTTGGGTTTTACTTATGATTCCTCCACTCTCTTCACATTTCCCATACAAGTTGTATTTCATCGAGAAGATAACGAAACGCTGAACAATTTAATTGAAAATGCTTACATCAGCTTACAATTGTGACAATAGACGAAAAATAAAACTCTGGTCACAGGTCACAGGTCTAGTTGGCAGGTCACAGGTTCGATTCCCTTCGACCAACTCTGACCTCAAGTATTTTTTCTATTGCACCCAAAATTTTCGATATCGAGATTTTACCGGAAAAATATTTTGAGGTCCCCTAAGTCCAAAAAATATTTTTAGTAAAAGGCCCTTATGTATCTGTCTATGTGTATATGTCGGTGGGCAACATAGCTCAAAAATCTGATGCGTTACACTCACATGACTTTCTCTAGCCGTTCTACAAACTTCATACATAAGATTATTTATTCTTCTTTCTGCACCTTGTTAATCGAGGTATTCAGCACAATGTTCTTATTACTTAGTTCCCTATAAGTAGGAAGAAAGTAAGGGAATACACTAGGCTAAATCGATAGTCAAATATTTTAAAAGCTGCCATTATGCGATTGTCATTACAAATCGCTTCTTTTCTTGGCCAGGAGTAGAACAAAAGAAAAACGGACACTCCCGTCTGAGAAAAGTATAAGTACTTCACAACTAAAACTAATAACAATGAATACCTCGAAAACGGTAAGCTCCACGAAAAGAATGTAAATGACGTAAATTGTGTATTTTAACAAGATCTACATTTGTTGTATAGTAAGTTTTTGTCTGTCTCTTACCGTTTATTAGTTATGCCAAATTAAGCAAAATTCATCCAGAATAAACAGGTCTTTAGAAGCTATTGCCAAAAAATTCAAGATATACATTTTAGTTGTCAGGTTAATATCTTTAATATAGGAAATTTTAATCAAAATCGTTAGAGCCATTTTTAAGAAAATCAAACTTTTCGAAAAAAGTTCCATGTATACGGTAGTTTGGGGTAGGGGGATTTTTCTCAAAATCTTCGTGACGCATCCTTAGAAAATGCTGAACTTGAATACCAAGTTTGGTATTTTAGCTACTTTTCGTTTTTGAGTTATCGTGTTCACAGACACACAGACACACGGACACACACACACACACACGGACCTTTTTCTGGAAATGTTTTTTTGGATTCAGGTGGTCCTAAAACATGTATTTCCGGTGAAATCACGACATCGAATTTTTGGGTGGAATGTAATACTTCTCTATCCCTATGTACATTGTATATATGGGGCTAGAGAGAGTAATAACAAAAAAAAAAAAAAAAACCGTTTAAACCAAAATTGATATTGAAGTTTGGTATCGTACAAGGATGCGACACGAAGGCTTTCAAGAAAATACCCCCACCCCCACTACTCTTTACATGAAACTTTTTTAGTAAATTTTGAGTTTTTCAAAAATGGTTCTAACCATTTTTATTAAAATATTGTAAATTAAAGATATTTATTTGACAAATAAATTGCATATCTTGAATTTTCCGGGAATAGCCTCTGAAGACCACTTTAATCTGAGTGAATTTTACGAAATTTTGCATAACTGCTAAACCGTAAAAAAAGGACAAAAACTTACTACACAAAAACTGTCGAGCATATTAAAAGACACAATTTATATTGTACTCATTTTTTCGTAGAGTTGATCGTTTTTGGCATATTCCTTGTGTTTGGTTTCAGCTTTGAAAAATTAACTTTTCTCATACAGGAATTTGTCAACTCCTGTCCATACAAATAATGAAACGTCATTCGCATAGGAACCAGCTCTTGACTATCACTTTAACCTAAGGTATTCCCTTATTTCACTTCTACTTGTAAGGAAGAAAGTAATAACACTATTTCTGGTAATTTTTTCTCGATTAGCATGAAGTAAATGGAAGCAGAAGCTTTTCAACAATAATTTGTTGCAGAGATGTAGAGAAAGTCATGTGAATGGAATACCTCAGATTTTTAGTTAAAGTTCCGTATGTCTCTAAAGAAAGAAAAGAAATGGCGTGTTATTTATGGACGCTCTTTAACTGCTGTGGTTCTCAGCGTCCCATTCTATACTGGACGTGAAATAATGCTTAAGTTTGCTCAGAGGCCTTTCAATCAGGTTCCTTTGCGTGACGTAAATCTATGACTCGGGACTAACGTATTTACTTATGAAGTTAGCATGGCAACCATTACAAAACGGAGGGCAATATAATCTTTTATATTTAATATACGTACATCAGAAATAAAATTTATATCTTATATTTTCTGGAAAAAGCCTCTAAAGATCTCTTTATTTTGGATGAATTTTGTAGAATTTTGCGTAACTGGTAAACCGAAAGAAATAGACAAAAGCTACTTAACAAAAAACGATATGTTCGATAAAAACACAGTTTATGTTATATAGATTTTTTTCGTGTATTTGATCATTTTTTAGATATTCCTTATTATTGACTTCAGCTTTAAAAATACTTATACTTTTCTTATACGGGAACTTATCGTAGTCACCCAAAAGAATAATTTCATTCCTAACGCAACCTTATTTTAAAACATTTGACTGTCGTTTTAGCCTAGTGTATTCCATTATTTACCTTCTGCTTACAAAGAAGTAATTAATAAGATTATTTCTGCTATTTTCTCGATGAGCCTTAAGTAATGCGAATGGAACAGATCTGATTTTATATTATTTTAGGTTTCTCTAAGCACGTATTTCGGGTGAAATTTCTGTATAGTTTTTGGGTAGAATACAACACCTAGTATAATTGCAATAGAAAAAGAATAGAGAAAGCAGAAAGTAGGTCACTAGTTGTAATGAGAAATAAAGCGAAACGGAATACACGATAGTTGCTTTTGTACTAATTTGAGGTCCTTTGTTGCTTGGAAGCTAAGCTTTTAATTAGCAAGTGAACTATGAACTGTTAACTTAGTGAAATGTAAAATCCACATATTAGTGCATGACATTAAGGAGAGTCCATAATAACTACTACAGTATATCACAGTGACGCGAACTGCTACTTACACTATATGGAGAGAAAATAATAAAAAGAAAAATATAGTACGTGTTTTAGTGGTGTTTAAAAGGCTCCTGTAAATCTTCTCAATAATGTGTCTGAAAGTAACTCCATGATCAATAAATATCAAACATTATCTTATCTTCTCAAATTTATCTGAGAAATGAACACTTGAGTTGAAGAACGAGCTAAGTCATAAATCTCCCGTCTTTTGTCTTCCTTTCAACAGTTGAGAACGATACTTAGTGGGCTCTGAAGTTCAAGCTTTGAAAAGGGAAAAGCTTTGCTGTCTCTGTCATGTATCTATTGGAGGTAGCTCAATAGAGAGATTTCGCTGGAAATACACGTTTTGAGGTTGCATGAACTCCACGAAAAATATATCTAAGTGTATCAGCAGCATATCTCAAATTCTAAATGTCAAAACTGGTCCCCAAGCTGTATAGAGAAGATATTGCATTCCACCCAAAAATTGATCCAGATGTTGCAACGGAAATACATGTTTGGGTCTCCCTGAATCCAAAAAAAGCATTTTAAGAAAAAGGTCCGTGTGTCTGTGGACAGCAGAGCTCAAAAACGAAAACACCGTTAAATACCAAACCTATTTTAATTATCTCAAAAATCGCTCCAATGATTTTGATTAAAATATCGTATATTAAATATATTTACCTGGAAAATAAAATGTATATCTTGAATTTTCTGGGAATGGACTCTGAAGACTACTTCATTCTGGATGAATTTTACGCAATTTTGCTTAATACTAAACTGAAACACATGGACAAAAGCTTACACAAAAGATGTAGAGCACGTTAAAACACAAAATTTATGCCATATAAATTTGTTGTGGAGTTGATCTTTTTCTTTTTTTTTATACGCCTTGTTATTGGTTTCATTATTAAAAACGTATAATTTTCTAATACAGGAATTTGTCAACTCCTGTCCATACAAACAAAGGAACTTCAGTCACATTGCAACCAGCTTTTGAATATCACTTTAACCTATGGCACTCTTATTTTGGCCACACCGTGGCCGAGTGGTCAGACCATTCGACTCTCACGTTCGATCCCAAGCGACCGCATGTGAAATTTGTGGTGGTCAAAGCGGCGCAAGGGCGGGTTTTCTCCGGGTTCTCCGGTTTCCCCCACCATCACATCCCACCGGGGCTCCATCTTCATGTATCATGAGTGTCATTGCCTGCGGTGCTAGAGCAGTAAAAGTGGGCGTTAAACACTACCAAAAAAAAAAAACTCCTTATTCCGCTTCTACTTGCAAGGAAACAAATAATAAAACTATTTCTGCTAAGTTTATCTTGATTAACTTGAAGTAAAGGGAAGCATAATCCCTAACAATACTTTTTTGTAAAGATGTAGAGAAAGTCATGTGAATGGAACACATTAGATTTTTTTTGTGTTCGGTGCGGGGGGACACAATACATGTATTTCCGGTGAAATCTCGGTATTGAATTTTTTGATGCAATACAATACCTTCTATATACACTGTGTACATAGCACGTCAAGAGAAAGTAACAAGGGAGGAATCTTAGTATTGAAAAGCATAGAGTGAAAACGAAAAACATTCAGCTACGAATATTTGACAGCAAATCCGGCAACATTCTGTTGAGCCCTGGTATATCTTTATATTTACGTTCCTTCACAGTTTATCCATAAGTGCATACCCAACCTGCATCAAAATGCACTAAAAATGTGAATGTTTACACGTCGCTACCTTTACGTGACGTCACATGCATAAGTAATGCGTCAAGGTACAGAAAATTTAACACTGCTTCCTTTTCTGAAAACGCCTTTGAGGTTCGGCAGCACTTCTAGCAGATGTGAGCTGCTTGCAGTATATAGGTGAGGCTACGACTCTAAATAATTTATATAGTATTGACAGATTGTTTCATAATGTGAACACTGGTGTGCACAAAAACTGGCTCACAGTAAACCGGGCTTCTTTATGTTCATCTTTGCCAGCGTATCCTCCAGTGACCCTCGTGAATTAATCTAGACACCGGATTGGGTGGGCACTGTACTTCCCCTAAATCCATACTGAATTACTTTTGCATAATTGGAAAGCAGTAGGTGGCAGACAGAAACTTGCTACACAAAACATCTGATGTGGTACACTCAATGACTTTCTGTAGCTGTTCTACAAGCTTCTTACATAAGACTATTCTTCTTTTTGCACCTTGCTAATCGAGGTACTCATTAGCACAATGTTCTTATTACTTAGTTACTTATAAGTAGGAAAAAATAAGGGAATACACTAGGCTAAAGCCATAATCAAATGCTTTGAAAGCTGTCGTTATGCGATTGTTATTACAAATCCCTTCTTTTCTTGGCCAGGAGTAGAATAAAAGAAAACCGCACACTCCCGTCTGAGAAAAGTATAAGTACTTCAGAACTGAAACTAATAACAATGAATACCTCGAAAACTGTAAGCGCAATGAGAAAAATGTATATGGCATAACTTGTGTATTCCAACAAAACCTACGTTTTTTGTATTGTAAGTTTTTGTCTATCTCTTACGGTTTACTAGTTATGCCAAATTAAGCAAAATTCATCAAGAATATACAGGTCTTTAGAAGCTATTCCCAGAAAATTCAAAATATACATATTATTATTCAGGTAAATATCTTTAATATATGATATTTTAATCAAAATCGTTAAAGCCATTTTTAAGAAAATCAAAATTTTCGAAAAACGTTCCTTGTAAACGGTAGTTTGGGGTGGGGTATTTTTCTCAAAATCTTCGTGTCGCATCCCTGGAAGATACTAAACTAAAATACCAAGTTTGGTGCTTTACCGACTTTTTGTTTTTGAGTTATCATGTTCATACTCACAGACACACACGGACCTTTTTGTGAAAATGTTTTTTTTTTTTTTTTTTTTTTGGATACAAGGGACCCTAAAGCATATCTTTCCGGTGAAATCTCGGTATTGACTTTTTGGGTGGAATACAATACTTCTCTATCCCTATATACGTTGTACATACGGGGGCTAGAGAAAGTAAAATTGTATATCTCGTTAAAACACAGAGCTTTTGTTCTTTAATATTTTGTTGTGGAACTAAACATTTCTGAAATATTGCTTGTTAATGGTTTCAATTTTAAAATACACTTTTCTCAAACAGGGATGTATCTTTTGTTTTACTCCTGGTCATGCAAAGACAATCGCATAGCGAAAGATATTAAAGCATTTTATTATGGCTTTAGTCTAGTGTATACCCTAATTTCTCTTCTTCTTATAAGGAGCTATCTTATAAGACAATTCCTTTAATGTTTATTTGATTAGCATACATTAGAGTATACTTATTTTGTAAGAAGTGTATAGAACAGGGTCAGAAAGTCAAGTGTTTTCATCATATATATTTTTTTCGCTTCTACTAACACATTTGCTACCAGAATTCCCCCCTGGAAGCCAACAACCAGTCTTAAGAAATCAATACGAACACAGCAGTGCGTGATGAATACCCAGAAGAAAAGCAAATCAAATGGAAGTACTCGATCAAGAATGGCACCAGTTCATAAAACTGTCGACATAAATTGTTGAAAAGGCATCACGTAGCAATAAATGTCGTAGGAATTAATCCTCTGCATGTATACTGATCTATCAAACTCGAGATATAATACTGCTCGGAGAAATCAAGTGAAACAGCCCGCTATATAAATCATCGCTTTATCGCAAGAAAAGCTTTGTATCACACTCTCGCCAAGTTCTCCGATTCCTGTGACACCCTTCATAAATCCCTCTACACATGACCTAGAAACGTCATGTAAGGTGTTTTTAGCTGTCCTTAATACCATAGGTCATTCTAAGGTGTCCAGAAATTATGGAAATAATATTACTACTACCCTCAATGAAAACAGCAGTTAGTTTGGCTTTATTTCTCAACATAACCTCCGGAAAGCCTAATACATTTGTCATATCTGTGTTATAATTTAATTGAAAAATCCCTGTAGTGCGATTTATCAAGCTGCTCAAAATAGCCGTTTTCCTTCTCGTTGCTGTGCAACCTTCGACTTCCAAACACTTTTTGGTGGTTCGGGAACAGGAGGTAGTCACTGGGTGCTAGATCTGGTGATAAGGGTGGGTGTTCAAGCAATTTCAACTTGAATTCACACATTTTCCCATTGCAATGTTTGAGCGATCGCCCGGAGCATTGTCATTATCTTTTGTTTTTGCCAAGTGAGGTCTTTTCCCTTTCACCTCATCATTGAAACTTTTTGGTAAACTTGCGCAATAGTCACTAGTGATACTTTCACCTTTTTCCAAGTAATCAATAAAAATAATTCCCTGTACATCCCAGAAAACGTTCGCCATAACCTTGTTAGCTAACAAAATTGACTTTGCCTTTTTTGGAGTTGGTTCACTTGGCGCAATCCACTTTTTTGACTGTGATTTACTTTCTGGAGTGTAGCGAGTATCAAAGTTTCATTCATGGTGATCGGCCGTCTCCAAAATTCACTGAGATTTTTACGGTAGAGCTCCACATTCTTAACAGAAGCAGTTTTTCTTTGTAATTTTTGATCAGGTGTCAACAAACGCGGCACCCATCTTGCACAGATCTTATGAAAGCCCAAAATATTATTTAAAATATTACCTGCACATTCATTTGATATGTTTACAGCCTATGCGATCTCAAATAACTTTAATCTGCGGTCTTCCAGTACTAAACAATGAATTTTTTTAATAATCTCTGGAGTTGTCACTTCTACAGGACGTCCAGAGCGAGGCTCATCACTAGTGCTCGTACGTGCCATTTTAAACTCTGCAACTCATCTTTTAATCATTGAATATAAAAGGGGCAGAGTCTTTCAATGTACTGTCCGTTTCCTTCTTGATTTCTTTAGGCGTTAAGTCTTTCAAATGGAAGTATCTAATCACTGCTTGTTTATCCAAATCCTACATTTTCGTGAAAACTCTAAAGTTGTCTTGTTTAAAATGCTGTTTTTCGAAAACTAAACAAGCTACTGACCTGTAACTATGGATACAAGCTAGTCTACGATGCTACCGTCTAGCTGGCCTAGTGGCGCCATATCTGGGTGAGGCCCGGGTCTTATCAGCCTACCCTCGTATTACAGTAATGCAGATATGAGCCAAGAATAATATAATAACCCCAAATGAATAAATGATGTAATTGGGAAACAAGGAGGGCCAAAAGAATAAACTGAAAATGGAATAAGGAGACAATCAAGTCGTCAGAGTTCTGGTTTTGCAACCCAAACGACCCGGGTTCATCACCTGGCTGTGGTGGGAAACCTTTCCTTAACTAAAATCATTTCCTATCCTCCAGTTTGTGTATGTAATGTAGGAGGAGATTCCGAACTGCAGTCATTGGCTTATAGTGCATGAGACCTTACGATAGAATAGGATGAGAGTAATTTCACGGCGGAAGAGCCACCGTGAAGGATACCTAACATGTTCTAAGCAGTTCTTTATTCCGTCGCAGGGAGCTCTAGGACCCAGCGACCCAGGTCTGACCAAGCTCCCTGGATCTACAGACGACTTCCAACGACATCCTCCTGCGGAAAACTGTTTTTCCAGAGCGCATTCAGTACCATGGAAGGGTGCCACCACCGCGATCCTGGTGACACAACCCTGAAAAAGATCGGTTGGATGAAATGGAGGTGTAATGAAGGGAGAGAAAGTTCGGAAGAATAAAGAAAACTCCCCAGCATTTGCCTACTGACCAAAATACATGTCTCATAAAGATCTGTCGCGGGAATTGATCTCAGTGCCAGTCCCTGAGCCACCTAGCTTGGTGAAGCGGGAATGTGTATAAAGTATGTGTTTCATTCACATGGTAGGACCACTCGCCTCTCACCAAGACGGCCCGAGTCCGACCCGACGTGACCGCATGAGGGATTTATGGTAGACAAAGTGGCGCGGTAGTGAGTTTTCTTCGGGTTCTCCGGTTTTCACCTCCATCACATTCCACCAGTGTTCATCTTCATTCCGTGTATCATCGTGTCATCGCCTGTAGTGTCATAGTAGTAAAACGGGCGTTAAACATTATCAAAGAAAAAACACACACGCTACTACAACAGAACAACAGACCAATAAAAGAAAGAACACTCTGATATCTCACAACTACAGCCACATTTTTACATATATATTCATATAGGTTTGTACTTGAGCGCCACCAGGCCGGCAGCCAATCGGAGTGCTGCTGTATTCATATATACGTATGTACAGTATTTCAAAATTAAGTTATTCCACTTATCTGGGGAGTAACGCGCTAAGAGATTCCGTCTCTGATAAATACTACTTGCGCAAAGACAAAATATTAAAATTTTTAAAAAAAAAATTCTTGAGGAAGATAAGTAGTAATGTTTGTGGTAGAACCGTAATAACCATAGATTTTTATCTCAAATAGTTTTCATAATATACATGAATAAATATTATGTCGCAGATTTGTATGCTCAGTGTGCGAGTGAAAGGGAAAATGAAAATAGTGGGAGTAGCGACCTGGCAATGCAGTGCACGATAACACATTTCATTCGCTGCAGCGTAAAACTCTTCCCATTTGAAAAACATAGAACAAAAGTAAGAACAACGTAAGACGCAACAGAACAGATGTAGGGCGCGCGCGCAGGGAAGGTCACACGGACAGCTTCCTGCCGGCCAAGAGTTGTAAAACACGTACTGTAGTAATGAAGAACTTACCATTGCCTCATACGTGGTTTGTAAGGCTTTTGTATCCGGGTCAATAGTCTTAGTATTTCATAAAATTGTCCATTTCCCCTGTGTTTTCCTGTGCCACTTTCCTGCCAAGTCAAGCCTTATGCTACATTCACAATGAGATGCAAGCGCAGACGTAACGTAACATAAGCGCAGATGCAAGGAAACACTATTCACGTTGCAATCGTAAGTGCAACGCAAGAAGTTGGTACGGGTTTCTAGATCTGTAAGCTACATGCGAATATCTTCCAAGCGCTCCGCAAGTTACAAGCTGAATAACATAACCAACAATACCGCATTAGAAAACTTACTCAATCTTTTACACATTAATATGTTAGAAAATTACAAACTAACAACTGACGCTCTCGGCAGTGACGTCACAATAATTGCTCATTCAAAATTATTGGAACTACTAAAAGCATAGAGATTTCAGAAAGTGATAAAGCTACACATTTAATGAACATTTATGTCTCTGCGTCTTCAGTTTATGAGAATCAAGAAATCTAGACATAGATGATAGATACATCCATTAAAACCAAGAAGGAGACTGTCATAATCTCTTGAGGGAGATTAGAGATGGGGCGCCACTGCCAAATAGAAGAGCATGCATGTATAGCAGGCCATGTAAAGCCTCGAAGGGCGATCGTTTTTTATTGAATTCATTGTCAATGCATAGAGAAAAGAAGCAGACTTCAACCTCTTTGCATGCAACGCAAGGATAAAGTTTGGAGTTTGCAAGCTCTTGCGTTGCATTGCATTGCGTCTTGCGTGTTTCTATGTGAATGCTTACATTAAATGAGTCCAGACTCTTGCGCTCATATTGCGTCTGCGCTTGCATTTTATTGTGAATGTAGCATTACTCCTAGATAATTGTAACGTATAATATTTCTAATTTCTTGCAACCTTTTGTTAGCTGTAAGAGGGTTCGTTCGCTGGCAATGAATTATTTTTGTAAACGTTTTATCTCGATTAATATGAAGTAGAAGAGCAGCTTCTACAAAGGTTTAAAGTTAGTTCTGGTAGCAAATCCCACGGGATATTCGATGTGACGCGATAAGATTCTCATCCCTCTTCGGGAACATCTGTTCATTGAGCAAAAAAAAAAAAAGTCGAGTGGTAACTTCTGATCTGGAAGACGGCAAAGCCCGGATAACGTTTTTTTGCCAGCCGAACATGGAAAATTTGGTCCAGGAGATTGCCACCTTATATAAGAGATGTAGATAGGAGAGCAAATACGCAAGGAAGGCTTGTAAAAATGTGAAGGAAGGAGATGGAAAATGCCCTTAAGTTCGTCACACACAAAAGAAAAGCGATGGCGGATTCCGTATCTTAAATCTGTGCTTGTCGCCTTGAAAGACTAGGCAAGAGAATAAGGGATGCCAACCGTCCCTGGATGTTGTTGGTGGAGCAGTGGACCACAAGTGCGTTACAGGGCTACTTTCGTCAGGGCTGTCCCTACACTCCTAGAACCAACCTCGACCTTGTGAAATGCAATCAAAGGCTTTACTTAAATCAAATAACAAAGCAGTTCTTGTTTTCAAATGCCTTATAAACAACCTCTAATAAATCTTGTATTGCATCTTGTGTACCTCTTCCTGGAGAACAGCCAAATTGTGAAGTGCCCTGAATGTTACTTTCTTTATTATATAACCTTAATTGATGGAGCACAACACATTCAAAAATCTGATGTGTTCCATTCACATGACTTTCTCTACATCTCTGCAAAAAAGAGTATTGTTAGAAAGCTTAGGCTTCTATTTACTTCATGCTAATTGAGAAAACATTAGCAAAAACAGTCTTATGACTAGCTTCCTTGTAAATAGAAGCGAAATAAGGCACTACCATAGGTTAAACTGATAGAAAAAAGCTGGTTGCTATGTGACTGAAGTTCCTTTGTTTGTATGGAGAGGAGTTGCCAAATTCCTGTATGAGAAAAATTTAAGTTTTTAAAGCTGAAACTAAAAACAAGTAATATCTTATGAGAATATCTTTTCACGAGAAAAATGTATATAACGTAAATTGTGTGTTTTAACGTGCTCTACAGTTTTTGTGTGGTAAGGTTTTGCCCATCTCTTACGGCTTAGCAGTTATATAAAAGTCCAGAAAATTAATCCAGAATAAAGTAGTCTTCAGAGGCTATTCCCAGATATTCATTTTTTTTATCATGTAAATATGTTTAGTATACGATGTTTTAATAAAGATCGTTAGAGTTCTTTTTTAAAAAATGAACATTTTCGAAAAATGTTTGATATAAAGGTGGTTTGGGGTGGGGTTTGGTACTTTACTGACTTTTCATTTTTGAGTTATCGTGTTCACAGAATCACGTACACACGGACACACGGACACTTGGTAAACCACGGACCTTTTTCTAAAATGCTTTTTTTGGACACAGGGAACCCTAAAACATATATTTCCGGTGAAATCTCGGTATGGCATTTTTGGCTGGAGTGCAATACTTTCTCTATACGTATGTACATAGTACGTGTAGAGAAAGTAAAAAACCAATTGTGCCACTTTTATGTTTAAACATAATGAATTTGCTGTTTTAAATAACATGTGCTATGACATATTTCAGAGTGCTACTAAATAGTTCTCTAGCAATGGTTTTTAACCAACTGTAATAAAATGCAAAAAAGATTTTTTGCTTTAGACAAAGCTCAAATTGCTGAATACGCTAGTGCAAAGCTTTTAGGAATGGTATTAGACACAGAATTAATCTGGATTTCACATGCTGAAATAGTCTGTAAAAATTTATCTCAATTTGTGTATCTACTAAGAACCATTTATAACAAAGTACCTTGCAGCTGTTTAAAGCAAATATATCTTGCTTTGTTTTAAAGTATGTTTAGCTATGAACTGTTGTAAATTAAATGATATTCTACTTTTACAAAATAAAGCCATGAGAATTTTATGTCATACTTCTTACGATGCTACCTGTAGACCACTTTTTAAGCAACAGAAAAATTTAACGGTGTACAATTGTTATATATTACAATTATTTTTATATGCGCACAAGAATTTAAACTGAACAGAGTGTACACACCTTAAATACCAGAAATATTGCCAAATTATAGAAAGTTACAGATAGTTATCTTGTAATCAGGATTATAACCTATAATTTAGTACAGTTTAAGGATAAAGTAAAAAAAAAATGGTTGATGGACTATATTATTTACATTTGAATGCATTGTTTACTTTCTTTACACGTACTATATACGAGGGTCGTTCAGAAAGTAGCCTCCGGTTGATTGCAAGAAATTCACCAAGTTAAATAAAAATATTTTAATATATACATCTTACAACTACATCTTTGCACTATTTTTCTACATAGTTTCCATAACGATTGAGGCACTTATCGTATCTGTTCACAAGCTTTGAAATTCCTTCTGCATAAAAATCACCCGCTTATGCCTGGAGCCAGCCTGTGACCGCATCTTTGAGCTCTTCGTCGTCATCAAACCGCTGGGACCCGAGCCATTTCTTCATATGCATGAAGAGGTGATAATCGCTTGGCGCCAGATCTGGGCTGTAAGGTGGATGGTTGACAACGTCCCACTTGAAGGACTCAAGAAGGGCTGTTGTTCTGCGAGCAGAGTGAGGACGGGCGTTATCGTGCAAAAAAACGATACCGGAAGTCAGCATACCACGGCGTTTGTTCTGTATAGCCCGTCGTAATTGTTTTAGTGTTTCACAGTACACATCTTGATTAATGGTCGTCCCACGTTCCATGAATTCAACCAACAACACCCCTTTTGCATCCCAAAACACCGTTGCCATCAATTTTCGGGCAGAAAAATCTTGCCGGGATTTTATTGGTTTGGTAGTCGAATTTGAATGTGCCCACATCTTTGATTGTTCTTTTGCCTCAGGGTTCACGTACTTAATCCAGGTTTCGTCCCCGGTCACGATTCTGTTTAACAATGGTTCACCTTCGGCCTCATAACGTGACAAAGTCTAATGCAGAGGCCATTCTTTGAGTTTTGTGGTGGTCGGTAAGAATTTTGGGCACCCATCGTGCACAGAACTTACGGTAACCCAATCTTGCTGTCACTATCTCGTACAAGAGAGTCTTAGAAATCTGTGGAAAATCAGTAGACAACTCCGACATTGTGAAACGTCGGTTTTCACGAACTTTTGCATCAACTGCCTGAACGAGTTCGTCCGTGACCAATGATGGTCTACCACTCCTCTCTTCATCATGAACGTTTTCTCGTCCACTTTTAAATAAACGTACCCATTCACGGACCACTCCTTCACTCATAACTCTTGGTCCGTACACGGCACAAAGCTCACGATGAATAGCTGCTGCAGAATATCCTTTGGCTGTAAAAAACCTTATAACAGCACGCACTTCACATTTGGCGGGGTTTTCTATTGCAGTACACATTTCAAACGGCCACAAACACTAAATTAGCGCAGGTACGACTTTCACTCGACCACGGCTTGATGCCGATTGACCTGCTGAGTGCGTGAATGCACAGATGGCGTCGCTACTCCCCCCACTACCCGCACTGTGACCGATCGGAGGTTACTTTCTGAACGGCCCTCGTATATAGTGTACAGAGAAGTTCTTGCATTCTACCTAGAAGTTTTATATCGAGATTTCACCGCAAATATATACTTTTAGGAAACCCTGTATCCAGAAAAAATCTGATGTGTTCCATTCACATGACTTTCTCTACACCTCTGTAACAAATTATTGTTAAAAGGCTTATACTTCTGTTTACTTCATGCTAATACAGAAAAAAATTAGCACAAATAGCCTTATTACTTGCTTCCTTGTAAGTAGAAGTGAAATAAGGGAGTACCATAGGTTAAAGTAAAAGTTAAAAGCTGGTTGCTAATTGACTGATGTTCCTTTGTTTGTACGGACAGAGGGTGACAAATTCCTGTAACGGAAAAGTTTTAAGTTTTTAAAGGCTGAAACCAAAAACAAGAAGTAATCTAAAAAATCTGGTGTGTTCCATTCACATGACTTTCTCTACATTTCTGCAACAAATTAGTTTTAAAAAGCTTATGCTTCTATTTACTTCATACTAATCAACAAACAATTAGCAGAAATAGTCTTATTACTTGCTTATTTATAAGTAGAAGGGAAATAAGGGAGTAGCATAGGTTACAGCGATAGTCACAGCATTTTTGAGACATTCCTCATTTTTGGTTTCTGCTATGAAAAACTTGTACTTTTCTCATACGGAATTTGTCAACTGCGGTCTATATAAACAAAGGAACTTCAATGACATAGCAACCAGTTTTTGATTATCACTTTAACCTATGGTACTCCCTTATTTCGCTTCTACTTACAAGGAAGCAAGAAATATGGTAATTTCTGCTATTTTTTTACTGATTAACATGAAGGAAATAAAAGTATAAGCTTTTAAGAATAATTTGTTGCAGAGAGGTAGAGAAAGTCATGTGAATGGTACACATCAGGTTTTTGTTTCAGGTGAACCCAAAACTTGTATTGCCGGTGAAATCTCGGTATGGAATTTTTGGGTGGAATACAATACTTTCTCTATACACTATGTGCATAGTGCGTGTAGAGAAAGTAAAAAGCATTTTCACAAAAAGATCAGTGTGTGTGAGTGTGTGTTTGTGTGTATGTTCCGTGTGTCTGTAAACACGGTTACTCAAAAACCTAAAGTCGGTAATACTCCAAACTTGGTATTGAATTTAAGTATCTTCCAGGGATGCGACACAAAGATTTTGAGAAAAATCCCCTCACAGCAAACTACCCTTTACATGGAATTTGTTTCGAAAATTCTGATTTTCTAAAAAATGGCTCTAACGATTTCGATTAAAATATCGTATATTAAAGACAGTTACCTGACAAATAAAATGTATATCTTGAATTTTCTAGGAATAGCCTCTGAAGTCTACATATTTTATTCTGGATGAATTTTACGGAATTTTGCAAAGTTGCTAAACCGTAAGAGATAGACAAAAGCTTACCACGTAAAACATGTAGAGCATGTGGCACAATTGCGTGGCCAGGTGAATCTAGAAAGTGGAGTGTTGCAGACGTGACATTTTGAGTTGAAACAGTTGCCTCACACTACCCGTGTGCATGACATGAAGTAGAACAGAAGCCAGACTGCTTATTTGTACATCGGTTGCTATGGTTACTTCTCTTTCACTATTATAACTGCAACAGTAGGGAAAGTGGAGCGTAAAACACAGCAATGGATATCTGGAGCAGCACACATTGTCTCTGCTTTTGTGTCATACATGTTAACAAGCTACCTGGTTCAAATACATGTTGCATTCACACTACTTTCTCTGTCCACTCAAGCTTCACATAATCCCTTATACAGACAGTTTTGGTATTTACGTAACATTGTAAATTATATCACTTTGATGTTAGGCAGTGTCAGAAACATTAGAGAGTATTGCCCAATGAGACGTTAATATATGGAAGCCATCTTGGAACTTAAACTAGCAGCACTTGCTAACCATATACGCTACTGTTTAGCTATAAAATTATTCCCATGCCGAGAATCGAACCCCACGTGGACGGGTTAGGTAAATGTATACTTCAGGCAAGACAGCTGAGATCTAAATTGGCTGCCAATAGATAAGAGTGGCGGGGGGGGGGGGGTTAAGAACAACTAAACAAAAGTGACTATAATGTTTTACAAATATATATATTGTCAAACTTAGGTCATTGTTGTGCTATGGTTGTATATATTATGTGTATATATGTCTTTTAAGTGTAATTATCTATTATAAGAGGGTGCATTTATTAAGGTGTACTCTGTGCTGTAAATTTAAATTTCTATATTTGAATATCTTTGTATTTTTTTCGGGTTTACTCCTAATTCTTTATTGTTGTTTAAGATTGCTTTTGATTGTGGATTACCTTTGTCTTTTTATTTTCGTGTTTACTCTTTAAATTATTTGTTGTTCTTTTAGTATTGTTTTTAGTGTATAATATAAAAGCACGTACGGTCTGTGGACCCGTGCGATTGTTGAAGTTCAATGTATAATATTGTTATGTCAATAAATACACTTATTCATTCGTTGATTCATATGGAAGCCAAGCGTTTCCACATCAAGTGTTTATTTTATGTTAATGGAAGGAAATTGATGCCATATAAATTTATTGGTAAGGAAAAAAGTAATTACTGAAGGTAATTAGCCTGTAAGTGCTCTGTGAATATCAGAATTTTGAATTTAATGTGTATTTTAAGTATAATTTCATTTGTGATCAGAACTAATTAATTGAAGAAATTCAACAATGATAACTACATTGTTACGTGCATGAAAAAGAAAGTTGTTCTTTCTAGTGTACCGCATCCCCAAGCGTTGTATACCCATATTTAAATATTCACTAAGCGCAAATAGCTTATAAAGTGAATATTATATGTACCAAAAGTAATTTATTTATAAACAAAAGGAAGTCTATATTATATACTTCCTTAAAGAATGCTTAATAAGGAAAAACATGTAGAATAAGCTTTGAGCCTATATAAGAGCTGAATAGACGCTCATTCCTTATTGGTCAGTCTTCACGTGACCATCACAAGGGTAGCGTCCTATGGGAACGCGTGCTGTGGAATGCAATCTTAATTTATCTGTGCCATCCTACAGTGTTAATGATTATTGTATCCAGTGATATTGATAAGAACATCTTACCAGTGTATCATTTACAAGTATTATATTTCCTGTAATGCATTATCTTCCTCGGGCCTCCATCCTGAGACGTAATAATAATATTATTACAGTAAGTCATCAATTAGCTCACCAATTCGTGGACATTATATTTATTGGTAACATTACTAAAACTTGGAGGGCGTTGTTGGCAAGCGTGTGTCATGAAAACAAACTAGTTTCTCTTTGTTCGTTATCCATTCAAATAAACTTCTCTAGCTGTTCCAAACTATTCTTAAAAAGATTATGCTAAAGCCATAATCAATTCTTTTAAATTATAATTGCTATGTAAACAATTTAATGTCGGTTCGCTTTGCATGGTTAAGTCAAGAAAATTTACGAAGTTTAGGGGTATGACTTATGAATAATCAGAACAAAATTTACTTTTTACTTTCTCCATACGCACTATGTACATAGTGTATAGAGAAAGTATTGCACTCCACCAAAAAATTCGATACCGAGATTTCACCGGAAATATGTCTTAGGGTCCCGAATATCCAAAAAAAGCATTCTCACAAAAAGGTCCGTGTGTGTGTGTGTGTGTCCGTGTGTCCGTGTGGCTGTGAACACAATTACTCAAAAACGAAAAGTCGGTAAAATAACAAACTTGGTACTTAAGTTTAGTATCTTCCAGGGATGCGACACAAATATTTTGAGAAAAATCCCTCCACCCCCAATTACCCTTTACATGGAACTTTTTTCGAAAATTTTGATGGTTTAAAAATGGCTCTAACGATTTTGATTAAAATTTCGTATATTAAACATATTTACCTAACAAATAAAATGTATATCTTTAATTTTCTGGGAACAGCCTCTGAAGAGTAGTTTTACTAAATTTTGAATAACTGCTAAATCGTAAGAGACGGACAAAAACTTATTACACAAAAATGTAGAGCACATTAATACACACAAGTTATGTTATATACATTTTTTTCGTGGAGTTCGTCGTTTTTGTGACATTCCTTAGTTTTGGTTTCTGCTATGAAAAACGTATACTTTTCTCATACAGAACTTGTCAACTCCTATCAATATAGACAAAGAAACTTCATTGACATGGCAACCAGCTTTTGACTATCACTTTAACCTACGGTTGTTCCTTATTTCGCTTCTACTTACAAGGAAGCGAGTAATTAGACTATTTCTACTATTTTTTCTGATTAGGATAAAGTAAATAGAAGTATAAGCTTGCAGAGATATGGAGAAAGTCATGTGAATGGTACACATCAGATTTTTTATTTTAATTACATATAATACTTTAAATATTACTGAGTATAACCAAGTATGATTACCACCAGGCTAAATTTTTGAATGTGTTAACTGGAGCAATAGAAAAGCATTAGAGGAGAAACTATCCTACACTCAGCGAGGAAAAACTTCAGTTCGACGAGATCCCATTCGCAGCATGCAAAATAAAAAACGAAGTTGTGCAAAAATTAAGCAGCAACGCAAGAAGAAAAGAATGGAAAAGGCATCAGCAGAGGAGACGAAATGAAAAGCTGAGGGTCCAACCTACCAACCTGATGATTTTAAGGTGAGCCATGCATATAATATTTCCTTGTTTTATAGCTATTGATATTTTCACCATTTTAGTTCCCGTAAAATGCTCCATGTGGAACAGTTTTTCTGTTAAACAAATAAAAGTTACTGTTCATATTTTCAGAGGTTCAATGAATAAGAATTGCCATACGTTTTACTGTTAGATGTATTGAAGCATACACAGACACCTAGGCCAATTTCAAAATGCAGGTATACAGGGTGTATATAAATGAAATCGGAGTTTTAACTCTTTATAATTTTTATTACTTTCAACTTATAGTTATAAATGATATGTCAAATGAAAAAGCAACTCAAACTGTTTTACCAAGAAGCTTATAGATGTTCAATGTGACTACCCTTTGTCACACGGCACACATCAAGTCTATAGCCGAGTTCTTCCCAAACGTTGATAAGTGTGTATTCAGTAATTGTAGCAAAAACTGCTTCAATCCGGTTTCTTAATTCAGGGAAGTCAGCTGGTAGCGGAGGCACGTACACACGATCCTTGATGAAGCCCCAAAGGTAAAAATCGCATGGGGTTAGGTCAGGAGAACGTGGAGACCATGCATAGCAAGGCCTGTCATTGGGGCCCTTGCGGCCTATCCAGCGCTCGGGTATAGTGACGTTCAACCAATCGCGTACTACGTTATGCCAGTGAGGTGGCGCACCATCCTGCTGGAAAATGAAGTTCTCTGGCTCATTTTCTTCCAACTGAGGGAAGAGCCATTGCTCTAGTTTATCAAGGTAAGAAGTGCCAGTTACAGTAGGTTCACCAAAAACGAAAGACCCATAAACTTTTTGCCGGGATACGGCACAAAAAACATTCACTTTAGGGGAATCTCGTTGCATTTGTACCATCTTGTGAGGATTTTCTGAGCCCCAGATGCGCACATTATGAGGTTAGCATGTCCACTAAGGTGAAAGGTCGATTCATCACTGAAGACAACACGATCCACAAAATCGTCATGAAACAACATGTCGTTTGCGAATTTGGCACGTAATCCGTGGTCTGTCGGCTTTAGAGCATGTAATAACTGTAAACGGCAAGGACGTAGCTGTAAGCATTTTCTTACAACTTTCCAAACAGTCGACACAGGAACTTGTAATTCACGACTAGCCTTCCGGACTGATTTCTTTGGGCTACGAGTGAACGACTCTCTCACTCGCTCAACAGTCTCTTCACTTACTCCTGGTGGTCCTGTGCTCTTCCCTTTACAAAGGCAGTCGGTATCTTCAAACTGATTATACCATCTACGAATGTTTTTATCACTAGGAGGATCACAACCGAACTTACTACGGAACGCACGTTGCACAGTAACTACAGATTCGGTCTTTGCAAACTGCAAAACACAAGACGCTTTCTGTTTACTAGTCGCCATCTTTGCTACTACCGCTGTCTAGCGGATTGCGGCAGAACATTGTACGCACATGCGCACTTGTGCCAACAAACAAAACTGTTTGAGTTGTTTTTTCATGTGACATAACGTTTATAACTGTAAGTTGAATGTAATAAATATTATAAAGAGTTAAAACCCCGATATTAATTTATGTACACTCTGTATTGTGAATCTAAGGTTAAAATATTAGACCAAACTTTTAAGTTTTTTGCAAGGGAGCTTTTCAGTGACGCAACAGAAACCTAAATATATTTGACCATAACCTCCAAATCATTAGCGCAAAGTGGATGTAATTTGCACTGTAACTGTTTGCATTATATCGTATTACTTCTGTGGTATAAATTCCAAAAAGTTAACATTACTAGTTTATTATTTCAAACTTTCAGTCGCACATATCCTTAAAAATAAAACCAATAAAAAGGAATATCTCAAAAACGTTTAACTGTAGAATAAAAACGTATATTATATGCATTATATATTTTAATGCCATATACATCTTTTGTATAGTAAGTTTTGGTCTATCTCTTACGGTTTAACCATTATGCAAAATTCATCAACAATAAAGAGGTCTCAGAGAGCATTCACATAAAATTCTAAATATACGTTTTATTTTTGATGTAAATATCTTTAATATACGGTATTCTAATCAAAATCGCTATGACCAGTTTTGATAACACAAAACTTTCAAAATCTTTTCCATGTGAAGGATAATTTGTGGTGGATTATTTTTTGAAAATTTGAAATTAGGTTCATGTCGAGTCCCTTTAGCGCACGAACAAGTAGTTTACTATGGCGGTACCAGGAATCTCAACCACCACTCAAAAGTTAAACAAAATTATCACTGCAATGAAAAAGGAAATAAGCTGAACCACGTCAGAATTAATTAATATGATATAACTTATTTTAACTTCAAAAAAATGTTGCGGTAGAGCATTCGGTGAGTGCAATTGAATTTGATAGAGCCGAGGTAGTCGACAGCTGAGTGAATGAGTTTCGAAGAGGCGAGAAACATAATTTTCATAATCCACTAAAATAAAGACATTTGTTATATTTTTCAGGTTAAACGTGAATGGCGAAAACCAAACATCTCATTTAAACTGTATGACCTGCAAAAATAAATGTAGAGCTGGCAGTACTTTCGCGGACTTGGCAGGGGTTTTACAACGTCACTTCCAATTAACGGCGCACTAGAACTTAACGCCTGAAGCTAACCATTAGCCCGGCAGGCGACACGTCTATGATACGTGTACCGCTTTTCCTAAAGGCTCAAAAATGGCAGTAATTATGAGATGGCCTTTTAAATGTATTATCGAGCTCCTAAATGCTTTTAATACACTGAAGAAAAAATTACCTACATTCAGATGTTCCTTGTTGTGTTTCATGTATGCATTTATGAAATGTGACTAAAAGATTGTAAAAAAATATCGCGTGTATCATTCACATCACTTTCTCTACACCTTTGTGACAAATTACTGCTAAAAAGCATATTCTCCTATCTACTATATGGTTGTTGTTATGTTGGTAGTCTTCAATCCTTGGATTGGCTTCTCTCTGCTTTCCGTTTGAATTCTTCATATTTACTGCATTTCATATCTTCCATAATTTGTTTTATATATTGTGATGTTGCTCTTCCTTTGCCACTTCTTCCTTCTATCATACCTTCTATTATTTCAGTGTGCTCTGATGTCTTAATAAATGGCCTATTAATTTTGTTCTTCTTCTTTTAATTTGGTTCCAAATTCGTTTTTCCGCTTCTGCTCTTTTATACACTTCTTCATTTTTAATTTTGTGACTCCATTTAATTTTTAGCATTTTCCTATAGCACTATGTTTCAATGCTTCTATTCTCTTTCCTTCTGCTTTTAAAATTGTCCAAATTTCACATCCATATAAAATAATACTCCATACATATGTTTGTAATAAATTCTTCCTGGTTTCAAGGCTAATATTGTTTGCCGTAAATAGCTGGTACTTTTTATTAAAAGCAAGTATTCTACTGGGAATTTCTGTTTTGCTCCTTCCATCAGCTGCTATTTTGCTTCCTAGATATTGAAATATTTCAGTTTCTTCTAATAGTTGTCCATTTAGTTTAATTTTTGTGTTACTATTCCCTTTCTTCCTGCAAGTCATAATTTTTGTTTTTGATTTATTAATGTTTAAGTTGTAGTTGTTCCTTAATGTATTTTCTAATTTGTTTATGAATGTTTCTAAATCTTTCTTGTTCTCCATTAATATTGCAATATCATCTGCAAAGCAGAGCATATTGGTTTTTATCCCCTTTATCTTTATTCCAGTGTCTATTTCTTCCGTGATTTCATTTAGTGCACTCTGAATGTATGCAATAACAGTATTGGGGATAGTGCACATCCTTGTCTCACTCCTTTTCTTATATGGACTATTTCTTGGTTTCTCCCACAGTTTATAATTTGCTTTTTCATCTTTATATAGATTCCATATAATCCTAAAATCTCTAAATTTAATTCCCAGGTTTCTAAGCACTCCAAACATTTTGATCCAATCCACATTATCAAATGCTTTCTCTATATCTATGAAAGCAATATAAGTTCTTTTATTCTTTTTTAGCCTTTCTTCCAGTATTAGTCTCATTGCTAATATTGCTTCTCGTGTGCCTGTGTTCTTCCTAAATCCAAATTCATCATCTGTTATGTATGTATCTATTTTCTTTTCTATTCTATTATATATTATTTTTGTTAATATTTTGGATGCATGCGACATTAAACTTAGTGTACGGTATTGTTCACATTTTTCAGCATTTGCTTTTTTGGAATTGGTATAATTTTACACATTTTAAAATCTTCTGGTAGTATTCCAGTTTCATATATATCAAATATGAGCTCATAGAGTGTCTTGTGTAGTTCTTCAGTTGCATTCTTTAAAAGTTCTCAAGGAATCCCATCCTCCCCAGGTGCTTTTCCATCTCTTAGATTGTTTAGAGCCTGTTCGAATTCTTCTTTTAGTATTGAGTCTCCTCTATCATCTTCTACTTCATCTATGATTTCTTTTAGCTCTTCTATTTCATGTCCTTTATACAAATTCTCTATATATTCTTTCCATCTTTTTACTTTAATCTTATCATCATCAATTAATTTTCCTTCTCTGTCTCTTTGTTTGTTCCCTTGTGTTTTACGTTCAACAAAAAAGTTTTTAATTTCTTTATATGCTGTTTCTAACTTTCCTTTCTTGAATTCTTCATCTATTATTTCCATATTTTCTTTTAGAAATACTTCCTTCCTTTCTCTAATTTATCTATTTATTTTGTTTTGTAGTGCTTTGTATTTTATTGATGCTTCTGGGTCCTTTGAAGTTTTTAGCTTTCTGCGTTCATTAATCATTGTTATAATGTCATCTGTGATCCATTCTTTTTTATTTGTTATTGTGTTAGTATTAATAGTTTCTTCAGCTACTTTTCGTATTTTTGTTTTGATCAGTTCCCAACTTGAATTTGTGTCTTGTGGTTTAACTTCTATATGTTCATTAGTTTTGTTTTTATATTCTTGTAGCGTTTGTTCATCTTTTAGCTTTCTAATATTCCATTTCTTCCTATTACCTTTAATTAATTTCTTAAATTTTAATAGAGTTTTCATCACTATCATATTATGGTCACTATCTACGTCCGCTCCTGGATAGCTCTTACTATCTTTCACTTGATTCCGAAATCTTTGTTTTGTCAAGATATAATCTATTTGATATCTGTTTATATCTCCTGGCATTTTCCATGTGTATCTCCTTCTTACATGATGATCAAATAATGTGTTAGTTATTACTAACTTGTTTTTTGCACAAAATTCTATTAATCGTTCTCATCTTCTATTTCGTGTGCCTAATCCAAATTTTCCTACTATATTCTTTTCTTCCACTTCACCTACCGATGCATTCCAATCTCCCATTATTATTAAGTTTTCGTCACCTTTAATTCCTTTTGTTAGTTCTTCAATATGTTCGTACATTTGTTCAATTTCTTCATCCTCAAGTCATGATGTAGGCATATATATACTTGTACAATTATAGTGTCTGCGGGTTTGGTTTCTATTCTTACTAGAATTATCCTTTCATTATATTGGATATATCCTTTTACTCTTTTTCCCATTTCTTTGTTTAGTGTTATTCCCACTCCTGCTATCTTTGGTTTGTCTTTTTCGGTTCCTGTATGAATTATTCTGTAATCTCCACTCCAGAAATCTCCTGTTTCTGGCCATTTCATTTCAGCTATTCCTAGAATATCTATTTTCATTCTTTCCATTTCAAGTTTTAGATTATATAGTTTTCCACTGGATAGTGATCTTACATTCCATGTTGCGATATACTTCATTGCTCCTCTTGTTGACCCGCTCCGGAGATCCGATTGCGGGCCTATTTTACCACCGGATATTTTAACATGAGAAGACTTCAGGTCATAGTTCGCTGATTCTTGAGAATTTTATGTGGTTGTTTCTCGTTGCCTTCCACATCGCAGTTTTACTGCCATTCAAGTCATCCCGACCATGCCAGTAAACATTTAGCGTTTCTTGCCTTGTGTAGTGCTGCTTCCCACTATCAGGAAGAAAGATTCTCCTGCCGTTGTGACATTGTCCTCGTCCGCCTTGGAGCCGTTGATCCTCTTCGCTGTATCCCCAGCTAGGGGCCCTCACAGGGCACTATCATCCGGAGCCAAATGAACCCAGGTTTATTAACGAGGTGTACTCCTCTTTTCTAACCCAAGCTTGGGACCGGCAAAGGCAGAGTTACTAAATGGTTATCGAGATAAAAATTAGCAGAAATTCTCTTATTGCTTACTTCCTTATAAGTAGAAGGGAAACAAGGGAATGGACTAGGCTAAACCAACAGTCAAATGCTTTAAAATGCGGTTGCTATGGGATTGAAATTCGTTGCTTTGCGTGGCCAGGCGTTGACAAGTTCCCGTATGAGAAAAGTATTTTAAAAACTGAAACCAAAAACACCGACTATCTTAAAACAATCGACTCCAGGATAAAATGTCTATGCCCTGAGTTGTGAATTTTAAAGATTTATGTGCTGTAAGTTTTTCTTTATATCTTACGATTTACCAGGTATTCAAACTTCAGAAAAATTCAATATAGAGGTCTTCAGACAGTATCCCCTGAAAATTCAAGATATATATTTTATTTGTAATATAAATAACTAAAATATAAAGGATTATAATCAAAATCGTTAAAGCCGTTTTTGAGAAAGTCAAAATTTTCCAAATATTTTTCATGTGGGGGAATTTTATTGAAAATCTTCGTGTTGGATTCTGAACTTAAATACAAAATTGGTATTTAATGGACTGTTCGTTTTTGAGCTATGCTGCCCACATAAACACACATACGCACATTTTCCTAAAATTGATTTTTTAATTCAGGGAGTCCCAAGACAAGTATTCCCGGTGAAATCTTGGTATCGAAGTTTTGGGTGCAATAAAATGCCGTCTCTATACACTATACATAATATAATTGTGTAGAGAAAATATTAAACTACATTCAGATGTTTCTTGTTACTTTCTCTACACGTGTTATGTACATGGTGTATAGAGAAGGTATTGTATTGCAGCCAAAAATGTAATACCAAGAATACACCGGAAATATATGTTTTGAACGCCTCTGAACTTAAAAATAAAAGCATTTGTCTTTCTCTACACGTACTGTGTACATGGTGTATAGAGAACGTATTGTATTACACCCAAAAATGTATATCAAGATTTCGCCGAAATCACATGACTTGATATTTGCGTTCAGCATCTTCCAAAGGTGCGATACGAAGATTTTCAAGATTTTGCCCAACCCCCCAGTATCCTTTACATGGAAAAATTTTCAAAAAGTTTGATTTTCTCAAAAATGGCTATAATGATTTTGATTAAAACATCGTATATTACAGATATTTGCATGAGAAATGAAATGTATCTCTTCAATTTTCTGCGAATAGACTGTGAAGACATGATTATTTTGAATTAATTTTGCGGAACTTTGCATAACCGGTAAACCGTACGAGATAGACAAAAGCTTACTTCACAAAAAATGTAGAGCTCGTTAAAACACACAATTTATGTTATTTACATTCTTTTCGTGGAGTTCACCATTTTTGAGATATTACTTGCTATTGGTTTCAGCTTTAAAATGCTTATAATTTTCTCATACGGGAATTTGGCAAATACTGTCCATACAAACAAAAGAAACTTACATTACATAGCAACCATATATTAAAATATTTGCCTATCGCTTTAGCCTATGGAACTCCCTTAGAAGCAAGTAATAATATCCACTCTGCAATTTATTCTCTATTAGCATTAAATAAATAGAAGAATAACCTTTTAACAATAATTTATTGTTGAGATGTACAGAAAGTGATGTAAATGGAACACATTAGATTTTTCTATAATTTTTTTTTTTTAATTTAAGCATCTTAAAACATGTATTTCTAATGAAATCTTGGTATCTAATTTTTGGGTGGAATACAATACCTTCTCTATGTAATAATCATACAGTACATACAGAGAAAGTAAACATCTGATGTGTTCCATTGAAATGGCTTTCTCTACATCTCTACAATAAATTATTTTTAAAAAGTTTAGATATTCTTCTATTTACTGCATGCTAATCGAGAAAAAAATAACAGAAATAGTTTTATTACTACTTCCTTGTAAGTAGAAGCAAAATAAGGGAGTACCATAGGTTAAAGTGACAGTCAAAAGCTGGTTGCTATGTGACTGAAGTTCCTTTGTTTGTATGGACAGGGGTTTACAAATTCCGTATGAGAAAGTATAAGTATTGTTTTGCTGTAACCAATAACAAGGAATATCTCAAAAACAATTAAATCCATGAAAAAGTTTATAAGACAAACTGTCTGTTTCTACATTTGCTATCAAGTACGTTTATTTCTGTCTTACGGTTTACCAGTTAAGCAAAATTGCGAAAAATTCATCCAGAATGAAGATGACTTCAGAGGCTATTCCCAGGAAATTAATCTGTCATGTAAGTATCTTTATTATACGAAATTTTATTTTAAAATCGTTAAGAGCCATTTTTGAGAATATCAAAATTAAAAAAAAAAAAAGTCCATTTAAAGGGATGTTGCGGGTGGGAGAATTTTCTTGAAAATCTTCGTTGTGCATCCTTGGAATATATCATACTTAAATGCCAAGTTTGGTATTTAGCGGTGTTTTCGTTTTTGAGCTATGCTGCTCAAGGCACACATACGCGGACATTTTTCAAAAAATACTTTTTTTATTTTTGGATTCAAGGGTCTTTAAACATATATTTCCTGTGAAATCGCGGTATCGAATTTTTGGGTGTAATACAATACCTTCTCTATACACAATATAAATAGAAAAGTGTAGAGAAAATAGAAATGAAGATGACGTTAAAACGCATAGTTCTTGTATATGTATTTAGGTCAGGTAATATTTATTTTCTGAACTCCACTACCATCTGCATTGGTCCTTAACCCAGGCCAACAGCCGTGCACTTCCACCGCCTGCTTGTGAAAAATGCGACGCCGAGGGAGGCTGTGCCAATGTGAAATGACTGAGACCCGACATTTACCCGATTTATAGACCATCCCAGAACCCCATAAATGTCCGCAGTGATCGATAATATTCCTCTAGCACTCACGATTATATTGCTATACAGGCTAGGGGAGTAAGATCTGGCAACAGCGCGTTAACGGTACCCATCCCACCGTGCACTACCTGCCATCCCATTAGTTCCCCTCCCCCCTCACTCTTCTAGTCGCTAGGATACCAGTGTTGTCAAACACACGCCCGTGAGTGTGGGCATGGCGATTCTGAATAAACTATACCTGCAGACCCTAAAATTTATGTTTAATATATCTGGCACGTATGTAAAATGTACATAGAAGATTGGCAAGGTGTTGTATTCCACCCGAAATTTCAGCACTGAAACGTTATAGTAAATACATGTTTTGAGGACCAGCCGTGAATGGAACTCGAGACATCAAAATAGAACCCTAAACTTTGACGACCCGACCACAGAGGCAGTCAACAAATTCTTAATAAAATATCGTAGCTCCATTAGCATGATAACCATTAACTGTCCATAAGTTTTTATTATTATTATTATTATTATTATTATTATTATTATTATTATTGTTTCATCTGTATATCCGTTTAACAACTATGTTCATATCAGGAGTTTCAATTTGTGAAACTTGTTATATGTAAGTTTTCTAACTTTACTGTGGTTATTCTAGATAAATAACTAATGTATAAACACCCAGATGGAATCATTAAATAAAAAAAGCAAGTTTTCTTAAAGGCCGAGGAAGAAAGTTTCCTGGAAATTGTAAAGAAACGTAAATGGCGGAGTTTGATAATTTATTAATTTTATATCTTTTAACAAGTAGCCATTAAAGCTATATTTCATTTTACTGTTAATGAATTTTGCTTAGAATAACTTTTACATTCGCTAGAGCTGTAAGTTATGGTTAAAGTTGCAGGCCATGAAATACAATTTGAAACATAAATATTGTGACGAAATTAACGCCTGATTAACCCGAATAACAAATAATAATAATAATAGTAATAATAAAAATAACAATAAACAATAATAATTTATACTAACCGAAAACCTGAGTTTCGTCCAAGCCAAGATAAAGCCCACTTTTCCCTACCTTGGGTGGCTACGCATTGAATTTTGCTATGCTCATGAAGACGACCTGTTCCTCGGCGAGTTTCCAGCTAACTCTGTGTCGCACTAAAGGGCGGAGAAGAAGGTACTTCTAACATTTCCCACCAGGTCATAGCTGAATCCCATATACGCTACTCTGAAGATGGTGTGGGGGCTTATTTACCCTATAAATGTTTGACGTCAGTGGATATAACCATATCTGTAACCCAACTTGTGAAAGAGGTTAAACAAATACCTCAAACGTCATATTCCATAATTAAGGTTTTGATGAAAGAATCATGAAAGAATTTGCAAAACTAAAATGTAATTGGATAAATAATATATCAATAAAATCTATTTTATTGTTACTACTGGAATATGCTATCCAGATAATAAATGTTTAAATAGCCAAATATGGCAACAATAAGAATGTTTCACTTTAAAGTATGTTAATTAATGAAAGGTGTAATTTTCAAAATTTTTCTAATAGTTTGAAAAAGGCTGTACACCTTAAACTTTTTGACTTATGAATTCCACGGAGGGATTTCCGGTACCCGTTTGGGCAGTTTATACCCCGCTGGGAGAGCTGGGATTGTGTCTTTTGCTCATTACTATCCGAGGAAGGGAAATGGCAACAACACCGCGGTATCGTCCTGCTGCCGAAGTCAGGATATAATCTCTCCACAATTCCGTCGCATTCATTGACCGCTCTTTAGCTTGAGTGTTCGTCATCAACATCATTAGTTTATGACGTCATCTTATTCTGAATGAATTTTGTATAACTGTAAACCGTATTACACAAAAACTGCGAATCTCTTTAAAGTACATAATTTATATTAATAGATTTCTTTTGTGGAGCTAACTACTTCGGGTATATAACTTATTATTGCCTTCACTTTTTACATACTTACACAATTTTCAAATGGAAATCATTAAGATAAACAAATGTTTATCTCAATGTGCGTGAAATAGGTAGAATACTCTCTCTACCTTCTGTACTTAGGCAGAGAGGGTATTGCAATCCACCCGGAAATTAGATTCCGAAATTTCATCGGAAATACACGTTCTAGGGTCCCTGTGTTCTATTTTTTTTTTAAAAAAGGTATGTGTGTGCATGTCCATCTCTTCATGTGACTGCGAACAGGATAATTCAGAAACGAAAAGTCCGTAAAATAACTTGGTATTTAAGTTTCGTATTCTAAAGATGTGACATGAAGATTTTGAGGAAACTCCAGCCACTCCAAATTACCATTTACGTCGAAAAGAATTTAGAAATTTTTGATTTTCTCAAAAATGGCTCTAACGATTTTGTGTAAATTACTGTAGTAAAATATATTTACATACAAAATAAAATATATATCTTGATTTTTTTTTTTAAATATACTAAACACAGCTCTTCATTCTGGTTCACTTTTGCATACGTGATGAAACGTAAGATATGGACAGAAGCTTACTACACAAAACATTTAGGTCTCCTTAAAACTCATAATTTCTATCATATCCATTTTTTGAAGAGTTAACCACTTCCAAGATATTGCTTGTTATTGGTTTCAATTTTAATATGCATAAACTTTTCTCAAATGTGAAGGATATTTCATTTCATACCTGTTTTGTTTTACTCCCATTTGACTTTTGTTTTAGCCTAGTATATTCATTTATTTTCCTTCTAGTTACAAGAAAGCAAGTAATAAAACCATTTCTGCTAATGTTTATCTTGATTGGTATGATGTAGATAAATGAATATCTTTTTAGTAATAGTTTGTTCGGAGAACAGGGAGAAATGGTCTTTCGAATGCAACACAAAACAGTTTTTGATTATTATGTAAATTTTGCTAAATAGTAAATTTACTTATAGGTCGTTTTTCAAATATTTTTGGTCAGAAAAATTTAGGTCATGGTGTACAGTTCGTTTCTCATCCATCGAGAGAATAAATCTTTCCTTGTTGTTTTGGTTCGCATTTTTGAGGACAAACTCTCGCCCATTTTTCCTTCACTTTCACAAAGCTTGACCTCGTTCTTAGATTTATTACTGTCGACATGGCATTAGATCCCCTTGAGGACTGAAAATGAACCAACCCTTCGTGGATGTTTGTTGTAGTGGTAAAGGGAAATAATTGGCGTGGTGAAGTAGGGTATCGATCTGACTGGTCTCCGGAGAAGTGAATTACTCATCGAACTTGACAAAGCCACCATATGAGAGTTCTTCGTGTGGTTTTCTGGACCAGCATTCATAATAATATCATCAAGATGAGGTGATCAGTAGGTATTATTGATCTTGATAGAGATTCCAAACTAAGATTCCGCATGTGGGTTCTGGACCAACATTCAACACAGCAATGCCATACTAGGGTTCTTTATGTGGATTTGTGAACCAGCATTAATCATCATATCATCAAGACTTGGTGATCAGAAACAATTCATTTTATTTTACAGAGATACCATAAAAGTTTGCTTTATGTTGGTATTTGGAACAGCAGGCATTGCAATAATATCAGGGTGTGGTGATTATGAGTTACCCAATAAACTGGACAGAAATATCATTAAAAGTTGTTTCTGTAAGTTTGTGGTCCAAAATTCCACATATCATCAAGATGTAGTGATAAGGAGGTACCCATTGAACTAGACAGAGGTGCCATAATAGTGTGTTTGCGGACCAGCATGTTTATGGACCAGAGGTATCATAATAAACTTTTTTATGTGGGTTTGTGGACTACCATGCATCACAATATCATCAAACTGTTACTCTTTTAATTTGGTAGAGGTAACACTAGAGTATATCAAGTGAGGTTCTGTCCAAAAGACAAAGTAACAGGATGACGAGGGGCTACCCATCAAACATAGTATACCTGCAATAATGCATTCCTTCAAGTGATCTTATGAACCATCATTCATTAGAATACCTTTAATAATTGGTATTAAGAGTCATCGATCTAGACTTGACTCAGTGGTCACTTTGGATCCGGACCAAAAATGCTCTAAAATTGCATCAAGGCTTGATGATCAGAAGTCACTGTGCTAGACTTTGTACAAATACGGTAAGAGGAGAATTTACATGAGTTCCGGAGAAGTTTTCATCAGAACATTATCAAGAACTGGTGATCAGACTTATTGATCTAATCTTGACACAGAATAGTTAACGTGTGGTCCGGAAGAATCATCCAAGGTTGTTACCAGTAGTCATTGATCTGGACTTCACAAACATACACTAGTTAGCTCAGCACCAAAAGCTAAGCATATTTCTTAAAACAGAGAAATGAAAAGGAAAACGTCAGCGAATGCCATAAAAATTTATTACAATTTCACTTTACTTGAGCTCTGTGCATACAGAAGGGGTCCACCACCTACAAATAAACACATGCTTCAAAGGTCAACATAACCAGCGCGTCATACTCTGTGCAGCTCTTTCGTTATCCTCTCATTGCCAACAGAGGATAGTTTTTAGTAAAGTGTTTATAGGACTCTACCAACATGCCTCAAACACAACTGCACCTGGTTTTGAAGGGCAGAAAATTGGAAGTCTACAACAACGCAATACACAAACTTAAGTCTGCCGAATCCTAAATGTCCCATAAAGTGCATTTCCAGACTTTGGCGACAGTTCCAAGGCACATGAGATGCATGTCTGTACAAGGTCCTCCAGAGTCACAAGGTCGGAAGAGAAATATCTGACTTAACAGCACAACGACATCGGAGTATGCTTAGAAGACAACTGTCAGAGGAAACGCCCCAGCTTTTCGTTCGTAGGCAAACCATCTACCAATGACTAAGTGTATTCGGACCCTGTACCAGACGTCTAACATTGTATTCTCACTGATTCAAACACACAAGTGTTATACACTAGAATGAGTAATGATAGGCATTGGATCTTTAATGAGTGGAAGAACTTGCTGTTTACAGATGAGTCCAGGCTCAGTATGTGAAATTATTTCCGTCTTATAGTAACCTGGAGAGAACGTGGAATCCGGGTTAATTGCATAAACATCGTGAAAATGCGTCCATTTGGTGGCGGTGGGGTATTCGTGTAGGCAGCCATAATGTTCAGTGGATGAACCGATGCCCAGTGAATGCCCCGATGTACAGAGACGAAGTATTGGAACCACATATATTACTTTCCAGTTGTACAGTTTCTCTTTATGGTCGATAATGCACGTCCACATAGAGCCCTCTAATCTTGAGGGAAAAGATATCCAGCGCTTGGGCTGGCTACCGGGGTGAGCTCTACAGGATATGAACCCTAAGAGAATCCTGGGGTGAATTAGGAAGAGGAGTTGCAGCCTTCCAGCCTCCATGAGAGCACTTCCAGTACTCCTTACAATGCTCTTCGTGAGTTGCCTTGCCACAGCTTCTGTAGGCATGAGGGGTAACAGCATCCGCTCAGCACCATCATCATTCTTATGAAAGTTATAGTCAGATTTTGTAACTGTGTAAAGATATGTCTCTAAGGCTCAATTAAACAAAATTACGACACAGACAACACAAGAGTGTTTTGGTCTGTATTTCTGGATCAGTATTCATCAGAATATGGTCAATACTGGTGATTAGGAGTTTTTTATGAATTAGAGAGTAAGAATAGTTGGTGAAAGCATTGGATAGCAATTTTACATAAATTTTCACCAGTTTGCATTGATCACTTCCCTTTATGAAACCGATATATTCAAAACATATTGTTAAGTCAGATTGTGATCAGAAGATGCCATCGGATCTAAGAAGGTCATCCAGAAAGTAACAAACGTTTTGAAATAACTAAATAATAACGAAAGTTAACAACACAAAATTTAGTTACAACACCTCAATATATTTTTCAACGTAATCGTCATTGCTATCAAGATATTTAATGCCAAGTAGTCCCGTTTTTCAATCCAGATGTGATACTCTACCACCGCTAAAGATGCGAGAAGATGTCACTGTCACTTTGAGGTCTTCATCAGTTGGGAACTTTTCCCTAACTAAAAATTCATATACGGTGTCAAAGTCGAACACCGCTTTATCTTAATTCTTTTATCAACATTTGTTTTCAACTCCTTCATTGTGATGAACTTCCACTCCGGTGTTTATCATACTCACTGGTTCATCCTTGGTTCATGCGCCATTTCCTCACTGCATTGCCACTATACACTTGCGTTATTTGCTTATAGAATTCGATTGGCCGAACGTTTTGTGCATTAAAAAAAACGATTAAGTTCTTTGGCGATGAAAAGAGTGACATAGGCATTGAAAAACTAGTACCACGTGACAGAATGCAGATTACGTTGAGATATAGAATAAGATACTGTAACTTTGTAAAGGAAGTTTTGTATTTATAACTTTCGTTATCACTTTCTGGATGACCCTCTAATAGTAAGAAGCAACCAGCTAGAGATCGGGAGATCCGTGGTTCAAATCCCGGATATGGTATTGAATTTTTCAGTCTGACTCTACCTATCCAACTCCTGTCCTACACACGGCTTGTGTGAAAAAAAAAACAATTAGTCCAATACCAATTGACCATAATAGTTGGCTATACTATGAATCCTGGGACTTAAGTACTTACAACATTGTAAGTCGCCATTGGGGTTGTCATCTCAAAATAATTTGAGAGCACCTTGTGGTTTACCGGGAAACATGTGAGTCAGTTGAGAAATTCATTGCTATGCCGGCATGTTGCCATGGTAGCTCAGTGGCAGAGCAACCGGCTAGAGATCGGAATATCCGTAGTTCAAATCCCGACAAAGGCATTGAATTTTTCAGTCTAACTCTACCTATCCAACTTCTGTCCTACACATGACTTGTGGGAAAAAATAATAATCCAATACCAATTGAACATAATATGAATGCTGGGACTTAAGTATTTACAACATTGTAAGTCGCCATTAGGGTTGACATCTCAAAATAATTTGAGATCACCTTGTGGTTTACCAGGAAACATGCGAGTCAGTTGAGAAATTCAATGCTATGCCGGCATGTTGCCATGGTAGCTCAGTGGCAGGGCTCAAATCCCGGCTAAGGGATTTGTCTGACTCTACCTATCCAACTCCTGTCCTACACACAGCTTGTGTGAAAAAAATAATTAATCCAAGAGTAAGAATAGTTTGTAAAATAATTGGATAGTGATTTTACATAAGATTACATTGGTGGCTCTCCTTTATCAAACAGATATATTCAAAATATATTGTTGAGCTAGATTGTGATCAGAAGATACCAAGGGAGATATTACATCTTTGTGTCTATTATGTAGAAATATTAATAAACAGCAGTAGATCATCTGAAGCTACTGAAGACGCAGTGCTCCTCAAGTAAAAACAATCAATTATTGTTTCGGGAATGTTGAGTCACTTAGAATGTGAGTCCCGCCCATATTCGGAGAGTTTTCATAACTCATTCGCGTGTAACCGGTTCTGTTGAGCGCGAGTTCTGAATACAGATAGCTAAATGAATTATAGTGGTCTAACATCTGCCTGAGACAAAACACTGTCTCCGTGGCTTCATTAAGACCTTTGTTATGTAATGTGAAGGACAGGATCTGTCAGTCCAGATGTATCTAATTATGGAAATTTATAGCTTAAAATACCTTCCCTTTTCTGTCTAACTAGCGTTTAGTTTATCTTTGACAGCGATTCCGATTTTTAACATGTCAATTTAACTAGCAGGTTCACGATTACCTGTGGCTTAGGCATTTGGGGCTTGGGGGCCAAAAACAGAGATATAAAACCAGCTTTTATTTTCTCTACCCTACATAGAGAAGTAATTACATTTTAACCAAAAAGTCTTATCGCGTATTCATTAAAAAAATCCATTCAAATGATTTTCTCTACATCTCTGTAACAAATTATTCTTAAAGAGCTTATTCTTCCATCCACTACATGCTAATTGGCACAAATATTAGCAGATAAATGTTTTAAAGTGTGCTTGCTATGGGATTGAAATCCGTTTATTTGAGTGGCCAGGAGTTGACAAGTTCCCGTACGAGAATAGTTTTAAGTATTTGAAAACTAAAACTAATAACAAGGAATATCTCGGAAACTGTAAGCCCTAGGGAAAAATGTATAAGTCATGAATTGTGTTTTAAGGAGCCTTACGGTTTTTGGGTAGCAAATTTTTGACTACCTGTTATGGTTTACTACTTATGAAAAATTCAAAAAAGTTCATCCAGAATAAAGAGGTATTTAGAGGCTGTTTCCAAAAAATTCAAGATATGCATTTCAATTTGTGATGTAAATAGCTTTAATATACGGTATTTTACTCAAAATCATTTGAGCCATTTTCGATAAACCCAAAATTTTAAACCTTTCCAAGTAAAAGGTAAATTGGGGCGGGGGGATTTTCTTAAAAATCTTTGTGTCGCAATCTTAAGAAGATACCAAATTTAAATACCAAATTTGGTATTTAACGGTGTTTTAGTTTTTAAGCTATGCTCTCCATTGACACACAGACAAACACATGGTCCTTTTTAATAAAAATGCTTTTTCTTTACTCAGGGCCACACAAAATGCGTATTTCCGATGGAATTTCTGTATCGAATTTTTGGGTGCAATACAATACTTCCCCTATATACGATTTACATAGTACGTGTAGAAAAAGTAAAAACTCATATCGAGAGTTATTTAAACATATATTGGCAACATAATAAATAGGCTCCATTAAATCTACAAAGAAGCGTGTTTAGAAAAACGTCAGTGTGTGTCTGTGTGTTTATGCGTGTGATGAATACCAAATTCAGCATATTCCAAAGCTGCAACACGAAGGTGTTCTAGTATCTCCTATCTTAAACTATTCTTTACATTAAAAATGTAAATACATTGTTTATTTAGTCAAAATAATTCTAATCATTTTGATTAACGTAACATGTAAAATGCATTTATAAAGGACGAACAAAATATGAAGGTTTTGAGAAAAATTCACCACAGCAAACAACTCTTTACATGGAAATAAATTTCGAACATTTTTATTTCCTCAAAAATGGCTATAACGATTTTGATTAGAATACTGTATATTAAAGATATTTAAATGGTAAATAAAATGTTTATCTTAAATTTTATGGGAAGATCCTCTAAAGAGTTCTTTATACTGAATGAATATTGCTGAATTTTGCCTAACTGGTATACCGTAAGGGAAAGATAAAAATTACTATACAAAAAATATAGATCTGTTTAAAACACACAATTTATGCCATATACCTTTTTGTGGAATTTACCATTTTTAAGATATTCCTTGTTATTCGTATCAAATTTGAAATACTTATACTTTTCTAAGATTGCAAATATCGTTTTCCTTTTGTTTTACTCCTGGCCAAGCAAAGAGGCAGAATGCAATGACAATCACATATCGAAGTAGTAAAACACTTGACTATCGGTCTAGATAGTGCATTCCTCTAGTTCCCTTCTATTTATAAGGAACTAAGTAATAAGAATATTCCGTTAATTCTAATCTCGATTAGTATGGTGTAGAAAGAATAATAATCTTTTGCAAGAAGTTAGGCTGTAGAACAACTAGAGAAAGTCCTGTGAGTGTAACACTTAAGATTTTCTTCACCTTTTTCATCCTATTCGTGAAAAGATAAGGGGATATCATTTCAATTGTATCACATGGCAACCAGCTTTTAAAACACTTGACTGTCGGTTTAGCCTAATTTATTCCCTTATTTCCCTCCTACTTATAAGGAACTAAGTAATAAGACCGTTTCTGCTAATGTTTATCTCGCTTAACATGATGTAGAAGGGTCCTCCAGAAGTTAACGAACGCTTTGACATAACTAAATATCTACGAAAATTACCAACACAAAACTGTATTTACAAAGTTGCAGTACCTTACTCTATTTCTCAATGTAATCTCCATTCTGTCAAGAAATTTACTGTCACGTGGTACCAGATTTTCAACGCCGACATTATACTTTTCTATCGCCAAAGAATTTATTCGTTTTTTGATATGCACAAGACATTCTACCGATCGTATTTTATAGGCAAATAACGCAAGAGTATTGTGATAAAGCAATGAATGAATCTTCAGCTAGGAAATAACGCATTATTTACGAGAAATAAAGGATGTACCAGTGTGTACGATAAAGACCCGAGTTTAAGTTTATCAATGGTTATGGAGGAATTGGAAGCAAATCTTAATAAAAGAATTTAAAAAAGATCTAATGTGCTCCATTCACATGCCTTTGTCTACATCTCTGCTACAAATTATTGTTAAAAAAAACTTATTCTTATTTTACGAGTACTTCAAGATAATCAAGAGAAAATTGCAAAAATGAACTTATTACCTGTTTCCATATAAGTAGAAGAGAAATAAGGGGTTACCATAGGCTAAAGGGATAGCCAAAAGCTGGTTGCTATGTGATTGAAGTTTCTTTGTTTGTATGGACAGGAGTTGACAAATTCCCATATGAGAAATGTATAAGTATTTTAAAGCTGAAACAAATAACAAGAAATATCTCATATATGATCCTTACGAAAAAAAAAATTATATAACATAAATTGTTTGTTTTAACAACTCTACATTTTTATTAAGCAAGTTTCTGTCCATCTCTTACGGTTTACTATTTATGTAAAATTCCGCAAACTATATCCACAATAAAGATGTCTTCAGAGGTTATACCCAGAAAATTGAAGATTTACATTTTATTTTTCATGTAATACCTTTTATATACGATACTTTAATCAAAATTGTTAGAGCTATTTTTGATAAAATAATAATTTTCAAAAAATGTTCCACGTAAAGGGTAGTTGAGGGTGGGGGTTTTCTTGAACATCTTCGTGTCGCATCCTGGAACATATTGAACTTAAATACCAAATTTGGTATTTAACACACTTTTGGTTTTTGAGCTATGTTGCGCACAGCCACACACACACACATACACATACACACAGTCAGACAAAAAATGACAGACACACACGGAATGTTTCTAAAAACGTTTTTTTTTTGTGGATTCAAGAGGACACAAAACATATAGTTTCGGTGAAATCTCGGTATCGAATTGTTAGATGCAATACAATACCTAGTACGTGTAGAGAAAGCAATACACTGGTGTTTCACTTTTAGACATCATACATGTCTGTTGGGTAGAAAAGATTTCCCAAACAATGAAGACCTCAAAGTGGCAGTGACATCTTGGCTCAGATCTTCAGCGGTGGAAGAGTTTAACATCTGCCTTGAAAAACTGGTACCACGTGACAATAAATAAATACCTTGATAGTATTGACGATTGCGTTGAAAAATAGAGTAAGGTGCTTTAACTTTTTAAATGAAGTTTTGTGGTGTTAATTTTCGTTGTTATTTAGTTATGACAAATCGTTTGTTACTCTCTAGATGACCCTTGTAGATAGAAAATTAGAGTTTGCAATAATAGTTTGTTGCAGAATATGTAGAGAATGTCATGTGAATGGAACCAGATCCCCCCCTTACCTTAACATAGAAATAAAGGTTGCCTTCAGAGTCGCTGACCTGCAGAGTACTAAAACCATCTTATGACATTCTTGTTTACAGCTTGTCAAGGAAGAGCAGAAGATAGGATCAAGGGGTAGAATTGTTGGTCCGTTTTGACAGAGAAATCTTGTTAAAATTCATTGAGGGGGTAACATTTTGTGAACACAGGACAGCAAATGACCGCAGAGACCTCCAGCATTGTGCAACTTCACTATGGCAATTTGTCACCTGCATCTTTGTTTACAAGATAAGGACCTAATTTCTCCAGGGATCTGCGGACTCCGATCTCATTACCACAGCAACGAGGGAAACCTCAGCATCCCCTACTCATATCTCTGAAGACAAAATCATTCGTTCAAAAAATGCCCCCTTATGAGGTTCACGTGCCAAATATTGCACGTGCGTGTTTGTTCCTTACACCGTATCGACCCCAACTGAACCGTCTCGGATGAAACAGAGCGTCCGACAGGCATTTGTTTGAACTGTTACAGCTTGTTAAGCCAATACTGAAGTGATTTTTCAAAGGCGTTTTGGTTAAAAAAAATCTGATGTGTTCCATTCAATGACTTTCTCTACATCTCTGCAATACATTATTGTTAAAAAGCTTATGTTTCTATCTACTTCATGCTAATCGAAAAAAATAGCAGAAATAGTCTTATTACCTGTTTTCTTGTAAGTTGAAGCGAAATAAATGAGTACCATAGGTTAAAGTGACAGTCAAAAGCTGGTTGCTATGTGACTGAAGTTCCTTTGTTAGTATGAACAGGATTTCGCAAATTCCTGTACGAGAAAAGGTTTTTAAAGCTGAAACCGAAAACAAGGAATATCTAAAAGACGATATCAACTACACGAAAAAAATGTACATAGATAAATGGTGTGTTTTAATATGCTCTACGTTTTTGTGTGGTAAGTTTTTGTTTATCTCTTACGGTTTCGCAGTTATGCAAAATTCCGTAAAATTAAACCACAATGAAGTAGTCTTTAGAGGCTATTCCCAAAAAGTTCAAGATATACATTTTAATTGTCAGGTAAATATCATTAATAAATGATATTTTAATTCAAAATTGTTAGAGCCATTTTTGAGAAAATTAAAATTTTTGAAAAAAGTTCCATGTAAAGGATAATTTGGGGTGGGGGGGATTTTTCTCAAAATCTGTGTTGGCAAAGTGCTGTATGAGAAAAGCATAAGTATTTTAAATCTGAATGTTTCTATAACGGACAACTTCAAGAAAAAATGTGTTTAACGTAGATTGTGTGTTTTAACGAGTTCTATATATTTTATGAAGTAAGTTTTTTTTACCAGTTATGCAAAGTTCAGCAAAATTCATCCACAATAAACGTGTCTTTCAGAGGTTATTCCCAGAAAATTGAAGATATACATTCTATTTGTGTTGTAAATGTTAGTTATACACGATATTTTTATTTACATCATTAGAGCCATTTTTGAGAAAATCAAAATTTTAGAAAATTTTTCCATGGAAAGAGTAGTTGGGGATGAGTGGATTTTCTTAAAAATATTCGTGCCGCATCCTTCGAAAATACTGAACGTAAATACCAACCTTCGTATTTAACGGACTTTTCCTTTTTGAGCTATACTGCCCCCCCATACACACACATACACGGACAGAATGACAGACAGCCAGGCAGACATATACATGGACATTTTTCTAACTTTCTTTTTTTTTCTTTTTTGGATACAGGTGGAAATGAAATCTAGGTATCGAATTTTTGGGTGCAATATAATAACTTCTCTATACACAATGTACACATTACGCGAAGAGAAAGTAAACATTCTGATGTCGTCCATTAACATAACTTTCTCTACGTATTCCACAAATAGTTATGATATAAGAGCGTAAAGTTATGGTTTTAATTCGAGTGGGAATATTATGATTCGAGACGTGGTCAATCAAATGTGAGAATACAAACGAAGCTTTACACTCGCGTATCATACAATGTTTTTTTCTACGAGAATTTTCTGATATTAAAAGAAAAGCAACGAAAGATAAAATAACTTTGAGGTTAAGTTTGAGCTATTCACCAAGGGCTATAGTCGGATATTTATTCTGCATTGCTGGGCGCGATGACGGTACGGTTATAGCAGGCCGTGATAAACTAATATTATTGTTATTCTGGGAAGTGTTTTGAAAGAATGACAGATTTTGAGAATTATGAAATCCTTAGAGCTGCGAAAGAAGCAGAATCAAATTTACTACCCGCTAAATCCCGAAAAGTTTATGAGGCAAAACATGAGAATTGTGTGTAGTGGTGTCTATTGATTAGTGATGTATACGAACTAATATTGTGAATTATTTTGGGGAGTGTAAAGTTGGAACAAAATTGCTTTATGCTACAGACGTAACGTAGCATACGCGCAGACGCAAGAAAACACCATTCACAATGCAATCGTAAGCGTAACGCAAGAAGTTGGCACGGGTTTCTAGATCCGCAAGTGACATGCGAATATCTTCCAAGCGCTCCGCAAGTTACAAGCTGAATAACATAACCAACAATGCCACATAAGAATATTCACTAAATTTTTACAAATAAATGTTATAAAACTACATACTAATAACTGACGCTTGCGGCAATGACGTCACAATAATTGCTCATTCAAAATTATTGAAAATAGTACAAGCATAGAGACTGCAGAAAGTGATAAAGCTACACATTTAATGAACTAAGAATTTCTCTCTACGTCTTCGATTTAAGAGAACCAAAAAATCTATACACAGATGATAGTTACATCCATTAAATCAAAGAAGGAGACTGTCATAACCTCCTGAGGGAGATTAGAGATGGCGCCGCACTGCCAAATAGAAGAGCATGCCTGTACAGCACGCCGTGTAAAATCTTGCAGTGCGATCGTCTGTTGTTGACTTCATAGGCAACGCATAGAGAAAAGAAGCAGACTTCAACCTCTTTGCATGCAACGCAAGGATAAAGTTTTGAGTTTGAAAACTGTTGTGTTGCATTGCATTGCGTTGCGTCTTGCGTGTTTTTATGTGAATGCTTACATTAAATAATAGCAGTCCTAACTCTTGAGCTTACACTTCATTTTGAATATAGCATTACGCTTGTTGCATTTCTTTGCTCGTGGACTCCGTAAAAATGAATTTTGCGATATGAGCCCGTAAACTACTCAATTGGGCTGGGTCGTAGAAAAATATTGTATTCCCATTTATTTCTCTGTATACATAAAGTTACTCGAGATATATATTAGTGATAATGATTTTACTATGTAGTTTCTTCTAAGTAGAGGAAATAAGCAAATATACAAAGCTATTAAATGAGGTGTGGTTGACAGTTGAGGAATTTAGTGCCGTATCGGTATGTTGCCATGGTACTTCAGTGGTTAGAGCAACCTGCTAGAGACCGGGAGATCCATAGTTCAAATCCCGGCTATGGCATTGACTCTACCTATTTAACTCCATTCTAACACTCCATAGTAGTTGACTATACAAAGAATCCTGGGACTTAAAGTACTTACAATATTGTAAGTCACCAATGGGGTTGTCATCTCAAAATAATTTGAGATCTCCTTGTGGTTTACCGGGAAACTTGCAAGTCAGTTTAGAAATTTAATTATTTTGTCACATATGCCGCCCTTTCTCTAACTCTCAAACCGGATTTTATATTCCTCTGCCCAGCACAGCAACTAAAACTACGTGAATAGCCGGAATCGTTAGAGCAACACGAAATGTATTTGTCATCCATTCAAAGCGTCGCGAGTTCGAGTCCTAGCGACTGCAGGTAAAGGATAGGGAAGGCTCAGGTAAAATAACCGGTGTAATGTTGCATTCTCACAGGTTACATTTGACTGCAGTTGCATGGATTAAAAAATACAATTTATTGAAAAAAATCTGATGTGTTCCATTAAAACGACTTTCTATACATCTCTGCAATAAACTATTGTTAAAAGGCATAAGCTTCTATTTACTTCATACTAATCGAAAAATTAATTAGTAGAAATACCCTTATTACTTGCCTCCATGCAAGTAGAAGCGAAATAAGCAAGTACCCTAGGTTAAACTGATGTTCAAAAGCTGGTTGTTATGTGACTGAAGTTCCTTTGTTTGTATGGACAGGAGGTGACAAATTCCCGTATGAGAAAGGTATAAGTTTTTCAAATCTGAAACCAAAAACAAGGAATATCTGAAAAACGATGAACTCCATGAAAAAAATTTATATAACATGGATTGTGTGTTTTAACGTGCTTTGCATTTCTTGTATGGTAAATTTTGTCCAGCTGTTACGGTTTAGCAGTTATGCAAAATTCTGTAAAATTTATCCAGAATAAAGTAGTATTCAAGATATACATTTGATTTTTCACATTATAATCAAATTCGTTACATCCATTTTTTGAGAAAATTAAATTTTTCGAAAACATTTCCATATAAAAGGTAGTTTGAGGTGGGGGATTTTTATCAAAATCTTTGTGTCGCATCTCTGTAAGATATTAAGCTTAAATACCAAGTTTGGTATTTTACCCACGTTTCATTTTTGAGTTATCATGTTCACGGACACACGGACCTTTTTCTGAAGATGCTTTTTTTGGATACAAGGGACCCTATAACATATATTTCCAGCAAAATCTCAGTATCGAAATTTTGGGTGGAGAGCAATACCTTCTCTATGCATTATGTACATAGTACCTATAGATAAAGTAAAAATACTAACAATTTTCAATATAAAATAGCTTTAAATAACCTAGCTTTATTGTTGAAGATCAGTGTGATAATAAATTAAAAAAGAAGCCCACCAAAAATACTAAAACGTTTGCTTTATCGTCTTTGTTGCCAAATAGCAACACCATGCAATATAAATTTAAGTTAGCACTGTCTGTAATACAACTAAACTTTTGCCATCGACCTGTGAAAACAACAAAAGAACTCCTTTAGTCTAGGAATTGAACCTCAGACAAAAGGTATCTATTTATCATTTAGAGTCAAAACAGCCTCAACATGTCTCAATGTTTAGCTCCAAGCTTTGTAAACAGTGTAAAGGAATTTGTATCCGTTTCTCCGCTCGGAATGTACTTTCTGAGGCTATGACGTTTTATTGCCAACTTAAATATTCATCCAACACAATTTACATGTATCAGACCAGACCCAGTTACATTCTCAAGACCAAACAAACAATCCTTGTACTAGATTCTTAAACATGATGCTATAAAATATGTAACAAATGAATTTGTTTACATTCTTAGCAGTTCTGAAATGTACATACTTGCCTTGTTCAGGAATTATTGATAATAGAGTTAGAAGCATTGAAAATACTTAATCTGCTTATTTTCTCATATATTGTTTTACAACACATTTTAAATAATAAAATATCAGATGTCTTCCATTCACACGATTTTCATACCTATTCTGCAAGTAAACTGTTCTTAGAAAGTTTATTTTTCTATTTCATGCTTATCTAGGTAAATATTAACAGAAATTACCTTATTTCTTTGTCTTTTGTAAGTAGAAGTAATATTAAATTACGCTAGGCTAAAGCGATTGTCAACTCTTTTAAATGCAGTCGCTATGCGATATATTTTGAAATTCGGTTCCCTTTTCCTGGCAAGCACTAAAAGAAAATATAAAGGATGTGCCGATGGTAAAGGCCGGGAAGAGCTCAAGTAAAATAACCAGTGTGGTAGTCAAAAGTTGTAAATGCTGTCGCAATGCGATTGATTTTGGGCCAGGAAAAAAAAAAAAAAAAGATAAACGGATGTACTTATGGTAAAGAACGGGGAGGGCCCAAGTAAAATAGCCGGTGTGATGGCACGCTTGGATGTTGACAGGGTTAGGCTTGACTGCAGTTGCATAGATTTAAAAAAACGGTAGAGTTTTAGTGCAAAAATATTAACATTTTTCATTACAAATAGCCTAACTTTATTCTTGAAGATCAGTGTAATACGAAATTAGAAAAGAAGCCCACTAAAATACTAAAACCTTTGATCAATTTTCTTTGTTGCCAAATAGCAACTCCAAACAATGTACGGTTAAATTACCACTGTATATAACACTACCAAACTTTTGACACCGATCTGTGAAAATCACTAAAGGAACTCCTTTGGAACCTCCCGACTTCGATACAAGGTGAGTGAAAATGTTGTAACCACTTCTCAGATTCTGTAAAGGAATTTATATCCGTTTCTCCGCTCGGTTGTGACGTTTTATTGCCAACTTAAATATTCGCCCAACACAATTTACATACATCACACCAGACCCAGTTATATTCTCAAGACCAAACAAACAATCTTTGTACTAAATTCTTAAACACAACGCTACACAATATGTAACAAATAGATTTGTTTACTTTATTAGCAGTTCTAAAACGTACTCGCTTGCCATGTGTAGACATTGTTGATAATTGAGTTAGAAGCATTAAAATTATTTTTAAACAGATGATGCTAAAAGCAGGTATTTTACCAAATGCCAAAAGGTTAAAAAGTAGAAAATGCTTTACTCAATATTATAAAATTATAACACCCCAATGTAGCCAACTTTGGTTTATGTGCTCACGGTCTCATTCAAGTAGGCCATGACTCATAAAGCTCGCATCAATCCATAAAATGACGGATGATGTCAATGTCATTAACATGGAATCTGCTGAACCAGACAAAATTATGCAAGCAGCAAGGAACTTAAAATTACAACTGCTACACTGCTACCGTTGTACAGAATGTATTCGTTCTGTACGGCAAAGTCGTTATGTTGTTAGTACTGATGCTAAGCAAGGCAACAAGTGAATATCGCAAACCATTACGCATGAACTCCATGAAATAGTAAAACAATTCATTTAAAATTGTAATACGTCTATAAATATTGAGAACTCTCAGAAGAAGGTCTAGTATGATACATGTGTTAAAATTGTTTTATATTTTTCGCACTTCCTACTCACAATATAAAACGCCATTTTTACTTTCTCTATACGTGCCATGTATAGTGTATAGAGAAGGTATTGGACTCCACCAAAAAATTCGATAGCAAGATTTCACCAGAAATATGTTTTAGTGTCCCCTGTATCCAAAAAAAGTATTTTCAGAATAACGTCCGTGTGTGTGTGTGTGTGTGTGTGTGTCCGCGTGTCCGTGTGTCTTTGAACACAATAACTCAAAAACGAAAAGTCGGTAAAATACTAAACTTGGTATTTGAGTTTAGTATCTTGCAGGGATGTGACACGAAGATTTTGAGAAAAATCCCCCCACGCCAAATTACCCTTTACATGGAACTTTTTTCGAAAATTTCGATTTTCTAAAAAATGACCAACGATTTTGATTAAAATATCGTATATTAAAAATATTTACATGGCAAATAAAATGTATATTTTGAATTTTCTGGGAATAGCCTCTGAAGACTACTTTATTCATGGTCAATTTTACGGAATTTTGCATAACTGCTAAACCGTAAGAGATACACAAAAACGTACCACACTACAAATGTAGAGCACCTTAAAACACACAATTTATGTTATACACATTTATTTCGTGGAGTTGATTGGTTTTGAGATATTCCTTGTTTTTTTTTCAGCTACAAAGACTTATAGTTTTCTCATACAGGATTTTGTGAACTCGTGCCCGTACAAACAAAGGAACTTCAATCGCAGAGCAACCAGCTATCACTTTACCCCCTTATTTCGCTTCTACTAACAAGGAAGTAAGTACTAAGGCCATTTCTGCTAATTTATGCTCCATTAGATGAAGTAAATAATATAATTTGTAGCAGTGATATAGAGAAAGTCATGTGAATGGAACACATCAGAATTTTGTCACTATTATTATAAATAACTATACCCTGCTTCCTTTATGAAATATCGTTTCACTCTGTAGGTATACCTTTGAAAGATTTACAATAAAAAAAAATCTGAAGTGTTTCACTCACATGACTTTATCTGTATCTCTGTAAATTCTTATTGTTAATAAGCTTATCTTTTATGTATTTCATGCTAATCGAGAAAAATTAGCAGAACTAGTCTTATTGCTTGCTTTATTGTAAGTAGAAGCGAAATAAGGGAGTACCATAAGTTAAAGTGAAAGCCAAAAGCTGATTGCTATCTGACTGATGTTCCTTTGTTTGTATGGACAGGAGTTGACAAGTTCCTGCATGAGAAAAGTATAAGTTTTTCAACGCTGAAACCAAGAAAAAGGAATATCTCAAAAACGATCAACGCCACGAAAAAAATGTATATAACGTAAATTGTGTGTTTTAACGTACTCTACATATTTTGTGGGTTAAGTTTTTGTTCATCCCTTACGGTTTAGTAGTTATGAAAAATTCATCCAGAATAAAGTAGTCTTCAGAGGCTATTCCCAGAAAATTCAAGATATACATTTTATTTGTTAGGTAAATATCTTTAATGTATGATATTTTAATTAAAATCGTTAGAGCCATTTTTAAGAAAATCAAAATTTTCGAAAAAAGTTCCATGTAAAGGGTAGTTTGAGGTGGGGAAATTTTTCTCAAAATCTTCGTGTCGCATCCCTGGAAGATACTAAATTTAAACACAAAGTTTGGTATTTTAGCTGATTTTCGTTTTTGAGTTATCGTGTTCACAGTAACAAGGACACACGGACCTTATTCTGAAAATGATCTTTTTGGATACAGGGGATCCTAAAACATGTATTTCCGGTGAAATCTCTGTATCGAATTTTTGGGTGGAATACAATACTTCTCTATCCCTATGTACATTGTACATGTGGGGCTAGAAAAAGTAAAAATCTGATGTGTACCATTCACATGACTTTCTCTATATCCCTGTAACAAATTATTCCTAAAAAGCATATACCTCTATTTACTTTATGCTAATCAGAAAAGATTAGCAGAAATAGTCTTATTACTCGCTTCCTTGTAAGTAGAAGCGAAATAAGGGACTACCATAGGTTAAAGTGATAGCCAAAAGCTGGTTGCTATGTTAATGAAGTTCCTTAGTTTATATGGATAGCAGTTGACAAGTTGCTGTATGAGAGAGGTATACGTTTTTCATAGCAGAAGCTAAAAATAAGGAATGTCTCAAAAACGACGAACTCCACGAAAAAAATATATATATAACATAAATTGTGTGTTTTAATGTGCTCTACATTTTTTGTGTAGAAAGTTTTTGTCCATCTCTTACGGTTTAGCAGTTATTCAAAATTCAGTAAAATTCATGCAGAATAAACTACTCTTCAGAGACTATTCCCAGAAAATTCAAGATATACACTTTATTTGTCAGGTAAATATCTTTAATATACGAAAGTTTAATCAAAATTGTTAGATCCATTTTTGAGAAAATCAAAATTTTCGAAAAATGTTCCATGTAATGGGTAGTTGGGGGTGGGGGAGTTTTTTTCCAAAAACTTAATATCTCATCCCTGGAAGATACTAAATTTAAATACCAAGTTTGGTATTTTACCGGACACACGGACACACGGACACACAGGCACACACACACGGACCTTTTTGTGAAAATGCTTTTTTTGGATATTGGGGACCCTAAAACATATATTTCCGGTGAAATCTCGGTATGGAATTTTTGGGTGGAGTGCATCTATACACTATGTGCATATAGAGAAAGTAAAAATGTCTCAAGTTTTCCATTCACCAAATTTCCTATACGTATTCTACAAAGAAAACGACTCTTACAAAAGATTATTCTTCCCTTTACTTCATACTTACATTAGCAGAAATTGTCTTATTACTTTCTCCTTTGTATGTAGAAATGTAATCATATTACACTAGGCTAAAGCGATTGTCAACACTTTTAAATATAATCGTCATGGTTGGTTGCTTTTAAAATCATGTTCTTTTGCAAATGTAAAAGAAACCAAATCTCCAAATGTTTAAATTTATCAATATGAAGTAGACAATAGGATACAATTTTACAAGACTCGCTTTCGCAGAAAAACTACAGAAAGTCATATGATTGGAAAACACCACATCGTTGTTCAGGGAATTAGAAAAGATGTATTTTCAGTGAAATCTCGATGTAGATTTTTTAGTAGAGTACACTACTTCTTTTCTTCTGATCTATTTGATGTTAGAGAAAGTAGAAGAGGAATTATGAGGTACATCCGGAAAGTTAACTTTATTTACAAAGTTACAGTACCTTACTCTATTTCTCAACGCAATCGTCATTGCTATCAAGGTATTTATTGTCACGTGGTACCGGTTTTTCAATCCAGATGTTAAACTCTTCCACTGCTAAAGATCTCAGCCAAGATGTCACTGTCACTTTGAGGTCTTCATGGCTGGGAAATCTTTTCCGTCCAAAAAGTCATTTACGGTGTCCAAAGTGAAACACCGGTTTCTTGAATTCTTTCACAATATTTGCTTTTAACTCCTCCATAACGATTGATGAACTTCACTCCGGTCTATATCGTACACATTGGTTCATCCTTGATTACTCGTAAATTATGCGCAATTTCCTCACTGAAGACTCGTTCATTGCATTATCACCATACAATTACGTTATTTGCTCATACAATTCGATTAGCCGCTCATATTGGGCATTCAAAAAACGAATACGTTTTTGGTGGTAGAAAGGTATAACATCGGCAGTGAAAAACGGTACCACGTGACAATAAATGTTTTAACAGAATGGAAATTGCGTTGTGATATAGAGTAAGGTACTGTAATGTTCAATTGTTTTTTCTTTTCACACAAGCCATGTGTATGACAGGAGTTGCATAGGTAGAGTCAAACTGAAAAATTCAATGCCATAGCCGGGAATTGAACACGGATCTCCCGGTCTCTAGCCGGTTACTCTTCCACTGAGCTACTAGAGCAACATGCCGGTTAAGCATTAAATTTCTCAACTGATCGCATGTTTTCCGGTAAACCACAAAATATCTGAAATTATTTTGAGATGACAACCCCAATGGTGACTTACAATGTTGTAAGGAGTTGGATAGGTAGAAAAATTCAATGCCATAGCCAGGATTTGAACCACGGATCTCCCGGTCTCTAGCCGGTTCCTCTTCCAGTGAGCTACCATGGCAACATGCCGGCATAGCATTGAATTTCTCAACTGACTCGCATGTTTCCCGGTAAACCACAAGGTGATCTCAAATTATTTTGAGATGACAACCCCAATGTAAGTACTTTAAGTCCCAGGATTCATAGTATAGCCAACTATTATGGTCAATGGGTATAGATTCAATTGTTTTTAAACATAAGCCGTGTGTAGGATACGAGTTGCATAGGTAGAGTCAGACTGAAAAATTCAATGCCATAGCCGGGATTTGAACCACGAATCTCCCGATCTTTAGCCGGCTGCTCCTCCACTGAGCTACCATGGGAACATGAATTTCTACTGACCCGCAAGTTTCCCGGTAAACCACAAGCTGATGTCTAATTATTTTCAGACGACAACCCAATGGCGACGAAAAATGTGATGTGCACCATTCACATGACTTTCTCTATATCCCTGCAACAAATTATACTTAAAAAGCTTACACTTCTATTTACTTTATGCTAATCAGAAAATGAGCAGAAATAATCTTATTAATTGCTTCCTTGTAAGTACAAGCGAAATAAGGGACTACCATACGTTAAAATAATAGTCAAAAGCTGGTTGTTATGTCAATGAAGTTCCTTTGTTTTTATGGATAGGAGTTGTCAAGTTCTGTATGAGAAAAGTATAAGTTTTTCATAGCAGAAACCAAAATTAAGGAATGTCTCAGAAATGACGAACTCACGAAAAAATGTGTATTACATAAATTGTGTGTTTTAACGTGCTCTACATTTTTTTGTGTAGTAAGTTTTTGTCCATCTCTTACGGTTTAGCAGTTATTCAAAATTCAGTAAAATTCATCCAGAGTAAACTACTCTTCAGATGCTATTCCCAAAAAATTCAATATACAAATTTTATTTGTCAGGTAAATATCTTTTATATACTAAAATTTAATCAAAATCGTTAGAGCCATTTTTGAGAAAATCGAAATTTTCGAAAAAAGTTCCATGTAAAGGGTAGTTTGGAGTGGGGAACTTTTCTCAAAATTTTCGTGTCGCATCCCTGGAAGATACTAAACTTAAATACCAAGTTTGGTATTTTACCGACTTTTCGTTTTTGAGTTATCGTGTTCATGGACACACGGACACACGAGCACACGGACACACACACACACACACACACATACACGCGGACGATTTTGTGAAAATGCTTTTTTTGCATATTGGGGTGAAATCTCGGTATCGAATTTTTGGGTGGAGTGCAATACTTTCTCTATACCCTATGTATATAGTGCGTATAGAGAAAGTAAAAAAAACAATTAAATGAATACTAATTGACCATAATAGTTGGCTATACTATGAATGCTGGGACTTAAAGTACTTACAACATTGTAAGTCGCCATTGGGGTTGTCATCTCAAAATAATTTGAGATCATCTTATGGTTTACCAGGAAACATGCGAGTCAGTTGAGAAATTCAATGCTATGCTGGCATGTTGCCATGGTAGGTCAGTGGAAGAGCAACCAGTTAGAAACCTGGAGATCCGTGGTTCAACTCCCGGCTATGCCATTGAATTTTTCAGTTGGACGCTACCTATCTAAGGTACTGTAACTTTGTAAATAAAGTCTTGTGTTAATAACGTTCGCTATCATTTAGCTGTGCCAAATGGAGTATCAGTTTCTGGATTTCCCGCATATATTTACTAGAGGTAAAATTGAGTAGGCTAGCTAACGTTTTCCCCTCTATCACAATTAAATGGAGCTGCAGTTGAAGAAACGCTGTCGACCCCGCACCCTACTCACAATGGCCACTTCATTACGATCTGTTATTGATGAGTTGGCAGCCCCGAACACGTGCTCTGACAGCCGATGACATAGTCATTTGCTTGAACACTTGTAGGACCGATCTCCCCTTGATGACGAGGGTTGCACCATCCCTCGGGAACCCGGATATTCCAGATTAATGTGACCATCAAGTTGTCAGCAGGGAAATATTCCAAGTAACGTTTGTTGTTCTTGCTTTCGCGTGACCACAAGTTGCTTTTTAGACCGTCATTCGTTTCTACTTTCTGTACACGTACTATGTACAGAGTGTATAGAGAAGGTATTGTAATGCACTAAAAAATTCGATACCAAGATTTCACCAGGAATACAGGTTTTAGGGTCCGCTGTACTAAAAAAAAATAAAAAAATGTAGACAAATCTTATGTGTTACTATCACATGACTTTCTCTATATCTCTATAATAAATTATTCTTAAAAAAACTTATGCTTCTATTTACTTCCTGCTAATCTAGAAAAAAAAAATAGCAGAAATAGTCTTATTGCTTGCTTCCTTGTAAGTAGAAGCGAAATACGGAAGTACCATAAGTTAAAGTGATAGTCAAAAGCTGGTTGCTATGTGACTGAAGTTCCTTTGTCTGAATGGACACGAGTTCACTTAAGTCCTATATGAGAAAAGTATACGTTTTATGTAGCTGAAACCAAACACAAGAAATATCTCAAAAACAATCACCTCCACGAAAAAAATGTATATAACGTAAAGCGTGTGTTTTAAAGTGCTCTACATTTGCTGTGTGGTAAGTCCAGCTCTTACGGTTTAGCAGCTATGCAAAATTCCGTAAAATTGACCCAGAATAAATTAGTCTTCAGAGGCTATTCCCAGAAAATTTAAAATATGCATTTTATCTGTTAGGTAAATATCTTTAATATACGATATTTTAATCAAAATCGTTAGAGCCATTTTTTAGAAAATCAAAAGGGTAGTTTGGGATGGGGGGATTTTTCTCAAAATCTTCTTGTCCCATCCCTGGAAAATACTAAATTTAAATACCAAGTTTGGTATTTTACCGACTTTTCGTTTTTGAGTTATCATGTACACAGACACACGGACACACTGACACAAAGACATACGGACACACACACATGGATCTTTTTCTAAAAATACTTTTTTTTGGATACAGGGGACCCTAAAACATATATTTCCGGTGAAATCTCGGTATCGAATTTTTTGGTGGTGTGCAATACCTTCTCTATATACTACTACATAGTACGTATAGAGAAAGTAGAAAAGGTCCGAGTGTGTCCGTGAACACGATAACTATAAAACGCACAGTTCGTAAAACACCACACTTGGTATTTATGTTTAGTATCTTCCAAAGCTGCGACACGAAGATTTTGAGGAAAATCCCCTCCACCCCAAACTACCCTTTACATACAAAGAATTTCGAAAATTTAGATTTTCTCAAAAACGCTTCTAACAATTTTGATGAAAATGCCGTATACTAAAGATAGTACTATTTCAAATGAAATGTATTATTTGAATAGTAATTTTTAAGATATTCCTTGTTATTTGTATCAGATTTAAAATAGTTCAAATTTTCCCACACGGAAATTTGCCACTTATGACAATGCAGAGAAACGGATTTCAACCACGTTGCAACTAGCGTTTAAAATAATTGACTATCGGTATAGTGTAATTTATTCCCTTATTTCCCTTCTACTTGCAATGAACCAAGTAATTAACACAATTTCTGCTAATGTTTATCTCGACTATCATAAAGAAGATGGAAGAACATGCATTTTTATAATAATTTGTTACAGCGATATAAATAAAATCATGTAAATGGAAGACATCAGATTTTTAGAAAAAAGTCCGTGTAGGTCCGTGTTCCCGTGAACGAAGAGTCCCCGAAGCACCAAAGTTGGTATTTAAGTTTAGTGTCTTTCAAAGCTGCGACACGAAGATTTTGAGGAAAATCCTGCGGCCCCAAGCTACACTTAGCATGCAAAAGTCTCGAATATTTTGATCTTCTCAAAAAGACTGTGAGAATTTTGATTAAAATACCATACAGTAAAGCCAATTCTATCACAAATAAAATACATATCTTGAATTTTCTGTGAATAGCTTCTGAAGACCTCTTTATTTGGATGCATTTTGCTGAATGTTGCATAACTAGTAAACCCAAGAGAAGCATAAAAACTTAGATCTTGTTAAAACACAATTTATATCATGTACCTTTTACTTTCTCTATACGTACTATGTATATATTACATAGAGAAGGAATTGTAATGCACCCAAAAATTCAATACCGAGATTTCAACTGTTCTGAGACCCCCTGAACCAAAAAAACACCTTTGGAAAAATGTCGTGAGTGTGTCCGTCTGTCTGTGTGTATGTGTCTGTCTGTGTGCCTTTGGGCAGCATAGCTCAAAAAACGAAAAGACCGTTAAATATCAAACTTGGTATTTAAGTTTGGTGTATTCCAAGGATGCGACGCAAAGATTTTCAACAAAATCCCTCCAACCTTAACTACCCTTTACATGGACCTTATTTAGAAAAGTTTTATTTTCTCAATAATGGCGATTTTGATTGAAACATCGTATATTAAAAATGTTTTCTAGCAAATAAAATGCGTATCTTGAGTTCTTCGTTATTCTGGATGAATTTTACGGAATTTAGCATAACAGATAAATCGTAAGAGATGGACAAAAACTTACAACACAAAGACTGTAGAGCACGTTAAAACATAGAATTTATGTTATATATATTTTTTCGTGGAGTTCATTGTTTTTTAGATATTCCTTTGTCTGGTTTCAGCTTTAAAAAACTCATACCTTTCTCATACACGAATTTGTGAACTCCTGTCCATACAAACAAAAGAACATCAATCACATGACTACCAGCTTTTGACTATCACTTTAACCTATGGTACTCCCTTATTTCGCTTCTACTTACAAGGAAACATGTAATAAGACTACTTCTGCTAATGTTTTCTCAATTAGCATGAAGTAAATAGCAGCATAAGCTTTCTAACAATAATTTGTTGCCGAGATGTACAGAAAGTCATGTGAATGGAACATATATGATTTTTTGTCGTTGATTTGACCGTTTTTGAGATATTCCATGCTATTGTTTTCAGTTTTAAGGTACTTATAATTTTCTCCTAGGGAACATGTCAACTACTGGCCACGCAGAGAAACGGATTTTAATCCCAAAGAAAGCACATTTTAAAACATTTGACTGCCGGTTTATAGTGTATTCACCTATTTATAACAAGACCGTTTCTGCTCATGTTTATCTCAATTAGCATGAAGTGGATAGCAGAATAAGCTTATTAATAGTAATCAGTTACAGAGATATAGAGAGAGTCATGGGAATGGAAACCACCAGATTTTTATTTTCTCTGGCACATATGTATAACTACATTGTAGGAAGTGAAGCTATTGAATTCCAACCAAAAATTCAATACCGAAATTTCACTGTAAATACATATATTCATAACCCCTGACCCTAAAAAAACAGCATTGTTTAGAAACATGTCTGTGTGTGTGTCTTTGTGGGCAGCTTAGCTCAAAAACGAAAATTCGGTTGAACACCTACTTACTATTTAAGTTCACTATCTTCCAAAAATATGATCAAGAAAATCCTCTCGTCCCTAACTTTCCTTTATTTGAACATTTTTCACAAATTTTGATCTTCTCAAAAATGGTTCTAATGATTTTTATTAAAATGCTATATGTACGTGTAAGATATTGCCATGAAAAACGAATATATACCTTGATTTTTTTGCGAATATCCTCTGAAGACCTCTTCATTCTGGATGGCTTTAGATTAGTTCGTATAACTGATAAACGGTAAGAGAAAGAGAAAAATTACTTTACAAGAAATGCAAAGTTCGTGAAAACACACAATTCATGTTATAGACATTCTTTTCGTTGATTTGAGAGTGTTTTTTGTTTTTTTTTTAGATATTCCTTGTTCTTAGTATTAGTTTTACACTTTCCTTACCCGGGAATTTGTCAACTCCTGGCCCTACAAACAAAATAATTCAAATCACATAGCAACCAGGTTTTAAAAGATTTGACTATCGCTTTAGCCTAGTGTGTTCCCTTATTTCCCTTCTACTTACAAGGAAGAAAGTAATAAGACCGCTTCATTTAATTTGTTTCTCGATTAGCATTAACTAAATACAAAATAGCCGCTAAAGACCTCTTTATACTGAATGAATTTTGTGTAACTGGTAAACCGTAAGAGATAGATAAAAACTTATTAAACAAAAAATGTACTCAATTTATGTCATAAATATTTTTTCTCGTTGAATTGACCATATCTGAGATATTCCTTTTTATTTGTTTCAGATTTAAAGATACTTAAACTTTTTTTTTTCACACGGAAATTTGTAAAGTCCAGCATAGAAATGGATTTTAATCACATGGCAAGCACATTTTAAAGCATTTGCCTGACGGTTTAGCCTGGTGTATTCCCTTATTTCCCTCCTGCTTAAAAGAAAACAAGTATTTAAGACATTTTTTGTGTCAATTATCATAAAGTGTATAGAAGAATAAGCTGCCCGCCTGGGTAGAGTGGTGGTAGCGTGTCTGCTTTACATTCAACACGTCGTGAGCTCGTTTCACGCTAAGAGTGAGGTACTCGGTTGTTTTTTTTGTTTTTTTCGGGGTTTTCCCTTATCCCGAGAAGACGAATGTCGACTAACTTTAAGCTCCATGGACCTCGAGGTCATTTGAGCATTATTTCATTCATCGTCCGATATGACCAACTAGGTTAAAGAACGTTATACTACACAAAAAATAAGCAGTGGAGAAAATCATGTGAATAGAACATAACAGATTTTTGATAGTGTTTTACTACTTGTGGCATCGCAGACAGTGACAAACATGGAACACCAGTGGAATGTGATTGAGGGAGAAACCGGAAACCCGGAGAAAACCAACTCCTACGCCGCTTTGTCCACCACAAATCTCACATACGGTCACTTGGGAATGAACACTGGCCATCTAGGTGAGAGGCGAGTGGTCTAACCTCTGCGCGGCCCGCATTTTCTAAGCATAATAGAAAATGAGAAAGTTAACTATAGGTAAAAGAGAAACCACCCCAACATTCACCTTGACAGCAATCGAACCATGGACCTGTCTAATGAGAGCCTCGGGTTACACATCCGAGTTTGAAAACGTTTAGCCTGTGAGCGAGCGAACTGAGTGAAATGTGTTTTAAAGACACTAAGCCCCTTGTGTGGGCCCCATGTGACGTCACTGGAAGGTGAGACACCTGCTAAAAGCTAAAACTGATTTATAACAAGTGAAGCATTTGTAGTCGCGCTATTGTTACTGCTATCACTGACAAAACGCAGCGAACATAAACCCAGTTGAATTATTACTCCCGTTTGTTGCCAGGGTTACTCCCCCCCCCTCTCTTTTTTTTCATTTGCTCAATTTACTGCTTTTCTGGATATTTTCTTGTTCATTTAATTCTGGCGAACACGCATTACCAAGTACATAATGGCCCGAATTTTTATATCGTAACATAAATCAGAGTAATTAAAAGCCTACGAAATTATGGGCCCAAACTGACCTTCATGTGTACAGCTTGTTGAAAATATTAAAGTCCATAGTTCATCGGCAATGGTGTACTTTAAGATAAACGGTCCATGTTTGAAAACTGCACACGACTTAATGAAACTTTGGCTGTGTGTCTGAAAATAAAAATATTTTATTCCCTAATGAACATTTTTGCTTGTGACATTTAGGATACTAAAAATATAGACTGTAGAATGGAACAATAAAAATTGGGTCATTAGTTCGAACAAACAGAGAAGAGTTCAAAATAAAAAACCTGGTGTACTCTATTCATATGACTTCCATTTCTGGAACAAAAAGATCTTAGAAAAGCTAATTATATCCTTGTAGGTATAAGGGAAAAAAACAAAAAACAAACAAACAAAACAAAACAGAATGCGTTATTAAGAGAGATTATCACTAAGTGGTGACTTTGAAATTTCGTTCCCTTTGCATGACCAGGAGTATAAAAAATCTTATGTTCTCCATTCACATGACTTTCTCTACATCTCTGTAACAAATTATTGTCAAAAAGCTTATTCTTCTATTTACTTCATAGTAATCGAGAAAAAACTAGTAGAAATAGTCTTGTTACTTGCTTCCTTCTAAGTAGAAGCGAAATAAGGGAGTATCATAGGTTAAAGTGATAGTCAAAAGATGGTTACTATGTGGCTGAGGTTCTTTTGTTTCTATAGACACGAGTTGACAAATTCCTGTATGAGAAAAGTAAGTTTTTCAAACCTGAAATCAAAAATAAGGAATATCTAAAAAACGAACAACTCCACGAAAAAAATATGTATAACATAAAGTGTGTTTTAACGTGCTCCACATTTTTTGTGCAGTAAGTTTTTGCCTATCTCTTACGGTTTAGCAGTTATGCAAAATTCCGTAAAATTCACTCAGAATAAAGTAGTCTTCAGAGGCTATTCCCAGAAAATTCAAAATATACAATTTATTTGTGAGGTAAATATCTTTAATATACGATATTTTAATGAAAATCGTTAGAGCCATTTGTGTGAAAATCAACATTTTCGAAAAAATGTTTCATGTAAAGGGTAGTTTGGAGTGGGGGGATTTTTCTCAAATTCATCGTGTCGCAATACTGGAAGATACTCAACTTGAATACCAAGTTTGGTATTTCACCGACATTTCATTTTTGAGTTATCGTGTTCAAAGGCATACGGACACACACACGGACCTTTTTTTGATAATGCTTTTTTTGGATACAGCGGACCCTAAAAATATATTTTCCGGTGAAACTCGGTATCGAATTTTTTAGTGGAGTGCAATCTCTTCTGTATACACTATGTACAAGGTACGTGTAGAGAAAGTAAAAATTGGGTTACTAGTTCGACAAAATAGAAAAGAGCTAAAAGCAAATTACCTGACGTGATCCATTAATATGACTTACTCTTCCGTTTCTGTAACAAACTGATCTTAGAAAAGTTAATTATTTCCTTGTAGGTATAAAGGAAAAAGCAGAGTGCATTATTAAGACAGCTGCTCGCTATGTGGTGACTTTGAAGTTTGGCTCCCTTTACATGACCAGGAGTATAAAAAGCCTTATGTGTTCCATTCACATGACTTTCTCTACATCTCTTCAAAAATTATTGTTAAAAAGCCTATGCGTGTATTTACTTCATTCTAATCGAGAAAAAATTAGCAGAAATAGTCTTATTACTTGCTTCTTTGTAAGTAGAAGCGGAATAAGGGAGTACCATAGGTTAAAGTGATAGTCAAATGCTGATTGCTATGCCACTGAAGTTCCTTTGTTTGCATGGGCAGGAGTTGACAAATTCCTGCATGAGGAAAGTATAAGTTTTTCAAAGCTGAAAACGAAAACCAAGGAATATCTTTAAAATGATCAACTCCACGAACAAAATGTATATAACATAAATTGTGTGTTTTAATGTGCTCTACATTTTTTGTGCGGCAAGTTTTTGTCCATCTGTTATGGATTAGCAGTTATGCAAAATTCCGAAAAATTCATCCAGATTAGAGTATTCTTCAGAAGCTATTCCCAGAAAATTCAAAATATATATTTTATTTGTCAAGTAAATATCTTTAATATACAAAATTTTAATCAACACTGTTAGAGCCATTTTTGAGAAAATCAACATTTTCGAAATTTTTTCCATGCAATGGTAGTTTGGGGTGGAGGGATTTTTCTCAAAGTTTTCGTGTCGCATCCCTGGAAGATACTGAAATTAAATACCAAGTTTGGTATTTTACTGACTTTTCGTTTTTGAGTTATCGTGTTCACAGGCACACGGACACAGGGACACACACACACACACGCGCGCCTTTTTCTGAAAATACTTTTTTTTGGATGCAGGGGGCCCTAAAACGTAATTTCCGGTGAAATCTCGGTATCGAATTTTTGGGTGGAGTGCAATACCTTCTCCATACACTATGTACATAGTATGTGTAGAGAAAGTAAAAATGAATGAAAGAAAGAAAGAAAGAAAGAAAAACGGTGATGACTTCTCATTTGAATAAAGTAAACAAAAATCTAATATGTTCCACACACATAAGTTTCTCTAGCTGCCCCAAATATAAACTATTATACAAAAATGTATTCTTTTATATATTTAATGCTAATGGAGATACAAATTATCAGAAAAGTGTTGCTTCCTTGTGAGTGGAACGGAAATAAGGGAATTCATTAGTCTTGGATAGTTGAATCCTTTTAAAGCTTGCCCCTATGTGAAACAATTGAAGTTAGATTTGATTTGTATGGTCCGCTTTGAGAAAAGCATATTTTAAAGCTGAAATAAAGCAGGTAATATCTCAGAAATGGTCAGTTCTACAAAAAATTGTAGATATATGAATTTATTTTGTGTTTTAACGAGATCTATATGTTTTGCAGCAAGTTTGTGTCTATTTGTTACCGTTTAACCTTTTCGAAAAAATCAGCTAAATTGATCCAGAATAAACAGACCTTAAGCAGCTGTTGCTAGAAAATTCACGATATACGTTTTATTTGTAATGTAAATACGGCATTTTAATCAAAATCGTTACAACCATTTTTGGAGAAACACAAAATATTCAAAAACTTTTCTATATAAAGGGTAGTGTTGTGTGGAGGTCTTTCTTGAAAATCTTCCTGTTGCATACTTAGAAGATACTAAACTCTCAAATACCAAGTTTGGTATTTAAAAGTTGCTTTATTTTGAGCTATGCTGTTCACAGACACATAAGAACCTTTTTCTAAAATGCCCTTTTTGATCGAAGGGAACCTCAAAACATACATTTCCTGTGAAATATCAGCACTATATACTTATTACGTGTAGAGAAAATAATTATATTCAGAAAGGGGTGTGAGCAGCAATCCTCAAAACTTTGATATTTAAGTTCAATATATTTCAAGAATGGGACACGAAGATTTAAAAGAAAATCGCGCTTCCCAATCTACCCTTTACATAAAAAAAATTCTGAAAAATTTTATTTTCTAAAAAATGGATCAAGAATGGATGATTATTTTTTCAAATTTTGCAAAACTGGTACAACGTAAGTGATATTCAAAAAATTACTGCATAAAAAATAAGGAGCTCTTTAAAACAAATAATTCATGATACATACATTTTTTGGTGGAGTTGACCATTTTCAAGATATTCCTTTAAAATAACCTAATTTTTCTCATATAGGAACTTGTGAACTCCTGGTCATGCAAGGAAACGGATCAACCACAGTTTAAAACATTTGAATATTTGTTTAGCCTAGTGTATTCCTTTATTTCCTTTCAACTTATATTTATCTAGATTGCCATGAAGACATATAAGAATAAGCTTATTAAAAAAAAAAATCTGAAGTGTTTCATTCACATGATTTTCTCTTCATGTCTATAACAAATTATTGTTAAAAAGCTTATGCTTCTATTTACTTCATGCTCATCGGTTAAAAATAGCAGAAATACTTGCTTTCTTGTAAGTAGAAGCGAAATAAGGGAGTACTATAGGTTAAAGTAATAGTCAGAAGATAGTTGCTATGCGAATGAAGTTCTTTTTTTTCTATGGACACAGATTATGAGAAAAGTTTAGTTTTTCAAAGCTGAAATCAAAAACATAAATATATAAAAAACGAACAACTCAACGAAAAAAAGAAATGTATAACATAACGTGTGTTTTAGCGTGCTCTACATTTTTTGTGTGGTAAGTTTTTGTCCATCTCTTATGGTTTAGCAGTTATGCAAAATTCCGTAAAATTCATCCAGTATAAAGTAGTCTTCAGAGGCTATTCCTAGAAAATTCACGATATACATTTTATTTGTTAGGTAAATATCTTTAATATACGATATTTTAATCAAAATCGTTAGTCATTTTTAAAAGGATAAAAAATTTCGAAAAAAGTTTCAGGTAAATGGTAGTTTGGGTGAGAGAATTTTTTTGAAAATTTTCGTGTAGCACCCTTGGAAGATACGAAACTTAAATACCAAGCATGGTATTCAACGTTCTTTTCGTTTTTGAGCTATGCTGTCCACAGACACTCACACAGACTAACAGACACACAGACACGGATCTTTTTGTATTTTTTTTTTGTATTCAGGGGGTCCTAAAATATGTATTTCCGGTGAAATCTCGGTATCGAATTTTTGGGTGGAATACAATACTTCTTCTATACACTATGTAAATAGTACGTGTAGAGAAAGTAAAAACTTGTTACAGAGATGTAGAGAAAGTCATGTAGTGGGACACCTCAGATTTTTACAATTGGGAGGCTAACAGGTGTCGTAATCTTTAGCTAATTAAGCTACCGATATTGTCATCCATGAAACCTAATATATTGTAGCCCAATTTTACCCTCAGTTGCCTGAAGTAGTATACTACGTGTGCCGTTTTTCCTTTAATTCAAGTTTAAAAGTGGAGTTCTAGTAAAAATATTTGGAAATAAACATATACATTTATTATATCAAATAATAGAAAAAATAATAGAAATGAAAATGTATGTAGATCCTTTATTAATCTTTTTCTTCCCGATTAAAAGTTTAAGTTCTTCTAAACCAATTTTCATAATCCTGTTAAAGGGCGCTACCAAAAAGTGGTTCAAATGGCCATGAGTATTAGGTGATAGGTAATGGATAGGCCATCCATTCAAAGCCAAATATTGTATGTTCAAATCCCAGTGAATGTGATAAAGGACGGGGAGAGCCCAGATAAAATAATCGGTGTGATGCTTGGAAGCAAATGAGATTACATTTGACTATGTGGGTTTTGCTTAGCGCGGTGGTAGCGTTGCTGCTTACCAAGCGGGAGACCTGGGTTCGATCCCCAGTACCGGCGTGGGGATTTTTCCCCCGCTGGGAGACCTGGCCCGGGGTGCACTCAGCCTCGTAAGGTCCCTGGGGGGCCAATTGAGGAGCTACTTGATGGAGAAGTAGCGGCTCCAGGTCGCGAGGACCGCATTAACCGGCCGGGGGGACTCCAGGCGCTGACCACGTCTCACCCTCCAATACTGCACCCCATCCATGACGTCTGTAGTGGACCGAGATGGGGGACGCAGCGGCCGGGCGGTAGGCCAAGGTTCCCCGTGAGCTGTCGTGCCATGGAGTTATGTTATGTGGGTTTTGCTCTCTTATTTATTTCAAATATCCTTGAAATCTTAGGGTAAAAATTGTATATTTTTACAATATAAAACAGTCTTGATTACTTGACACTTATGGTTGAAGGTTAGTATAACATAAAATTAATCCTAGAGTACAACCCTATTTGTAAAGTTACGCTTAAAAAGCGGAAATTATAGGTACCGACAGGCAACAAAGGGTTATTCCCTGATCTCCTTCTCAAAATACTTCTTTTAACTTTTGGTGGCTAATAACATGTTGCAATCTGGATTTCAAGTTTTTGAGTGGATTACTCTTCAAGGAAACAAATTTCATTCAGTGATCTTCTTCTGAAAAGTTTTTTTTTAATTCAGAGGGTCTCAAAACATGTATTTTGTTTGAAATCTGATATGAAGCTTTTGAGTGGAATACTAATCCACGAATTCTATGCTGCTGTATTTCACTTTTATTAACTGATCTTCTTCTCAAATATTTTTTTTTTAATTTAGGGGGTTCCAAAACATATATTGTGGTAGAAATCTGAATATGAAACTTTTGAGTTGAGTACTCATATACGAAACATACTATCTGTATTCCAGTTTTATTCACTGATTTTCTTCTAAAACGATTTTTTTTCTTTTTTTTTTTTAATTTCGGAGGTGCCAAATCATGTATTTCGGTTGAAATTTTGTTATCAAATTTTTGGTTGGAATACTCATTCGCAAAACCCACTATGCTGTAATCCACTTTTGTTAACTGATCTTCTAAAAATATTATTCCCAAAACAAGTATCGTGGTTGCAATCTTAATATCAAAATTTTGAGTGGAATACAGTATCGTCTTTATATACCGTTTACATTGTACACACGAGCTATAGAAAGTAAAACGTATAACAATTTTTTGCCAAATTTCACACAAACACAAACACAAACCTTGGGGATGAGTCGGTTAATATTCAATGCTGGTTCGCTTCTTTTGTCACCAGTGCTATGACGTAGTAAAAAGGTCAATACTTGCGCATGACTGGAGGTGAATAAAACTTTGATATTCAACTTTTTGCCAGCACATGTTACACGAGGGAGTGTAATGAATTGCTTTAACTAAATTACCTCCGTGACAGTTCTCTCCGCCCTGGGCAGCCTCAACAAATTATTCCTTTCTATTTATGAAGAAAGGGGAAGATAAGTACAAGGAAAGCATTTTTTCCTCCTCTCATTGCGTGGCACTTGAAGAACAAAGGAATATCTCATCGCGGTGTCCAATATGGCATTTAATCTAATGCAGATGGGTTTTTCATGTTTTTGCTATCATCAAAGTATTCCTGCTTAAGCCAATTTGCAGCGATATCCTTCCTCTTTTTATTTTTAAGAGCAGAGCAGCTCGTGGAGTGAAGAACGAGAACGGGAAGAAAGAAGAAAAGTTTCCGTAGATGACAGAACTCTCGTAGCCTACCTCCCTACGAATAATTAAATATTGCTTAAGCGCTTTTACTATAATTTCTGTGGCTTAAGAAGTATACAAAGCATTCATTTGATTATCTAAATTCTCATATTAAGAGCCTTTCAAAGTCTATTCACATAAAACTCAATATATATATGTACAATATATTAAAATATATTAATTTCTCTAGCCGCCTTTGTACAAAGTACATAGTGGATAGAGAAAGTATTATAGTCCACCTAAAAATTCCATACCCAGATTTGACCGAAAATACATGTTTTTGGACCCCCATAATCCAAAGACATCATTTTCAGAAAAAGGTCTGTGTGTGTGTGTTTCTGTGGGCAGGATAGCTCAAAAACGAAAAGACCGTTACATACCAAACTTGGTATTTAAGTTTCGCATTTTCCAAGGCAGCGACACGAAGATTTTCAAGAAAATCCCCCAAACCAAACTACCCTTTACATGGAAAACTTTTCCAAATTTTTGTTTTTCTTAAAAGTGGCTAACAATTTTCATGAAAATGCTGCGTACTAAAAATATTTACCTGACGAATTAAAATTATATATTGGATTTTCTGGAAATAGCTTCTGAAGACCTGTCTATTCTGGATGAATTTTGCTGGATTTTGCATAACTAGTAAACCGTAAGAGATATACAAATACTTAGTACACAAAATATGTAGATCTCGTTTAAACACACAATTTATGACATATGCATTTTTTTTCGTGGCGTTCACACTAAACTTTTCTCATACGGGAATTTGTCAACTCCAGGCAATGCAAAGGAACGAATTTCATCCATATGGCAACCATATTTTAAAAGATTTGACTATCGGATTAGCCTAGAGTATTCCATTATTTACCCTCTACTTATAAGGAACTAAGTAATAAGACCGTTTCTGCTAATGTTTATAACGATTTGAATGAAATAGACAGAAGAATAAGCTAATTAACAATTATTTGTTACCGAGATATAGAAAAAGTCATGTGAATGGAGCACATCAGATATTTTGATTTTGAATTATCCTGTTCACAAGGATACACACATGCAGGGACCATTCTCTAAAAAAATGGGGATACTGGGGACCCTAAAACGTGTATTTCGGTGCAATCTCGGTATCTAATTTTTTAATAAAGTGCAGTATTTTCTCTGTCTACTTTTAACTGTGCTTAAAAGCGACATCCCTATGTCAGTAAATTTACTGCCATGTAAAACAACTTCAAGACAAAATTCCGGTACACCGGTGGCGGTGATGTGATCCTGGTTCTTGACAGCATCTTTATCAAACAAATAATTTAAATTTATTTTACTATGTATAGAAAGTAAACATAATGCAAATAGTTAGACATCTGTAGGAGATAATAGATAATCATTTTTGTTAATTAAATCGAATAAATTAATCAAAATAAACAGATAGAAGAAAAAAATAGTATCTGTTCTTTTCACATGACTTTCTCTAGCTCAACAAACATTTCTTACAAAAGATTATTTTTCTATCTACTTCATGCTGATCAAGATAAACATTAGAGAAACGGGTTTATTACTTAGTTCCTTATAAGTAGGAGGGAAGTAAGGAAATACCTTAGGCTAAACTGACAGTCAAATCCTTTAAAAGTTGGCTTCTATGTGAAACAATTGAAATTCCATTCTGTTTGCTTGCCAGGAATAGGTAAATAGAAGACAGACCAAAGAAAACTGACCTACTGTTTGAGAAAAGTTTAACCATGAAAAAATAACACAGAAAATCTTGGAAACGGTCAACTCTACCAAAAAAAAAAAAAAAAAAAAAAAAAAATGTACAACAGATATATTGTACGTTTCAACGAGATATACATGTTTGTGGAGTAAGTTTTGTCTATTTCTTACGGTTTACCAGTTACTCAAATTTAAGCAACATTTGTCCAGAATGAACGGGTTTTCAGAAGGTATTCCCAGAAAATCAAATATACATTTATTTTGTAATATAAACACGTTTAAAATACGGTATTTTAATCAAATCCATTACAACCATTTTTGTGAAAAACAAAAATATCAAAAAGTATTGCATGTAAACGGTTGTTTGGGGTGGGAAGGTGTTTTTAAAAACCTTCGTGTCGCATCCTTAGATGATGCTAAGCTTAAATTTATCTTTAATGATCAGCATTTTAATCAAAATCGTTAGAACCGTATTGGGAAAATCAAAGTTTTCTAAAATTTTTCCTTATAAGAAGTAGTTTGGGGTGAGAGAATTTTTCTCAAAACCTTCGTGTCACATCCCTGTAATATACTAAACTTAAATACCAATTTTACCGACTTTTCGTTTCTGAGTTATTGGGTTCACAGGCACACGGACACACACGGACCTTTTTCCAAAAGTTTTTTTTATATAGGGGACCCTAAAACGTTTATTTCCAGTGAAATATCGGTATAGAATTTTTGGGTGGAATACAATACCTTTTCTATACACTATGTACATTGTACGTGAAGAGAAAGTAAAAATCTGCCATATAATAATTCCATCGTAGGACAGCTCACAATGAACCTTGGCCTACCGCCCGGCCGCTGCGTCCCCCATCTCGGTCCATGACAGACATCATGAATGGGGAAATCTGTCATATTAGCTCTGTAAATAATTGGCTACCAGGGTTATATATACATATATACGTATATAGGATTGTATATTTATTTTATTATTTTCTGTATACGTACTATGTACCCACATAATGTAAAAAGAATGTAGTGTGTAGAGAAGATACTAAACTTGTTATTTAAGTATGGTATCTTCTAAGAATGCGACATGAGGATTTTCAAGAAAATTCCCCCTCCCCAAATTACCCTTCTTTACATGTAACTTTTTTCGAAAATTTTGATTTTCTCAAAACTGGCTGTAATGATTTGAATTAAAATGTCGTATATTAAAGCTAATTTACCTGACAAATAAAATAAATATCTTGAATTTTCTAGTAATAGCCTCTGAAGTCTACTTTATTCTGAATGAATTTTACAGAATGTTACATAACTGCTAAATCATAAGAGACGGACTAAAACTTGACAGACAAAAAATGTAGAACACGTTAAAACACACAATTTATGTCATATATATTTTTTTCATAGAGTTGATGGTTTTTGAGCTATTCCTTGTTGTTGATTTCAGCTTTAAAAAACGTTTCGCATGCAGGGAGTTGTCAACTCCTGTCTATATAAACAAAGAAACTTCAGTCACATACAAGCAGCTTTTGACTATCGCTTTAGCCTATGCTACTCCCTTATTTCATTTCTACATACAAGGAAGCAAGTAATAAGACAATTTCTGCTAATTTTTTCTTGATTAGCATGGAGTAAATAAAATCATTAGCTTTTTAACAATAATTTGTGCAGAGATGTAAAGAAAGTTATGCGAATGGAACACGTAATTTTTTTTATTAATTTTATTTTCGAGTTAGAGAAATTAAAAGCTTATTTTTGTGAAACCTTTGTAGATGTCACTAATGTTTTTATAAAAAGTTAAAAACCTATATATAATACTTTATAAACTTATGTTTATCACTTTGGTGTCCGCGTATTAGCTGTTTTAGCTGCTGAACAGGCAGTTACTGCTAGTCCAGTTTGTAAACCATTTGCAATGTATTTAAAACTGAGCAAGAAGGTCGCAGTTTGTATAAACTGTTTTTGCCCGTACTTGCAAATAATTGCATGAGTATTTTGTTGCATTTTCATTTAACGGCGATAGCATTTAGTATCTCATCAAGTGGAGATGCAGATGGCCACGACAAACTCTGGGAGGCCATGCTGCCTGTCTGCCCAGCGTGAAATGAACTATCGATCCGTGCCACAGAGATGCGAGCAAGATTATGAAAAGAGTCCTGGGTGGAGTAAACCCGCGATCAAATCTCTCTCTCTGTGCGAGCTTATACAATAGCTTAGGGGCGGGGGAGGAAAACATTAAAGTAGTCCGTAATCGTAAAACGAGCTTTGAAATGTGCTTGCTCGCTGCGAGCAATATGGCCTTATATAGGTTTGTAACGTATTCAACTATCATTTGTTTCTATATTTATTACGATAACACAGGTCGCGGCGTCATATCCCATTGGTCTTCTGTGGTGTAATGTTTTTTTTTTTTTTTTTTTTTTTTTTTTTGTTTTTTTTTAGCTTCACGTCCTTTAACCTAATTGGTCATATCGGATGATGAATGAAATTGGTGAAATGATACTCAAATAATCTCGGGGTCCATGGAGTTTAAAGTTCTTCGTCTTCTCAAGATAAGGGAAAACCCCGAAAACCTTACCCGAATAACTCACCCTAAGCGAGATTCGAAATCACGACCTTTTGAATGTGAAGCAGATACGCTAACATCATACTACCCAGGGAGGCAATGTGTAATGGTTACCATGCGGGTTCAAATCCGGCGGAAAAAAATGGATTTTTTTCGGGCGTAAAATTCCTTAGCATGGCTTCCTTCGGAAGGGAAGTAAAGCCATTGGTCCCGTGTCGTAGATTTATGGCACGTAAAAGAACCTCAAGCCTGATATAGAGGCCTCTGAGCTAAATTAAGCGGTCTTTCGCGCCCAATTTAGAATAGGACGCTGAGAACCACTGTAGTTAAAGAGAGTCCATAAATAACACGTCATTTTATTTTTAGAGCCATGAATGGCTCCAAGGTTTTAAATTCCACATTAATAATAACAAGCAATATCTAAAAATGTTTCATTTTACAAAAACATGTCTATAACATAAATTGTGAGTTTTAACAAGCTCTAAATTTTCTCTGAAGTAAGTTTTTGTCTATCTCTTACGATTTGCCAGTTATGCAAAATTCCGTTAAATTCATCCAAAAATAAAGTAGTCTTCAGGGGCTATTGCCAGAAAATTCAAGATATACGCTTTATTTGTCAGGTAAATATCTTTAATATACGATATTTTAATCAAAATTGTTAGAGGCATGTTTTAGAAAATCAAAATTTTCGAAAAAATTTCCATGTAAAGGGTAGTTTGGGGTGGGAGGATTTTTCTCAAAATCTTCGTGTCGCATCCCTGGTAGATACTAAAGTTATATACCAAGTTTGGTATTTTACCAACTTTTCGTTTTTGAGTTATCGTGTGCACAGACACACGGACACACACACGGGCCTTTTTCTGAAAATGCTTTTTATGGATACAGGGGACCCTAAAACATGTTTCCAGTGAAATCTTCATATCGAATTTTTGGGTGGAGTGTATTACCTTCTCTATGCACTATGTACATAGTGCGTATAGAGAAAGTAATAACTTACCTTTAAATATAAGACACATTGTAAATGCAAATTTTTCTTAAAATTAGTGTAAAAACAGAATTAAGGAGTGTAATTTTTACAACATACAAGAATATTTAAATCTAGATGCATTTTAATGACTTGCTGACAAAACATATTGCATTGTATGTATGCAAATGGTGAAATAAATTATTATCATACTTGGATACGGGCTGACCACTAGTTCCAGGTTCAACATTCTGTGGTTTCGTACCGTTGGCTCCCCGACAGACTTCTGATCCCTAGGCATCCGCTTGTAAGTGTCAGCCCTAACAAAAAATAAAAAAAAAAACAAAAACAAAAAAACAAAACAAAAAAAAAACAAAAAAAAAAGAAGGTAAGGCGACTACATTTCTGATTGTTGAATACTGAAATCCACTCTCGTGTAATTATTATGAGTAGAGTAAAATAATCTAGGGTGAATGACCTATACGTAACTAAGCGACGGACATGTTTGGGCGTTTCCATGGTGATACGTGAATGTTTACCAGACATATTTGATTTGGCGCCTAATGCTTGGAGAACAGCTGAGAAGCGCATGGAGGGAATACTTGTTAATATTTATTAAGTTCCAGGAATATGTCGGTGTACAGAATAAATGAGCGACGGCAGCGCGTTACATTCCGGTGTTGATAGCATCAATTTATTCCTGTATTAGCGCCAGTTTATGTGTCAAGAACATGCAACGGTGTCAGGTTGCAGCTGTAGGAGACTGGGGAATCAAAAATAAACATGCTAGCGCAGTCATTTTGTTTCAATAATATTCCCTATACAAGCTACAGAATGTTGTCCCTTGAAGGCAACAGAACGGCTGCAAAATTATATAAACATTTTAAATAGAAATAAAAAATCTGATGTGCACCGTTCACATGACTTCCTCGACACCTCTGCAACAAATTATTCTTAAAAAGTTTATGCTTATATTTACTTCATGCTAATCCAAAAAAAAAAATTAGCAGAAATAGTCTTATTACTTGCTTCCTTGTAAGAAAAAGCGAAATTAAATAGAAATGACGTGTTATTTATGGACGCTGTTTAACTGCTATGGTTCTCAGCGTCCCATTCTATACTGGGCGTGAAAGACCGCTTAATTTTGCTCAGAGGCCTCTCCATCAGGCTTGAGGTTCTTTTACGTGCCGTAAATCTACGACACGGGACACACGGCTCTACTTCCCTTCCGAAGGAAGCCATGCTAACGATTTTTACGCCCGAAAAAAATCCATCGTACTCCACCGGGTTGGAACCCGCGACCTTGGGTATACGAAGTTAGCATGGGGACCATTACACCACTGAGGGCGAATGGAGAAAGAAGCGAAATAAGGGAGTACCATAGCTTAAAGTGCTAGTCAAAAAACTGAAACCTATAACAAAGAATATCTAAAAAACAATCAACTCCACGAAAAAGAATTTTATGACATAAATTGTGTGTTTCGTCGTGATCTAACTTTTTGTTACGTAAGTTTTATCAAGTACCACCCTCCTGTGTTGCCATTCGATCAATGGATGGGGTCTCATATCTTCAGAGGCTATGCCCAGAAAAGTAAAGCTTTATGTTTTATTTATAATTTAAATATCTTTAATATATGATATGTTAATAAAAATTTAAAAGGCGTTTTCAATAAAATCCAACATTTTCGAAAATGTTTCCATCTAAAGGGTAGTTGGAAGTTGGGTGGATTATACAAAATTCTTTTCAGGTGCTATTCCCAGGAAATTCATTATATACATTTTATTGTCATGTAAATATGACGTTTAATATTCGATATTTTAGTCAAAATCGTTAGTAATTTTTGAGAAAATCAACTTTTTAGAAACAAATTTCATGTAAAATATAGTTTGCGGTGGGGGGATTTTTTGATAATCTTCATATCACATCTTTGGGAGATACTAAACTTAAATACTAAGTTTGGTATTTAGGTGATTTTTCGTTTTGGGGCTATTCTGCCACAGACACACACACACACACACACTTGCACACGCACGCACGCGAAAGGTTTTCTAAAAATGCTTTTCTTGTATACAGGGATCGTAAAACATATTTCCTTTGAAATCCCGGTATCGAATTTTTGGGTGGAGTGCAATATCTTCTCTATACGCTATGTACATAGTACGTGTAGAGAAAGTAAAAATCCAGTTTCCTTATAGGTATAAAAAGGTAGTAGACGATACTTTTAAATGTTAAAATGCGAGTCATTCTATAATTATTTTGAAATTAAATATTATTTCCATGACGTCGTGAAACAATAGAACCGAGGCAGCATTTTCAAATATTAGGTTTTTTTTCCATTCACATGCCTTTTTCTACTCTTTCGTTCACTAGTGTCTATGTAAAATATACTTACGAAAGCTTTTTACCTTTTCTATCCCATGTGATGTACACAGTAAGTAGAGAAGGTATTGTATTTAAAACTAGAAATTCATATCGTGCTTTCACTGCAAATACACGTTTTTCAAACCCCTATATACAAAAAGTTCATTTTTAGAAAAAAATCCTGTGGGTGTCTGTGGACACGATAACTCAAAAACAAAAAGTCGGTAAAATACAAAACTAGGTATTTAAGTTAAGTTAAAACCATTTTATTAGAAATCAAACATTTATAAAAAGTATCTCTATGATAGTATCAATTTTTAGGAGACTTGCTTTTGTTGTATGTGTTTAATGTTCATATTGCATTCTTTAAAACTAATGAAATTAAATTAAAAGTTTGGTACTTAAAAATATTTTAATTTTTGAATTAGGCTGTTCACAGATACAGACGCACAAGAAGCTTTTTTAAATTGCGTGTTTTATTTGTGGTCTCAAAATATGCATTTGTTTTGAAATCTTGATCGAAATTTTAGGCGGAATACAACATTTTCCCAACTTAATATTTGTATTAATAAAAGTTTAAATACTTCTTTTGTATTCACAGGTTAAAACAGATATTCTTATTGAAATCTCAGTATCGACTTCTTGGGAAAATGTATTAGTATGTTCTGTACCTGCTTTGTACTTGGAAGAAAAAGTAATACGATATTGAAAGAATAATTTGTAACAGAATGTTATATCAGTCTAGTTAAAATATGGGTATAAAACGTCAGTGTATATAAGTTAGATATTGAAAACGATTTATGGCGTCCTTGTTATAGAATTGTATGAACTTGCACTACCTTTTGTTTCTCGGTTCCACAAGGACGTGCAGTCTCGTGTTTCAACTATTTCCTGGATGCCACTTGACCTTCACTTGTTTCAATTTGGTCGTTTACTCGCGTCCATTTGTGTCAGTGTAATTAGCGGGAGCAACGTTTTACAGATTTAAGTAAAATAGAAACTTTAAAATCGTGTTATAGTAAATAGAGTGATCAGTTTCTAGTGCAGAAGAATATTATGGAGTAGATTGTCATGACTTAACAACCATGGCTTCTACAGGTGAGTTGAAATTACTGAAAACTTGCATGAATGTGTGATGAAACATTCATTGTTTTCGTGTGCCATATTCGACAACGGTTTTACCTAATCATTTACATTAAATTATTATACATAATGAAACTAAGTGTGATTGACTGACTTTATATTTATGAAGACGATTTCAAAGGTTTTATTTGTCGGAACTTGGTTTCTACTTTCTCTACACATGCTATGTATATTGTGTATAGAGAAAGTATTGTATTCCACCCAAAAATTCGATACCGAAATTTCACCGTAAATACATGTTTTGGGTCCCCCTGAAACCAAAAAATAGCATTTTCAGAAAAAGCAGTGTGTGGGCGTGTGTGCGTCTATGGAGAGCATAGCTCAAAAACCAAAAGACCGTTTAATACCAAACCTTGGTATCTTCCAAGGATACGACACGAAGATTTTCAAGAAAATCCCCCCACCCCCAACTACTCTTTACATGGAACATTTTACGATCATTTTGATTTTCTTAAAAATGGCTCTAATGATTTTGATCAAAATATCGTATTTACCTGACATAATGTATATCTTGAACTTTCTGGGAATAGCCTCTGACGACTATTCTGGATCAATTTGACAGAATTTTGCATAACTGCTAAACCGTAAGAGATGGACAAAAACTTACGACACAAAAATGATTGAGCACGTTAAAACACACAATTTATGTTATATACATTTTTTTCCTGGAGTTGATCTTTATTTAGATATTCCTTGTTTTTGGTTTCAGCTTTGAAAAACTTGTACTTTTCTCATACAGAAATTTATCAACTTCTGATCCATACAAACAAAGAAACTTCAGTCGCATAGCAACCAGCTTTTGACTATCACTTTAACCTATGGTACTCCCTTATTTCGCTTCTACTTACAAGGTACCAAGTAATAACACTATTTCTGCTAATTTTTACTTTCTCTATACATGCTATGTACATAGTGTATAGAGAAGGTATTGCACTCCACCAAAAAATTCGATACCGAGATTTCACCGGAAACATATGTTTTAGGGTCCCCTGTATCAAAAAAAATGTATTTTCAGAAAAAGGACCGTGTCAGTGTGTACCTGTGACTGTGAACACGATAATTCAAAAATGAAAATTCGGTAAAAGATAAAACTTTGTAGTTAAGTTTAGTATCTTCCAGGGATGCGACACGAAGATTTTGCGAAAAATCCCCCTCACCCCAAAATACCCTTTACATGGAATTTTTTCCCAAATTTTAATTTTCTCAAAAATGGCTCGAACGATTTTGATTAAAATGTCGTATATTAAAGATATTTACCTGACAAATAAAATGTATATCTTGAATTTTCTGGTAATAGCCTCTGAAGCCTACTTTATTCTGGGTCAATTTTACGGAATTTTGCATAACTGCTTAACTGTAAGAGACAGACTAGAAGTTTACCACACAACAAATGCAGAGCACTTAAAACACACAATTTATGTTATATACACTTTATCGTTGCTAGTTTTTGAGATAGATAAAGACTTATACTTTTCTCATACAGGACTTTGTGAACTCGTGTCCATACAAGCAAAGGAACTTCAGTCGTAGAGCAACCAGCTTTTGACTATCACTTTAACCTATGGTACTCCCTGATTTCGCTTCTAGTAACAATGAAGGAAGTAATAAGACTGTTTCTGCTAATTTTTACTCCATTAGATGAAGTAAATAGAATAATTTGATGTAGTGATATAGAGAAAGTCATATGAATGGAACACATCAGATTTTTTTCTGATTAGCATGAAGTAAATAGTATTATAAGCTTTCTAACAATAATTGGTAATTATAGAGAACTCGGGCCCCTCTAGAAATTAAACAAATTGTAGTTTGACTGTAACTTTGATTTATACTTGTTACGCTTTCACAATTTTTTTTTTATCGGAAAAGCTCCGTAATTAAGTTACACGCTAATTTATTACGTGCGCGTAGCAATCCTTTTTTGTGAATATTTATGAAGTATGCTGCTTAGAAGGAGTAGAATATAAATAAAGAAGTCTTGTAGACTTTTGCAATGTAAATATATAATAATACTACACACTAAAATGCCTAAAACCTGAGTTGTGGAATGCAACACCGGCATATGTCGCTAGACGCCCTGCTGATGTATGACAAGTATGTTTCACGCAGATACAGCTGTTCAGTGACTTTTACTATGCAGAACTTCGGCGACTCTAAAATCGATGAAGCTAAGTGCGATTGGTTGACTTTGTATTTATGATGACAATTTCAAAGCCTGTGTATTTCAAATTAGTGCGAGGTTAGGTTCCAATCCGTTTAGGTTAGTGTGTGTATATAAACAGGTAGCAACATTAGGTTTTTAACCCACCTCCCCACCCCTAATCTCACTCTAACCACACTGGTCCCGTTAGAGTGCAAAACTGGAATAAGTCGCAGTGGAGAGACTTAGCGGCGCAACTTGTAAATAACTACCAAAATCTGATGTAATCCATTCACAAGACTTTCTCTGTAGCTCTGCAACAAAATCTTGTTAAAAAGTTTATGCTTCTATTTATTTCATGCTAAGTGAGAAAAAGTTAACAGAAATAGTCTTATTACTTGCTTCCCTGTAAGTAGAAGCGAAATAAGGGAGTAACTTAGGTTAAAGTGATAGCAATAGCTGGTTGCTATGTAACTGAAGTTCCTTTGTTTGTATGGACGGCAATTTTTAAATCCCTGGTTGAGAAAATTTTAAGCTTTAAAGCTAAAACAAAAAACAAGGAATATCTCAAAAACAATCAACTCCAAAAAAAAAGTTTATAACATAAATTGTGTGTTTTAATGTGCTTTACATTTTTTGTGTGGTAAGTTTTCGTCTATCTCTTACGGTTTACCAGTTACACAAAATTCCGTAAAGTTCATCCAGAATAAAGTAGTCTTCAGAGGCTATTCCCAGAAAATTCAAGATATATATATTATTTGCAAGTATGTATCTTTAATATATGATATTTTATTCAAAATCGTTAGAGCCATTTTTTAGAAAATCAAAATTTTCGAAAGTCTTTCCATGTGAAGGGTAGTTGGGGTTGGGGAAATTTTCTTGAAAATCTTCGTGTCTCATCCTTGGAACATATGGAACTTAAATACCAAGTTTGGTATTTAACGGTCTTTTAGTTTTTGAGCTATGCTGCCCACAGACACACACACACACACGGACATTTTTCTAGGAATGTTTTTTTTTTTTTTTTGATTCAGGTGGTCTCAAAACATGTATTTCCGTTGAAAACTCAATACCAAATTTTTGGGTAGAATGCAATACTTTCTCTATACACTATGTACAAAGTACGTATAGAGAAAGTAAAAATAACGTGTAACACAAAAAAAGTTTCAGTAAATTTATTTATTGAATATACAAATAGCTAAAACCCTACTTCACCCGAAAGTATATTAGGGCTATAGTTATTATTCAAATAAATGTACAATAATGTTAAGTAATTAGCAGGTCTAGCTAGTGAAAGAGGATAAGATAAATAATGCATATTATAATAAGTACAGGTACTAAAACGTTATATAAATGCAGCATAAAAACTTTTGGAATTCTGTAGCACAGCATTTTTACTTACTCTACACGTACTATATACATAGTGTATAGAGAAGGTATTCCATTCCACTCAAAAATTCGATACCGAGATTTCACAGGAAATAGACGTTTTAGTGTCCCCTGTATCCAAAAACATTTTTTTTTTAAATAATGGTCCGTGAGTGTGTCTGTGTATCTGTGAATACGACAACTCAAAAACAAAAAGTCGATAAAATACCAAACTTGGTGTGTATCTTTCCAGGATACCAAACAATGATTTGGAGAATATCTCCACACCCAAAAATATCATTTTCTTGGAGAAAATACAACTTTTTTATTTTTTCAAAAATGGCTGTAACGATTTTGATTAAAATCCAATATATTAAATATATTTACATCCCAAATTAAATTTATATTTGAATTTCCGGGGATTTAACCTCTGAAGACCTCTTTATCTGGTTTCATTTTTTTTATGTATGTATGTATGTATTTGGCATAGCTACTAAACAGTAAGCGATAAGCAAAAACTTTATACACAATAATGTAAATCTCTTTAAAATCTTCAATTTATATCTTATATGTTTTTTGAGTGAAGTGGACCGTTTCTGAGATAATTCTTTGTATTTGTTTCAGTTTTAAAACACCTAGCTTTTATCGTATGGAATTTTTCAACTCCAAGACTTACAAAGATAGGAATTTCCCTTGCTCTGACTGACTGTCTCCCTCCCTCTCTCTCTCTCTCTCTCTCTCTCTCTCTCCCTCCCTCTCCCTCTCTCTTTCGGCATCCCTCTCTCTCTATTTCCTGCCTAACAAAAAGAAGGGAATTTCAAAGCCATCGCATAGCGACCAGCTTCAATATTTCTAAATCAATTACATTAATATATTTACCATATATCTTTATTGCTACATGTAACTAATTTTTAAATTTTGAAGCAAATGCATCAAGTAGTGTTTGAGAAAAAATATGTGTGCCTTTTTTTAGCCTCTCTATCAAAAGCTCCTACCGGTCCATTTTAAAAGAAAAAGTAATTAATTAAATATTATAGAAAGTATATGTATGATACATTATTTGTTCATACTTTTTTCATTTGTTGTGAATTTAATCCATTTTATTAACACAAATACGTAATTAATTTTTCTTACTTAAATAGTTAGTTCCATAATTTTATTTATTATAATATTAAGGTTGTCAGTAACAAAACAAAACTGATTATTTGAAATGTGCATCTCATGCGTTAAATTTAAATTTAGAGAAACAGGCTTTTTACAACATTTGAAGAATCATTTACCATTAAAACTTCCATATAAAAGTTCACGTGATAAGTATTTAAATTGCAAGTGGCTGAAAATAATTTTGGCATATTAATATATATGAAGCACGGTAAATTAATGCGCTAGAATCCAGAAATCAACATTTTCACAATTTCACTTCAATTTTCACAGAATTTTCCGATTGAACGATTAGATTATCAGTTAATCTAGTGAATGCCTCTATATCAGTTGTACCTATAAGTATGTAATACAATGTAAATGTTATACAATAATTTCTATAAATATTTATATCAATTAACGTAAATTACATAGAAAGAATTTACGTCTACTTGATTTTCTCTACATCACTGTAATGAATTATTGTTAAAAATCTTATTCTTCTACATACTTCATGCTAATCGAGGAAAATTGGCAGAAGTGGTCCTTTTACTTGTTTCCTTGTAAGTAGAAGGGAAATAAGGGAGTACTATACGTTAAAATGATAGTCAAATGTTTCAAAAACTGGTTGCTATGTGATTGAAGCTCCTTTGTTTGTGTGGCCAGTAGTTGAAAAATTCCCATATGAGAAAAGTATAAGTATTTTAAAACTGAAACCAATAAGAAGGAATATCTCGAAAATGGTCAACTCTATAAAAAAAGTGATACGACAAATATTGTGTGTTTTAATGAAATCTACATTTTTATATAGTAAGCTTTGTTTATTTGCTACGGTTTATCAGCTATGCAAAATTCAATAAAATTACCCGGAATAAAGAGATCTTGAAGGACTATTCAGGAAAATTCAAGATATATAGTTTATTTTGTATGTAAATATCTTAAATATAAGAGATTTTAATCAAAATTGTTAGAGGTATTTGTGAGAAAACCAAAATTTTCTAAATTTTTTCTAAGTAAAGGGTTGTTTTGGGTGGGAAATTTTTCATTAACATCTTATCACATCCTTTCGTTTGGTGTTTTATCTACTTTTAGTTTTTCAGTTATGCTGTTCACAGAAACACATGAACATCTTTCAACAACGTCGTTTTGTTTTGATTCTGCGGTCCCAAAATGTGAAATCTCAGCATCGAATTTTTGGGTGGAATTGCAATTATTCCTCTACACGCTATATACATAACACCTACGTGTAATAACATTTTGTAGGAAAAATTTGTAAGCTTGCGGAAAATAAACGATAAAATGTGGGAAAACATAAGAAACAAGTTGTGGACGCCGGGTATTGAAGCCGGTCTTATCAGTGGCTAGCTCCACAAGAACAGCTGAAGCATACGGATAAAATGAAATAAGTGAAACGATTTATAAACCACACTCAAAGGAAGTGAGAAAAGTTGTCGGCAGTTCATTAAAATTGTTCTTACATTGCCCAGAGCAGATGGATCTTGTTGGATTTCAAAAAACAGTTGACGACAGACAAGCCGTAAGGCCTGGAGTGTGTTCTAAACGTCTACGTCTGTCAGCGTCACAATGAAGAAAAATGAGGGTCCTGTCCATCCTCGGGTCCTTGAATTAAAATGGCCACTCTTTAAATTAAAAAATTAAAGCCTGGATTTTAATAACGTTAAGGTAAATTGTGGTACTCAAAAGATACCTTCTAGTTTTCTCCTTGATGTATATATACAGACTAGGGGGTGAATAAGTACAAATAAATAGATATCTAGTGGAGAACAATACGTACAGCACACAACTGTATTACATTTTTACTTTCTCTACACGTACTATGTATATAGTGTATAGAGAAAGTATTGCACTCCTCCCAAAATTTAGATACGGAGATTTCACCAAAAATATATGTTTTAGGGTTCTCTGTATCCATAAAAAAGCATTTTCAGTGTGAACACGATACTAGCTCCAAAACGAAAAGTCGGTAAAATACCAAAGTTGGTATTTAAGAATCTTCCAGGGATGCGAATCGAAGATTTTTAGAAACTCTCCCCACCCCAAATTACCCTTTGACTGGATTTTTTTCGAAAATTTTGATTTTCTCAAAATTGGCTCTAACGATTTTGATTAAAATTTCGTATATTAAAGATATTTACCTGACAAATAAAATGTATATTTTGAATATTCTGTGAATAGCCTCTGAAGACTACTTTATTCTGGATGAATTTTACGGAATTTTGCATAACTGCTAAACCGTAAGGGATGGACAAAAACTTACAGCTCAAAAAGCATATAGCACTTTAAAACATACAATTTATTTCAAATACATTTTTTCGTGGAGTTGATCGCCTTTGAGATACTCCTTGTTTTTGGTTTCAGCTTTAAAAAACTTTTACTTTTCTCATACAGGAACTTGTCAACTCCTGTCCATAGAAACAAAGGAACTTCAGTCTTATTTCGCTTCTACTTACAAGGAAGCAAGTAATAAGACTATTTATGCTTTTTTTTCTCGATTAGTATGAAGTAAATAGAGAAAGTCATGTGAATGTAACACATAAGAGTTTTACTTTCTCTACACGTACTATGTCCATAGTGTATAGTGTATTGTCTCGAACAAGGTTCTGAGACGCGGGGGATAACTATTTGAGGGTGGTAAAAGGAAGGCAGATGATAGAGCAATGATAACAACGGGACTTAAACTATGCTAATATATTATGAAAGATTAAATAAATCGTTGGTAACGCAGGTTTGGTTTACAAAGGTAGTGATGCAATATATTCCGGTAGCCCTGGCCAATATCATTCTGATTATGGGGTTACTAACACAAAGACTTATCTTAAGAAATATGTCATGATGTGTCTAGGCTAAGTGAGAACTAAAGTGGTTGAGCGGTTGAGTCCGGTGCGACGCCCCAAGACGCACAGACGAAGCAGAGGTTCCCCGACGGTCAAGACCTGGTGGTCCGGTCTACTGTCACTTAAATAAACTTAACGGCAACCCGGAAGGGCATTCTAACATGGTCTTAGCGAATTAACATCGAATGTTTAAATGTTCTAGAATGTCCGATGTGAGGTCAAAGTGCGAATGTGCGTAGCCCAACGTAAGTTGGTGTCATCGAAAAGTCCACTAGGAGTGCCATCGGAAGAGGCTAGTCACTTCCATCCTGTTACTTAATCACATTATCACAAAACTTGTATTTTCTCAATAATATTTAAAAAATCTGATGTGTACCATTCACATGACTTTCTCTATATCCCTGCAGCAAGTTATTCTTAAAAAGCGTATACTTCTATTTACACCACGCTTATCAGAAGAATTTAGCAGAAATATTCTTATTGCTTGCTTCCTTGTAAGTAGATGCGAAACAAGGGATTAAGTATGTTTTATACAGTCGAATCCAAAAACAAGGAATATCTCCAAAACAATCAACTCCACGAAAAAAATGCGTGTTTTTAAATTGTGTGTTTTAAAGTGCTCTACATGTTTTGTGTAGTAAGTTTTTGTCCATCTCTTACGGTTTAGCAGTTATTCAAAATTTGGTAAAATATATCCAGAATAAAGTAGTCTTCAGAGGCTATTCCTAGAAAATTCAAGATATACATTTTATTTGTCAGGTAAGTATCTTTAATATACAAAATTTTAATCAAAATCGTTAGAGCCATTTTTGAGAAAATCAAAATGTTCGAAAAAAGTTCCATATAAAGGGTAGTTTGGGATGGGGGGATTTTTTTTTTCAAAATCTTCGTGTCGCATCCCTGAAAGATACTAAACTGAAATACCAAGTTTGGTATTTTACCTACTTTTCGTTTTTGAGTTATCGTGTACACACACACATGGACACACACACACACACACACATACACACACACACGGACCCTTTTCCGAAAATGCCTTTTTTAGATAAAGAGGACCCTAAAACATATATTTCCGGTGAAATCTCGGTATCAAATTATTTGGTGGAGTACAATACATTCTCTATACACTATGTACATAGTACGTATAGAGAAAGTAAAAATGGAATCACAATTAATTTAGATTAATTAATTAATTCATAATTCCCAATTAATAAAACATTACTAAAACAATACAAGTTAAACTCTCGCTAATGACACACGAGAAAGAATTGTATTGCACCCAAAATTTGATACCGAGATTTCACACGGAACCAAATGTTTTGGGGAAAAAAGTACTTTTAGAAACATTTCCGTTTGTGTGTCTGGATAGTGCAGCTCAAACACACAAAGACCGTTCAACACGAAACTTAGTAAATAAGTATGTTATCTTCCAAAAGTGCCTCACGAAGTCCTTCAGTAAAATCCCTCCATCACAAACTACCGTTTTCATGGAAAAAAATTAGAAAAATTTGTTTTTCTCAAAAACGACTCTTAAGATTTTGATTAAAATACTACATATTAAGGCCAATTCCATGATAAATAAAATGTCTATCTTGATTTTTCTTAGACCAGATTCTGAATTCCTGTTGATTCTGGATGAATTTTACTGAATTTTGTATAACTGGTAAAGCATAAAGATAGACAGAAATGCAGATCTTGTTAAAGCACACAGTCTATGTCATATACATTTTTTTCGTGGAGATATTCCTTGTTATTTGTTTCAGGTTCAAACTGCTTAGAAAATTCCTCATGCAGGAACTTGTAAACTTCGGCCTACGTAAAGAAATGGATTTCAATTCAATAGCAACTACATTTTAAAATATTTGAGTTTCGTTATTCGGTTATTTCCCTTCTTCTTATAAGCAACAAAGTATTAAGACAATTTGCTAGTGTTTATCTCGATTAGCATGAATTTGATAGACGAATAACCTTGTTGATAATTTGTTTCAGAGAGTCATTCGAATGGAACACATCAGATTTTTTTCATATGACCAAATTTAAAAGCTTTGACAATCAATTTAGCCCAGTTTATTCCCTAAATTCCCTTCTACTTAAAAGGCAGCAAGTAATAAGACAATTTTTACTTTCTCTAGCCTCGTATGTACAATGTACATAGGAGTAGAGAAGTATTGTATTTCACCTAAAAATTCATTGTTGAGGTTTCACCGGAAATACATGTTTTAGGACCCCCTGAATAAAAAAAACTTCTTTAGAAACAGGTCCGTGTGTGTGTCTGTGAACAGCATATCCCAAAAACGAAAAGGCAGTTAAATACCAAACTTGGTATTTAAGTTTGGTGTCTTCCAAGGATACGACATGAAGATTTTAAAGAAAATCCCACCACCCCTAACTATCCTTTACATGGAAACATTTTCGAAAGTTTTGTTTTTCTTAAAAATGGCTTTAACGATTTTTATTAATTACAACATATAAAAGCCATTTTTATCAAAATAAAAACTATATATTGTATTTTCTTGGAATAGCTTCTAAAGACCTGTTTATTCTGAATGAATTTTGATTAATTTGGCATAACCAGTAAACCGTAAGAGATAGACAAAAACTTACTATACAAAAAATGTAAATCTTGTTAAAATTCACAATTTATGTCATATATATTTTTTTTCATGGGTCTTACCGTTTTTGAGGTATTCCTTATTATTAGTTTCAATTGTGAGGTACTTCTGCTTTTCTCAGACAGAAGTGGGTGTGTGTTTCTTTTGTTCTATTCCTGGTCAAGCAAAGAAGCGATCTGCAATGACAATCGCATATAGACAGTTTTTAAAACATTTGACTATCACTTAGGCCTTATGCATTCCCTTAGTTCCAGTCTACTTATAAGGAACTAAGTAATAAAATTCTGCTAGTATTTATCTCGATTAGCATGGTGTTGGAATAAGAGTTATGTTTTGTAAGAAGTTTGTTTGTAGAGTAGCTAGAGAAAGCCATGTGAGTGTAACATCAGATTTTTGCCAATTTTTACCTTGATTAGTATGTCGTAGATAAAAGAATAATCTTTTTGACTGTCTCCTTGGGGCGAGCTAACAGCTCACCCGGAGGTCCCGGTTTCGATTCTCGGCTAGGGCGGGGAAGTTTTCTTTAATCAGAATTATTCCCTATCCCCAACAGAGTCTGGAAGTATGTATGTGAGAGTGAATGTCTGTGTGTGTTTGTTTATTTGTGTGTGTTTGAGGGAAATAAAATACGAATTAAACCCAACGTAAAGAACCTGGAGTCAACAAGTTTGTTCTAATACAAACCCTCCGATATGACCTTGGATGTTAAAGGGGGCTATATAAATAAAGCAATAAAAACAAATATTTTGTAATAGCTAGAGAAGGTCATCTGAAGGGAACACAAACAGATTTTTTATATAACAATTAGTTTTCTTTAGTTTGTTTTGAATATATGTACCAACTTTCACCTCTATTACCCTTAAGTGTGTGCATTTTAACATCGTCCCAGACTCTGCATTAGACTGCAGCTCAGTTATTAAAGCGCTAATGGAATGCCCAAGATTAGTTAAAATCTATTAATTGCGTCTTCTGACTGGAGCGATAGTGTCGAAACATGTTATTGCAGCCGATGTTGAAATCTTGTCGCACTGGGCGTTCGTTTGTTTAATCATCTGTATTGGCTATTGGTAGCAATATAGGCGACAATCCAGTTAGCCAGCCTTCACTTTTAATGACTGTCAGTTCCAAATTGTTTTTTTAGTTAGTTAAGTTACAATATTTATTTAAAGTTTTATCCAGTTCATAATATATTTACTTCAGAAAAGGAGTGAAAATGATCATTATTTGTATTTCTTACGTATGAGATGAGTGCAATAACCTCAAATAAAAAAAATGTTTGTTTCCATTTCATGTATTCATTATTAAAAACTGAAATAAAATAATATAGTTCCCTATTTCTTTTGTTGCTATTGATATTCGTGCATTGGATGTAGGCAAGGTCGGCCATATAATTCAGGAGGCAGTGAAGAAAGAAAAACATTCGTTAGCTAAACATGGTCGAATGCGTCATCTACCATTTGAGAACTAATGTAAGTATTACAATAATAACCTCATAAAATTCTCTTCCTATATATTATAAATTATTAATAGTCTATTTCGCTGAATTGTCCTGTCAAATAGAACTCGTGTTTTCATCTTTTAGGACGTCGCTTCGCTCCAGTCGTGAATTATCGACAAGATGAAAACACTCGTGCTGTTACTTATGACTATTTCGTTCATGACACGTGATCGTAGGAAGTAGCCAATCCAGTGCCTTAGTGTGTAAAATTCCAACCAATCGGAGCTTATTATCTCTGCATTTTAATCGTTGTTTTAATCACACCCACGTGCATTTGTTTTCTTTCTGAATATCAATGTGCAGTGATATTCCCGTACATAATGGCGGAAGTTCCAATAGACATTAACTGCAATCGTGCTTCACTAAGCCAAAATAATAGAATGTAGCAATACAAAGAGATCTGAAAGTTATGATATGGTTTCAGTGAGTTTGGAGCAAATATACGTCGAGACAAATGCGATTTTAAGAATATTCTTCTTTTTGTCCATATAGGCTAATTATTGTTATTTTATTCACGAAATAGTCTTATTAAATATAATTCGAGCTACAACTTTTCCAATTTTTACTTTCTCTACACGTACTATGTACATAGTGTATAGAGAAGGAATTCTATTGCACCCAAAAATTCGTTACCGAGAGTTCACCGGAAATACATGATTTGGGTGCCCTGAATCAGCATTTTTGGAAAAAGGTCCGTGTGTGTCTCTGTGCGTCTGTGGACAGCATAGCTCAAAACCGAAAGGTTTTGGCATCTTCAAAGGATGCGACACGAAGATTTTCTAGAAATTCCCCTACCCCTAACTACCCCTTACTTTGAACTTTCTTTCGGAAATATTGATTTTTTTCAAAACTGGCTCTAACTATTTTGATTAAAATATCGTATATTAAAGATATTTACCTGGCAAATAAAATGTATATCTTGAATTTTCTGGGAATAGCCTCTGAAGACTACTTTATTCTGGATGAATTTTACGAAATTTTGCATAGCTGCTAAACCATAAGAAATTGACAAAAACTTGCCACACAAAAATGTAGAGCGCATTAAAACACACAATTTGTTTTGTAATTTTTTTCGAGGAGTATTTTAGATATTCCTTGTTTTTGGTTTCAGCTTTGAAAAACGTGTACTTTTCTCATACAGGAATTTGTCAACTCGTGTGCATACAAACAAAGACACTTCAGTCACCTAGTAACCAGCTTTTGACTATCACTTTAACCTATGGTGCTCCCATATTTCGCATCTACTTACCAGGAAGCAAGTAATAAGACTACTTCTGGTAATTTTTTTCTGGATTAGCATGAGGTAAATAGAAGAATAAGCTTATTAACACTAATTTGTTACAGAGAAGTAGAGAAAGTCATGTGAATGGAACACATCAGATTATTTTAGTAGTCTTTAACGCGCGATTTTAGTACTTGTGGCACAGCAGGCGATGCCACTGGTGATACGTGAATGAAGATGGAGCACCGGTGGAATGCGATGGCGGGGGAAACCATAGAACCCGGAGAAAAGCCGCCACTGTGCCGCTTTGCCCACTACAAATCTCACTTGCGGTCCCTTGGGTTTGAACCTGGTGAGAGGTCTAACCACTCAGCCACGGCGCGGCCTTAACTTTTCCATAGATAAGTATTGGAGCTCTCGTTATATTACTTATGGTAATATATAGTAGCTGTAGGATCTTCAAAATCTTTCTATTGTTTCTCTAAGCTGCAAAAGAAATATCAATGGCTAACCCATCTAACGCCCTGGAAGGAGAGTGGTGACAAAAGTTGCAACCTTCCATCACATTTAAGCCCTTTTAGTTTTTTATCTTTGAGCATGACATCGTGTTTACTTGGGAAATGTCCCTAATTTGGTAGATGATGGAGACAGTAACCACAGTATTTTTAACTTGACAGCTCTCGGTTGGTTGGCTTGTCTCCCCCCCCCCTCCCTGCTACATATCCCCGCGTCTTAACGCCTCAGAAGCTCTTAGTTTCCGTCTGTCACAGCCATGCAAACCTCCGAGAACTTTCTTAAGGAACTTGGTTGCGTATTTTCATTCCCTTAAAGTCCAAATTAGAGTGCATGCTTACGCCGCCGTGGCCGAGTCGTTAGACCGCTCGCTTCTCACCTAGGCATCCTGCGTTCGATCCCAAGTGCCCGCACATGGGATTTGCGGTGGACGAAGCGGCGTCTGGGCTGGTTTTCTTCTGGTCTTCCGGTTTACCCCGTCACTCATTCTACCAACTGCTCCATCATCAGCTTTCCTATCATCCATTTCGCTTGAATTTCATATCATCCACTTCCTCACGCTCATGCCTGGCTACGGACCGACCACTCGATTCCAGGCTCTTCATTCTGTGGTTTCGTGCCGTTGGCTTCCAGACATGCTTCTGACCCCTAGGCATCAGCTTATAAGTCCTAGGGGAATATTAGTTCTAACTAGGGAGAAGGTAAGCCAACTATGAATGTACTCTTACATTCGACATAAAAATTCTCTATCTGCTATACATATTTAGAAAAAAGCTGATAGCCATTCACGTGACTTTCTCTGCTGATACAGTACTAATGAGAGTAAGAAGGTGTAAATAATTAATAAGTAAGATAATGTAAAAAATATATGTTATATAGAAATAAGATTGTTCCGTGATAGTGTTGTCCATTTTGGAGGTTGATTGAGGTGCCGGAGACAGTAGTTAGGATGGGTTGTCGAGTTTTATCTTGAAGGTACCACTTGCCTGGTCCTGAGCGCTTCCTCCGTTTAAGTGGCTCAAGGCGACCAGGTCAGGTTCGTAGTCTTGGTTTGACGGTGGAGTCGAGGGTAGACTAGTACAAGGTTCCACTTGCCAAAGTGACGCACGCTGATAGACAAGCCCACCAAGCTCATAACATCGTCAAGACGTAGTTAGCCTCAAGGCGACCAGGTTGGGTTCGTCATCTTGGCTTCATGGAGGAGTCGAGGGTACAGTAGTAAAACAAGGCCCCACTTGTCAATGTGAGGCATGCTGATAGGCAAGCCCACAGAGCCCATAACATTGCCTGGGATCGTCAAGACGTAACTAGGCAGAGACGTCCAAGTCAGGCTTGTCGTCTTGGCTTGACGGCGGAGTCCAGGGTAGTGTAGTACAACAAGGCTCAACTTGTCATGCTGATAGATCAGCCCACCGAGTTCATAACATTGTCAAGACGTAGCTAGACTCAAGGCGACCAGGTTGGGTTCGACGTCTTGGCTTCACGGCGGAGTCGAGGACAGTCAAATACAACATGGCTCCACTTACCAATGTGAGACACGCTGATAGACAAGCCCTCCGAGCTCATAACATTGTCAAGACTCAAGGCGAACAGGATGGGTTCGTCATCTTGGCTGAAGGCGGAGTCGAGGGTTAAGACTGTACTTGTCTTGTCCCGGGGGAAACAATAATTAAGAAGAGAAATATAAATCATAGCCAAAATATAAATTATATCATGAAGATAAAATATAAATGTAGAGTGAAAATGGGAAGGGTAGAAAGACTTTTAACACGTATAAGTCACGAGCTCGGGGTACAGGATCCGTTACCTGCCGTGCATTGACCCGAGGGAAAGGGGCGAGAATGCCTTGGCCAAGGAAAACTATCGGGACAATGATTCCCACTGGTCAGGCGACAGTGTAAGGCACTTGGTGAAGGACCTCCGAACAACCAAGATATGAAATATAGAATTCGTGATGGAGCCGAACAGGCTACCTTTTAATTGTGAGGCACTTGACGAAGAACCCCCGCAAGACCAAGATGTGGTATTTGAGCGCGTGGTGTAACCCTTAGTTGTGACGGAAGTAAGTGACTTTAAGACCGATCATAGTACAGACATAGTACTGCATTAAACGAATAAATTATAATAGTGGCGTGTGGGTAAAGTGTAACGTCACAGTAGAACATCAAGAAGTATACGCGTGTGTTCTACGGCGGAAAAAGGCCGGACTCAGTTAATAAAGCACTTGTGTCTCACCACAACCTGAAACAGTTTCCATGCTAATAAAAACCCTGAGCTGAGCCAACATACATATCCTTACTATTCTTATAACCATAAACTGCACTCCCGGAGTCGAACGATACCGCCCCAGGGTACATCAGTAAAATAAGGCTCCACTTGTCAATGTGAGACGCGATGATAGACAAACCCACCGAGCCCATAACATCAAGACCTAACTAGGCTATCCTTCAGGGACAGGAGGAGGGAATGTGAGAAAAATCTGATGTGTTCCATTCATATGGCTTTCTCTACATCTCTGCAACCAATTATTGTTAAAAAGCTTAGGCTTCTATTTACTTCACGCTAATTGAGAAAACATTAGCAGAAATAGTCATATTACTTGCTTTATTGTAAGTAGAAACGAAATAAATGAGTACCATAGTTGTAGTCAAAAGCTGGTTGCTATGTGACTGAAGTCCCTTTGTTTGTATGGACAGGAGTTAACAAATTCCTGTATGAGAAAAGTATGTTTTTCAAAGCTGAAACCCAAAACAAGGAATATCTTTAAAACGATCCTCTCCACGAAAAAATGTGTATAATATAAATTGTGTGTTTTAATGTGCTCTACATTTTTTGTGTGAATAAGTTTTTGTCCATCTCGTACATTTTAGCAGTTATGCAAAAATGCATAAAATTCATTCAGATTCAAGTAGTCTAAGTATTTATTTGTCAAGTAAATATCTTAAATATACGAGATTTTAATCAAAATTGATAGAGCCATTTTTATGAAAATCAAATTTTTCGAATTTTTTTCCATGTAAAGGGTAGTTTGAGGTGGGGGAATTTTGTTGAAAATCTTCAAGCCCCATTCTTGGAAGATACCAAACTTAAATACCAAGTTTAGTATTCTACGGTTCTTTCGTTTTTGAGCTATGCTGTCCAGACACAAACACACACACACACGGACAATTTTCTAAAAAAAATTTTTTTGGGATTCAGAGGGTCCCAAAACATATATTTCCGGTGCAATCTCGCTATCGAAGTTTTGGGTGCATTACAATACCTTCCCTATACACTATGTACATGGTACGTATAGAGAAAATAAAAATGTTTTTTTTTTTGGATTCAGGGGGTCTCAAAACATTTATTTCCGATGAAATCTCGGAATCGAATTTATGGGTGCAATACAATACCTTCTCTATATTCTATGTACATAGTACGTTTAGAGAAATTAAAAATGGAGGAAGATTCCACTCATCAGTAAAGAATCTACTGCTTACTAATTGCAATAGCTTGCGTGCGTGCGTGCGAGATCTGGTAGACTCATGGTAAGCCGAGGTGTTAAACTGGGCATTGTACTTTCAGGAAACATCTGAATACAATTGGATTGTATCAAACAAAACTCACTTGTTGTTTGTGCCTAAGAGACAATGAAACGACTAAGCATATTCTGCTAGAATGCGAGGCAATGGAACACCTAAGATATCAAATCTCTACTGTAACCTCGTGACTACAGCCTCCTTGTATCCGATGTTGAAGTCTGCGATGCGCCTTAAGTTGCGCCTTTTGAGGGCTCTCATAGTCCCCTTGAGATCTGGGGCATGACGGTAGACTCCAGTCTGCTGTTGCTTCAGCGGGTACAGAATAGATGTCTCCGGGTTATCTATTCTGTGCCTTGTGGCTTTCCTACGAGACTCCTGCATAAAGCCTCTGGTCTACCATACCTGGAGGATGAGATTAGGCGTCGCGCAACAAAATTCAACGAAGGGTTACCATTCCATCGGAGCGCCCTCGTTAGGTCTCTTGGGGATTACAATCCCACAAACCGCCGCTTCAGGCGATACCGGCTTCCCCGCATGGCTTGCGGGCATCCCCGGTAACGAAGGAGCACCTTCAACAGCTGCTACGGCTAAGATCCTTACAATCCTTCAAGAGTTGCTGGGATATCAAAATTAAAACCTCAAAATAAACATTTTTGAATAAACATCACACCAGCGGTGGATGTTGCACCATAACAGGCAACCGCCGAGGAGCAATACTTGCCTCCTCCTATCACTCCACAACCCTAACTCTCACCCGCCATCCAGCAAAACCCACAATCCCGTCAGAACGCGAGAACAGGGACACGTCTAACACACCTCGGGCTGCCCTCAGCCTGACAACTGCTCTGGTCTGGGTCGCAACTATGAATAAATGAAGAAGTGTATTTATTGGCATAACAGTAACATACATTGAACTTCAACAATCACACGGTTCCACAGACCGTACGTGCTTTTGCCATAGCCGTGAATTTTTCAGTCTGACTACCTATCCAGCTTCTGTCCTCAACATGGCTTGTGTGAGTAAACAATTAATTCAATACCAATTGATCATAAAAGTTGGATATACTATGAATCCTGGGACTTAACCCTTTGTTGCCTGTCGATACCTATAAGTTCCACGTGGTTTAAGCGTAAGTATACAAATAGGGTTATACTTTAAATGCTATACTAACCTTCAAACATAAACGTCAAGTAATCAAGAGTGTTTTATATTGTAAAAATATATACAATTTTTTCCCTAAAATTTCAGTGATTTTTTAAATAAATAAAAAGTAAAACCTACGTAACTAGAGTCAAATATAACCCCATTAACTTCCAAGCCTCACACCGATTATTTTATTTGGGCTCTCCCCGTCATTTACTACAATCACTGGAATTTGAACTTGTAACATTTAGCTTTGAATGGATGACCAGTCCATTACCTATCACCTAACACATATGGCCGATGAACCACATTTTTAGCAATGGCTTTGGCAAGATCATGTAAACTGGTGTAGAAAAATGTAAACTTTTAATTGCGAAGAAAAAGATTAATAAAGGATCTACACATATTTTTATTTCTATTAGTTTTTCTATTATTTTATGTAATAATTTTATATGTTTATTCCATGTATTTTTCCTAGAACTCCACTTTTAAACTTGAATTAAAGGAAAAACGGCATATGTAGTATACTATTGCAGGAAACTAAGGGTTAAAGTACTTACAACATTGTATGTCGCCATTGGAGTTCTCATCTGAAAATAATTTGAGATCACCTTGTGGTTTACCGGGAAGCATGCAAGTCAGTTGAGAAATTCAATGCTATGTCGGCATGTTGCCATGGTAGCTCAGTGGAAGAGCAACCGGCTAGTGATCGGGAGATACATAGTTCAAATCAAATCTGACTCTACCTCTCAAACACCTGTCCTACACACGACTTGTGTGAAAAAACAAATAGTCCAATACCAATTGATCATAATATTTGGCTTTACTATGAATCCTAGGATTTAAAGTACTTACAAAATTGTAAGTCGCAATTGGAGTTCTCATCTGAAAGTAATTTGAGCTCACCTTGTGGTTTACCGGGAAACATGCAAGTCAGTTGAGAAATTCAATGCTATGTCGGCATGTTGCCATGGTAGCTCAGAGGAAGAGCAACCGGCTAGAGACCGGGAGATCCGTGGTTCAAATCCCGGCTATGGCATTGCATTTTTCAGTCTGACTCTATCTATCCAACTCCTGTCTTAATCACGGCTTGTGTGAAAGAAACAATTAAACCAATTGCTTATTAACTGTTTACATTTTCTTGCATTGATTAGAACTGCCTCAAAAGCCATAATCAAAGTGGTCGGTCCCGGGAGTCGAACCCGAGGCCCCTTAAATGGGTGAACACCTCAAGTAACCGGGAAGTAATTTGGCTCAGTAAACACGTGTTATACACCTTGTAATTTAACATGGCTGTAATTGTTAGAGCACCAACAACATTAATTGTATTATCCCTAGAATAATAAGTAACGCCTCTCGTGTGAATGCCCGAACTACGGAGATATGAATCATATCCATGACCCTCCTTATAATTATTTCCTGTAAGTATGGGCTTAGAATATTAATCACCACGTGATATCAAAATTGTTTTCCTATTTAATACAGAGACGCCACTTTAATCTCCACATCTACTGGCCATTACTTCAAGATGACAGATTCGATTAATATTCCGCTTATAATGGGAATATTAACAATCTCTTATTTTCTTCAAAATTCCTATAAAAAGACTTATAATGACCTCTACTCCAGAAATACTTTAAGATGCCTTGCATATCATTTCATCTACCACGTCAAATGTAAGTACCAAATAGTTATATTCCATGGGGAATTGAAATATATTTGAGTCCCATTCAATCTCGATACGATCCCGTTCCAAAACTTTAATTCAATACGATTTGAGATCGTTTTGAATACGCAAGCTTCAAGAATAACTGTATTCAACTTCGTACTTTACGATGTTTGCGGAGAGTCATTCATATAAAACGAAGAGGAATGCTGACTTCAAGAATTGTGTTGATCCATGACAACGCTCGTCCACACACTGCTGACACAACCCATCGGCTCCTTGAATAATTTTAATGGGACATTTTCGATCATCCGCCGTACAGTACTGTCCTGGCACACAGCGACTTTCACATTTTCTCTGAACTGAAGACGTGGCTAGGAGGGCAGCACTTTCAAACCAACGAAGATCTTCAAAGCAACGCCAATGCTCATTTGAAATCATTGGCGGTAACATTTTTCTGAAGCCGGTATTGCAAAGCTTGTGCACAGCTACGATAAATGTCTCAATCTTTTCGGCGAATACGTTGAAAAGTAACCATAAGTGTACACAACTTTTAGTAATAAAATATTTTTTTTCTATTAACTTGTCTTTTATTTATAACCTATCGGACGTTGAAAAACAAAAAGGCCCTTGTATATCTTAAGTTTTCTGGGAATAGTCTCTGAAGAGCTTATTCTCAATGACTTCCATAACTGTAAGTACCAAAGTTTGATGTATAAAGGACTGGTATTTAACCGAATTCTCATTTCTCTACACGTACTATGTACATAGTGTATATAGCAAGTATGGTGTCTCACCCAAAAATTCGCTGCGGTTATTTTATCGGAAGTACATGTTTTAAGACCCCCTGATTCCAAAAAGCCTTGTCCTTCGATCCTGAAACGGATGACAATTTGGGGGATGTAAGTAAACTTCCCGGCATTCGCCTCGTGACTAGGGTAAACCCTTCGATCAGGAATTTCGGCCAGGATAATCGAATGCACGACCTCCGAATGTAAACTACACACGATATCGAGGCTCCATGTCGTTCGATAGGCGACAAAGGGAATCGCGAATCATTTATAGGCAGATATTTTATATTTTTACTTTCTCTACACGTACTATAGTGTATAGAAAAGGTGCTGTATTGCACCCAAGTATTCGATACCGAGATTTCACTATGATTGCATGTTTTGGAACCCCTTGAATAAGGATAAAACATTTTAACAAGGTCCGCGCGCGTGCGCGCGCGTGTGTATGTGTCTGTTTGTGGGCAGCATAACTGTAAAATGAAAAGTCCGTTAAATAGCAAACTTGATATTAAATTCAGCATCTCACAAGGATACGATACGACGATTTTCAAGAAATTTCCGGCACACCCAATTACCTTTTGAGAAGAAAAAAGATCTAAATTTTGTTTTTCTCAAAAATGGTTCTAACGATTTTGATAATAAACTCCTATACTTAAGATATTAGAATGGCAAATGAAATCTATATCGTAAATTTTCTGGGAATAGCCTTCGAAGACTTCTTTATTCTGGATGAATTTTATTGAATTTTGCATAACTAGTAAACCGTAAGAGATAGACAAAAACATACCACACAAAAAATTTAGACCTTATTAACACAAACAATTTATATCATATACATTTTTTTCCTGGAGTTAACCGTTTTTGAGGTATTCTTTTTTATTGGTTTAGGTTTTAATATACTTTTCTCATACAGAAACTTGTCAGCTCCCGGCCAACTCGCCTCCCACCTAAGCGGTCCGGGTTCGAGTCCCAAGCGTTCGCATGTAGACAAAGCAGCTCAGGGGCGGTTTTTTTTCGCCAGCGCATTCCACCGGTGCTCCATCTTCATTCCATTATCATTAGTGTCATCGCCGGCGATACCAATTGTATTAAAAGTGGGCATTAAACAGTATAATAAAAAATCTGATGTGTTACACTGACATGACTTTCTCTAGCAAACTCCTACAAAAGATTATTTTTCTTTGTACACAATGCTAATCAAGATAAATGTTAGCAGAATGTTCTTATTACTTAGTTCCTTATAAGTAGAAGGGAATAAGGGAATGCACTATGCTAAAGTGATTGTCAAATGTTTTAAAAGCTATCGTTCTGCAATTGTCATTGCAAATCGCTTCTTTGCTTGGCCAGGAGAAGAAAAAAAAAAACAGACACTTCCTGGTGTGAAAAGGACAAATATTGTGTGTTTTTTCATGAAGTACATTTTTTGTGTAGCATGTTTTTTTCTATCTCTTTCGGTTTAGCAGTTAAGTAAAATTCAGCAAAATTCATCCAGAATAAATAGGTCTTCGGAGGCTATTCCCCAAAAATTCGAGATATACATTTTATTTCGGACATAAATAGCTTTAATATACGGGATTTTAATCAAAATCGTTACAGCCATTTTTAAGAAAATCAAAATTTTCGAAATTTTTTTCATGTAAAGGATAGTTTGTGGTGGGGAGGATTTTTTGTTTAAATCTTCATGTCGCATCCTTAGAAGATACTAAACCTAAATAACAAGTTTGGTATTTAATGGTCTTTTTGTTTTGGGGCTATGCTGTCCACAGTCACACACATACGCGGACCTTTTTTTAAAATGCGTTTTTCGGACTCAGGGGACCCCAAAACATATATTTCCGGTGAAATCTCGGTATCAAATTTCGGGTTGCATTACAATATCTTCTCTATCCCTATGTACATTGTACTAATGGGGCTAGAGAAAGGGGAAAAAAATACTCCTGGCTACGTAAAGAAACGGATTTCAATCCCATAGCAACCAGATTTTAAAACATTTGACTGTCGGTTTAGCCTAGTATAGTCCTTTATTTCCCTTCTACTTATAAAGGACCAAGTAATAAAGCAATTTCTGTAAATGTTTATCTTGATTAGCTGAAGTGGATAGAGGAATAACTTATTGACAACAATTTGTTACAGAGATGTACATAAAGTCATGTGAATGGAACACATCATTACTAACTTAAATGTCGGAATACAAGCCCAAGGCTTCTACAGATTTAGGCCTCAGAATAGAAAACATTTAATGATTACATCTTTTTCGCGTTATTTAAGATAAAATACATAATTATTAGGTATGTATTGATATGTTAGATATTCTATGTGATGCATGTACGTGTTTATGACGTAGCACACCTTGATTCCTGTTCGATACGATCTTCGGCACGTTTTGTTTCGAGTACAGCATAGCTGATACTCCAGGAGCTGTGTTATTATCCTTGTGTATAATCGCTTCTTCAGGCTACACGTAATCAGATTCACATGTTTGTAGTGGTAGACCTGTCGTTTGCAGTTTCAGTGCCTTCAGTACATATCTACAACTTCTTCAACACATATACAAACGTAAATGTTACTTGTTACTTTCTCTAGCACGTATGTATAGTGTAAATAGTAACTTATTTTATTCCACTTAAAAAAATCTGACGTATTTCATTCACATGACTTTCTCTACATCTCTGCAAAAAAACATTACTAAAAAGCTTATGCTTACATTTACTTTATTTGAAAAAAAATTAGACGAAATAGTCTTTTACTTGCTTTGTTGTAAGTAAAAGCGAAATAAAGGAGTACCATAGGTTAAAGTGATAGTTAAAAGCTGGTTTCTATGTGACTGAAGTTCCTTTGTTTGTAAGTACACGAGCTGACAAATTCCTGTATGAGAAAAGTATAATTTTTTCAAAGCTGTAACCAATAACAAGGAATATCTCGAAAACGATCAACTCCACGAAAAAAATGTATGTTACATAAATGGCGCGTTTTAACGTGCTCTACACTTTTTGTGTGGTAAGTTTTTGTCCATCTTTTACGGTTTAGCAGTTGTGTAAAATTCCGTAAAATTCATCCAAAATGAATTAGTCTTCAGAGTATATTCCCAGAAAATTCAACATATATATTTTATTTGTCTGGTAAATATTTTTAATATAGGTTATTTTAATCAAAATCCTTAGAGCCATTTTTGAAAAAAATCTACATCTTCGAAAAAAGTTCCATGTAAAGGGAGGTTGGGGACGCAAGATTCCAAACTCAAGTACCAGGTTTGGTATAACGGTCCACAGACACACGCGCACGCACACACACACTTACACAGGAAATGGTTCTAAAAATGATTTGGGGTTCAGTGAGTCTCAAAACATGTATTTCCGGTGAAATCTCGGTATCGAATTTTTGGGTGTATTACAATACTTTCTCTATACTCTATGTACATAGTACGTGTAGAAAAGTAAACCAAAAGAAGTATATAACCAGTCTCTTTTTGAAAATCCCGAGCTAATTGCTAATTTGAAAAACATTATAGGTCATTGAATAAAAGTGTCAAAGCGTTGTTTGATAAATATACGAATTAATAAAGAACCAAGCTGTGTATATGACAATGTCTGCCTTACAGAGGTCACATGGGGGAGTGTACCTGACAAAGGTTGGACAGCCTGGCCGGTGTTTGATGGAGGAAGCTTAGAACATTTCTGATTTGAACAAATCGGCGAGTTGTTTTTCCTGTGGACAGTTATTGATTGTGTGCTGTAAATTGCTGTGCACATTGATCAGAGGTTACACACGTCGTAACCTGGAACCATTTGTAACCCTTTCTTCTGCGCTAGCTCACAGCTGTTCAAATAAAATACATGATCACATTCGCTGCTATAAACTTCAAGTATCAGTATCACAGTGTCATACATCAACAGCAGCAAAACATCTACATTTTGTTGCTTTCACATTTAAAGTAAAACATCTGCAACTGTGGTGGACACCTCAAACATTACGATCTAGCATGGAAGCAAGTTTTCTTGGGCGCTTGGCCCCCTGGTCTTCATTCGAGAGATGTGACGTAATTTCAGCATCAGAGCAAAGCTACAACAGACCAAAAATCTGATGTGTTCCACTTGGATGACCTTCTCTACATCTCTGCAACAAATTATTGTTAAAAAGTTTATGCTTCTATTTATTTCATGCTAATTAAGACAAATTAGCAGAAATAGTCTTATCACTTGTTTCCTTGTAAGTAAAAGCAAAATAGGGGAGTACAATAGGTTAAAGTGATAGTTAAAAGTTGGTTGCTATGTGACAAGTTCCTTTGTTCGTATGTTTTTTAAAGGTGAAATCAAAGACAAAGAATATGTCAAAAACGATCAGCTCGACGAAATAAATGTATACAACATAAATTGTGTGTTTTAACGTCTCCACTATTTTTATGTGGTAAGTTCTTGTCCATATGTTACCGTTTATCAGTTATTCAAAATTCCGTAAAATTCATCGTATATAAAGTATCCTTCAGAGACCATTCCCAGAAAATTCAAGATGTACATCTTATTTGTCAGATAAATATTTTAAATATACGGTATTTTAATCAAAATCATGAGTGCCATTTGTTATAAAATCAATAATTTCGAAAAAAGTTCCATTAAAGCGTAGTTGGGGATGGGGGCAGCTTTCTCAAAATATTCATAGAGGATACTCAACTTATATACCAAGTTTGGTATTTTACCGACTTTTCGTTTTTGAGTTATCGTGTTCAAAGGCACATGAACACACACACATGGACCTTTTTCTGAAAATGCTTTTTTTTTTGTTATAGGGGACCCTAAAACATATATTTTCCGATGAAATCTCAGTATCGAATTTTTTGGTGGAGTGCAATACCTTCTCTATACACTATATACATAGTACGTGTAGAGAAAGTAAAATGAAACCGCACTGCACGGAGCAGGTTTCATTGGAAGTACAGTCTGGGCTAAAATCCGAATGGGGTATGGAGCAATACTTCAAAATAGGTACCAAACTCATTAAAGAGGGGCTCGCGTGGATTAGACTAGGAGCATGGAGGAGCACAAAAATTGCTGACGAGAACGGTACGAGAATTTGTCCCATTTGTGAGGAGGAAGAGTGGCAAGATGTAGCGGTACGGAGTGAGGGAAATGTATTTACCGCGATTCTTACCATTGCGAATGGTGAGTTGGAAGCATGTTGGACGATACCGTCAGGCATTGAAAATGCGCACCGGCTAGGTAAATTTCTACTTAAGGCGAGAAAGCTGATATCTAAGAAAGCTGATAATAGGGAATAGGGGGGGGGGCAATAAGAAGAGGTAAAAATGTGATTATAATGTTTTACATACATTTTATGCTATCCTTTGCGGTTTTCATCTGTTATGGTGTTGGTATTGTGTGTATATATTTCTCTTAAGTGTATTTGTCTACTATGATAGGGTATGTTAATATATCTAGTACGGTTTATTCTGTGTTGTAAATTTAAGTTGCCATTTTATTTTCGTGTTTACTGTTCTATTTTTTGTTTTCTTTTTGCCTTTGTTTTTTATTTATTGTTTTTGCTTTCCCCCCACGTACTGTGTACATAATGTATAGAGAAAGTATTGCACTCCACCCAAAAATTCGATGCCGAGATTACCCGAAAATAGACGTTTTAGGGTCCCATGTATCCAAATAAAGCATTTTCAGAAAAAGGTTCGTGTGTATGTGTGTCTGTAAACACAATAACTCAAAAAACGAAAAGACGGTAAAGCCAAATTTGGTATTTAAGTTTAGTATGTTCCAGGTCGTCTCCTTAGCGCGGTGGTAGCGTAGCTGCCTACCAAGCGGGAGACCTGGGTTCGATCCCCAGTACCGGCGTGGGGATTTTTCCCCCGCTGGGAGACCTGGACCGGGGTGCACTCAGCCTCGTGAGGTCCCTGGGGGGCCAATTGAGGAGCTACTTGATGGAGAAGTAGCGGCTCCAGGTCGTGAGGACCGCATTAACCGGCCGGGAGGGGCTCGAGGCGCTGACCACGTCTCACCTTCCAATACTGCACCCCATCCATGACGTCTGTAGTGGACCGAGATGGAGGACGCAGCGGCCGGGCGGTAGGCCAAGGCTCCCCGTGAGCTGTCGTGCCATGGAGTTATGTTATGTTCCAGGAATGCGAACCGAAGATTTTAAGAAAAGTCCTCCCACCCCAAACTACCCTTTACATGGAAAAACTTTCGCAAATATGGCAAATACAATATATATCTCGAATTTTCTGGGAACAACCTCTAAAAACATTTTTATTATGAGTAAATTTTGCGTAATTGTTAAGCCGTAAGAGATAGACAAAACCTTACTGGACAAAAAATGTAGATCACGTTAAAACCCACAATTTATGTCATGTATATTTTTTTCGTGGAATTAACCATTTCTGAGATATTCCTTGTTGCTTGTTTCAGATTAAAAGTACTTAAACTTTTCTCACACAGAAAGTTGTAAACTCCTGGCTCTGTATAGAAACGGATTTCAACCACGTGGCAACCAGCTTTTAAAATATTTTACTCTCGTTTTAACGTATTCCCTTATTTTCGTTCTACTTACGAGAAGGCAAGTCATTAAGGCAATTTCAGCTAATGTTTATCTCGATTATCGTAAAATAGATGGAACAATATGCTTTTTAATAATAATTTGTTAAAAGGGTGTAGAGAAGATCATATGAATGCACATCTGATTTTTAATATTGCTTACTAGTTTGTGTTTTGCAAAAGCACGTATTGTCAGCGGATCCTTGCAATTGATGAAGATCAATGTATGTATACTGGTTTTTCAATAAATACACTTATTCATTCATGAATAGCTCTTGAGACTTGAAGTACTGATATCTGTGGCTTCAATGCATGTTTCATTTTGTCTGTAGATCCCAAAATTAACGCACAGTATTTAACTTAATAATTCAGTTATTTCGTCGTAAATTGGATAACCTGGGGACGGTTTTCTCTGGGTTCTCCGGTTTCCCCTGCCCACGCATTCCGCCATGCTCCATCTTCATTTCATGTATCATCAATGTTATCACCTACGGTGCCATATATAATATAAGCGGGAGTTAAACCCTACAAAAAATCTCATGTGTTACATTCACATGACTTTCTCTGGCTACTCTGCAAAAAACCTGTTACAAAAGATAATTCTTCTTTCAACACCATGCTTATCGAGATAAACATTAGCAGAATTTTATTACTTAGTTCCTTATAAGTAGACTGGGACTAAGAGTATGCACTAAGCTAAAGTGATAGTAAAATGTTTTAAAAGCTGTCGTTATGCGAATGACATTGCAAATCGCTTCTTTGCTTGGCCAGGAGTAGAACAAAAGAAAAACGGATACTTCCGTCTGAGAAAAGTAGAAGTACTTCACAATTCAAACTAATAACAAGGAATATTTCGAAAACTGTAAGCTCTATGAGAAAAAGTACATGACATAACTTGTTTATTCTAATAAAATCTACATTTTGTACAGTAAGTTTTGTCTATCTCTTACGGTTTACTAGTTATGCCAAATTAAGCAAAATTCATCCAGAATAAACAGGTCTTTAGAAGCTATTCCCAGAAAATTCATGACATACATTTTATTTGAAATAGATATAACTTTAATATGTGGTATATTCAATCAAAATCGTTAGAGCCATTTTTAAGAAAAACTAAATTTTCTAATATTTTCCTTGTAAAGTGTCGTTAGGAATGGGGGAATTCTCTTGAAAATCTTCTTGTCGCAGTCTTAGAAGATATCAAACTTAAATACCAAGTTTGATATTTAAACGTCTTTTCGTTTTTGAGCTGTTGTCCTCACACACACAGGTATATAGACACACACACGGACCTGTTTCTAAATCTTTTTTTTTTTTTTTTTTTTTTGGATTTTGGTGGTCCTAAAACATGTATTTCCGTTGAAATCTCGTCATCGAATTTTGGATGGAATACAATACTTCTCTATCCACATGGAAATTGTACATATGGGGCTAGAGAAAGCAAAACATGAAAAAAGTGTTTTCGAGATACTTCTTCTCATAGGTTTTAATTTTAAACTAGTTAAACTTTTCTCAAACAGAAAGTCATATTTCATTTCATCACATGAAGCAAAGAGAACAGAATATCAATTGTTTGACATTATGACTGGCTTTAAAAAGATTTGACTATCGCTTCAGCCTGTTGTATTCCCATATTTCCCTTTTACTTACAAGGAAGTGAGTAATAAGATAATTACCTGGATAAACATGATATGCATAAATGATACTCTTTTGTATGAAACGTTTGTTTGCTGAACAAGTCGAGAAAGTCATATGAATGGAACTCATCAGATAAAGAGAATTTTGTGTTAGGAATTTTTCTGTAATCTTTGGAGGACGTTGCATTTAAAATATCAAAAGAGAGCTTCAAATGAAATTTCGATATGGAGTGCATACTTCCTCTACCTTCTATAGATAAGGGTAGAGAAAGTAGTGTGCTACTTCCAAGCTTAATTACAGAACACTCTCAACATTTTAGCTAAAAATATCAGACCCTCATTGATATTCATCAAAATTCCAAAGAGCTTGGTCGTAAATAAAACCCACTTTAATGAAAAAGATGCTGTTTTCTTCGGACCAATAAGAATGAATAATGTAGTTTTCCCAGGTAAATATATGCGCATAGAATTTTACCTCGGAGGGGAAACGTTTTACCTAAGATGGCACCAAATCTTTTGCGTCATTAGGTGACGCTCTTTATGGTTTAAGCTCTCTTGTAAAAGGCGGTTTACACTTGTAAAACATGAAATATGGCGGTGCGCACGTAAAACTGCTACTCCGCTGCGGTTATATGGCGCGCTATATTTCAATTTACACATAAATTGGGTTACACGTTATTAAATTAAAAAGTGAAGGGAGTCTGGCGTGTTTAAGCACTTTCAATAGCTCCTTCCCCCTACCGATGTTCTTTTTTTTTTTTTTTTTCTACGCTGTCTTTCTTATTAAATGCAGTGAAGATACTTCATTAAGAAGCTTGCTTCAGTAATCTTTTATGAAAATTACCTCTGGAATATTCCACAGGTTGCCTTCCTCATCTGCTGGAGGTCGTAAGTTGACCCTTTGTGTAGCGATTCTGCGCAGATAATTCTTCCTTATTGAGCAAACACCTCGTCCAATTGAATCTTTGATTTATGTGCTTAGAAAATGTGAACGGCTTCAAACGTTCAATTAGTACTCGATTTTCTCCCAGTACAGGAGTCCAATAAATCGTTAGGCGTGTTCGATACTGTCTGCCAAACAAATGAATCAACTCATGAACTCATAACTGTTCAATCGGTCTTGAAGAGGAATCTATTAATTTTAAACTCTCTGCCTCAAGACTTAATTTAGTTTGACCTTTACTTTGTCTAGACGTACTAAAAATAAAATAAAAATCTGTATAAAAACCCTGGAAACTAATTTCTAAACCACGGGCTAATATGCCAGATTTTTAAAAAAAAATTATTTCCATACATACATTTATTGTTAACAGAGAAATTATAAATTAAAAAAAAAAGAAAAATACAGCATAGACTACAAATAATAAAACTAATAAACTATAGTAAACCTCAATATAACAAAACCAAATAAAAATATTAAAATAAAATTGTTCAACATTTTAATAATTACACTTTCATAATCTAATCTAAATAAATAACCAATAATATGCAAAAATAAACTAAAAGCAAACATACGAAACCTAAACAAATCACATAACACATAAAAACACACCACAAACAAACGTTTTAATAGCAAAATTCGTCTTCAACTTCACATAAACCTAACTCCATCTATTACATTACAACATCCCCACACTGCCACTAAAAAAATAAAAAATATATACATTTAATTTATTTTTCAAATTTCATTTCTAAAATTTAATACCTTTCATCTAATCTCCAGACGTATTGTGTATATAGTGTATAGAGAAAGTATTATATTTCACACAAAAATTCGATACCAAGATTTCACCGGAAATTTTTCAAAAAAAGGACCGTGTATGTGAGTGTGTTTCTGTGTGTGTGCGCGCGCGCGCGTGGCTTCGTGCCTCACGAAGATTTATAGAAAATTCCCCCACCCCTAACTACACTTTCATAGGACATTTTTTTGAGAATTTTGATCTTACACGCCATTTAAATTTTCTCGACCGGGAAGACATCTCGTTTCTCTTTTGTTTTCTCCTGCAATCAAAGGTTTGGAATTTGTTGTTTCACATAGCGACCGTCTTTTAAATGACTTGACTATCGCTTTAGCCTGAGGATTTTCTTATTTTCCTTCTACTTACAAGGAGGCTAATAATAAGACTAATTCTACTTATGTTTAGCTTGATTAGGATGGTTTAGATAAAAGATTAATCTCTTGAATAAAAGGTTTGTTTGCGGAACAGCTAGGGAAAGTCATGTTTTCCTGTGCTGTCTTTCTTATTAAATATAGTGAAGGTATTTCATTAAGAAGCTTGCTCCAGTAATCTTCTATGAAAATTGCCCCTAGAATATTCCACAGGTTGTCTCCTCATCTGCTGGAGGTCGTAAGTTGACCCTTTGCGCAGCGATTCAGCGCTGATAATTATTCCTTATTGAGCAAACACCTCGTCCAATTGAATCTTTGATTTATGTGCTCAGAAAAAGTGAACGACTTCAAACATTCAATTAGCATTCGTTTTTCTCCCAGTACAGGAGTCTACTAAATCGTTAGGCGTGTTCGATACTGTCTACCAAACAAATGAATCAACTCAAGAGCTCATATTTGTTCATTCGCTCTTGAAGAGGAATTTGTCAATTTTAACTCTCCGCCGTATGACTTAATTTATATTCGATTTTTAGGCTAACAAAGCTATTTACTAATATTATGATACAGTTTTATAAAATACATTACATATTTACTTTTCCTATTACTTTTAAACTGTGGAAGTATTTTATTCCCTGTGACCAGAAAAATACGATCCCATGTTCCCTTATTTCAAAAAAAATCTGATATTTTATACAGATAGATAAATTAGATAGAATAGATAGACAGATTAGATAGTTTACATAGATTAGATAGATTAGACGAATGGATAGATTAGATAGATAATAGGTAGATTAGATTAGATTGGATAGTACAAGTTAGGTATTTAGATGTTTTATTTCACTGCTTGTGGCAGCGCTTTCATGTTACTCTAATATGTAAACATTATAATTAATACAAAGGACAATATATTATTAATAATAATGATAATAATAACAATAATAATAATGATAATGATGATGATAATGATAATAATAATGATCATGATAATGATGTTGATAATAATAACAGCGATAATAATAACAATGGCCATAACAACAACGACGAAGAGGACAATAATAGGGGCCTTCAATGTGTCCTTAGAAAATCAAAAAAATTGCAGTCGTAACATCCAAGAAAGTTTGTATTTAGTAACCGTCGTCTCTTACTAGATTGCAGTCAGCTATATCCATCACGTGGTTTCGTTGCCACAGACGACTGAATCAACCATCTTATGCTTCTTTAGAAAAATGAAAACTGAAAAAAAAAAAAAAGAAATAAAAGCCGAGTTCGATGAAGTTCATGCTACACCTGCTCCTGCATTGCAACAATTTGCAATTGAATAAATGAATTACACTCACAAATGAACATCGTTCCAGACGTCCGGGAGAGGAGACATCCTCCCAAATGATTGATGAAATCCAGGAAATGTCTTCGAGTGTTCGACGAATCTAAGTCAGCGAAATGGTAGAGGTCACAGGCATATCACAAGGTACAGTGTTCTCAAGGTTCATAAAAAAAGTATGCCGAACAAAAATCTCGCCAAAATGGGTGCCACGTTTGCTATCAATGGAGAATAACGTAATGTGGTCGATTCGGAAGCTAGTTTGGCATTTTTCCGTCGCAATCCAAACGAGTTTCTGCTTTGATACATAACTATGGAAGAAAGATGGACACAATACTACATTTCAGAGACAAAAGTACAATGGAAACAGTGGGTTTTAAATGCGAACCGGCTCCGAAGAAGACTAATTTGCTAAAATCTTCAGACGAAGTGATGGTCTCGGTATTTTAGGAATCATGCGGAATCATCTATATTGAGTACTTGCAGCAAGGAGTAACGATAATCAGAGAATATTTATACATCGTTATTGTACTGGTTGAACGGAGAAGTCAAGAAAAAACGCCTTCATCTGGCAAAGAAAACTATTTTCTTCCATCAACACAATGTAAAGGTATAGACAACTTACTGTACAAACGTTGTACATCTCATTAGAACACACAATTTATGTAGGTAACATGCATTTTCTTATAGATTTAACCGTTTTCGAGATATTTCGAGTTATTGGTTTTAGTTTTAAAGTAGTGAACTTCCGAGTGGTTATACCTTCAACTAGATGGCCCGGGTTCGATCCCAAGCAACCACATGTGGGATTTCAGGTGGACAAAGCAGCGCAGGGGCAGGTTTTCTTCGGTTTCTGTCGTTTCTCAGATAAAAGGATCACACTTGTTGAGAGTTAAAGCGTGTTTTGAGCTCTCGGATTAAGTTACTATATTGCGTGGACTACAGGCAATGCAAGATGCTGTCATTTGGCAACAAAGACGAAGAGTCTTTGGGTCAAAGGGTTTAGGAGTTTTAGTAGATTGTTTTCTAATTTCGTATTACACTAATTTCAGCAACAAAATTAGACTATTTATAGCTATTTTATACTGTAAAAATCTGATGTGTTCCATTCACATGACTTTCTCTACAACTCTGCAATAAATTATTGTTAAAAAGATTATGTTTCTATTTATTTCCTGCTAATTGAAAAAAAAATTAGCAGAAATAGTCTTATTACTTGCTTCCTTGTAAGTTGAAGCGAAATAGGGGAGTACCATAGGTTAAAGTGATGGTCAAAAGCTGTTTGCTATGTGACTAAAGTTCCTTTGTTTGTATGGACACGAGTTCACAAAGTCCTGTATGAGAAAAGTATGTTTTTATATCTGAAACCAAAAACAAGGAATATCTCAAAAACAATCAACTCCACGAAAAAAATGTATACAACATAAATTGTGTGTTTTAAAGTGCTCTACATTTGTTGTGTGGTATGTCTTTGTCCATCTGTTACGGTTTAAAATTTATGCAAAATTCCGTAAAATTGACCAAGAATAAAGTAGTCTTCAGAGGCTATTCCCAGAAAATTCAAAATAAACATTTTATTTTTTACGTAAATATCTTTAATATATGATATTTTAAACAAAATCGTTGGAGACATTTTTTAGAAAATCAAAATTTTCGAAAAAATTCCGTGTAAAGGGTAGTATGGTGTGGGGGATTTTTCTCAAAATTTTCGTGTCGCATCCCTGGAAGATACTAAATTTAAATACTAAGTTTGGTATTTTACTGACTTTTCGTTTTTGAGTTATCGTGTTCACAGACACACGGACACACACACATGGACCTTTTTTTGAAAACACATCTTTTGGATACAGAGGACGCTAAAATATATATTTCCGGTGAAATCTCGGTATCGAATATTTTGGTGGAGTGCAACACCTTCTCTATACACTATATACATAGCACGTATAGAGAGAGTAAAAAGATTTTTTTGAGGAGTTACAGCATTTTTAGCACTCGACCTTTGTTACTACATTACATGGCGTCCAAAGACGATTAATCAAAGGTTATAATATTTTTGGGGTGCTTCTTTTCTAATTTTGTATTACACTAACATACTATAATACATTTAGGATTTTATATCGTAAAGTGTTAATATTTTGCAATAAAACTGTAGTGTTTATTAAATAATAAAATACAACTTTCATTCAACTGCGTACAAGGTAGCCCCCGCGTGACATCACACCGGTTATTTTGCGTGGACCCTCCCCATTCTTTACCAAAGGCACATTTCACTACAGTCACTGGGACTCGGAAGTTGCAACGAGCGCACTAATGGTCACAGCTATTCAAGTCCCTTCAGTAGTACCGCCCGTGAAATGGATATAAAAGCTATCGATTTTATATAAAACTATCGATTAAATTCGATTCTGATTGGCGGATAAGGTGTCAATGGAAGTGTATATTTGCTGAAAGGCACTGATATATACCTCGAATTCGACACGGCCGAACCTCAGAACTCCCATTTACAAATTACCACGACCAGATAAAAGGGTCACATTTTGTTGAGAAGTTATAGCGCGTTTAGCACTCGGTCTGTGTTAACTCACTGCAGAGATTTGAGGTACACAGTTCTATGCCAAAAACATTAATATGCTCGGCGGCGGCTGCAGCGGCGGCTACTTTATGGAGGCAGTGTGACGTCACGGCACCCTGGGGAACATGCACACTTGCTCGAGATAAATGTCGAGCTGGAAATTGCTTTCTACAGAGAAGACATAGCTAGCAACTCTTCTTGGGGACGGGATATTTGTATCTCGAGAGCTGCTTCTCTTATTGAGAACTCTGATGATGATTGTAATAATAATAATAATAATAATAATAATAATAATAGTACTTAGTCCACCCCTGTAGCATGGGTTATGGTGAGTTTCCCGGTTAAACTATTTTTTCGGGGTTTTCTGTTATCTTGAAAGACGAATGTCGAGGAATAACTTCGCTGCTCCATCCCTGAGACAATTTAGCATAATTTTAAAAACGTTGTTCATCCTCCAATATGATCAACCAGGTTAAAGGAGATTAAGCAAAATTAAAAAATCTGATGTGTTACACTCACATGACTTTCTCTAGCTACTCTACAAACGAACTTCTCACAATACCATGCTAATCGAGATAAACATTAGCAGAATGTTATTACTTAGTTCCTTATAAGTAGACTGGAACTAAGGAAATGCACTAGAATAAAGTGATACTCAAATGTTTTAAAAGCTGTCTATATGCGATTGTCATTGCAAATCGCTTCTTTGATTGACCAGGAGTAGAACAAAAGAAACACACACACTTCCGTTTGAGAAAAGTTGTAGTACCTCACAATTCAAACTAATATTAAGGAATACCTCGAAAACGGTAAGCTCCACGAAAAAAATGTATAGACATAACTTGTGTATTTTCACAAAATCCACATTTTTGTATACTAAGTTTTTGTCTACCTCTTACAGTTTACCAGTTATGCCAAATTAAGCAAAGTTCATTCAGAATAAACAGGTCTTTAGAAGCTATTCCCAGAAACTGCAATATATACATTTTATTTGTAATAGAAATGGCTTTAATATGTGGTATTTTAATCAAAATCGTTAGAGCCATGATTAAGTAAAACAAAATTTTCGAAAAATGTTCCATGTAAACGGTATTTAGGGGTGGGGGTTTTCTTGAAAATCCTCGTGTCGCATCCTTGGAAGACACCAAACCGAAATACCTAGTTTGGTATTTAACCACCTTTTCGTTTTTTGAATATGCTGTCCACAGACACACACACACACACGACCCATTTTCTAAAAATGCTATTTTTTTTATTCACGGGGGTCTTAAAACATGTATTTCCGGTAAAATCTCGACATCGAATTTTAGGTGCAATACAATACTTCTCTATTCCTATGTACATTGTACATACGGGGCTAGAGAAAGTAAAATACTGATGTGCTCCATTCACATAAGTTTCTCTACATCTCTGGAACAAATTACTCTTAATAAGCTTATTCTTCTATATATCTAATGCTAGAACACTAGCAGAAACTGTATTATTACTTGCTTCTTTGTAAGTAGGAGAAATATACGGGAATACACTAGGCTAAACGGACAGTCAAATGTTTTAAAATAAGCTTGTATGCGAATGAAATCCATTTCACTGCGTGGTCAAACATTGACAAGTTCCCGTATGATAAAATTTTAAATATTTTAAATCTGAAAACAATAATAAGGAATATCTCGAAAACGACCAACTCCACGAAAAAAAAATGTATATGACAAAAATTGTGTGCTTTATCGTGATGATGTAAGTTTTTTTCCTATCTCTTACGGTTTACCAGTTACGCAAACTTTAAAAAAATAAATCATCCTGAATAAAAACGTCTTCAGAGACTATTCACAGAAAATTCAAAATATGCATATTATTTTGCATCTAAATGTATTAAATATAGGACATTTTAATCAACTTTGTTTGTCATTTTTTGAGAAAATCAAACTTTTTGAAAAAAGTTCCATGTAAAGAGTAGTTGAGGGTGGGAGGATTTTTTTGAAAATCTTTGTGCCGCATCCTTTGAAGATACCAAACTTAAATACCAAGTTTGGTATTTAACGGACTTTACGTTTTTGAGCTATGCTGTCCACAGACACACACGCACACACACGACCTTTTTCCAATTTTTTTCTGTATACACTATGTACATAGTACGTGTAGAAAAAGTAAAAATAATAATAATAATAATAATAATAATAATAATGCAAACAATACCAGAAGAACTGCAATGTTGAATGCAAACTTTTCAGATTTAAAATGTTTTGATGTGTTACATTCATTGAGTTTTTCTACTGTTCTATTGCTCATCAGCGTATATACAAACTATTTTCACGAAGCTTTATATTTCTGTCTACAGTATCTTCGTATTTTGCCCATGTGTGGTTTTACGTTCCGTTATTTACTCACGAGTGTTAGTAACATATATTCAAGCTTCTTATAGGTGATGCTGCAAGTTATATTCATCTCCGCGATGACATTCTTGACATCGTCGGGTGATATTACCATTCACTCTTGTATAATGTGCATGATTTTTACTTTCTCTACACGTACTATGTGCATAATGTTTAGAGGAGGTATTGTATTGCACCCAAAAAGTCGAAACCTAGTTTTCACCGGAAATATAGGTTTCAGGGTACCCTGTATGCACAAAAGCGTTTTGATAAAAAGTGTGTGTGTGTGAATGACTGTGGACAGCACAGCTCAAGAACGAAAATACCCTTAAATATAATACTTTGGTATTTAAGTTTGATATCTTCCAAGGATGCAACACGAAGATTTTTAAGAAAATCCCCCCACCCCCAATTACCCTAACTGACAAATAATATGTTAATCTTGAATTTTCTGGGAATAGCTTCTAAAGACTACTTTATTCTGGATGAGTTCTAGGGAATTTTGCATTATTGCTAAAAAGTAAGAGATGGACAAAAACTTACTACACAAAAAATATAGAGCACGTTAAAACACACAATTTATGTTATATATACTTTTTCGTGGAGTTGGTCGTTGTTAAGGTATTCCTTGTTTTTGGTTTTACCTCTAAAATAACTACTTTCGTCATACAGGAATTTCTCAACTCCTGTCCTTACAAACAAAGGCACTTCAATGACCAAGCAGCCAGTTTTTGACTATCACTTTAACCTATTGCACTCCCTTATTTCCTTTCTGCTTACAAGGAAGCAAGTAATAAGACTATTTTTTCCCGATTAACACGAAGTTATTAGAAGAATCAACCTTTTAACAATAATTTGTTGCAGATATAGATAAAGTGGCATGTGGATGGAACATATCAGATTTTTTGATAATGTCCAATGGCCGGTTTTACTACTTGTGGCACCGCAGGCGATAACACTGATTATACATGGAATAAAGATGATGCAGCAGTGGAATGTGATGCAGGGGGAAATCGGAAAACTCGGAGAAACCCCGTCCCTACGCCGCTTTGTCCACCACAAATCCCACTTGTGTTCGCTTGAGATCGAACCCGGACCGCCTAGATGAGAGACGCTTATTCTAACCACTCTGCTACGACGTAGCCTGCTCACACAATAGTGTGGCAGTTTCAAAAGTTTAGTAGCTGTATTAATAGAGGTTTGTACACACTCACTTGCTGTGAAACACTACAGAGAGACTTCTTAAGGGAGCATTCCAATGCAAAACCAATTACGTTTAGCTTTTCCTCCGTTAGAGCTTGCCATTTTCACTTCCTTGGTTTAGCGTTAACTTTTCCGATGTTCTATATTTATTGACCAAATATCTCACAGTGATCTGCCTGAAACTGGATAACTAGAAAGCTGCTGTTGAAATTTTCTACACGCCTATCCGAATGATTGTGATTTAAATCATTGGAACTACATTTATTATTTCTTGTTATTTATACGGGCTACCGCTTTATCGGACGCGTCTTCAGTTGTCTTCGAGCATGGGCTCCTTCGTGGAACCCCGGGGGTTTGAGACTTGTGGGTTGGGACCGTTGAAACAGTACATGTGTCATGGTATTAAAAGTTATCTAAAAGGAAGATATAATATAAATTATACTAAGAGGGGACATATGTACACTGATAATGATATTGAAGAAATATTATAAAACACGTCTAAGAGGGCAAGGACAACAGTTATCACGAGCTGACAAGCGACCCAGGTAGGATAGCACCGTTAAGGGAAGGACATTGAACTGAAGGGGTGAGGTTACACTGCCCGAGGGTGGACATAACAAGGACAAACAGTTGTCACGAGCTGACAAGCGACCAGGTAGGATAGCACCGTTAAGGGAAGGACATTGAACTGAAGGGGTGAGGTTACACTGCCCGAGGGTGGACATAACAAGGACAAACAATTGTCACGAGCTGACAAACGACCCAGGTAGGATAGTACCGTTAAGGGAAGGACATTGAACTGAAGGGGTGAGGTTACACTGCCCGAGAGTGGACATAACAAAGACAAACAGTTGTCACGAGCTGACAAGCGACCAGGTAGGATAGTACCGTTAAGGGAAGGACATTGAACTGAAGGGGTGAGGTTACACTGCCCAAGGGTGGACATAACAAGGACAAACAGTTGTCACGAGCTGACAAGCGACCAGGTAGGATAGTACGGTTAAGGGAAGGACATTGAACTGAAGGGGTGAGGTTACACTGCCCGAGAGTAGACATAACAAGGACAAACATTTGTCACGAGCTGACAAGAGACCAGATAGGATAGTACCGTTAAGGGAAGGACATTGAACTGAAGGGGTCAGGTTACACTGCCCGAGAGTGGACATAACAAAGACAAACAGTTGTCACGAGCTGACAAGCGACCAGGTAGGATAGTACCGTTAAGGGAAGGACATTGAACTGAAGGGGTGAGGTTACACTGCCCGAGAGTGGACATAACAAAGACAAACAGTTGTCACGAGCTGACAAGCGACCAGGTAGGATAGTACCGTTAAGGGAAGGACATTGAACTGAAGGGGTGAGGTTACACTGCCCGAGAGTGGACATAACAAAGACAAACAGTTGTCACGAGCTGACAAGTGACCAGGTAGGATAGTACCGTTAAGGGAAGGATATTGAATTGAAGGTGTGAGGTTACACTGCCCGAGTATGAACATGACAAAGGAAAACAGAAACAATTCTCTCGCTGGTCAAGCGACACTTTTGGCACTAGGCATGGGACATCCGCGGAGATAAGATGTGATATTTGGGTCCGTGATGGAACCGAACCTTTGGTTGTGACGGAAATAGTGATAATTTAATACGCCAGAATACGGACGAAATCACTCCAGCATAAGACGATCAAAAGTATTAAGTAATGATCGAGTAAAATGTAACTTAAAAGTAGAACATTTAAGAGGAAGGCGTGTGTGTTTGACGGCAGAAAATGCTAAACAAAATGAATAAACGAGTTCGATAATAATCTAGAACTCGAAGAAAATCATTTGTGACTTACCACACTTGAAAAGAGATTCAATTCCAACGAACTCCTGAGCTAGGGTACCCACATCTCCACACCATTCCTTAATATCCAAAACCTGCACGCCGAATACGTATCCGGTACCTCTAGTTACCACCGCACGGTGGATGTCGGAGACGTTCAATCTGGAATCATTAGAGATTCCGTCGATGCTTTTGCCCTTCTTCAACCGAATCCTTTAGCCCATTAGGTGACCACTGTTTTAATTACTCAGAGAGGGCGATACATGGCTGTTCAAGTTAGCAGCCCTCCTGTATCTATAGGGAATAATACTTGCTTTAAGAAAAACCCACGCCATATGTCCAGCACTGGTATGTATCACGAAATTCAGATCATTACGTGAAACATGAGAAGAAAATTCAAGTTTAATTCTCCTTCTCCATCCACACCATCTATCCTACACCTGCATACATCACGAAACTAGTCGTCGTGGTGTAATGGCTACCATGCTGATTTCATATACCCAAGGTCGCAGGTTCAAACCCGGCGGAGGACGATGGATTTTTTTCGGGTGTAAAAATCCTTAATATGGCTTCCTTCGGAAGGGAAGTAAAGCCGTTGGTCCCGTGTCGTAGATTTACGGCACGTAAAAGAACCTCAAGCCTAATAGAGAGGACTCTGAGCAAAATTAAGCGGTCTTTCACGCCCAATATAGAATGGGACGCTGAGAACCAGAGTAGTTAAACAGCGTCCATTAATAACACGCCATTTACATTTTATCACGAAACTAAAACCACTAGTAAGATGGAAATCCACGAAGAATACTCCTACCCTTGAAAAATCATTCACGCCACCTGCATATATAACGAAACATAGAAACACACGTAAAATGTGACAAGAAAGTTTACAGGGAATCCTGCTTCCTTTCAGAAAGCATCTACGCCATCTGTTCAGCAGTGGCATATATAACGTGAAACTTGAGAAGAAATTCCACGGGGAATTCTTTCTTTGTTAAAAATAGCCTCGCTATTTGTCCTTCATCGGCATGTCACACGTAAAAGGGGAAAGGAAGTCAGGGTCAATCAGCTTTCGCCTACCGACCTGTAAAACCCACGAAAAGCCCAAGACCAGAATGGGAGGTTCACAAAAATCGAATCTAGAACTTCTTGAATGCGAACCCTTCATCAATAAGTATTCCTATGGCTATAAAAACAAACCAAAAAAAAACGCTCCATACTTTTGCATCTGGCCATACTACAACTTCTCGTATTCCACAATTGTGGATTTATTATCATTAACATCTATTGTTCTGGCCTGACTGGCGCAGTTATTGCTGCGAAGTCTATCGGATAAATTTAATGAAGCTATCTGAAAACGGACAACTGTGCGAGAAATCATTACCCTGCGGAAAGGCAGCCGAATAATAAGGTAGAGTCTGCTCCCATTTCATCGTTAGTGCAAGGCGTTTAATACTCTTGTGTTGGCAATAATAATTAACACGTCGAGCTTCTGCGCAAGGAAATAAAACTGAATAATATGTGTAATGACCTTGTGGTAATGTTTCTCATGTAAACTACGTGAATTTATTTAGACAGTGTAGTAAATATATGTCCAATATACATTTCAATTGAATTACTTTCTCAATAGGAGGAACAATATTTTATTTCACCTAAAAGCACCTCTGTATCGAAAACGGTGCATGTGCGTCTGTGTGCATCATAACTGAAAGGCTAAAAATCGGTAGAATACAAAACTTGGTGTGTAATTATAGCGTCTTCAGAGGATACGACACAAAATTTTCACGAAAATCTCCACCCAAACTACCGTAATAACCTCATGTTTCTATTCACATAAATTCCTCTACATCTCTGTAACAAATTATTTTTAATAACTTATTCTTTTACCTACTTCATGATAATCGAGATAAGTGTTAGCAGAAATGGTCTTATTACTTAGTTCCTTATAGGTAGAAGGAAAATAAGGGAATGCACTAGGCTAAACCGACAGTCAAATGTTTTAAAATGTGGTTGCTATGGGATTAAAATCCGTTTCTTTGCGTGGCCAGGAGTTGACAAGTTCCCTTATGAGAAAAGTGTATTTTAAAAATGAAACCAATAACAATGGATATCTCGAAAACGGTGAACTAAACGAAATACATGTATAGGACATAAATTGTGTGTTTTAAGGAGATCTACATTTTTTGTGTAGTGCCAGTTTACCAGTTATGCAAAATTCAGAAAAATTCATCCATAGTAAAGGCCTTTTCCCAGGAAACTCAAGATACACATTTAAATTGCCATATAAATATCTTAAATATAGGACATTTTAATCAAAATCATTAGAGCCATTTTAGAACTCACCTAAGTTTTTGAAATTTTTTCAATGTGAAAGGTAGTTGAGAGTGGAGGATACTAAACTTAAACAACAAGTTTGTTTTTAAAGCAGTTTTCGTTTTTGAGTAATGCTATCCATTTACAAACTTAGATTTTTTTCTAATTTTTTTTTAATTCAGGTGGTGCCAAACATGTATTTCCGATGAAATCTTTTGAGTGTAAAATAATAAATTCTATATCTACTGCCACATAACACGTGTAGACAAAGTAAAAATGTTAGATTTGTTTACATTTTAACTTTTCTCAAATTAAAATGTATACTCTCAATTTTTCAAGCGTAGTTTTCGAACTCTTTTTCCTGCCAAATGGCTTTTGTAAACATTAAGAGATAGACAAAACTTACTGCTATAAAAATTTAGATCTCATTAAAACACAAAACATATAATTTTCTTTTAATAGAGATATTGGTTTCCGAGATACCCATAATTTTAAACTACTTAAATTCTTCTTAAACATTTCGTCTATCTTTTGTCTTACCCCTGACCATGCGAAGAGAATCACACTTCATTTGTTCACATAAGTGTACCTCTTCACGTATTTTAGTATCACTTTAGCCTAGTATATTCCTTTTTTCCTTTCTACTTACAAGGGATCAGGTACGAAACAATTTCTGCTAATGCATATCTTGATTAGCATATTATAGATAAGAGAATATGCTTTTTTAAGGAAAGTTGTTTCTGTAACAGCTAGAGAAAGTCATGTGAAGGGTACTCATCAGATTTTTACTTTCTCTACACGTACTATATACATAGTGTATAGAGAAGTTTTTGTAATCGACCCAAAAATTCGATACGGAGATTTCACCGGAAATACATGTTTTGGGCCCACCTGAATCCAGAAAAAGCACTTTTGGAAAAAGGTCCGTGTGTGAGCGTCTGTGTGTGTGTCTATGTGTGTGGCCAGCTTAGCTCAAAAACGAAAGGACCGTTAAATACCAAACTTGGTATTTAAGTTCGGTATCTTCCATGGATGCGACATAAAAGAATATCCCCCTACGCCAAACTACATTTTACATGAAAAAAGTTTAGAAAATTATGATTTTCTCAAAAATGACTTTAGCGAAAAATGTATAAAATGTAATTCATACATTCCATGAAAATGTCCTCTAAAACGTGTTTATTCTGGATGATGTTTATATAATTTTGCACCAATGGTAAACCGTAAGGGATAGACAAAAACTTAATACACAAAAAATATAGATCACGAAAAAAAGACACAATTTATGACGTATCAATTATTTTGGTGCAGAAGATCGTTTTTTAGATATTCCTTATTTTTGGTTTCACCTTTAAAAAACGTATACTTTTCTCATGGAAACCTCAGTCACATAGCAACCAGCTTTTGACTATCACTTTAGCCTATGGTACTCCCTTATTTCGCTTCTACTTACAAGGAAGCAAGTAATAAGACTATTTCTGCTATTTTTTTCTCGATTAACATGAAGCTTTATAACAATAATTTGTTGGAGAGATATAGAGAAAGTCATATGATTGGTGCAATCAGATTTTGTTTACTACATTTTAGCATAGTGCTCAATAGAAAGGAATCACAAGTAACTGTTGCAATTTTACGTAGATATTAGCTAAGAAGTGAACTCTCGTATGCAAGCTGCCAGGTTGCCGCCGTCACTGTTACTGCGTGTCACAGTTTTAAATCACCAGGTGAGACAAGAGAAGCAGTTCCCTAGTGTCTGTGAAGACCCCAGCAGTGCAATTACTCTTGTTAATTGAAATGCCATTTCAGTGTTTATGACTCCTGTTCTGGGACAAGAGCTTCTCTAGAAGATAACTCACTAGAGAATAACGTTAGCTATACAACACGGCTAGCAGCAACCTCTGCTTTCAAACTTTTAGTTCCCTTCCTCTTTCTCTACATGTATGCATACAAAGGTAGAGAAAACATTGACCTTCAACCACAGATTCGATACAAAGTTTAAAAAATCTGACGTGTTCCATTCACATGACTTTCTCTACATCTCTGCAACAAATTATTGTTAAAAAGCTTATTTACTTCATGGTAATCAAGAAACATTAGCAGAAATAGTCTTATCACTTGCTTCCTTGTAAGTAGAAGCGAAATAAGGGAATATTATAGGTTAAAGTGATACTCAAAAGCTGGTTGCTATGTGACTTAAGTTCCTTTCTTTGTATGGACATGAGTTCACAATGTACTGTATGAGAAAAGTATGTTTTTTATAGCTGAAACCAAAAACAAGGAATATCTCAAAAACAATAAACTCCACGAAAAAAATTTATATAGCATAAATTGTGTGTTTTTATGTGCTTTACATTTGTTGTGAAGTAAGTTTTTGTCCATCGGTTACGGTTTAGCAGTTATTCAAAATTCCGTAAAATTGACACTGAATAAAATAGTCTTCAGAGGCTATTCCCAGAAAACTTAAAATATCCATTTTATTTGTCATTTTATTTATTTATATCTTTGATATATGTTATTTTAATCAAAATCGTTAGAGCCTTTTTTTACAAAACCAACATTTTCGAAAAAAATTCCATGTAAAGGGTAGTTTGGTGTGGGGAGATTCTTCTCAACATCTTGTGTTGTATCCCTAGAAGACACTAAACTTAAATACCAAGTTTAGTATGTTACAGACTTATCGTTTTTGAGTTATCGTGTTCACAGACACTCGGACACACGGACAAACACACACACGAACCTTTTTCTGAAAATAATTTTTTTGGGATACAGGAGACCCTAAAACATATTTCCGGTGAAATCTCAGTATCGAATTTTTTGTGGAGTGCAATGCCTTCTCTATACACTACTTACATAGTTCGTATAGAGAAAGCAAAAAAGGCAGTTTTGGAAAAATGTGCATGTCAGTGTGTCTATGAACACCATAACTGAAAAACGAAAAGTCGGTAAAATACCAAATTTGGTTTTAAGTTTACCATCTTCCAAGCATGCGACACAAAGATTTTCAGAAAAATCCCCCTCCTTAAAATACCATTTATATAAAAGATTTCGAAAATTTTGATTTTCTCAAAAATGGCTATAACGATTTTGATTAATATATTAAATATATTTACATGGAAAATATGTATTCCTTGAACTTTCCTGGAACAGTTTCTGAAAATCTCTTCATTCTGGATGACGTTTGCACTGGTAAACTGTGAGCGATAGACAAAAATTGCTACGGCAAAAATCACATGATTTTCTCTACATCCCTGCAAAGAATATTATTAAAAAGCTTATGATTCAGTTTACCTCATGCTAATTCAGAAAAAATAGCAGAAATAGTCTTATTACTTGCTTCCTTGTTAGTAAAAGCGAAATGAGAGGGTACCAAATGTTAAAATGATATTCAAAAGCTGAATGCTATGTGACTGAAATTCCTTTCTTTGTGTGGAACGGGAGTTTACAAAGTCCTGTATGAGAAAAGTATGTTTTTCAAAGCTTAATCAAAAAACAAGGAATGTCTCAAAACGATCAATACCACGAAAAAAATGTTTATAACATAAATTGTGTGCTTTACCGTGCTCTATATTTTTTGTGCAGTAAGTTTGTATCTATCTCTTACGGTTTAGGGGTTATGCCAAATTCCGTAAATTTCATCCAGAATAAAGTAGTCTTCAGAGGCTATCCCCAGAAAATTCAAGATATACATTTTATTTGTCAGGTAAATATCTTTAATTCAGATATTCTAATGAAAATCGTTAGAGCCATTTTTAAGAAAATCAAATTTTTCGAAAAAAGTTCCATGTAAAGGGTAGTTGTGGGTGGGGGATTTTTCTCAAAATTTTCGTGTCGCATCCCTGGAGTATACTAAACTTAAATACCAAGTTTGGTATTTTACTGACTTTTCGTTTTTGAGTTATCGTGTTCACAGTCACACGGACACACGGACACACAGATACACTCACACACACAGACCTTATTCCAAGAATACCTTTTTTAGATAAAGTGGACCCTAAAACAGATATTTCCGGTGAAATCTCGGAATCGAATATTTGGGTGGAGAGCAATACCTTCCCTATACATTATGTACATAATAGTACGTGTAGAGAAGGTAAAAAACAAGCCTCTTTTGGAAAATAGTTTGTGTGTGTGTGTGTGTGTGTGTGTGTCTCCGTATCCTTGATCACGGTAATAAAAAACGAAAAGTTGGTAAAATACCAAAATTATTTAATTTTAATATCTTCCAAAGATGTCGCACAAAGATTTTGAACAAAATCCTTTACACGGAAGAAAGTTTAAACATTTTAATTTATTCAGAAACGGCTCTAACGATTTTGATTAAAATACCATATATTAAGCGCAAATAAAATGTTTATTTTGAATTTTACGGAAATAACCTCTGAAGATATTTTCATTCTGGATGAATTTTTCTTATCTGATAAACTGTACCAGATAGGCAAGAAATGTAGATTTCGCTCAAACACACAATTTGTCATACACATTTTATTCGCAAATTCTTTGTTATAGGTTTCAGATTTAAAATACTTAAAAAATTTCCCATACCGGCATTTGTCGACCTTTCCCCATGTAAAGGAATGAATTTCAACCACATATTAACAGCTTTTAAAATGTTTGACTATCGATTTATCCTGTGTATTCCCTTATTTCCCTTCTACATACAAGGAACTAAGTAATAAGACCATTTCTGCTAATGCTTATCTGGATTGTACGAAGTAGAGTGAAGGGCCAGCTTTTGTAAGAATAGGTGTTACAGAATAGTTAGAGAAAGCCATTTGAATGGGACACATCAAATTTTTATAAATAAACTTGCTCTCCTATCTGACGTATGGCTATGGGAAGATTAAAACTTAGTTCCAATCCATGTACAAATATCTGATGTGTTACACTCACATGACTTTCTCTAGCTACTCTACAAACAAACGTCTTACAAAAGTTAATTCTTCTTTCAACACCACGCTAATAGAGATAAACATTAGCAGAACTTTGTTACTTAGTTCCTTATAAGTAGACTGGAACTTAGAGAATGCACTAGGCTAAAGTGATAGTCAAATGTTTTAAAAGCTGTCGTTATGTGATAGTCATTGCAAATCGCCTCTTTGCCTGGCCAGGTGTAGAACAAAAGAAAAACGAACACTCCGTCTGTGAAAAGCATAAGTACTTCACAACTGAAACTAACAACAAGGAATAACTCTGAAACGGTAAGTTCCACGAAAAAAATATATAAGACATATCTTGTGTAGTTTAACGAGATCTACATTTTCTATAAGTACATTTTTTTTATATCTCTTACGGTTTATTTCTTATTCTAAACTAAGCAAAATTCATCCAGAATAAACAGGTCTTTAGAAGATATTCCCAGAAATATTCAAGATATACATTTTATTTAGGATAGAAATGACTTTAATATGTGATATTTTAATCAAAATCGTTAGAGCCATTTTTAAGAAAAACAAAATTTTTGAAAAGTTTTCCATGTAAAAGGTAGTTAGGGGTGGGGGGTTTTCTTGAAAATCTTCATGCAGCTTCCATAGAAGATGCCAAACCTGAATACCAAGTTTGGTATTCAACCGCCTTTTCATTTTTGAGCTATGCTGTCCACAGACACACATTCACACACACACACGGACCTTTTGCTGAAAATGCTTTTTACAGACTCAGGGGGTCCTAAAACATGTATTTCCGGTCAAATCTGGACATCGAATTTTTGGGTGGAATACAATACTCCTCTATTCCTATGTACTTTGTACATACGGTGCTAGAGAAAGTAAGCATATAAATTTTTGACTTATTGTCTCAAACATTATCTTTACCATTTCAACAATTAACTTTCTATTTCTCCCTTTGATTACAAATAAAACATTTTTACAAATAACTGTTTTACCTCGATACTTCCACAACAGTTGTGGTGTATAGTTTCCTTCCAACGTTCGCTGCGGCGGCGGGTACTACTCCACGCTACGAATTTCCCATTGAAACCCACTCATTTGTTGCACGCGATGCATTCCCAGTTGAAACCCAACTCGGGGCCAACCTTCGCTCTCCTTTTATATCAGTCAGTCACTTATCAGGAACCTTCCAGAAGCTGTCACAGTGTAAACCACGCCAAAGAAGTTTCTGACAGCACACGTGTCCACTAACGCAGGTGTAATATGACTTTCGAAGCAAGCCTTTCACACATATTCAGCAATCTCGTTATTTAACATTTCAGTATGCAATAGTTACATGGCATATAACATATAAGAGGTAGCTAAAATTCCTTTTTACTTTCTCTACCAAATGTCATGTTCAACCAGAGTATGTAGAGACGGTAATTTATTCCACCCAAAAATGTTATTTCCAGAATCCTGAATCCAAATAGAACTGAGAAAAATATTCGCATATCTCTCTCTCTCTCTCTCTCTCTCTCTCTCTCTCTGTGTATAGAAAGTGTAGCTCAAAAAGGAAAAGGAGATTATACAGGATGTTTCAAAAATACGGGGCATAATTTCAGGTATGTATTTCCCACATGAAGACAATCAAAACAGTTCATTACAACATGTGTCCGGAAATGCTTCATTTCCGAGTTATGGCCTTTATAACATTGAAAGTCCCACCTGTAGACAATCAAAATAGTTCATGTCCGGAAATGCTTCATTTCCGGGTTATGGCCTTCACAACATTGGAATTCACGGAACGTTTTTCTTTCTGCAGGTCTTTGCCGTCAAAGGAGACATTAAGAGGGCGCTCTGATAGTTCATTCTGAGGAAGGTTACATTCAGTGTTCTTTAGGCGTTAAGACTGTGCGACATGTATTCAAATCAAGAGCTGGCAGAGATACACTTCATGTGCCGTAAGGCGGACGGCAATGCTGCGCTGGCTCGTCGTTTGTACCAGGAGAGGTACCCACAGCGACAATGTCCAGATCGGAAGACATTTGTACGTCTCCATTCCCGTCTGTGCGAGTATGGAACATTCACCTCTCCTGGTTTGGGAAGGGGACGACGAAGATCTACAACTCCAGAAGTGCAGGAGGAGATTCTGGAGACTGTGGACAGGACTCCTTCTATCAGCACACGACGGTTAGCGTTGCAAGTCAATGTTCCTCATACGACTGTCTGGAGACTGTTTAACGAGTATCAATTGTATCCTCAACATTTGCAACATATACAGGCCCTGTCACCAGCAGATTACCCTGCACTACACTACAAATAAAATGTATATATTGAATTTTATGGGACTAGCCTATCAAGTTAAGTTCGTTCTGAATGGCTTTTGCAGAACTGGTAAACTGTAAGCTACACATAAATATTTATCTCACAAAATATGCATATCTTGTTAAAACACATAATTTATGTCATATATATTTCTGTGGATTTAACCATTTTCGAGATGTTTTCTATTACTTGTTTCAATTTTAAAATACTTAAACTTTTGTCGTATAGGCATTTGTCAGCTATTTGTAGGCAAATAGAACCAAACTGAAATCACATAGCAACTGGCTTTAAAAAGATTTGACTATCGCGTGTATACTCTGATTTCGCTTCTACTCTCTAAGGAGCTATATACTTAGGCTTTTTGGAAATGTTTATTTTAATTAGCATTGAAGTAGGCACAAGAAGATTTTTAAGTATAACGTGTTACATAGAGGTACAGAAAGATTTGTGAATAGAACCAACAGATTTTCTTTGTATCCATAAAGATTGTGTACTGCAGGTACTTTTGCACAGGTTAATCTCAGTTAGTTAAATATATAAATTGTTTTAGGAATAGTTTGTATATTCACTAATAAATAATAGAGGGCTAGAGAAAGTCATGTGAATGCAATGCATCACAATTTTATTCAACGTTTAACAGCTTAAAATCAATAAACACTGATTACTCGAAATAATGTATTCTACTACAGGGCTCTAACTAGTCTAGCTCCGTTAATCGTAGTTCCACTAACCTCATATAATAATAATAATAATAATAATAATAATAATAATAATAATAATAAGTAGTAGTAGTAGTAGTAGTAGTAGTAGTAGTAGTAAGATAACTGTTATTATTTCAGAGACCGTAACGAAGCTTTGACAATAGATTTCTTTTCCTGGTCCAGATTGTTGATCTGATATTGTAGGATACCCAGTATGAGGTAGGTTTCACCCCTACACTGCGCATACTAGGGAGTGGTAGCTTCTGAGGTAAAGCTGTTTGCATCTGCGGGAAGGACGCAGCTGGCCTCAGAGCAACCATAAATAAATAACGCCAGGATGTGACGTGCACAGAGCATTCATTGTTAAAAAGATAAAGTATGGTTAGGAAATGAGGATATTCAAGAGTTACCTAAACTCTATTTGACTCACCTGGTACATTGCGAATCTGTAGTTTAAACTTTAAGATTAAAAACAAAATCTCTATGTCTCTATAACAAATTATAGTTTAAAATGTTATTATTCTATTTATACATGCTAATTGAGATAAGCGTTAGCATGAATGGACTTATTACTTGCGTCCTTGTAAGGGGAAAGGAAATAAGGGAATACACAAGGCTAAAGCGATAGTCAAATCTTTTAAAAGCCGGTTGCTATTTGATTAAAATCCGTTTCTTTGCATGAGGATGAGTTGACAAATACCCGTATAAGTATTTTAAAACTGAAACTATAACAAGGAATACCTCCGAAACGGTCAATTCACGAAAAAATGTATCAGACATTAATTATGTGTTTTAACGAGATCTATATTATATGTACAGTAAGTTTTTGTCTGCCTTTCACGTTTATCAGTTATACAGAATGTATGAAAAAGTAAAAGTACTTCAGAGGTTATTGCAGGAAAATACAAGATATACATTTTATTTGTCAAATAAGTGTATTTAATGAACCGTACTTTAATCAAACTCTTTATGGCCTGTTTTGAGAATATAACAATTTTGAATTTTTTTTTTCTATAGGTTTGGCGTGTGAGGATTTTCTTGAAAATATTCGTGCCAGATCCTTGGGAGATACTAAACTTCAATACCAAGTTTGAATTTTAATGGACTTTCTGTTTTCAAGTTATACTACACACACACCTACGCACGCACGCGCGCGCCCGCGCACAGACACACACACGCGTCTTTTCCAATTTTGTTCCTTTTTACTTTCTCTATACGTAATATGTACATAGTGTACAGAGAAGGCATTGCACTCCACCCAAAAATTGGATACCGAGATTTCACCGGAAATATATGTTTTAGGGTTCCCTGTATCAAAAAAAAAACATTTTCAAAAAAAGGTCCGTGTGTGTGTGTGTGTGTGTGTGTGTGTGTGTGTGTGAGTCCATGTGTCCGTGCTTCCGTGTGGCTATGAACACGATAACTCAAAACCGAAAAGTCAGTAAAATACTAAACTTGGTATTTAAGTTTAGTATCTTAAGGGATGCAACAAGAAGATATTGAAAAATGCCTCCCACTCCAAACTACCCTTTACATAGAAACTTTTTTCGAACATTTTGATTTTCTTGAAAATAGCTCTAACAATTTTGATTAAAATATCGTATATTAAAGATATTTAACTGACAAATAAAATGTATATTTTCAATTTTCTGGGAATAGCCTCTGAAACATACTTTACTCCGGATGAAATTTTCGGAATTTTGCATAGCTCCTAAACTGTAAGATATAGATAAAAACTTACTACATAAAAAATTAAGAGCACGTTAAACCATGCAATTTATGTTATATTCATTTTTTCATGGAGTTGATCGTTTTTTAGATATTCCTTGTTTTTGGTTTCAGCTTTAACAAACAAACTTTTCTCATACAGGAATTTGTAACCCCTGTCTACATAAACAAAGGAACTTCAGTCACATTGCAATCAGATTTTGACTATCACTTTTATCTATGGTACTCCCTTATTTCGCTCCTACTTTTGAGGAAGCAAAATATATGACTATTTCTGCTAATTTTTTCTCGATTAGCATGAAGTAAATATCAGCATAAGCTTTTTAACAATAATTTGTTGCAGAGATGTAGAGAAAGTCATGTGAGTGGAACACATAAGATTTTTTTTTATTTTAATCAGGAGTCTTCAGAACATGTAAATATTTGCGGTGAGGTCTCGATATCGAATTTTTTGGTGCAATACAAAACCTTCTCTGTACACTATGTGAAGTGCACGTGTAGAGAAAGTAAAATTTAGAAATACTAAAGCACCCTGCTAACTTCATTTTAAGTGGGGTTCTACTTGCTATTATTATTATTATTATTATTATTATTATTATTATTATTTTCATTGTCATCCCAGAGATCATAAAGCAGTTTTGACAACTGCTCTCTTCCTGACCGAGAGGGCCAGAGTCTGTCGGTCTATGATATTTCCCGAATACAGAATAAGCCGAATTTTATTGTGTGGACACGAACTATAAAGTTAATTGTGTACAAATATATGTTTTGGTGGACGCGGAAATAGTGCTCGTGTAACAACGGGGTGCGAATGTGTTGGAAGCACCGCTGTGTGTTCTCGACCGTGACGTCGCTACCCGGGGGCAACAGCTCCAGCGTGCCGTTCACGCAAGAGATAATTTAAATGAGGTTTTAATAGGCGACTGCCATTTCTAGCTGGCAAAGCTTCTGGGGTTACAACAAAGACCTGTTTGTTTCGTCATTCTTATGTTTATTGAATTAAGGTGAACGGAAATTACTTTTCAGGGGTTGGTATCACAGACACAGCAATTTATTCCGTCATTTATTCATAGCTCCATTCCATTCATTCCGAGCCTTGGCAATCTCTGGAGCATGGCGGTGCATGAAACATATGCACAACTCTCTTCCCTTTCATTTTTGTCTGCGATCAAAATAATTAAAAAATAACACATCTGATTAATATTCCACGTTGGGTCTCTGAGGGCGTAATAAAGGGGTCTGTCGCCCTCCGTGATATAATGGTTACCATGCTAACTTCATATACCCAAAACTTCAAACCCGGCGGAGGACGATGCATTTTTTTCGGATGTAAAAATATTTAGCATGGCTTCTTTCGGAAGGAAAGTAAAGCCGTAGGTCCCGTGTCGCAGATTTACGGCATGTAAAAGAACCTCAAGCCTGATAGAGAGGCCTCTGAGCAAAATTAAGCGGTCTTTCACACCCAATTTAAATTTTTCGCTGGTGATATTTATGTAACTGGGAAACCGTACGAGATAGACAAAAACTTATTTCACAAAAATTGTGGATCACGATAAAACTCACAGTTTGTGTCATATACATTTTTATTTTTTAGTATTAACCGTTCTTAAGATATTCCGGATTATTGGTTTCAATTTTAGCCACTTAAACTTTTCCCAAACGGGAAGACATCTTGTTTCTCGTTAGTTTATTCCTGGCAGACAAAGATATCGGATTTTCAGCTGTTTAACATCGCGACCGGGTTTTGTACGACGTAACTATCGCTTTAGCCCGTTGCATTTTCCTATTTCCCTTCTACATACAAGGAGCTAGTAAGAAGACTAATTCTGCTTATGTTTATCTTCATAAGGATGACGTATAGAACATATTATTTTGAATAAAAGGTTAGTTTGCCGAACAGCTGGAGAACGTCATGTGAAAATCTGCTTCAAAAACACTATTAGGTCATACACGTGCATTTTTGGGGTTGTTTACCGCTTTAAAGATATTCCTTGTAATTGCTTTCAGTTTTAAAATGCCTACAACTTTTGTCGTATAAAAGCTTGTCAATTCCTGGCGACGCAAAAGACGGATTTTAATCCCATAGCAAACACATTTTAAGCCATTTTTCTGTCGGTTTAGCCTAGTGTGTTCCCTAATTTCCCTCCTACTTATAAGGAAATAAGTAATAAAACCGTTTCTGCAAGTGTTTATTTCGATTAGCATCTGCTAAACCGACATTTAAATGTAATTGCTAAGCTATTGAATTCCTTTACTTTGCGTGGTCAAACGTTGACAAGTTCCCGTATGAGAAAGGTTTAAGTATTTTAAAACTTAACTCAACTACAAGGAGTATCTAGGAAACGGTCAAGTCCACGAACAGCAATGTATATATCATAAATTGTGTGTTTTATCGCGATCTACATTTTTTTATACTAAGTTCTGTCTATTTCTTATCGTTTACCAGATATGTAAAATTCAATAAATATCATCCAGAATAAAGAGGTCTTTAGAGGCTATTGCTAGAAAGTTCAAGATGTACATTTTATTTCGCATGTAACCATCTTAAATATAAAACATTTTAATCAAAATCGTTGCAAACATTTTGGAGAAAATCAAAATTATCTAAATTTTATTCCATGTAAAGGGTAGTTTGGTGTAGGGGGGTTTTCTTGAAAATCTTCGTGTCCCACCCTCGAAAGATACCAAAATCAAATACCAAGGTCTTTTTGTTTTGAGCTATGCACACACGCACACACGGACCTTTTTCCAAAGCTTTTTATACGTACATAGTACGTGTACTGAAGGTATTGTATTCCAGCCAAAAATTCGACCCGAGATTTCACTGTAAATACATGTTTTTGGTACCCTTGAATCCGAAAAAAATTGTTTTGAAAAAAGGTCCGTGTGAGTGTGTGCGTATGTGTGTGTGTCTATAGACAGCATAGCTCAAAAACGAAAAGACCGTTAAATACCAAACTTGGTATTTAAGTTTGGTATCTTCTAAAGATCAGACATGAAGATTTTCAAGAAAATCCCCCCTCCGCTAACTACCCTTTACATTGAAATAATTTCAAAAATTTTGATTTCGTCATAACAATTTCGATTAAAGTACTGTATATTAAATATATTTACCTAACAAATAAAATGTATATCTTGAATTTTCTGGGAATAATCTCTAAAGACTACTTTATTCTGGATGAATTTCACGGAATTTTGCATAACTGTTAAATCGTAAGAGATGTCCAAAAGCTTACCACACAAGAAATGTAGAACACGTTAAAACATACAATTTATGTTATATACATTTTTTTCGCGGAGTTGGTCGTTTTTGAGATATTACTTGTTTTTGGTTTCACCTTTAAAAACTTATACAGGAATTTGTCAACTCGTGTCCATACAAACAAAGGAACTTCGATCACATAATTTTTCTCGATTAGCATGAAGTAAACAGAAGCAAAAGCTTTTTAGCAATAATATGTTGCAGAGATGTAGAGAAAGTTCATGTGAATGGAATACAAAAGATTTTTAATATTTGTTTGGAAGACACTGGACTTAAATAGCAGAAAGATTTGTGAAGAGCATGATTGTAATGTGGTGGCGAGTGGTGTATGACGGAAAGTCGTGTTACCGCACAATAAAAGGAATGGAACTGACTGACAGTAGATGAAAGCTCGGAACTAATTGTGTGGTGCCAGCCAGGTCACAACACCATGTTGACAAGTTGTAAACTAGAGAAGTTGGGGAGAGGAATCGGATTTGCCGCAACATTTGCTGAGAACATGCCTCTGGCGCCCAGCAAACTCTTAATGGCCAATGTGTGTTAGTATCCTAAGTGCTCCACATTCAAATTAACGTTCCACTCTGTCATAGTTATTCAACATGGTCTGGTTTTATCTACCAATAACGGGTAGAAGGGAAGTCATTGCATTAATTTAAACCAATGATAGAGCTCGGTATTTGGAACATATGTTCTATCTTAAGTTTTTGTCTGTGACCATTTCCTATGGAGGTATTTTAGTTTTGTCGAAAACAATCGGGCAACGCTGCAGGTTGTGTAGGTGTTATTTGCACTTGGTCAGTACATAAACACGTCTCACTAGCATGTTGAAGAAATCTCTTCCGTTTTTACTGAGCGAATGTAGGCCAATCAGAATGCCAGAATGTCCCAAAATGTGACACCATTCTGCGTCGTGTTTGCAAGCTATCGGTGTGTTTACATCCAGAAGTTGTTTCAGAGGCTGCTAGGAATATTCCTTTAATTCTTTTAAATGATTAGCTATTTCGAAACACTGTGTGATGTCCCATAATGCCTAATGTAAATAACGTCAGATATAAAACAGTATTGTCTTTGTACATTCTTGTGAATTACGCATCTAATTTGGAAAAAAAAAAAACATTTTTTTTAATCGGCTGATCAAAGAATCAAATGCCATAACACTTTTTTTGTTTGTAATGCTTCTATGAAGCACATAGAAGGAATGCAATAAGTTCCCTTCCATGTGGTATATTCTGTTATAGGTAATATTTTCTTTATGCACTATACATACTTGTCAACATGGCCTGCTTTTGATTAACTAACAATATACTCTCTCAAAGGTAACCATTTCTTTACACTCTATACATACTTATCAACATGACCTGCTTTTGATTATCTAACAATATACTCCCTCATAGGTAACCATTTCTTTACACTCTATACATACTTATCAACATGACCTGCTTTTGATTATCTAACACTATACTCTCTGATAGGTAACATTTTCTTTACACATTATACATACATATCGACATGGCCTGCTTTTGATTATCTAACAATGCCAGGTGGAAAGGAATTCATTACATTAGTTTAAACCAATTATAGATCTCGGTATTTAGAATACATTTTGTGTCTTACCTTATTCTTTCTTACCATTTCCTACAGAAATGTTTTAGTTTTGTCTAAAATAAGAAACGGACAATCTGGCAACGTCACACTAGGACGTTGACGGAATTCCTTCCCTTTTTACTCTGCGAGTGTGGACCAATCAGAATGTCAATTGCACTGTTATCTCCCAAAACATGACACCACCCTGAGTCGTGTTTGCAAGCAACCGACATGTTTACATACAGAAGCCGTTTCAACCTCAAAGCAAGGTTGCCGAGTTACTCCAGTCTGAAAAATTGCTAGGAATATTCCTTTAATGCTTTTAAATCATTAACTGCTTCGAAACACTGTGTGATGTCCCACAATTCCTACTGTAAATAATGTCAGAAATACGTAACTCTATGCATCTTAAAGTAACATATTATTTTCTTCGTACATTCTTGTGAGTTCCGCATCTACTCAGGAACAAAAACAAATTCATTTTTTCTTCGAAATCAGCTGAGCAAAGAACAAAATGCCTTTAGACTTTTTGTTTGTAATGCTTCTATGAAGCACATATAACAAGGAATGTTATAACTTACCTTCCATCCGGTATACTCTGTGATAGGTAGCATTTTCTTTCTTTTCTTTCACATGGACTGCTTTTGATTATCTAGCAATACGCTCTCTGATAGGTAACTTTTTTGGTAGCTTAACGTCCTTTAACCTGGTTGGTCATATCGGATCATGAATGAAGTTGGTGAAATAATGATATTCGAATGAACTCGGGTCCATGGATCTTAAAGTTATTCGCCATTCGTCTCCTCAGGATGAGGAAAAACCCCAAGAAAAAAAAACTCATCCGGGTAACTCACCTTAATCAAGATTCGAACTCACGATCTGTTGAATATGAGGTAGACACTATTCCACTACAATACCCAGGCGGATTGGGTAACATTTTGTTTACATGCTATACATACATGTCAACCTGGGCTGCTTTTCATTATCTAAACATGTTCGAAAATGACAAAAATTACCATAAAACTTCTTAAGATTTACGTCAAAAGTAGAAAAAACGTAGTCGAGTGGTTAGCGAGCTAGGGCAGGGAATTTTTCTCTAGCCAGAATTATTCCCTAACCCCCCGCAGAGTCTGGAAGTATGTATGTGAGAGTGAATGTGCGTGTGTGGGTGTGTGTGTGTGTGTGTGTGTGTGTGTTTGAAGAAAATAAAATGATTTAAATCTACAGACAACTAGTTGTTTCAAATGCTAAGCCCGGATATGACCTTAGGTGTAAAAGGGGGCTATATAAATGAAACAATAAAAACAAATCTGATGTGTTCCATTCACATGACTTTCGCTACAACTCTGCAATAAATTATTGTTAAGAAGCATATGGTTCTATTTACTTCCTGCTAATCGAGAAAAAATTAGCAGAAATAGTCTTATTACTTGCTTCCTTGTAAGTAGAAGTGAAATAAGGGAGTACCATAGGTTAAAGCGATAGTCAAAAGCTGGTTACTATATGACTGAAGTTCCTTTGTTTGTATGGACACGAGTTCACTATATCCTGTATGAGAAAATTATGTTTTCATAGCTGTAACTAAAAACAAGGAAAATCTCAAAAACAATCAACTCCACGAAGAAACTTTATATAACATAAATTGTGTGTTTTCAAGTGCTCTATATACGTATGTTGTGTTTTAAGTTTTTGTCCATCTCTTACGCTTTAGCATTTATGCAAAATTCCGTAAAATTGACTCAGAATAAAGTAGTCTTCAGAGGCTATTCCCAGAAAATTCAAAATATAAATTTTATTTGTCAAGTAAATATCTTTAATATACGATACTTTAATTAAAATCGTTAGAACCATTTTTTAGAAAATCAAAATTTTCGAAAAAATTTCAATGTAAAGGGTAGCTTGCGGTAGGGGGATTTTTCTCAAAATCTTTGTAGGGCATCCCTGGAAGATACTAAACTTAAGTACCACGTTTGCTGCTTTACTGAATTTTCGTTTCTGAGTTATCGTGTTCACAGACACACGGACACACACATGGACCTTTTTTCTGAAAATACTTTTTTTGGATGCAGGGAACCCTAAAACATATATTTCCGGTGAAACCTTGGTATAGATTTTTTGGTGGAGTGCAACACCTTCTCTATACACTATGTAGATAGTGCGTATAGAGAACGTAAAAAGGAGAAATAAAGCCTTTTTCCACTGGTTCTCCACATTTTTCCATGTAAAGTGTAGTTTGATTTGGGGAGGTTATCGAAGATCTTCGTGTCGCATCCTTGGTAGAGTTTGTTTGTAAATATGTCTACCTTTTTGAGCTATGCTGTTAACATAAACAGAAACAAAACACACGCGCGTGCACACACACACACACACTTAAGAACCCTTGTCTAAAAATCTGATGTGTTCCATTCACATGACTTTCTCTACATCTCTGCAACAAATTATTATTGTTAAAAAGTTTATACTTCTATTTACTTCATGCTAATCGAAAAAAAAAATTAGCACATTCTTATTACTTACTTCCTTGTTAGCAGAAGGAAAGTACTATAGGCTAAACTACTAATCAAAAGCTGGTTGCTATGTGACTGAAGTTTCTTTGTTTGACAGGAGTTGACAAATTCCTGTATGAGAAACGTACAAGTTTTTCATAGCTGAAAACAAAAACAGGGAATATGTCAAAAACGATCAACTCCACGAAAAAATTGTGTATAAGATAAATTGTGCGTTTTAAGGTGATCTACATTTTTTGTGAGGTACGTTTTCTCCATCCCTTACGGTGTAAAATTCATCCAGAATAAAGTAGTCCTCAGAGGTTATTCTCAGAAAATTCAAGATATACATTTTATTTGTCGTGTAAATATCTTTAATATACGAAATTTTAATCAAAATCGTTACAGTCATTTTTGAGAAAATAAACATTTTCGAAAAAAATTCCATGCAAAGCGTAGTTGGGGGTGGGGTGATTTTTCTCAGAAACTTTGTTGCATCCCTGGAATATACTAAACTTGAATACCAAGTTTGGTACTTTACCAACTTTTCGTTTTTGAGTTATCGTGTTCACAGACACACGGACACACACACGGACCCTTTTCAGAAAATGTTTTTTTTAGATAAAGCGGACCCTAAAACATATATTTCCGGTGAAATCTCGGTATCGAATTTTTGGGTGGAGTGCAATACCTTCTGTATACACTATGCACATAGTGCTTATAGAGAAAGTAATAAAAATACGTAATGCAATGAATGGTGGTGGTTTGCAAATACTGCACGGCTACAGAATACAATATATTACAGTGCAAACATGGAAGCAACAAATGTATATTCTCTGGTGAAGGTAAAAGCCAGGTAATCCAGGGATAGTGGAACAACTAATCTAGGAAGATAATTGCAACAGGACGCGGTAATCAAAATCGCGAAAATATTTGCCTACGTGCAAGTTAATTTGATAAACCTAATCTAAATACCCCGGGACAAATTAGTTGCTTCTAATGGCACGTGCTGCACAATATAAGGCAAATTACGGTTTGAATAATAGTTCCACTCAAACGTATTTAAGGTGTTTCTGCTGTGAAATGTGTTAAATCCACTTTACGCAATTTGAAATATTTACCATATTTTAGGGTGAAAATCAGTCTTTAGCTTGGATAAATACGAGGGGCGTTAAATAAGTCCTTAGAAATCCAATAAATTGTGAGACAGTACATATCTTAGAAGAGAAAATATAAATGTACAATGAAAATGGGAAGAGTAGAAATATTTTTAACACGCATTAGTCACGAGCCCGGGGTACAAGATCTGTTACCTGCCGTGCATTGAACCGAAGGGGTGAATATGAATGGATCCGGCTAGAGGTGACTAACGGCACACAAAAAGACAATGATTCCCGCTGGTCAGGCGAAATTTTAAGGCACTTGACGAAGAAACCAAGATGTGGTATTTGAGCGCGTGGTGTAATCCTTAGTTGTGACGGAAGTAAGGGATTTTAAGACCGATCATACTACGTAATAAATCACGACCTCAACATTAATAAACAATAACACAAGCGGGCGAGTAAAGTGTAACGTCACAGTAAAAAATTAAGTAGTATACGCGTGTGTTCTACGACGGTAAAAGCCCGGACTCAGATAATAAAGCACTTGTGTCTCACCACAACCTGAAAGAGTCTCCATGCTAATAAATATCCCGAGCTAAGCCAACTCAAACCTACACCATTCCAAAACCATAACCCGCACCCAACATGAACCCAGTACCGCCCCAAAAGTAACAGTCGTTTCTTACTAGATGGCAGTTAATATTTCAGCTATATTCATCAAGTAGTTAAGTTGCTACAGTCGATTAAATCAACAATCTTGTGCTTCTTTAGAAAGTTGGAGAAAAACTAGCTTCGCACAGTGATTAAACACTGCTACTTAAGCACATCTGCTCCTGCGCTTGTAACAATTTACAATGTGGCCGTACATCCACAAACGATAAACATCGTTCCGGAATTCCAGTAGAAGTGATTTTCACCGAAATGTTTGACAAAATTCTGGATATGAATTTGAGTGATCGACGAATCAAAGTTCGCGAAATAGTAGAGCCCATAGGCATATCACAAGCTAAAGCTTTTGCACTAAAAATAAGATGTGACAAAGGCCTCCGCAAGATGCCGCGTTTGCTCTCAATGGAGAATAAACGCAATCGTGAGATCGATTGGGAAGATGGTTTGCCACTTTTCGGTCGTAATTCTGACGAGTTTCTGGATTAAACATGGGTACACTACTATACTCCAGAGAAATAGTCGAAACATGGGTCTTTAAGGGCGAACCGGCTCCGAAGAAGACAAAGGTGGTGAAATCTGCAGACAAGGCGATGGCCTTGGTTTTTTGGGATGCACACTGAAACATCTACATTGTTTACTTGCTGACAGGAAGAACGATAAATGGAGCGTATTAAGCAACGTTATTGCACCGGTTGAACTGAGAAACCAAGAAAAAAAATGCCTCCTCTGCCGAAGAAAAGTATTCTCTTCTATCAAGACAATGCAAGGGTGCACACCTGCACAGCTTCTATGGTGAAATTGTAGTTTTAAGGTTCGAATTAATACAACATGCAAAACTTTTTTATTTCCATACTTGAAAAAGTAGCTCAACGGAAAACGATTCGCGTTTAATAGATACCTATTTTGAGGACCTTCCGTAATCTTACTTTGTGGTGTGTTTGTGTGTGTGTGTGTGTGCGCGTGTGTGTGTCCGGGTGAACATTATAACTCAAGAACGAAAAGTAGGTAAAACAATTTTTGTCCCATACGTTTTTGTTGTGGAGGTTACCGTTTCCGAGATATTCCTTGTTATTGGTTTCAATTGTGAAGTACTTAAACTTTTCTCACACAGGGAGTGTCTGTTTTTCTTTTGTTCTACTCCTGGCCAAGCAAAGAAGTGGTTTTCAATGACAATCGCATAACGAAAGCTTTTAAAATATTTGACAGTCACTTTAGCATAGTGCATTCCCTTATTCTCTTCTACTTGTAAGGAACTAAGTAATAAGATTCTGCTAACATATATCTAGATTAGCATTGTGTACAAAGAAGAATAATCTTTTGTAGGAATTTTGTAGAGCAGCTAGAGAAAGTCATGTGAGTGTAACACATAAGATTTTTTTACATTGGAAGTGCTATATGAATTAACAGTATGAAGACGCACTTATCTTACTTCACTAGTACAGTAAAGTGATATTTTTTCCTCTGAGTGTGCTCTTAAAGTGAAGGTTTTCCACACCCATTTGTGAGCTTGTTATCGCTTCGTGTACATCACAGAATTTTAAAAGCAATTTTTGCCGTTCTCTATGACAGCTGCTGTCAGATATTCTTGCAGCATTATCCAAAAGTTAATTGTGACTGATTATTATAGAGGTAGAAACGGACAGGTGGACAGACAGTTGCCGCGGGAGTAATCTTTCATAACGCCACGCAACAGTCACTTTTAAACTCAACTTTTAGCCATCAGAAATGTAACATCGCTCGTCAGACGACTTTCAACGCTTCAACTGAATTGGTCGCATTGATCCTGTTTCTTAGTAAATACACCTTCTTGAGTCACTCACTCTATAGTCACCCCTACATTGTGCAGGGGGTCGTAGGATTAGAAGTATAGCTGGTGCTCGCGCCTGCGAGAGGGAAGCAGCGTTTATGGTGAAGATATAGTGCAAATAGATAGGAAATTCGTAACTTTTTGTATTGTGGTTGGTGAAGCATGTTTTTAAGAAGTGCATATATTGGGATCCCACAATACTGAGATGAGTTCTCTTATTGCAAGTTAAATGTGCACACAAAACCAACATTATCTGGTGTTAAATGTCAATTAAGCAGTACATTTGGACTGTACATCTTAAACCAGTATAATATGAGTACTTTTGTGGTGTGTGGTTGTGGTTTCTCGTATAAGAGAAGAAAAAATATGATGTGTTCCATACACATGACTTTCTCTACACCTCTGCAACAAATTATTGTTAAAAAGCTGATGCTTCTATTTACTTAATACTTATCGAGGGAAAAAATAGCAGAAATAATCTTACTACTTGCTTCCTTGTAAGTAGAAGCGAAATAAGCGAGTTCCATAGGCTAAAATGATAGTCAAGAGCTAGTTGCTATGTGACTGAAGTTCTTTTGTTTGTATGGACAGGAGATGACAAATTCCTTGATGAGAAAAATATGCTTTTAAAGGTGAAACCAAGAACAAGGAATGTCTAAAAAACAATCAAATCCGCGGAAAAATGTTACGTAACATACATTGTGTGTTTTAATATGCTCTACATTTTTTGTGTGATAAGTTTTTGTCCATCTCTTTCGGTTAAACAGTTATGCAAAATTCTATAAATTTGAGCCTTAATTAAGTAGTCTTCAGAGACTATTCCCAGAAAATTCTCTACATACATTTTATTTGTCAGATATATATCTTTAATAAACAATATTTAATTAAAATCGTTAGAGGAATTTTTAAGAAAATCAAAAGTTCCGAAAAAAGTTCCATTTAAATGGTAGTTTGGTGTGGCGGGATTTTCTTGAAAATCTTTGTGTCGCATTCTTATAAGATACTAAACTTAAATACCAAGTCTTTTCGTTTTTGAGATATGCAGTTCACAGACACACACACGCACACACACATTTCCAAAAATACCTTCTCTATACACTGTGTACATAGTACGTATAGAGAAAGTAAAAACTAGGAAAAGGAAATGTTTCAATACATAGATTAGGTTACCCATTTAAGTGACTTTGTGGTCTAAATGTACAATTAAGCTGTAATTTTTAAACCAATGTAATGGTCAATAAATTTGTGGTGTTTGGCTGTAGTCTCTTGAATAGCAGAAGCAAAAATAAAGAAACGTAAATTCGCAGTTAAAATTGGCAATTTACTACGGTTTATTAGTTTTGCCACCTACAAAAATGTCACTATTAACGTTACGATAAATAAGTATACGATAATATAAATATAAATAAGATATCTTACACACTGAGGACTTTATGAATTTCATGTATGCGTCACCTTTAATCCTTAGAAATTCAAGGATGGTTTCTGGTAAATACAAACTGGTTTTTGAAAAACATATAATACAAATATTCTGTTTAAAATAAAATTTAATATTATCTGCTATTCTATTAGACACTCACGCCGTTTTATCACTTGCATTTGTTGCTAGCTTTAACAAAAACTGAAAATAACAGATACCTACTTGTATTTTACTTATCAATCATTTATTACTTTCTATACACGTACTATGTACATAGTGTATAGAGAAAATACTGTACTGCATCCAAAAATTTGGTGCCAGCCTTCACCCGAAATATATGTTTTGGGAGCCCTTGAATCAAAAAAAAAAAGGTTCGTATGTGTGTGTTTATGTTCAGTATAGCTCAAGAACAAATAGTCCTTTAAAAACAAACATAATATTTCAATATTTTCCTAGGATGCGACACGAAGATTTGTAACCCCCCCCCTAGTTACCCTTTACAAGGAAATCATTTCGTTATTTTTGATTTTCTCAAAAATGGCTCAAAAATTTGTTTTAAAACTCATATACTTAAAATATCTACAACAGCTTCAAAAGACCTCTTTATTCTGGATGAGTTTTTCTGAATTTTGCATAGCTGGGTTATCCGTAAGGAATAGACAGAAACTTACTATACAAAATGTAAATTTCATTAAAACATTCAATTTATGCTATAAACATTTTTTTTTTCATGGAGTTGACCGTTATGCTTTGTTATTGGTTTCAGTTTTAAAACTCTTATGCTTTTTTAACACGGGGGGGGATTGTCAATTGCTGGCAAAGAAACGGATTTCTATCTCACAGCAACCTAATTTTAAAACATTTGACTATTGCCTAGTGTATTCCCTTATTTCCGTTATACTTATAAGGAACTAAGTAATACAACAATTTCTGCTAATGCATTTTTACTAGCATGAAGTACATAGAAGAATAAGCTTGTTAACAATAATTTGCAACAGACATGTAGAGAAAGTCATGTGAATGGAACACATCTCTTGTCTGTCCTTTATCAAAAATTTATGTTTGATTCACAAATTTATTTATTTGTTTTTATTTGTCATCCATAACAAAGTTTGCGATAAAAAGATTCTACAAGTGGCCAGATATGCTAATTCATGTATAATATTAGCGCAGTCTGCTGGTGAAAAACCGCGCCGTCACATTTATATATGTATACCACACTTCAATAAAAGCAATTAATCGTTTCTGCAGCACATTTGGCGGTTTTTGTGCTTTCGATGAGTTATGTATCTAGTACTTGAACTGTATTTCAAGAATCCGAAATGCATTCAGTACTGAAGAGCTTATCGATAGTACAATGAGTCGTATTCATAAAGTGAAGTAAATTCTTTTCCTCTTAAAAATAATATACTCATGTGGTAGATGAAATACAATTTTTACTTTCTCTACACGTACTATGTTCAGCGTATAGAGAAGGTATTGCATTGCACCCAAAAATTCGATACCGAGACTTCACCGGAATAGTTTTGGGTCCCCCTGAATCCGAAAATAGTATTTTTGGAACAAAATCCGCGTGTATGTGTCTGTCTGTCCATCTGTGTACAGCTTAGCTAAAAACGACACTCCGTTGAATACCAAACTTTGTATTTAAGTTTGGTATCTTCTAAGGATTCGACGCAAAGATTTTCGAGAAAATCCCCCCAACCCAAACTATTCTTTACATGGGATTTTTGCTGTTGAAAATTTTGACTTTCTCAAAAATTGGCACTAAAACTTTTGATTAAAATATCGTATATTAGAGACATTTATCGGGCAAATAAAATGTATATCTTGAATTATCTTGGAATAGCCTCAGAAGATTACTTTATTCTGGACGAATTTTGTATAACTACTAAAGCGTAAGAAATGTACAAAAACTTAACACAAATGTAGAGCACGTTAAAGTACACATTTTATGTTATATACATTTTTTTCGTGGAGTTGATCGTTTTTGGGATATTCCTTGTTTTTGGTTTCAGCTTTGAAAAACATACTTTTCTCATGCAGGAATTTGCCAATTCGTGTCCATACAAACGAAGCAACCAGCAACCAGCTTTTGTCTTTCACTTTAACCTATGGTACTCCCTCATTTTGCTTCTACTTAGAATAAAGCAAGAAATAAGACTACTTCTGCTAATTTTTCTCGATTAGCATGAAATAAATAAAAGAATAACTTTATTAATAATAATTTATTACAGAGATATAGAGAAAGTCATGTGAATGGAACACATCATATTTTTTTTTTTTTAATTTTGGATACAGGGGACCCTAAAACATATATTTCCGGTGAAATCTCGGTATCGAATTTTTGGGTGGAGTGCAACACCTTCTCTATACACTATGTACATAGTACGTAAAGAGAAAGTAAAATTGAATGCTATAAAACTCCTGGACCTTATAGAGAAAACTTTTCTTCACAGTAATAATATGAATTAAACATGGTAGCCATTACACTTTGGAGGGCGATACCTTCGGCGAGGTCAGAGGGGCAGTACAATGTCCTGAAATTTAATTTTCAATGTGAATGACCCTAGTATTGAAGACATCTAGCGTCATTTATAGGAACAAGCAGTGTAACATCCGATATTGCGTGTAGTGGACGTTGATTTTTGCTGTTTTTACGGTTCTATGGATCCAGCTTGTGTGTATACAACAAAAGGTACATCTGTTGACTTTTTAAAGCGAGTTTTATCTGTGACAGCCGACGCTCGTTCAAACCACAGACAGGCGCAATGCATGCTGGGTACACGTCAGTTTACTATTTTAATATCCGAAACGAGTTGTTGTGTCCGATCTGTTTATTTGAAACAGGCTCGCGTCATGTCGCGTGAAAATATTGTTCCTGACCTCGCTTTGTGCCACTACACAGGTAATTACGGCTCGCTTCACTTCCAGGGATCCGTCGTTCCTCTCATGGAAGCGTTTTAAAACTTCATTCCAGGTTGATCATATAAAACCTTAATTACTCTCTCTCTCTCAATGGCATACACATCAACGTAAACAGAAGGATGCGGGTTCGCTTCCCATACCCGGCCTACCTGATGGGTTTCCTGGATTGCCAGGCGAATGCTGGGTAGGTTTCTTTCATCCCCAGAATTTCCAGTCCCTCATTTCGTTGTTTGCTTTCTGTCAAGCTTGGTGCTCGGCTGTAAAAAGGATGCTAAAAGTGACTACCTCAGTTCTCCGACTTCATCTGTTTGACCCTTCCGGAGGCACCTTTTCGTAGGGTATAGGTAAAGTAACCACAGAGTGCAGAGCCCCTTCAGTTTCTTCGGTGCAAGCGTTTTACTTTGTTTTTAATAGTGTTTAACGCCCATTTTTACTTCCTTGCCAGGTAAATATCTTTAATATACGAAATTTTAATCAAAATCGTTAGAGCCATTTATGAGAAAATCAAAATTTTCGAAATTTATTCATACCAAGTTTGGTATTTTACCGACTTTTCGTTTTTGAGTTATCGTGTTCACAGATACACATACACACATGCACGCGGACCGTTTTCTGAAAATACCTTTTTGGGTACAGGGGACCCCCTAAAACGTACGTATATTTCCAGTGAAATATTGGTATCGATTTTTTGGGTGGAGTGCAATATCTGCTCTATACATGATGTACATAGTACGTGTAGAGAAAGTAAAATAATGTATACAACATAAATAGTGTGGTTATACGTGATCTAAATTTTTGTAGGATAAGTTTTTGTCTATCTCTTACGGTTACTAGTTATAGAATAGCTATCCATGAAGAAGACTTCATAGGCTATTCTTGGAAATTGTAAATATACAATTTCATGAAAATATCTTAAAATTTGACATATCATTAAGAATAGTTATAGTCGGTTTTGAGAAAATAAATAGAATGAAAATTATTCCATATAAAGGAATAACATTTAGTAAGAGAAGTTTGCGTTTGGAACAGAGAAATCTATGTGAATGGAACGCATCAGAGATTTTAACCCCAGAACTTTAATCTCATTATATATTGTAGTTCCAGTCTATCGATTTGGCCTAGTGTTTTCCCTTATGCTTTTTGTACGGATAGGGAAATAAGTAATAAGATAATTTATGAAACATTTATCTCGATTATTTTATAGAAATAATTTTTGTTGAACAGGTAGAGAGAGAGAGAGAGATAGAGAGAGAGAGAGAGAGAGAGAGAAAGAGAGTGTGATGTGAATAGAATACATCAGTTTTTTCCCTTGCTACAAATCCAACTGTAGTCTACTGGAAGCTTTAGAACTTGGGTTTTTCATAGATGCATTACTTTAAACACCTTCACTTGTTCCAAAGCGTGGCTGTTGTCATGACAAATGCAGGTTCAGAAAGACAAGTGAATGCTGATGTCTCGCTGCGGTCAGGGATAAAGTGCACGGAGCTGTATAGTGAGAAAGTGTGCACATGTCATCAGGTGTTACATGAACATTCCGCCAGAGAGTGCTGCAGTACTCGCTCTTCTAGATACTCTATTCAACCAAACTGAACATTTTTGACACGTTTATATACATTGATTTTGATAGAACAGTAGTTTTTGTGGACCAAAGTACTGAATCTTACATGAGTAACATTATTAATGGTTTCTTCACCAAAACTGTGTGAATGTGTGTGTGTGAGTGTGTGTGTGTGTGAGTGTGTGTGTGTGAGTGTGTGTGTGTGAGTGTGTGTGTGTGAGTGTGTGTGAGTGTGTGAGTGTGTGAGTGTGTGTGAGTGTGTGTGAGTGTGAGTGTGTGTGAATTTGAGTGTGTGTGTGGATGTGTGTGTGAATGTGTGAGTGTGTGAATGTGTGAGTGTGTGTGAGTGTGTGAGTGTGTGTGTGTGAGTGTGTGTGTGAGTGTGTGAGTGTGTGTGTGAGTGTGTGTGTGAGTCTGTGTGAATGTGTGTGAATGTGTGTGTGAATGTGTGAGTGTGTGTGAGTGTGTGAGTGTGCGTGTGAGTGTGTGTGTGAGTGAGTGTGTGAGTGTGTGAATGTGTGAGTGTGTGTGTGAGTGTGTGTGTGAGTGTGTGTGTGAGTGTGTGTGTGAGTGTGTGAGTGTGTGTGTGAGTGTGTGTGTGAGTGTGTGTGAATGTGTGTGAATGTGTGTGTGTGAATGTGTGAGTGTGTGTGTGAGTGTGTGAGTGTGCGTGTGAGTGTGTGTGTGAGTGAGTGTGTGAGTGTGTGAATGTGTGAATGTGTGTGAGTGTGTGTGTGTGAGTGTGTGTGTGAATGTGTGAGTGTGTGAGTGTGCGTGTGAGTGTGTGTGTGTGAGTGTGTGTGTGAGTGTGCGTGTGAGTGTGTGTGAGTGTGTGTGAGTGTGCGTGTGAGTGTGCGTGTGAGTGTGTGTGTGTGAGTGTGTGTGAGTGTGTGAATGTGTGTGTGTGAGTGTGTGTGAGTGTGCGTGTGTGTGAGTGTGTGTGTGAGTGTGTGAATGTGTGTGAGTGTGTGTGAGTGTGTGTGTGAGTGTGTGTGTGAGTGTGTGTGTGAGTGTGTGTGTGAGTGTGTGTGTGTGAGTGTGTGTGAGTGTGTGTGTGTGAATGTGTGTGTGAGTGTGTATGTGAGTGTGTGTGAGTGTGCGTGTGTGTGAGTGTGTGTGTGAGTGTGTGTGAGTGTGTGTGTGAGTGTGTGTGAGTGTGTGTGAGTGTGCGTGTGTGTGAGTGTGAGTGTGTGTGAGTGTGAATGTGTGTGAGTGTGAGTGCGTGGGTGTGTGTGTGTGTGTGTGAGTGTGTGTGTGTGTAAGTGTGTGAGATCAGAGGGGATTTCGAACTGCCACTAGTGGCTTATTACATCAGATCCCAGAAGGATAGGATGACAGAGTAATTTGAAAGGACAGCTGAAACGGTACAACGGGGAAGAGTCACCGTGGAGGGTCCCTAACACATTCCAAGTAGTTCGTCTTGACGCAAGAAAGGCTAAAAATCCGCGCCTCAGATATAATCAAACTTCTAGACGACTTCCAGCACCACCCAGCCGCCGAGAGTTCTATTTCCAGAGTAAAGTCACCATCACGGGAGGGTGCCACCACCGCACTCCTCGCAGACACTTAAAACCCTGAAAAGAGACCGGTTGAAATGAAATGGAGATGAAATGAACAGACAGGAAGTTTGAGGAAATGAGTATACCTCCTCAGCATTCGCCTACTGACCGAAGAAGACCATGAAAAAAAACAAACAAAAAAAAAACCATGGGTCAGAGAGGTCGGCCGCGTCAATCGATCCTACAACATCCGGAATACCAGTCACAGACCAAATGCTTGAGCAACTTGGCTTGGTTCCACAAAACTGTACCAATAGTAACTGTTAAATGAATATAATATATATACACAGGGTTACTACAAAAGAAATAGACAACTTCAACTGCCTGTAAAACAAAAACTATTAGAGATAGCAACCTAATTATTTTGGAGGTATGTTGAAAAACTTTCAAAGTTTTGTTTGTTACTATTGGTAACGCTGTAGTGTTTTGTTTGTTGTTGCAGAAGCTGAAATGGCGGAAAATCCTGTGGAAAAGGCATATTGCGTGTTGGAATTTGCTAGAACGCAATCAGCAACTGTTGCCCAACGACATTTTAGAACACGTTACCACAAGACGCCACCGACTAGACAGTCAATCTACGACTGGTATAGAAAATTCGAGACAAAAGGAAGAGCTCGGGAAGACCAAGAGTTTCGGAAGGAAACGTTGAACGTGTTCGTTCTGCCTACATAAGAAGCCCACAGAAATCGACATCTAGGGCAAGCATGCAGTTACAAATTCCACAGCAAACTGTATGGAAAAGCTTGCGGAAGCGACTGCACATGATGCCTTACAGATTACAGATGTTGCACTTTCTGAGTGAAGAAGATAAGGTCATACGGCGTGACTTTTGCATCGACATGTTGCGACATGATGAAGACGATGCTGGTTTTTGTGAGCGCATCATTTCATTTTTGTGGTAACGTGTTCTAAAATGTCCTTGGACAACAGTTGCTGATTGCGTTCTAGCAAATTCCAACACGCAATATGCCTTTTCCACAGGATTTTCCGCCATTTCAGCTTCTGCAACAACAAACAAAACACTACAGCGTTACCAATAGTAACCAACGAAACCTTGCAAGTTTCTCAACATACCTCCAAAATAATTAGTTTGCTATCTCTAATAGTTTTTGTTTTACAGGCAGTTGAAGTTGTCTATTTCTTTTGTAGTAACCCTGTATATATATATATATATATATATATATATATATATATATATATATATATATAAACCAAAAAATTCTGATGTGTTCCATTCATATGACATTCTCTACATCTCTGTAACAAATTATTGTTGAGAAGCTTATTAATCTACTTAGTTCATGCTAATCGAGACAAAATATAAGCAGAAATAGTCTTATTACTTGCTTCCTTCTAACTAGAAGTGAAATAACAGAGTACCATAGGTTAAAGTGACAGTCATAACCTGTTTGCTATGTGACTGACGTCTCTTTGTTTGTATGAACACTAGTTGACAAATTCTATATATATGAAACATTAATTGTGGGTTTTAATGTGCTCTATGTTTTTTGTATGGTACGTTTCTGTCCATCTCTTACGGTTTATCAGTTATGCAAAGGTCAGTAAAATTCATCCAGAATAAAATAGTCTTCAGAGGTTATTCTCAGAAAATTCAAGATATACATTTTTTGGGTCAGGTAAATATCTTTAATATACGATACTTTAAACAAAATCGTTAGAGCCATTTTTGAGAAAATCACAATTTTCAAAAAAAGTTCCATTAAAGGGTAGTTGGGGTGGGGGGATTTTCTTGGTAGTCTTCGTGTTGCATCCTTGCAAGATACCAAACTTAAATACCAAGTTTGTTATTTAACGTTATTTTCGTTTTTGAACTCTGCTGCCTACAAACACACACACGCACATACACGGACATTTTTCTAAAAATGATTTTTTTTTGGATTCAGGGGGTCTCAAAAAATATATTTCCGGTGTATTCTCGGTATCGAATTTTTGGCCTTCTCTATGCACTAGTACATAGTACGTATACCGAACCCGTTGCTTGCTCGGACTGTAACCTTTTGTTTTCATCCTATCTCAAACATTTATATTAGTTTAAAGCTTGAGCCGAAAATTTCCCGCCTCGGCTTGGCATGTCGGCATAGCATTTATAAGATCTCTATTTTCTCAGAGCGTATTGATTGTTACAGTTGTTTTGTATAGAAGGAATACACTTTTTACTTTCTCTACATGTATTATGTATATACTGTATAGAGAAGATACATATTTTGGGTCCCCCTGAATCCAGAAAAACATTTTTGGAAAAAGGTCCGTGTGTGTGCGTCTGTAGATAGTATAGCTTAAAAACCGTTAAATACCGAACTTGGTATTTAAGTTTGGTATCTCCCAAGGATGCGACACGAAGATTTTCAAGAAAATTCCCCCACCACATTTCCCTTTACATGTAACTTTTTTGAAAATTTTGATTTTCTCACAAATAGCTAACGATTTGGATTAAAATGTCGGATATTAAAATATTAACTTACAATTAAATGTATATCTTAAATTTTATGGGAAAAGCTTCTGAAGGCTACTTTATTCTGAATGAATTTTACGGAATTTTGCATAACTGCTAAACCGTAAGAGATGAAAAAAAAGCTTACCACACAAAAAAATGTTGAGCACATTAAAACACACAATTTATGTCATATACATTTTTGTCCAGGATTTGATCGTTTTTGAAATGTACCTTGTTTTTTTTTTTTCAGCTTTGAAAAACTTCTCCTACAGGAATTTGTGAACTCCTCTCCATACAAACAAAGGAACTCCAGTCACATAGCAACCAGCTTTTGTCTATCACTTTAACCTATGGTACTCCCTTATTTCACATCTACTTACAAGGAAGCAAGTAATAAGATATTTGTGCTAATTGTTTCTCGATTAGCATGAAGCAAATAGAGTAATAAGCTTTTTAACAATCATTTGCTGCAGAGATGTAGAGAAAGTCATGTGAATGGAACACATCATGTTTTTACTACTTGTATCATGAATAGGTATTACTTTTATTCTAGCTCAGTATCATATTTCTAGTGGTTTAAAGTTTAAACTGACTTTTGGAAGACACTATACTGTGAAGTTTCCAAATTTAACAGATGTGTTCCTTTAAACACCGTGTTGCGTCATCCTTAATCAACTCATTAGCTCTCGAGGGTAATGTACTCTGTTGTAACAGCACTGCCGATAGCCCTGCACTAATTCTACTCTATTTCATACATTCCATTGTTTTGTTTACGACTGTCCCTTTATCGTCGTGGGCCTCAACATTTTTACTGCTGCCGCTATCTTATCAAAACCGTTAAATTTTCAGAGTAGGGCTCGCTATGAGTGACTGACAATGGGCGGGGGAAGCAGGGGTTAAATATGCTTCCCTCTCGGTGACCCTCCCCTTTAAAGGTTAATGGAGAGCTATCTTGCTTTGTTACAAACGAAATCGCGACCCCAGAGCGAGAATATTCGACACAGAGGAGATATTTTGACACAATACGCAACAGTAACAGAAAAAATCTGATGTGTTACACTCACAAGACTTTCTCTAGCTACTCTACAAACCTCCTACAATAGATTATTCTTCTTTGTACACAATGCTAATCAAAATAAATGTTAGCAGAATGTTATTACTTAGTTCCTTACAAGTAGAAGGGAATAAGGGAATGCACTATGCTAAAGTGATTGGCAAATGTTTTAAAAGCTATCGTTATGCGATTGTCATTGCAAATCACTTCTTTGCTTGGCCAGGAGTAGAACAAAAGAAAAACAGACACTTCCTGTCTGAGAAAAGTTTAAGTATCTCACAATTGAAAACAATACCTAGGAATATCTCGGAAACGGTTACCTCCACAACAAAAACGTAAAGGACATAAATTGTGTGTTTTGTCTTGATGTGCATTTTTGTGTAATGAGTGCTTTTCCATATCTTACGGTTTAACTGTTAAGCAAAATTGGCAAAACTCACCCAGAATAAAGAGGTCTTCAGAAGGTATACCCAAAAAATTCGAGATATACATTTTATTCGGACATAAATACCTTTAATATACCGGACTTTAATAAAAATCGTTAGACCCATTTTTAAGAAAATCAAGATTTTCGAAATTTTTTCCATGTTAAGGGTAGTTTGTGGTGGGGATATTTTTTGAAAATCTTTGTTGCATCCTTGGAAGAAACTAAACCTAAATGCAAAGTTTGGTATTTAACGGTATTTTTGTTTTGGGGCTATGCTGTCCACCCACACACACACACGCGGACCTTTTTTAAAAATGCTTTTTTCGGACTAAGGGGACACCAAAACATATATAAACTGAATCTTCAACCCGCTTACCGCTAATCGAGATAAACTCTATCAGAAACGGTCTTAATACTTATTTATAAGTAGACGTGAAATAACGGAATGCATTAGGCTAACCGACCGTAAAACGTTTTAAAATATGGTTGCAATGGGGTAAAATACGGTTATGTTGCGTTTCCAGAAGTTGTCAACCTCCTGTAAGAGAAAAGCTAAAGTATTTTAAACTGAAACTAATAACAAAGAATATCTCGAAAATCGTCAATTCTACGAAAAAATGAATTTCTCATAATTTATTGTTTTAACGAGATCTACAAATTTGAGTAGTAAGCTTTTGTCTGTCTCTTACTTTACAAGTTATGCAAAATCTAGAAAAATTCATCCAAAGAGGTCTTCAGATTCTATTCCCAGAAAATTCAAGATATACAGTTTATTTGTCATGTAAATTTCTTTAATATATGGCATTTTAATCAAAATTGTTTGAGTCATTTTTGAGAAAATCAAAATTTTCGAAAAATGCTTCATGTAAAGGGTAGGTGGGTGTGGATTTTCTTGAAAACCTTCATGTCATATCCTTGGAAGATATGAAACCTAAATACCAAATTTGGCTTTTTAACGGACTTTTCGTTTTTTGAGCTATGCTGTCCAAAGACACTCACACACAAACATACGGACGTTTTTCTGAAATGCTTTTTTTGGATTCAGGGGGACCCAAAATATGTATTTCCGGTGAAATCTCGGTATCGATTTTTGGGTGGAATACAATAGCTTCTCTATACACTATGTACTTAGTACGTGTAGAGAAAGAAAAAATTAATGTGTTCCATTCACATGATGTTCTCTATCTGTTCGTTAAACAATCCTATTCAGAACATTTATCTGTTGTTTGCATCATGCTAATCAAGATAAACTTGAGCAGAATTAGTGTTTTTACTAGCTTTCTTGTAAATATAAGGGAAATGAGAAAATTCAAAGCCTGAAGCGAAAGTCTCGTCTCTATGTGAAACAATGCTTGCCAGGAGTAAACAAATGAGAAAAAAGATGTATTTCGTTGAAGAAAAGTTTAAGTGGCTTAAAATTGAAACCAATAATCCGGATAATCTCGAAAACGGTTAACTCTACAAAAAATTTGTGTTCCATATACATGACTTTCTCTACATCTCTGTAACAAAAAAGTTAAAAAGCTTTTACTTCTTTTTACTTCATGCTAATTAAAAAAATAGCAGATATTGTCTTATTACTTGATTCCTTTTAAGAAATAAGAGAGTAGATTAGGCTAAATTATTAATCAAAAGTTGATTGCTATGTGACGCAAGTTCCTTTGTTTTTATAGATAGGAGTTGACAAATTCCTATATGATAAAAGTAAAAACGTAGAACTCGTTAAAACTCGTTAAAAGTTGGCATATAGGTACGTTTTTCTTGATATTGGCTTCTTCACCGTTTTACTTGATAAGATTTGACTATCGCTTTAACCTAGTGTATTCTCTTATTCCCCTTCGATATTAAAACAAACAAGCAATAACATCAATTATGGCAATGTATGTCTTGATTAGCATGACGTAGATACAATAATAATCTCTTGTAAGGAAAGCATCTTGGTGGAGTAGCTGGAGAAGGTGGTGTAAATGGAGCGCATCAGATTTTTACTTTCTCTACACGTACTATGTACATAGTGTATAGAGAAGGTATTGTGATTCACCCAAAAATTCGATACCGAGATTTCACTGGAAATACATGTCTTTGTTCTCCTGAATTCAAAAAGTGCATTTTTGGAAAAAGGTCTGTGTGTCTCTGTGGACAGCATAACTCAAAAATGAAAATTCCCATAAAGCCAAGCTTGAAATTTAGAAGATTATCAAAAAAATCCCCACAACCGAAACTATCTTTAACATGGAAGATTTTAACGCAATCTTCGATTTTCCTAAAAATGACTCAGGATTTTGATTTAAATACCAAAAATGGAGATATTAGCAAAACAATTAAACTGCATTATTTAAATGTTCTGTGAATAGCCACTTAAGTCCTCTTCATTCTGGATGAATTCTACGTAACTAGCATACGTAAGAAGTAGACAGACGTGGATCTTGTTAAAACACAGAATTGATGTCATATAGGTACGTTTTTATTGTAAACTTGAGCGTTTTTTGAGATGTTTCTTGTTATTGGTTTCAATTTTAAAGTATCCAACATTACTCAATCGGGACCGTGGTAAAGCGAAGGGAACCTCAATTGTTCCAAAAGCGATGCCTTAGCCTAATGCATTCCCTTATTTGCTTTGTATATAAAAAGAGGCAAATAATAAGAACAATTCTGGTAATGATTAGCTTGCTTATCATGCCGTAGAGAAAAGAATAATCATTTCTAAAGAAAGCTTGCTTATGGAACAGCTGGCGAAAATGATGTGAATGGAACACAACAGATTTTTAATTTATCTACACGTACTATGTACATAGTGCATAGAGAAGATATATTAATGCATCCAAAATTTCGATACCGAGATTTCACTCGAAATACAGGTTTTGGTTTTTTTTCTGAATTAAAAAAAAAAAATTTGGGGAAAAGTCCTGTGTGTGTGTGTGTTTGTGTGTCTGTGGACAGCGTAGCTCAATAATGAAAACTCCATTAAGTACCAAACTTGGTATTTAGAAGATTTCCAAGAAAATCCCTCCAACCGCAACTAACCTTTACCTGGAAAATTTTTCCAAAACTTTGATTTTCACAAAAAAATGTCTCTAAGGATTCTGATTAAAATACCAAAATTGGAGATATTTACATGAAAATTAAAATACATTTCTGAAGTTTCTTGGAATATCCACTGAAATCCTCTTCAATGGATAAATTTTGCACGAAATGTAGATGTTTCTTAAATACAATATTTATTTTTCTTGTAGAGTTTACCGTTTTCTAGATGTTTATTAATATTGACTTCAATTTTAGCCACTGTTTCTCCCAAACGGGAAGACATCTTTTTTTTTAGTTTCTCTTTTGTTTATTTCTGGTAGGCAAAGAGATTGGAAGTTCAATTGTTTCACATAGTGGCCGGCTTTTAGAGCACAAAACTACCACTTTAGCCCGTGCAATTTCTTATTTGCCTTCTACTTACAAGGAAGCTAGTTATAAAACTAATTCTGATTATGTTTCTCTTGATTAGCATGTTGTAGATAATAGAATAATGTTTCGCATAAAATGTTTGTTTAGTGAACAGCTAGAGGACATCATGTGAATAATACAAATTAGATTTTCCCCCTTCTACTTACAAGGAAGCAAGTAATAAAGGCAATTTCTGCTAATGTTTATCTCGATTATAATGAAGTAGATAGAAGAATAACCTTTTTAACAATAACACAGCCCGCCTGGGTAGTGTGGTGGTAGCGTGTCTGCTTACTATTCAATAGGTCATGCGCCCGAATCTCGCTTAAGGTGAGTTACTCGGATAAGGTTTTTTTCGGGGTTTCCCTTATCCTGAGAAGACGAATGTCGAGCACCTTTAAGCTCCATTGATCCCAAGTTCATTTGAACATCATTTCACCAATTTCATTCATCGTCCGATATGACCAACAAGAGTTATAGAGTTGTAGAGAAAGTCTTTTGATTGGAAGGTATTGTATTCTACCCAAAAATTCGATACCGAGATTTCACCGGAAATGCACGTGTTGGGTCCCCCTGAATAAAAAAAAAATGGAAAAAGGCTCGTGTGTGTGAGAGTTTGTTGACAGCATAACTCAAAAACGCAGGGACGGTTCAACACCAAACTTGGTATTTAAGTTCAGTATCTGAGAAGATTTTCAAGAAAATCCCCCCAATCCCAGTTGCCCCTTACATGGTAAAATTTTCGAAAATTTTGATTTTCTCAAAAATGGCAGTAACGATTTTCATTACAATCCTATGTATGCAAGATATTTTCATGACAAATGAGATGGAAATCTTAAATGTTTTTGGAATAACATCTGAAGTTCTTTCATTCTGGATGAATTTTCCTAACTTTTAAACCATAAGAGATAGACAATTCTTCCTATAAGAAATGTAGATCTCATAAAACACACGATTTATGTTATGTACATCACTTACGTGGAGTTGACCGTTTCCGAGATATTCGTTGTTATTTGTTTCAGTCTAACACGAGACTTGTCAACTCCTGGTCATGAAGTTCAATTCCATAGCGACCATATTTTAAACGATTTTACTATTGCTTTAGTCTAGGGTATTCCCCTATTTACCTTCTACTTACAAGAAAGGAAATAATAAAACAATTTCTGGTAATGTTTAACTGGATTATTATGAAGTTGATAGAAGAACAGGCCTTTTAACAATAACTTGTTACAGAGTTCTAGAGAACGTCTCGTGAATGGAACACATCAGATTTTTACTTTCTGTATACGTACTATGTACATAGTGCAAAGATAAGTTATTCTATTGCACCCAAAAATTCGATACCTAGATTTGAAAGGAAATATATGTTTTGAAACCCCTGAATCAAAAACAAGCATTTTTAGAAAAATGTCTGTCTGCCCGTCTGCGTGTGAGTGTCTTTGGGCATCATAGCTCAAAAATGAAAAGACCGTTAAAAACCAAATTTGGTATTTAAGTTTGGTATCTTTCAAGGACGCGAAACGAAGATTTTCAAGAAAATTCCCTCACCCCAAACTACCCATTTGATTTTCTTAAAAATGGTGTAACGATTTTGTTTAAAATCTCATATATTATATATATACCTGACAAATAATATGTATATCTTGAATTTTCTGTGAATGTCGTCTAAAGACTACATTATTCTGTATGAATTTTACGGATTTTTGCAAAACTGCTAAACCGCAAAAGATGGACAAACACTTACCACACATAAAATGTAGAGAACTTTAAAACACACAATTTATGTTATATAAATTTTTTTCGTAGACTTGATCGTTTTCAAGATATTTCTTGTTTTTAGTTTCAGCTTTGAAGAGCTTATACTTTTCTCATACAGGTATTTGTCAACACGTGTTTATACAAACAAAGGAACTTCAGTCGCATAGCAACCAGCTTTTGATTGTCACCTTAACATACAGTACTCCCTTATTTCCTGTCTACTTACAAGGAAGCAAATAATAAGACTATTTCTGCTAATTTTCTGTCGATTAGCGTGAAGTAAATAGAAGTATAAGCTTTTTAAAACTAATTTGTTGCTGAGATGTAGAGAAAGTCACGTGAATGGAACACATCAGATTTTTTTTTAACTTGAATGACCAACTAATGGTGTATGTATAGGTGTGTAGGTCGAGAATCAGTAAACAAACACGAATCGTGTATCGCCTGGAGCTTGAGGTTTTTCTCTTTAACTCCCCCGTTGTCTGTGTCGATGAAGTCCCACAAGACACGAGACGCTGTCAACTCTATTCTCCCGCTACTAAATATTTATACATCCTCACACAGTCTGCAGGGTAATCACATTTTGATGCATTATCCAGATGTGATAACACGCATGTCTTCTTCTTATTCTTATTCTTGACATGCACCTGCCAACTGATGCTGATGCTTCATAAATCATGGATATACAAAATTTGATGGATCGGAAGAAACAACGAATCTGGGATACACAATCATCTAAGAGCATAAGAAAGCCACTTGCCGTTGAGTTGAAAAGTCTGTAATTTTAGTCCAATCTTCTTAAAAACTCTTGGTGTTGCTCGGCTTGGTAAATTAAAACATGCTTTTCTATGACCCAGCGTAATTGAGTAGTTTACGAGCTCATTTCACATCGCAAAATTGATTTTTACGGAGTCTACGCGCAAAAAGTGCGGCAGGCGTAATTCCGATTTACGAGCAGGCAAAAAGATTATAGTAATTAATAATGAGTCGACAAATATTGACGATTATCTATACATATTACACACCTGTTAAAATTGTTTTATATTTTTTATAGATTAGTAACTCCATGGCACGATAGCTCACAAGGAACCTTGGTCTATTGCCCGGCTGCTGCGTCCCCCATTTCCGTCATGGATGGTGTGCAGTATTGGAGGGTGAGACGTGGTAAGTGTCTCGATCCCTCCACCGGCCGGTTATTGCGGTCCTCATGACTTGGATCCGCCAGCTCCCCATCAAGTAGCTCTTCAATTAGCCCCTCAGGGACGTCACGAGGCTCCTCGGGCCAGGTCTTCCAGCGGAAGAAAAATCTCCAAGCCGGTATCGGGTATCGAACCCAGGTCTCCCGCTTCTAAGCCTACCGCAACATTGTTTGTAGAATATAAAACACTATATCAAAAATATAATGTGTATCATTCACATGGCTTTCTCTATATCCCTGCAGCAAATTATTCTTAAAAGGCTTATACTTCTATTTACTTCATGCTAATCATAAAAAATTATGAGAAATAGTTTTATTACTTGCTTCCTTGTAAGTAGAAGCGAAATAAGCGAGTACCATAGGTTAAAGTAATAGTCAAAACCTGGTTGCTATGTGACTGAAGTTTCTTTGTTTGTATGGACAGGACTTGACAAATTCCTGTATGAGAAAAGTATGTTTTTCAAAGCAGAATCCAAAGACAAGAAATGTCAAAAAACGGATGAACTCCATGAAAACAATGTATGTAACATAAATTTTGTGTTTTAAGGTGCTCTACATTTTTCGTGTATTTTGTCCATCTCTTACGGCTTAGCAGTTATTCAAAATTCCGTAAAATTCATCCAGAACAAAGTACTCTTCAGAGACTATTGCCAGAAAATTCGAAATATACATTTTATTTGTCAGATAAATAGTTTTAATATACGAGATTTTCATCAAAATCGTTAGAGCCATTTTTGAGAAATCAAAGTGTTCGAAAAAAGTTCCATGTAAAGGGTAGTTGGGGGTCAGGGGATTTTTCTCAAAATCTTCGTGTAGCATCCCTAGAAGATACTAAACTTAAATACCAAGTTTGGTTTTTTACCGACTTTTCGTTTTTGAGTTATCTAGTTCACAGGCACACGTACACAAGGACACACACACACGGACCTTTTTCCGAAAGTGCTTTTTTTAGTTAAAGGGAACATATATTTCCGGTGAAATCTCAGTATCAAATTTTTGGGTGGAGTCCAATACCTTCTCTATTTCTACAGGGTTACTACAAAAGAAATAGACAACTTCAACTGTCTGTAAAACAAAAACTATTAGAGATAGCAACCTAATTATTTTATGGTATGTTGAGAAACTTGCAAAGTTTCGTTTGTTACTATTGGTAACGCTGTAGTGTTTTGTTTGTTGTTGCAGAAGCTGAAATGGCGGAAAATCCTGTGGAAAAAGCATATTGCGTGTTGGAATTTGCTAGAACGCAATCAGCAACTGTTGTCCAACGACATTTTAGAACACGTTACCACAAAGCGCCACCGACTAGACAGTCAATCTACGACTGGTATAGAAAATTCGAGACAGCGGGATGTTTGTGCAAAGGGAAGAGCTCGGGAAGACCAAGAGTTTCGGAAGAAAACGTTGAACGTGTTCGTTCTGCCTACATAAGAAGCCTACAGAAATCGACATCTAGGGCAAGCATGCAATTACAAATTCCACAGCAAACTGTATGGAAAATCCTGCGGAAGCGACTGCACATGATGCCTTACAGATTACAGATGTTGCAGTTTCTGAGTGAAGAAGATAAGGTCATACGGCGTGACTTTTGCATCGACATGTTGCGACATGATGAAGACGATGCTGGTTTTTGTGAGCGCATCATTTCATTTTTGCGGTAACGTGTTCTAAAATGTCGTTGGACAACAGTTGCTGATTGCGTTCTAGCAAATTCCAACACGTAATATGCCTTTTCCACAGGATTTTCCGCCATTTCAGCTTCTGCAACAACAAACAAAACACTACAGCGTTACCAATAGTAGCAAACAAAACTTTGAGAGTTTCTCAACATACCTCCAATATACTTAGGTTGCTATTTCTAACAGTTTTTGTTTTACAGGCCGTTTAAGTTGTCTATTTCTTTTGTAGTAACGCTGTACTACGTACATAGTGCGTATAGAGAAAGTAAAAATCACATATTGTGCATTAGTGGATAAAGAATGTATAGAATTTCACCCAAAAGTTCGATGACGAGATTTCACCAGAAATATAAGTTTTAAAGTATCCCTATAGCCCCCCCAGAAATAATAAAATGGAAAATATACGAGCGTAACTCAAAAACCTGATGTGTTACAATCACATGCCTTTCTCTATAAACTTTCTTTTATCTACATCATGCTAATCCAGATAAACTTTAACCGAAAATATGTTATTACTTGCTTCTTTTGAAGTGGAAGAGCTGAGCATATACGGGACTAATTACAGAGCCAAATGTTTTAAAAACTTGTTGCTTTGTGATTGTAACTTCAAGTCTTTGATGGCCCGGAGTAAAAAAATCTAAGGTGTTCTATTCACATGAATTTCTCTACATCTGTGCAACAAATTATCATTAGAAAGCTTATGCTTCTATTTACTTCATTTTAATCGTAAGTACGCGCGAACTAGGGGAGTGCCATAGGCTAAACTGATCGTCAAAAGCGGTTGCCATGTGACTGAAGTTCCTTTGTTGGTACGGACAGGAGCTGACAAATTCCCTTATGAGAAAAGTATGTTTTTCAAAGCTGAAACGAAAAAAAAAGGGATATCTCAAAAGAGATCAACTCCACGGAAAACATGCATATAATATAAATTGTGTACTTTAATGTGTGTTAAGCTTTTGTCCACCTCTTACGGTTTAGTAGTTATGCAAAATTCCGTAAAATTCATCCAGAATAAAGTAGCCTTCAGAGGCTATTCACAGAAAATTCAAGATATACATTTTATTTGGCAAGTAAATACCTTAAGTATAAGACAATTTAATCAAAAACGTTAGAGCCATTTTTAAAAAAGCTAACTTTTTGAAATTTTTTCCATATAAAGGGTAGTCGGGGATGGGGAATTTTCTTGAAAATCTTCGTTTCGCATCCTTGGAAGATATCAAACTTATATACCAAGTTTGGTTTTTAACGCTCTTTTAGTTTTTGAGCTATGCTCCCCACAGACACACACACACACACATACCCACACACATATACACACGTCAGATAAATACGGACATTTTTCCGGGGAGAAATCCCGGTATAGAGTTTTTGGGTGCAATGCAATACCTTCTCTGTACGCCATGTACATAGAACGTATAGAGAAAGTAAAAAATCTGATATGTACCATTCACATGACTTTCTATACATCTCTGCAAGAAATGATTCTTGAAAACCTTATACTTCTATTTACTTCATGCTAATTAGAAAGAATTAGCTTTTCTCAAACTGGAATTTGTCATTTCGTGTCCATACAAACAAAGGAACTTCATTCACCCGAAAATTCCATACCGAGATTTCACCGGAAATACATGTTTTAGGTTCCCCTGAATGCAAAAAATACATTTTTGGAAAAAGGTCCGTGTGTGTGCGTTTGTGTGTGTCTGTATCTGTGGACAGCATAGCTCAAAAAACGAAATGACCGTTAAGTACCCAACTTCGTATTTAAGTTTGGTATCTTCTAAGGATGCGACACGGAGATTTTCAAGAGAAACCCCCCAACCCAACTACCCATTACATGGAACTTTTGATATTCTCAAAAACGGCTCTAACGATTTTGATTAAAATATTGTATATCAAAGATATTTACCTGACAAATAATATGTATATCTTTAATTTTCTGGGAATAGCCTCTGAAGACTTCTTTATTCTGGAGGAATTTTGCATAACTGCTAAGCCGTAAGAAATGGATAAAAACTTACCAAACAAAAAATATAGAACACACTAAAACGCACAATTTATGTTATATAACTTTTTTTAGAGAGTTGTTCGTTTTTGAGATATTCTTCTTTTGGTGTCAGCTTTGAAAAACTTGTACTTTTCTCATACAGAAATTTGTCAACTCGTGTCCATACAAACAAAGAAACTTCAGTCACATAGCAACCAGCTGCTGACTATCACTTTAACCTATGGTACTCTCTCATTTCGGTTCTCCTTACAAGGAAGCAGGTAATAAGACTATGTCTGCAATTTTTTTCTCGATTTTCTTGAAGTAAATGCAAAAATAAGCTTATTAACAATAATTTGTTACACAGAAGTAGAGAAAGTCATGTGAACGGAAAACATCAGACTTTTTTAAAAACGGCTATAACGATTTCGATTAAAATACGGGATATATTAGATATTTATATGACAAATAAAACGTTATATTGTAATTAACTGCATGAATTGTTTTGTCAAAACTCGGCACATTATTGTTCTGATTTTTTATCAAGTTTATATTTTTCTTTGTAAGTACAAGACTTTTTTATTTACCAACCTTATTAATAAATAATTGTTTTACTGTTATACTTTATGAATTAGAACTATGCACATAATGTCAATACAAGTAATGAAGTACTTTTAAAACGGATTGTACTTCAACGTATGTAGATTTACGTTAAAATACCTGCCAACTGACTACTCTGTGTGTATCGGAACCCAAATCCCAAACTTATAATCACCAAGAGGTGATGTCTGTAAACCTTACTCTATCGCAGGGCTATATTGACCTGCCTTCAATAGTTGATGTATTGGATAACAAGCCGAGAGTGAAGTACTAGCCTTAATGATTATGTTCACACTTCAGCTGTTTATATGCGACCGCCGCGCTCTCATTAGTGTGATGGCGGTACTAGATGTGGTTAATGGCAATACTTTACTGGATGATTATCACAAAACTTTCATTGACCGGTTCACATTCCATCATAGGTCCTGGACTTAAATCCCGTTTTCCGCATAATTAAAAAACACCGTGATATGTTGCATTCGCATTAATTTCTCTACTCACTATATTTTTACTTTTTCTACACGTATTATGTACATAGAGTAGAGGTATTGTGATGCACCCAAAAATTGGATACCGAAATGCGAATTTTTGGGTGAACTGAAATACTTTCTCTGTAGACTACGTACATCGTAGTGTAGAGAAAGTAAAAAATCATAGAAATGGAATACACTTTATAGGTTCCCTTGTATACAAAACATGTATTTTCAGAAAAAGGTGCGTGTGTGTCCGTGTGTGAACACGATAACTCAAAAATGAATTGTATTCCAGGGGTATGACACAAATATTTTGAGAAAAATCCCCCCACCTCAAACTACCCTTTACATGGAAAAAAACTCGAAAATTCTGTTTATCTTAAAAATGGCTCTAACGATTTTGATTGAAATACAATATATTAAAGGTATTTATATGGCAAAAAATGCATATCTTGAATTTTTTGGTAATAGCCTCTAAGGAGCTCTTTATTTTGAATGAATTTTCCTGAATTTTGCGCAAGTGGTAAACCGTAATAGATACACAAAAACTTACTACACAAAAATTGTAGATCACTTTAAAACACACAATGTATGTCGTTTAGGTTTTTTTCGTGGGGTTGACCGTTTCCGAAGTATTCCTTGTTATTAGCTTCAGTTTTAAAATACTTAAACGGAAATTTATCAACCCCTGGCCACGCAAAGAAACGGATTTCAATTCTATAGCAACCAGGTTTTAAAATATCGTTTTAGCTCAGTATATTCCCATATTTGCCTTCTACCAACAAGAAAGCAAGTAATAAGACCATTTCTGTTAATGTGTACCTTGATTAGAATGAAGTAAATGGAAGAATAAGCTTTTAAACTCTAATTTGTTACAGAGATGTAGAGAAAATCATGTGATTGTAACGCCTTAGATTTTTACTTTCTCTATACGTACTATGTACATAGTACCCAAAAATTCGATACCCAGAGTTCACTGGAAATATATGTTTTAGGGTCCCCAATATCCAAAAAAAGCATTTTCACAAAAAGGTCCGTGAGTGTCAACACGATAACTCAAAAACGAAAAGTAGGTAAAATACCAAACTTGCTATTTAAATTTAATATCTTTCAGGGATGCGACACAAAGGTTTTGAGAAGAATCTCCCGACCCCCAACTACCCTTTACATGGAACTTTTTTCGAAAATTTTGATTCTCTCAAAAATAGCTCTAACGTTATTGATTAAAATTTCGTATATTAAAGATATTTACTTGTCAAATAAAATGTATATCTTGAATTTTCTGGGAATAGCTTCTGAAGAGTAGTTTATTCAGGATTAATTTTACTAAATTTTGAATAACTACTAAACCGTAAGAGATGGACAAAAACTTACTACACCAAAATGTGGAGCACCTTAAAACACACAATTTATGTTATATACATTTTTTTCGTGGAGTTCGTCGTTTTTGAGACATTTCTTATTTTTGGTTTCTGATATGAAAAACTTATTTTCTCATACAGGAACTTGTCAACTCCTATCCATACAAACAAAGGAACTTCAGTGACATAGCAACCAGCTTTTGACTATCACTTTAACCTATGGTAGTCCCTTATTCCGCTTCTACTTACAAGGAAGTAAGTAATAAGACAATTTCTGCTAATTTTTTCTGATGAGCATAAAGTAAATAGAAGTGTAATATTTTTAAGAATAATTTGTTGCAAGGATATAGAGAAAGTCATGTGAATGGCACACATCAGATATTTTATTTAATGTTATGAAATTTGAATTACTTGATCTGAATATGTTTAACATAAGTAAGTTAAAATTATTTACAGAAATGCAAAAACAGCAAAGTCCAATTTCAGTAGTAATGCACAGCGACCTCTGACGTCTTAACCAGAAGTAAATACGCAGTGAAGATATACATTCTACCAGATTTAAACTACCTACTCGTTGGCAAACACTAGGCCTTACGCCACCGGAATAGAAATGAGAAAGCCGGGATGGTTTTAACGCTCTAGTAGCAGCGGCGGATTTTGCACCAGAAGGGCATGCAATTAAGACAGTTGACGGTGAACAAACACAGCGCTGCTAATGTAGAAGATGCTGCCAACTGAAGCAGACGTGATAGGCAACCAGCAAAACACGGCAGAATCCCTTTTTATTGGCATCCCTAACAAGGAAGGCTTATACAGGTTCATTCTAAAGTCCAGATTGCAGTGACGTAAACGAATGAAAACGTTATCATGGAAAAGGAAAATATGTATGATGTAAGAGCGTCAAGTTATGGTTTCTAAATCGACGGGAATATTGTGAAACGAGATGCAATTCAGTTTCCCAACCACTCGAGAATTTTCTGATATTAAAAGAAAAGCAAGAAAGAAAAATACATTTTAGGTTAAGTTTGAGGTATTCACCAAGGGTTATAGTCGAATATTGACTCCGCATTGCTGGGCGCGATGACGGTAAGGTTATAGCAGGCCGTGACCCACCAATATTATTGTTATTCTGTGATGTGTTTTGAGAAAATAGTATATTTTGAAAATTATCATATCCTTAGAGCTGCGAAATAAGTAGCATCTAATTTACCTCCTGCTAAATCCCAAAAAGTTTATGAGACACAATATGAGAAATTTAGGAAATGATTTTTGTTCATCAGTGGTGTATGAACACTAATATCGTGAATTATTTTGGCGAGGGTAAATTTGGAACAAAATTAATTTACGCTTCCTGCACTTCTTTGCGCGTGGATTCTGTAAAAATCAAATTTGCGATCAGAAATAAGCTCGTAAACTACTCAACTATACTGGGTCGTAGAAAACCCATACATGCGCCACCTTGTCCACCACAAATCCTACACGCTGTCACTTGTAACCGAACCCGGGACACTTAGGTGAGAGGCGAGTGGTCTAAGCACTCGGCCACGGCTTGGCCCTAACTCAAATTGAAATATATCGAGTATAAATTGTGTACTTTCACCAGAAGTCCATTTGTGTACAGTGAGTTTTTTTTTCTATCTCTTGTGGTTAACAGTTATGCAAAGGTCATCCAGAGTGAAGAGACTTCAAAAACTATTCGCGGAAAATCAAGATACTTCGTTTTTGAAATATTTGATAGTAAGTTAATCATTCTGAACACACATTTGGTAATGTAAGCTAAATTTACAATTCATTTATTAATTGCCATGCCAACAAGCACTGTAAGTACTTACAGTAAGAGTTTGAGAGGTCATTAATACTTACAGTACAATTAGGAAATGACGTAACACTCAACATATCTTTGCTTGAAATTCTCTGGTAAAAGTGAAGCACATGCTAGATCTGCAGCTTCTTCAAAGGCAATGTCTCTCATTTTTATAAAATTTTACTGCTGGATAATAACTATTAAACATCGAAAAATTCATTTCGGTTATATAAACAAATCATCTAACAACCAAGACATGTACTACTTCAAGTAAAGAATCTATTGCAAAATTCATTAACAAAAGAGCGTATAAGAAGGCTTTATCCATGTAATTTAGATGTAGCCGTTCATTTATTCACATCAAGAATTCACTTTTTCTTAATGTTCAATAATATATAGAAAAGCAATTTTGATTTATTATTTCTTCTTTCTCTTCATGTACTATGTACAGAGCGAATAGAGAAGGTATTGCGTTGCACCAAAAAATTCGATAGCGAGATTTCACCGGAAATACATGTTTAAGGCCCCCATGCCAAAAAAAAAAGCATTTTTAGAAAAATGTCCATGTGTGTGTGTGTGTGTGTGTGTGAGTCTGTCTTTCTGTCTGTGGACAGCATAGCACAAAAACGAAAGGATCGTTAAATCCAAACTTGATATTTAAATTTAGTATCTTCCAAGGGTATGACACGAAGATTTTAAACAAAATCCCCCACCCCAACTACCCTAACATGAAACTTTTTTCGAAAATTTCGATTTTCTCAAAAATGACTGTAACGATTTTGATTAATATATCGTATATTAAATATATTTCAATGACAAATAAAATATATGTCTTAAATTTTCTGGAAATAGCCTTTGAGCACTACTTCATTCTGGATGAATTTTACGGAATTTTTCATAACTGCTAAACCGTAAGAGATAGACAAAGACTTACCTCACAGAAAATGTAGAGCACTTTAAAACACACAAGTTATGTCATATACATTTCTCTGTGGAGTTGATCGTTTCTGAGATATTCCTTGTTTTTAGTTTTAGATTTGAAAAACTTATACATTTCTCATACAGGAATTTTTCAACTCCTGTCCATACAAACAAAGGAACTTCAGTCACATGGCAAGCTGGTTGCTCTGTTTCTAAAGTTCCTTTGTTTGTATGCAAACGATTCACAATGTCCTGTATGAGAAAAGTGTAAGTTTTTTACAGCTGAAACCAAAAACAAAGAATATCTGAAAAACAATCAACTGCACGAAAAAAAATTATATAACATAAATTGTGTGCTTTAAAGTGCTCTGCATTTGTTGTGTGGTAAGCTTTTGTCCATCTCTTACGGTTTAGCAGTTATGCAAAATTCCGTAAAATTGACCCAGAATAAAGTAGTCTTCAGAGGCTATTCCCAGAAAATTCAAAATACACATTTTTTCTGTCATCTAAATATCTTTAATATACGACATTTTAATCAAAATCGTTAGAGCCCTTTTTCAGAAAGTGAAAATTTTAGAAAAAAGTTCCATTTAAAGGGTAGTTTGGGGTGGGGGGAATGTTCTCGAAATCTTCGTGTCGCATCCCTGGAAGATACTAAACTTAAATACCAAGTTTGGTATTTTACCGACATTTGGTTTTTGAGTTATCGTGTTCACAGACACACAGACACACACGGACGTTTTTCTGAATATACTTTCTTGGGATACAGGGGAACTTAAAACATATATTTCCGGTGAAATCTCGGTATCGAATTTTTGGTGGAGTTGCGAATAGAGAAAGTATAAAGAAAGGGGAGAAAAGAAAAAGAAACTGGTCATCGATGATGGAGTGGAAACATTCCAGATTCCCAAAGACAAAGAAATTTAAGTTGACGCCATCTGCCAGGAATGTGTTTGTCTCTGATCAATTCAGCGAGACCATGGGAAGATTGCGCAAAGCAATCAGGAGGAAACGGCCTGTGTGCCATTTTCCTTCAGGACAACACGCCACTTCATACAGCCAAGAAAATCACCACGCTGTTTAAGCAGTTTCACTGAGATATCATCGACCAACCTCCACACAGCCCGAATTTTCCTAAAAGCGTTTCTTACCCTTTTCCTCAGTTGAAGGAACACCTAGGAGGCCGACGATTTGCATCAGATTGTGAGGTGCAACACTTCAGAATAACATGGCTGAACACACAAAGATAGGTTTTTTACCAGAAGGGAATATTCAAACTCCTCCCACAAAGCGACAAATGCTTCAACCGATATGGAAACTATCTGAAAAAAAATGTGTTCCATTCATATGGCTTTCTCTACATCTGTGCAATACATTATTCTAAAAAGCTTATCTTTCTATTTACTTCATGCTAATCGAGAACAAATTAGAAGGAATAGTTTCATTACTTGCTTCCTTGTAAGTAGAAGCAAAATTAGGGAGTATTATAGATTAAAGTGATAGTCAAAAGCTGGTTGCTATGTGACTGAAGTTCTTTGCTTTCATGGACAGGAGTTGACAAATTTCTGTATGAGAAAAGTATAAGTTTTTTAAGCTGAAACCAAAAACAAAGATTATCTCACGAACGACCAACTCCACGAAAAAAACTGTATATGCCATAAATTGTGTGTTTTAATGTGCTGTGCATTTTTTGTGTGGTTAGTTTTTATCCATCTTTAGCAGATTAGCAGTTATGCAAACTTCCGTAAAATTCATCCAGAATAAATTCAGTTCCCAGAAAGTTCAAGATATGTATATTATTTGTCAGGTAAATAAATATATATAATATATGGCATTTTAATAAAACTCGCTAGAGCCAAATTATGAGAAACTCAAGATTTTCAAAAATACCAAGTTTGGTATTTTACCGACTTTTCGTTTTTGAGTTATCGTGTTCAGAGCCACACGGGCAGGCACATACACATACGTACTCACACACACGGACCTTTTTCTGAAAATGCTCTTTTTTGGATACAGGGGACTCTAAAACATATATTTCAGGTAGAATCTCTGTATCGAATTTTTGAGTGGAGTGCAATATCTTCCCTACACACTATGTACATAGTACGTGTAGAGAAAGTATATATGAACTTGTATATACTATCAGATAGCTGTTTTGGTTATACGAAATAAAAAATACTCGTTTAGATGCAGGTTTATCCTTTTCTTATCATCCATCCTATTTCTTTAGGGAAAATCAAAATATGTATATTGATACAAATTAATTGCTTTTATTTATTAATTTGTAATGGGAAGAGAATCACTTAAGACTTAAGAGTCTCTATCTGTAACAGGAAATAACAAGTCTAATGTTTTGCATTCATATAACCTCTACATTTTTGTAACAAATTATTGTTGAAAAGCTTATTCTTCTATTGTACTAAAGATAAACAGCAGAAATAGTATAATTTCTTGCTTCTTTATAAGTAGAAGGGAAATAAAGAAATACACTAGCCTAAAGCGATAGTCAACATTTTTAAAACTGAAACTAATATCAAGAAATATTTCGGAAATGGTGAACGCCACAAAAAAGTGTGTATGTCATCAATTGTGTGTTTTAACGACATTTTTGGACTCTCTCTTACGGTTTACATGCTATACAAAATTCAGCAAAATTTATTCACAATAAAAAAGTTTCGAAGGCTATTTACGGAAAATTCAAGATACAAATTGTATTTGTTATATAAATATCTTATATATGCGACATTTAAATCAAAATCGTTAGTGCCATTTTTTAGAAAATAAATGTCTACTTTTTATCTATGTAAAGGGTAGTTTGAATTTGGGGAATTTCTCTGAAATTCTTCGTGTCGCACCCTTTGGAAACACTAAACTTATATTTTAAATTTAGTACTTCACAGGCTTTTTGTTTTTGAGTTATCGTATTCAAAGCCTCACAAACACACATACACATTGTCCTCCTTCTAAAACGTATACTTCCAGTGAAATCTCGGTATCGAATATTTAGATGGAATGCAATACACTATATGCACAGTACGTGTAGAGGAAATATAAAACCGAATAAATGCGCGCTTTGGTGGTTTAAAATATATATTCAGCAATTAATTCTTCTGTTCCATTAATGACATTCCAAAGGGAATGGATACAAAAGGTGTTTTACTATCTGCAAACTTTGTGAAACACTTCAACTGCATCACTCTATGATATATTAAATACTGTAACTGTTTCGTTTGTAAACTGAATGTTTGATAAACTTTTTCTTTGATGATGAATCATATTGAGAAACATTTTTTACTTTCTCTAGCCCCATATGTACAATGTACATGGTGTATACAGAAGGTATTGTATTGCACCCAAAACTCACCGAGATTTCACCGGAAATACATGTTTTGGCGTCCCCTTAGTCCGAAAACAGCACTTTTAAAACAGGTCCATGTGTGTCCACGCACACACACGGGCCTTTTTCCGAAAATGCTTTTTTTTGGGGGGGGGGATTCAGGGGGACCCAAAATGTATTTCCGGTGAAATCTCGTTATCGAATTTGTGGGTGGAATACAATACCTTCTCTATGCGCTATGTACATAGTACGTGGAAAGAAAGTAAAAGAGCATTTTTAGAACAAGGTCCGTGTGTGGGTCTGTGGACAGCATAGCTCAAAAACGAAATGACCGTTGAATATAACATTTTGTATTTAAGTTTAGTATCTTCCAAGAAGGAGACACGAATATTTTAAGGAAAATCTCTCCACCTCAAACTATCCTTTCCATAAATAAAAAAAATTGATTTTTTCTAAAATTCTTCTAATGAATTAGATTAAAATATCGCATATTAAAGATATTTACCTGACAAATAAAACATATTTCTTGGAATTTCTGGGAATAGCCAAACATCTTTATTTTGGATGAACTTTTCTGGATTTTGCTTAACTAGTAAAGATTAAGAGATAAACAAAAACGTACTATGTAAAATATGTAGATCTCGTTGAAACAAACAACTTATGTCAGAATTCTTTTTTCGTGGATATGACCATTTTTGAAATACTGCTTGTTATTTATTTCAGTTTTAAAATTCTTAAAATTTCACATATGGTGAATTCCTGGCAACATTGAAACGGATTTCATCCACATGGTAACCAGCTTTTAACGTTTTTAATCTAGTGTATTTTCTTATTTCCTTTCTGCTTAGAAAAAAGCATTTCTCCTAAAATTTATTTTGATTAGGATGAAGTAAATAGAAGCTTAAGCTTTTTAATAATAATTTGTTACAGAGGTGTAGAGAAAGTCATGTGAGTGTAACATTCTAATTTTTTAATGCGGAGTGTGTCATGGCATCAATATTTCCTACCACAGAGAATACAATAAAACTTTTTGTATGAATTACCTTTTAGAAGTAATAATGTAAGAGAAATTCATGTGACTTTTCGCTAATTTAGCTTCCAGATACTAGGAGAGGTCTTGTCTCTGAGAGTAAAAGGTTTTCGCCGATGATTTTCTTCCCCGAGATAATGAAATCGTCCTCTCTTTTGATTTACGTTCCAACCTGCACTCGGATACTATTACAACCAATATCCACTCTGTTAGCAGTTCCCTCTTCAAGCTTCCTTTTCGCATACATGAGTTCGTATTAACAATTTATATGCGAGATTAAAGGACCTCTTAAAAATACCCTTTTAGTCTTAATATACTTTATTACTGTATCAAATAAGACGCACCTTTCAGATGTTTAACCTTGTAAACTTCGCTAGCTCAGCTGAAGTTCATGCTTCGACATTCATATGGCATCGCCGTCCGTGGTGTAATGGTTACCATGCTAACTACATATATATACCCAAGGTTGCCAGTGGAGGACGATGGATCTCTTCGGGTGTAAAAATCCTTAGCATGGCTTCCTTCAGAAGGGAAGTAAAGCCGTTAGTCCCGTGTCATAGATTTAGAAGATTTTTAATTAAAATTTCCTCTCATAGCATTGCGATTAAAAATGGAAATGTAGTTTTATTTATGGACGCTCCTTAACTGCTGTGGTTCTCAGCGTCCCATTCTAAATTGGGCGTGAAAGACTGCTTAATTTTGCTCAGAGGCCTCTACATCAGGCTTGAGGTTCTTTTACTGAGGGGTTAGAGCGCTCGCTTCCCATCTAGGCGGCCCGGGTTCGACCCCAAGCGCCCGCGTCGGCTTTTTTCTGGATCCTCCAGTTTCCCCACTTCATGCCTGGCTACGGGCCGACCCCCAGTAACAGGTTCTCCATTCTGTGGTTTCGCGCCATAGGCTACCCGATAGGCTTCTGACCCCTGCGTATTGGCTTGTAAGTCCAAGGGGGCTATCACTCCTACAATTACGGGAAGAGTATGCCGATTATAAACGAAACGTAATCTATTTTCCTTCCGAAAAAATGAATGTAGCTTTATTTATGGACGCTATTTAACTGGTGTGTTTCTCGGCGTCGCATTCTATACTGGGCGTTAAAGACCGCTTAATTTTGCCCAGAGACCTCTCTATCACGGTTGAGGATCTTTTACGTGTCGTAAATCTACAACACGGCTTTACTTCCCTTCCGAAGGAAGCCATGCTAAGGATTTTTAATGGCGAAAGAATCCATCGCCCTCCGCGACCTTGGGAATATGAGACCTGCAGGGTTTCCACCACACCACCGAGGCGACAGGGTTGCAAATAGGGCTTTCCGGATGGAGTCCCTGTCATTGGCCCCATTGTGTAATTTACGATGGTGGCAAACTTTGTATTTTAAACATCATTTTTAGAAAATAGCTTTATTTTGCCGTTCTCTTACTGAAGGTCAGATCTGCCAAACATTTTCTCAGAATCCAAACAAAAGTGCAATAAAATATTTTGGAGTTTCATTCAATTGACATTTTATTTTCTCTAGCCCGATTATACAATGTACATAGAGGATAAAGAAAGTATTGTATTCCTCCCAAAATCTCAATACCCATGTTTCACCCTTTATATATGTTTTGAGATAACCTTGATACAAAAAAAAATTAATAGAAAAGGTCCATGTGTGTGATATTTAGTTCAGTGTCTTACATAAGTATGCGACACGAAGATTTTCAAGAAAATCTCCCCGCTACCACTAAACTTTACATGCAACAAATTCGAAAATTTTGATATCGATTTTAATTAAAATACCGTACATATTTTAATAGCATATTGCGTACTTAAGTTTACTTATCAGGTCGAGAATGTATATTGGGAATACGAGATCTGATAAGTAACTTACAGTTCGTGGTTAGTCAATTACTTTCTGAAATACTTGAAAACTGCTTTTCAATATTTTACTGAACATTAAGTACAAAATCTGATGTCTTACACTCACATGACTTTCTCTAGCGGCTCTACAAAACTCCTACAAAAGATTATTCTTCTTTGTACACAATGCTAATCAAGATAAATGTTAGCAGAATGTTATTACTTAGTTCCTTATAAGTAGAAGGGAATAAGGGAATGCACTATGCTAAAGTGATTGTCAAATGTTTTAAAAGCTACCGTTATGCGATTGTCATTGCAAATCACTTCTTTGCTTGGCCAGGAGTAGAACAAAAGAAAAACAGACATTTCCTGTGTGAGAAAAGTTTAAGTACTTCACAATTGAAACCAATAACGAGGAATATCTCGAAAACGGTTACCTCCACAACATAAACGTAAAGGACAAACTTGTTGTGTTTTGTCATGAGGTACATTTTTGTGCAGTGCGTTTTTTCTATCTCTTACGGTTTAGCAGTTAAGCAAAATTCAGCAAAATTCATCCAGAATAAAGAGGTCTTCAGAGGTTATTCCCAAAAAATTCGAGATATACATTTTCTTTCGGACATAAATAGCTTTAATATACGGGATTTTAATCAAAATCGTTAGAGCCGTTTTTAAGAAAAAATCAACATTTTCGAAGGCTGCCTCCGTGGTCGAGTGGTCAGCGAGCTGACTTCTCACCAGCAGGTCCCGGGTTTGATTCCCGGCTGAGGCGGGGAATTTTTCTTTAACCAGATTTATTCCCTAGCCCCCACAGAGTCTGGAGAGTGAATGTGTGCGTTTGAGGAAAATAAAATGGTTTAAACCCTACGTAAACCTAATTCGAAGCCTCCGATATGACCTGAGATGTTAAAGGGGGCTATATCAATGAAAAAAAAAAAACAAAACATTTTCGAAATTTCTTCCATATAAAGGGTATTTTGTGGTGGGGGAATTTTTTTGAAAATCTTCTTGTCGCACCCTTGGAAGATACGTAACCTAAATACCAAGGTTGGTATTTTACTGACTTCGTTTTTGAGTTAAACTGTTCACAGGCACCGGAAACACACGGACCTTTTTCCAGAAATGATTTTTCTGGATACAGGGGACCCTAAAACGTGTATTTCTAGTGAAATTTCGGTATCAAATTTTTGGACCGAATGTAATACCTTCTTTATACACTATGTATATAGTACGTCTAGAGAAAATAAAAATGCCAGTCCCAGACGAAACGCCTTGGTTCAGTTTTAGCCTACTGTATTGTTCTTATGCCTGTAACATAACAATTAAGGTTTATAAACTTGGTTATCTTGTATTAGAAGAACAATCTTTTGCCGCATTTCTAGCTTACAGAAGAACTTAGGTTAAACCCCTGGCAAACAGACACACGTCCAAGCGAACGTAAGTTTGTATAACACCCAAGAAGTACGGGCTGAGCACGTGTCTTATGAATACTAATATTGTTATGGGCGATAAGTTAATGCAGTCCCTGTCCCTGGGCATCTATTTTGTCTGGAATATCTCACTGGGGGGACATCTGAAGAAAAGGGACTTCAAACGAAACTGAACTAAATCTTATCATTCCGCCACTACTCTCAAACACGAAATAAAAGTGCAGCAGAATTACTGCAGCGGTGGTGTAGTGGGTAAAGCGCAGGCCCACTCAAGGCTAATGCTTTAGAATCACATTATTGTTTATACCTGCTACCATTTATTGCGATGTAATCTTATGTGTGTGTAATGTAGGCAGGTGGGAGATTGTATGTATTTATTCTCTGCTATTGGGTACTGCCTGGTGGCACAGTTAAATGTACAAAATTAACTTATATTAATAAGCTTAAGTTACATTAAGAATAGCTATACAACTAGCATATTATACATACATGTTTTTTTTTTAAACACTTAACTACTTATTACTTTCTCTATAGGCACTATGTACATAGTGAATAGAGAAAGTATTGCACTCCACCAAAAAATTCGATACCGAGATTTCACCGGAAATATATGTTTTAGGGTCCCCTGTATTCAAAAAAAGTATTTTCAAAAAAAGGTCTGTGTGTGTGTGTGTCCGTGTGTCTGTGAACACGATAACTCAAAAACGAAAAGTCGGTAAATTACCAAACTTGGTATTTAAGTTTAGTATCTTCCAGGGATGCGACACGAAGATTTTGAGAAAAATCCCCCCAACCCCAAACTACCCTTTACATGGAACTTTTTTCGAAAATTTTGATTTTCTAAAAAATGGCTCTAACGATTTTGATTAAAATATCGTAAATTAAAGTTATTTACCTGACAAATAAAATGTATATTCTGAAATTTCTGGGAATAGCCTCTGAAGACTACTTTATTCTGGATGAATTTTTCATAACTACTAAACCGTAAGAGATGGACAAAAACTTAAAGCATAAAAATGTAGACCACGTTAAAACACACAATTTATGTTATATACATTTTTTTCGTGGAGTTGATCGTCTTTGAGGTATTCCTTTTTATTGGTTTCAGCTTTCAAAAACTTAGTTTTCTCATACAGGAATTTGTCAACTCCTGTCCACACAAACAAAGGAACATCAGTCAGATAGTAACCAGCTTTTGGCTTTCATCTTAACCTATGGTACTCCCTTATTTCGGTTCTACTTACTATAAAGCAAGAAATAAGATTATTTCTGCTAATTTTTCTCGATTAGCATGAAATAAATAAAAGTTAAGCTTATTAGCAATAAAAATTTACAGAGATATAGAGAAAGTCATGTGAGTGTAACACGTCAGACTTTTTTCAGTATAGCAATGTCATGTTTATAAAGAGTTACTATGAAGCCTCAACATTAATACTACACACTAATAATACCAAGTTTGGTATTTTACCGACTTTTCGTTTTTGAGTTATCTTGTTCACAGACACACGAACACACACACTTACGGACATTTTTCTAAAAATACCTTTTTTTGGATACAAGGGACCCTAAAACCTACTTTCGGTGAAATCTCGGTATCGAATTTTTTGGTGGAGTGCAATACTTTCTCTATACATTATGTACATAGTGCGTGTAGAGAAAGTAAAAATCTGATGTGTACCATTCACATGACTTTCTCTATATCCCTGCAATAGATTATTCTTAAAAAGCTTATACTTCTATATACTTTATGCTAATCAGAAAAAAAATAGCAGAAATAGTCTTATTACCTGCTTCCTTGTAAAAAGAAGCGAAATAATGGAGTATCATAGGTTAAAGTGAGAGTCAAAAACTGGTTGCTATGTCAATTAAGTTCCTTTCTTTATATGGATAGGAGTTGACAAGTTCCTGTATGAGAAATGTATACGTTTTTCATAGCAGAAATTAAAAATTAGGAATGTCTCAAAATCGAAGAACTCCACGAAAAAAATATATGTAACATAAATTGTGTGCTTTAACGTGCTCTACATTTTTATGTAGTAAGTTTTTGTCCATCTCTTACGGTTTAGCGGTTATTCTAAATTCAGTAAAATTCATCCAGAATAAACTACTCTTCAGAACCTATTCCCAGAAAATTCAAGATATACATTTTATTTGTCAGGTAATTAGCTTTAATATACGAAATTTTAATAAAAATCGTTAGAGCCATTTTTCAGAATATCAAAATTTTCGAAAAAAGTTCCATGTAAAGGGTAGTTGGGGTGGGGGGATTTTTCTCAAAATCTTCGGGTTGCATCCCTGAAACTTAAATACCAAGTTTGGTATTTTACCTACTTTTCGTTTTTGAGTTATCGTGTTCACAGACACACGGACACATGGGCACACACACACAGACACACACACACACACACACGGACCTTCCTCTGAAAATACTTTTTTGGATACAGAGGACCCTAAAACATATATTTCCGGTGAAATCTCGGTATCAAATTGTTTGTTGGAGTGCAATACCTTCTCTATACACTATGTACATAGTACGTGTAGAGAAAGTAAAAATGAAATGTGAAGGAAATATCAGCACAAAATTAAGCGTAAATAGTTTTAAACCATTAAAACTAGTATTTAATAAAATATCTGATTTTTTTCATTCACATGACTTTCTGTGTCTTTTATGTAAACAATCTACTCTTATAAAATTATTCTTCTAGCTACTTCATGCAAATTAGGCTAAAGCAATAGTCAAATATTTTAAAAATTGTGTGTGTCATTGACACTAAAGTTTTGAGTATCTCTTTTGGTCAGGAGTTAAACAAAAGATTTTGAAAAAATGACGCCATTACGTTTGAGAAAACTTTGTATTTCATCGCGAAAATAATTATACAAATATGGTATATTACACAAATTGTATGTTTTAACGAAATCTATATTTTTGTGAATCCAGAATGAAGACCTGTTCTGAGACTATTACTAGATAATTCAAGATATTTAAATAAAAACCGTTGAAAACATTTAGGTGTAAGTCAAAATTTTCAAAAATTGATCCATGTAAAAGACACCGAGGTAGTGAGATCCAAAAATTAAATATCTGATGTGTTACAATCACATGACTTTCTCTACAACTCTGTGACAAATTAGTGTTCAAAAACTTATTCTTCTATCTATTTCATGATAATCAAGATACACATTAGCAGAATTGTCTTAATTACTTGCTGTTTTGTAATTAGGAAGTAAATAAGGGAATACCCTAGGCTAAAGCCATAGTCAAATCTTTGTAAACCTGGTTGCCATGTGTGTAAAATCCGCGTCTATGCAGGGCCAGGAATTCACTACCTTCTGGATGAAAAAAGTTTAATTATTTTAGATCCGAAACAAATAACATGGACTGTCCCAGAAATGGTCAATTCCACGAAAAACGTATAAGACATAAATTGTGTGTTTTAACATGATCTACAATTTTTTGTGGTAAATTTTTGCCTATCTATTATGGTTTACTAGTTACGCAAAATTAAGCAAAATTCACTCGGAATAAAGAGCTCTTTAGAGAGTATTCCCAGAAAATTCAAGATATACATTTTATTTGGCATATAAATATATTTCATATACGATAGTTTAATTAAAGTCATTACAACAATTTTTAAGAAAATCAAAATTTACGAAATGTTTTCAGTGTAAAGGGTAATCTACAGTTGGGAGATTTTTCTCAAAATTTTCATGTCGCATCTCTGGAAGATAGTAAACTTAAATACCAATTTTAGTATTTTACCGTATTTTCGTTTTTGAGTTATCGTATTCAAAGGCACACAGACACAAACACAAACACACACACAGACCTTTTTCTGAAAATGCTTTTTTTGGATACAGGGAACCGTAAAGTGAATATTTTCGGTGAAATCTCGGCATCGAATTTTGGGTGGAGTGCAATATCTTCCCTATACACTATGTACATAATACACAGTACATGTAGAGAAAGTAAAAATATTTGTATGAATATGCTCAACTTATATATCAACCGTTGGAAACATTCAGGTGTAAGTTTCAAACATGTATACATGTTGTGTTGTATCTTTGGAATATGCACAACTTCCATACCAATTTTCATATTTAATTGACTTATCGTTTCTAAGTAGTGCTATCAACCCTATTCTTCAATCTTAATACTAATCGAGATAATCATTATCAGAAATGGTGTTATTACTTAATTCCTTGTAAGTATAAGGGGAATAATGGAATACACTAGGTTAAGCGACTGTCAACTCTTTAAAATGCTGGTTGCTGAGTGGGTGCTAATCAGTTCCCTTTGCAAGGCCAGAAGTAAAACAAAAGAAACCCCCTTTTGAGAAAAGTTTTGAAGTATTTTAAAACTGAAACCAATAACAATGAATATCTAAGAAATGGTTAACTTCACAGCAAAAATGTATATCATAAATGTATGTTTTCATTAGATCTTCATTTTCTGTGTATTAAGTTTTGGTCTATCTCTTACGGTTTACCAGTTAGTAAAAAGTCATTCAGAATGAACAGGTCCTAAAAGTTTTTCCCAGAAAATTCAAGATATACATTTTATTTGTGATATTACATATTAAATATATAGAATTTATTCAAAATCATTAGAATCACTTTTTAGAAAATAAAACGTTTCGAAAAGTCCATGTAAAGGGTAGTTTGTGGTGGGACATTTTCCTGAAAAGCATAATGTCGCATTCTTGGAAGATACTGAACTCAAATATTAGGTTTGGTATTTATTCGATTTTGCGCTTTATTATGCCTTTGTTCATAGACACAGGGACCTTGTTTTATAAAAATGTTTTCTTTAATTTCTATACACGCGTTATGGTGTATAGAGAAGGTATTGAATTCTACACAAAAATTCGATACCGAGATTTCATTGGAAATATGTTTTGGGTCCCGCTTAAACCAAAAAAAAAAAAAACAAAAAAAAAACAAAACAGATTTTTTGAAAAAGGTTCGCGTGTGTGCCTGTGTACAGCATAGCTTAAAAACTAAAGAGCCGTTAACTACCAAACTTGGTATTTAAGTTTGATATCTTCCAAGGATGCTACATGAAGATTTTCAAGAAAATCTCTCCACTCCAAACTACCCTTTACATGGTAAAAATGTCGAAAGTTTTGATTTTCTCAAAAATTTTTAGTAACAAAATAAATTTAAAACAAAAATTCAGCAGTATTTCAGTTTTTGAAACTAATATTTATTTCTTTCTTTTCAGATCACCAAATAAAGTACGGGACGTAATAATGTCTGATATTTCACTTTTGGGTGAGTTTAAATGTGTTTACTTGCCTGTTTAAATGTACTTTTAATGCATGGATTATTATCGGACATAAAGACATATATAAGCAACAGTTTCTAGCTCTAAGAAGGTATATTTGGAGAGTGTATCACCGATATTGAAATAAAATAAATTATTCTGGAAGCACCAGGCGTAATCAATACTTACCGCACCAGTTTTAGCTGCCCATGTCGGTAATTATATCAGCCTTATACGAGGTTCATTTTTTCAACTTCCGATAGGCAATAAATAAAAGACAAGTTCATAGAAAACATATTTTATTCCTAAAAGTTTTGTTCACTTATGGTTACTTTTCAACATAATCAACGAAAAGATTCAAACATTTATCGTACCTGTGCACAAGCTTTGCAATATCCGCTTCAAAAAATGTTGCCGCTAATGATTTCAAATGAGCGTTGACGTTGTTTTGAAGATTTTTGGTTAATTATTTAATTTCATGTAATGCCTACGAAAGAAAGACCATCTATAGAATTCTCAGTGAGTGTTGTAATAGCTGCAGTATTGCCTTAATTATTCGTTTTCTTAATTCTTTCAGGACTTCAGAAAGTAGCAAAGTAACACAGGATTCGTTAGTCTAATTTCTGACATTGATTACGGAGTAATCAATCAAGTAATTTTAACAGCTATTATAATTTAAAAATCTGATGTGTTCCATTCATATGACTTTTTCTATATCACTGTAATAAATTATTCCTTTTACTTCATCTAATGAAGCAAACATTAGCAGAAATAGTCTTATTACTTGCTTCCTTGTAAGTTGAAGCGATATAAGGGGGTACCATAGGTTAAAGTGATAGTCCAAAGCTGGCTGCTCTGCGAAGTTCCTTTGTTTGTATGTACACGAGTTCACAAAGTCCTGTATGAGAAAAGTATAGGTCTTTATAGCTGAAAATCAAAAAAAAAAAAAAAAAAAAAAAAAAAAAAAAAAAAAAAAAAAAAAAAAAAAAAAAAAAAAAAAAAAAAGGAATATCTCAAAAACAAACAACTCCACGAAAAAAAGTATGTAACATAAATTTTGTGTTTTAAGATACTCTACATTTGTTCTGTGGGAAGTTCTTGTCCATCTCTTACGGTTCAGCAGTTATGCAAAATTCCGTAAAATTGACCGAGAATAAAGTAGTCTTCACAGGTTATTCCCAGAAAATTCAAAATATACATTTTATTTATCATGTAAATATTTTTAATATACGATATTTTAATCAAAATCGTTAGATCCATGTTTAGAAAATCAAAATTTTCGAAAAAAGTTTCATGTAAAGTGTAGTTTGGGGTGGGAGGATTTTTCTCAAAATCTTCGTGTCGCATCCCTGGAAGATACTAAACTTAAAATACCACGTTTGGTATTTTACCGACTTTTCGTTTTTGAGTTATCGTGTTCACAGACACTCGGACACACTGACACACACACACACACAAGGACCTTTTTCTGAAAATACTTTTTTTGGATACAGGGGACCCTAAAACGTATATTTCCGGTGAAATCTCGGTATCGAATTTTTTGGTGGAGTGCAATACCTTCTCTATACACTATATACATAGCACATATAGAGAAAGTAAAAATAAAATGCGATATAATCGTTGAAAGATTACGAACATTTTAAACTGTACTATATTAAACTGTAATAACAGCAAAAACACAAAAAAATGATTTTTCTTTATATTGTCGCACTAATCATCTTCACTTGATAATTTTTACTTTCTCTACACTTACTATGTACATAGTGTTTAGAGAAGGTATTGCACTCCACCCAAAAATTCGATACGGAGATTTCAGCGGAAATATGTTTTAGGGTCCCCTAAATCCAAAAAAAGCATTTTCACAAAAAGGTCCGTGTGTGTGTGTGTGTGTGTTTGTCCGTCTTTCCAGTGTCCGTGTGTCTGTGAACACGACAAATCAAAAACGAAATGTCTGTAAAAGTACTTGGTACTTAAGTTTAATATCTCCCAGGGATGCGACACGAAACTGAGAAAAATCCACCCACCCCAAAACTACCCTTTACATGGCACTTTTTTCAAAATTTTTGATTTTTTAAAAAATGGTTCTAACGATTTTGATTAACATATCATATATTAAAGACATTTACCTGACAAATAAAATGCATTTCTTGAATTTTCTGGGAACAACCTCCGAAGTGTAGTTTATTCAGTATGATTTTACGGAATTTTGAATAACTGCTAAACCGTATAAGATGAACAAAAACTTACTGCACAAAAATGTTGAGCACGTTACAACGCACAATTTATGTTATATACATTTTTTTCGTGGAGTTCATAGTTTTTGAGACATTCCTTGTTTTTGGTTTCTGCTATATAAAACTTATACTTTTCTCATACAGGACATTGTGAATCGTGTCCATACAAACAAAGGAACTTTAGTCACATGGCAACCAGCTTTTGACTATCACTTTAACCTATGGTACTCCCTTATTTTGCTTCTTCTTACAAGGAAGCACGTAATAATACTATTTCTGCTAATTTTTACTTTCTCTATACTCACTATGTACATAGTGAATAGAGAATGTATTGCACTCCACCAAAAAATTCGAATCTGAGATTTCACCGGAAATATATGTTTTAGGGTCCCCTGTAACCAAAAAAAGCATTTTCACAAAAAGGTCCGTGTGTGTGTGTGTGTGTTTGTGTGTGTGTTTGTGTCCGTGTGTCTTTGAACACGATAACTCAAAAACGAAAAGTCGCTAAAATACCAAGCTTGGTATTTAAGTTTAGTATCTTCCAGGGATGCGACACGAAGCTTTTGAGAAACATTCCCCCACCCCCAACTACCCTTTACATGGAACTTTTTTCGAAAATTTTGATTTTCTCAAAAATGGCTCTAACGATTCTGATTAAAATTTCGTATATTATAGATATTTATCTGACAAATGAAATGTATATCTTGAATTTTCTGGGAATAGCCTCTGAAGACTACTTTATTCTGGATCAATTTTTCATAACTACTAAACCGTAACAGATGGACAAAAACTTAACACACCAAAAATGTAGAGCACGTTTAAACACACAATTTATGTTATATACATTTTTTTCGTGGAGTTGAAACGTTTTTGAGATATTCCTTTTTCTTGGTTTCAGTTTTGAAAAACGTATACTTTCTCATACAGGAATTTGTCAACTCCTGTCCATACAAACAAAGGAACATCAGTCACATAGCAACCAGCTTTTGGCTTTCACTTTAACCTGTGGTACTCCCTTATTTCGCTTCTACTTACAAGGAGGCAAGTAATAAAACTATTTATGCTAATCTTTTCTGATTTGCATAAAGTAAATAGAAGTATAAGTTTTTAAGAATAATTTGTTGCAGGGATATAGAGAAAGTTATGTGAATGATACACATCAGATTTTTCTCCAATTAGCATGGAGTAGATAGAAATATATGCTTTTTAAGAATAATTTCTTGCAGAGATGTGGAAAAAGTCATGTGAATGCTACACATCAGATTTTTTGTATATTGATTTAAAATAACACCAATGGATTAATTAAAGTCATGTTTGTTGCAACAATTTGTGGCGGTCTGACATTACCAATAATACTCTATTAAAATCAGCATCTACATACTCTGTTAGCATATTTTGATTTTTGAATATTCCCTTATTACAATATATAGTTTCTCCAATTTCCAAACAGCGGGTTTCTTTACCTATGGATATTATGTGCTGTTTTATAAGTAGGAAAATAAACCTGGTAACATATGAAAAGTTGGCGTCAAACCAGACGAAGTAACATTTCTTTTTCCTCATCTCTTTCAACCATTCATTTTCTGGTTTTTCTTTTGGTTTTTTTCTTTCTTGTGTTTTCTTAGTAGTTTTATGCAAGTTGATTACTGAGAATAAAGAAGCATATTACTAAACTCGAGTTATTTCTTCACAACTGAGAGTTTCTCGGTAAATAGCGACGAGTCCATGCAAAAGTAATAATGCTTTAGCCAGGAGAAACCATCATTTAAAAATCTGATGTGTTACATTCACATGACTTTCTCTAGGTACTCTACTTCTTACAATAGATAGTTCTTCTTCCTAAACCTTGCTAATCGAGATAAACATTAGCAGAATGTCATTACTTAGTTCCTTACAAGTAGACTGGAACTAAGGAAATGCATTAGGCCAAAGTGACAGTCAAATGTTTTAAAAGCTGTAGTTATGCGATCATTGCAAATTGCTTCTTTGCTTGACCAGGGGTAGAACAAAAGGAACACGCACATTTCCGTCTGAGAAAAGTATAAGCACTTTGTGTCTATCTCTTACGGTTTACTCGCTATATGTCTATCTCTTACGGTTTACTCGCTATGTGTCTATCTCTTACGGTTTACTCGCTATGTGACTATCTCTTACGGTTTACTCGCTATGTGTCTATCTCTTACGGTTTACTCCGCTATGTGTCTATCTCTTACGGTTTACTCGCTATGTGTCTATCTCTTACGGTTTACTCGCTATGTGTCTATCTCTTACGGTTTACTCGCTATGTGTCTATCTCTTACGGTTTACTCGCTATGTGTCTATCTCTTACGGTTTACTCGCTGTGTGTCTATCTCTTATGGTTTACTCGCTATGTGTCTATCTCTTACGGTTTACTCGCTATATGTCTATCTCTTACGGTTTACTCGCTATGTGTCTATCTCTTACGGTTTACTCGCTATGTGACTATCTCTTACGGTTTACTCGCTATGTGTCTATCTCTTACGGTTTACTCCGCTATGTGTCTATCTCTTACGGTTTACTCGCTATGTGTCTATCTCTTACGGTTTACTCGCTATGTGTCTATCTCTTACGGTTTACTCGCTATGTGTCTATCTCTTACGGTTTACTCGCTATGTGTCTATCTCTTACGGTTTACTCGCTATGTGTCTATCTCTTACGGTTTACTCGCTGTGTGTCTATCTCTTGCGGTTTACTCGCTATGTGTCTATCTCTTGCGGTTTACTCGCTATGTGTCTATCTCTTGCGGTTTACTCGCTATGTGTCTATCTCTTACGGTTTACTCGCTATGTGTCTATCTCTTACGGTTTACTCGCTATGTGTCTATCTCTTACGGTGTACTCGCTATGTGTCTATCTCTTACGGTTTACTCGCCATGTGTCTATCTCTTGCGGTTTACTCGCTATGCCAAATTAAGTGAAAGTCATCCAGAATAAACAGGTCCTCAGAAGCTATTTCCAAAAAATTCAAGATATAAATTTTATTTGTGATATAAATGGCTTTAATATGTGGTATTTTAATCAAAATCGTTAGAGCCATTTTCAAGAAAAACAAAATTTTCGAAAACTTTTCTATGTAAGGGGTAGTTAGTATTGAAAATCTTCGTGTCGCATCCTTGGAAGATACCAAACTTAAATACCAAGTTTGGTATTTAACCATCTTTTGATTGTTGAGCTATGCTGTCCACAGACCCACCCACACACACACACACTTACACACACACATAAACACACACACAGACAGGCACACAGACACGAACTTGTTTCTGAAAATTCATTTTTTTTGAACTCAGAGGGTCCTAAAACGTGTATTTCTGGTGAATTCTCGACATCAAATTTTTGGGTGGAATGCAACAATACTTCTCTATACCTATGTACATTGTACATACGGGCCTAGAGAAAATAAAAAGGTAGATGCCGTTAAAACATATCATTTGTGCCATATACATTTTTTATGTAGAGCTGACCATTTCTGAGGTATTCCTTTTTATTGGTTTCAATTTTCTACTACTTTAGCTTTTCTGAAACAGGGAGAGACGTTTCAATTCATCTCTCTTGTTTTACAACAGGCCATGCAAACCGAACTGAGCTTCTGTTGTTTCATATAAGACCAGCTTTTAAAAGATATGACTATCGATTTAGCCTTGTGTATTGACTTACGTATTTGCTACTTACAAGGAAGCAAACAATAATAGAATTTCTGCTAATATTTATCTTTAATAGCACGTCATGGATAAAAATTCTCTTTTGTAAGAAAAGTTGTATACGTTACAGCTAGAGAAATTCCTGTGAATGGAGCACATCAGATTTTTACTTTTTCTACACGTGATATGTACATAATGTATAGAGAAGGTATTGTAATGTTCCCAAAAATTCGATACCGAGATTTCACCGGAAATACATGTTTTGGGTTCGAGAATTTTCAGAAAGAGTCCGTATGTGCGTGTGTGTATGGCAGCATAGCTCAAAAACAAAACGACCGTTAAAAAACAAACTTGGTATTTAAGTTTGGTATCTTCCAAGAATGAGACACGAAGATTTCCAAGAAAATACCCCCATCCCTAACTACTCTTTACATAGAAAAATTTTAGAAAATTTTGTTTTTCCTAAAAATGGCTCTAGCGATTTTGATTAAAATATCTTATATTTAAGATATTTACATGACAAATAATATGTATGTCTTGAATTTTCTGGGAACAGCTTCTGAAGATCTCTTTATTCTGGAATACCTTTTTTAGAGTTGGCATTACTGGTACACCTCAAGAGATACACAGAGACGTATTACACAAACAATTAGGTCAGTCAAAATACACAATCTGTGTCATATATGATTTTTCCTAGAATTGGCCATTTCTGAGATATTCCTTGTTATTTTGTATTCAGATTCAAAATACTTAAACACGGAAATTTGTAAACTCCTTGCCCTGCATATAAACGATTTCAACCACATGGCAATCAGCTTATAAAGGAGTAGACTATCGTTTCAGCCTAGTGTATTCACTTCTTTTCATTCTATTTGCACGGAAATAAGTACTTAGACAATTTTTGCTAAAGTCTATCTCAAATATAATGAATTAAATATAAGAATATGCTTCTTAACAATAATTAATAACAGAGATGTAGAGAAAGTCATGTGAATGGAACGCAGATGTTTTAAGCTCTCGGTTTTGTTACTTTCTCCTCATGTAGTATGTATGTGGTGTATAGAGAAGGTAATGCACTTCAACCAAAAATTCAATACAAGATTTTACCAGAAAAATATGTTTTAGGGTCCACGTTATCTAAAAAAAACACTTTCACAAAAAGGTCCGTGTGTCCGTGTACCCGTGAACACGATAACTCAAAAACAAACAGTCGGTAAAATAGCAAACTTGGTATTGAAGTTTGGTATCTTCCAGGGATGCTACACGTAGATTTTGAGAAAATTCTCCCCAACTCAAACTACTTTTTACATGGAAATTTTTCCAAAATTTTGATTTTCTTAAAAATGACTCTAACGATTTTTATTAAAATATCGTATATTACAGATATTTACCTGAAATAAAATACATCTTCAATTTTCTGGGAATAGACTCTGAAGATTACTTCATTCTGAATGAATTTTACGAAATTTTGCATAACTGCTAAACCGTAAGCGCTGGACAATTGCGTACTGCACAAAAACTGTAGAGTACGTTAAAACACACCATTTATATTATACATATTTTTTTCGTGGAGTTAATTATTTTTTAGACATTCCTTAATTTTTGGTTTCGTCTTTAAAAACTTATGCTTTTCTCTTACTGGAATTTGTCAACTCTTGTCCATACAAACAAAGGATGAAGTTCACATAGCTACCAGCTTTTGATTATCACTTTAACCTATGGTACTCCCTTATTTCGCTTCTACTTACAAGGAAGCCAGTAATAAACTATTTCTTCTAATTTTTCTCAAATTAGAAGCATAAGCTTTTGAACAATAATTTGTTGCAGAGCTGTAGAGAAAGTCAGATTTTTTATATGTATTTTAGACTTATATATACGATTACAAAGTTCTGTTACTACTGATGACTATCCGGAATTTCGACAAAAGAGATTATAATTATTAGAAGTGAAGTTTCTATTCAGTTCTCAAGTTAATTTTACGCCAGCAGTTGGAGTGCCTGAGAGAAGCAGGCTATGTAATGCAATGATCAAATAAAGTGTTGGTTATAGCTTACGTGAAAGGAATGGCTAAGAAGTTCTCAAGGTGTTATAACTTCAAATTAGAGAAGGAAGCAATTAGAACTGAGCTCCAATTGTACCGTCTTAATGTCTTCATTACACGCACATGTCGAATTTTAATGTCTCATTCATGTCGGTCCCTCAGACCAACCTCAGAAGTACACGAGTAGGATCTGCGCGATAAAATCGTCACGATAGGGTGTGTATGTGTGTTGTGTTAGGTCTCTTATGAATATATTACACGAAGATTAATACAACTTTTTAGTATCTCAAATTTGGTTTTATTTGTCATAAGAAATACAACAAAAATTACTATGTGATATTACTGATCAAAGAAATAAATCGAAGGTGTTCCATTCACACGACTTTCTCTACATTATTGTTAAACCCTTATTCTTCTTTTTCCTTTATACTAATCGAGATAAATATTAACAGAAACGGTCTTATTATAGTTAATTTTAAGTATAAGAAAAATAAGAGAATATACTAGACTTACAGTCAAATTTTTTAAAATGTGGTTTACTATGCGATTGAAATCCGTTTTCTTGCGTGGCAAAAAAATTACAGGTTCCCGTATAAGAAATGTATAAGTGTTTTAAAAGTGAAACTAATAACAAAGAATATATAAAAACTGTCATTCCACAAAAAAATGTATATAACCTAAATGTTTTAACGATATATACATTTTTACTTTCTCTATACGTACTATGTACATAGTGTATAGAGAAGGTATTGCACTCAACCCAAAAATTCGATACCGAGATTTCACCGGAAATATATGTTTTAGGGTCCCCAATATCCAAAAAAAGCATTTTCACAAAAAGGTGCGTGTGTCCGTGTGTCTGAACACGATAACTCAAAAACGAAAAGTCGGTAAAATACCAAACTTGGTATTTATGTTTAGTATCTTCCAGGGATGCGACACGAAGATTTCGAGAAAAATCCCCCCACCGCTAACTACCCTTTACATGGAACTTTTTTCAAAAATTTTGATTTTCTCAAAAATGGCTCTAAGTATTTTGATTACAATTTCGGATATTAAACATATTTACCTGACAAATGAAATGTATATCTTGAATTTTCTGGGAATAGCCTCTGAAGAGTAGTTTATTCTGGATGAATTTTACTAAATTTTTAATGACTGCTAAACCGTAAGAGATGGACAAAAACTTACTACACAAAAAATGTAGAGCACTTTAAAACACACACTTTATGTTACATACATTTTTTCGTGGAGTTCGTCGTTTTTGTGACATTCCTTATTTTTGGTTTCTGCTATGAAAAACGTATACTTTTCTCATACAGGAACTTGCCAACTCCTATCCATATAAATAAAGCAACATCATTGACATAGCAACCAGCTTTTGACTATCACTTTAACCTACGGTTGTCCCTTATTTCGCTTCTACTTACAAGGAAGCGAGTAATAAGACTATTTCTGCTAATTTTTTCTGATTAGCATAAAGTAAATAGAAGTATAAGCTTTTTAAGAATTATTTGTTGAAGGGATATGGAGAAAGTCATGTGAATGGTACAGATAAGATTTTTTATTCAGTGGATCTCAAAACATGTATTTCCGGTGAAATGCCGGTAACGAATTTTTGTGTGGAATACAGTACCTTCTCCCAACACTATGTACATACTATAAGTAGAGAAAAGCAATTTATTTTGTAGAAAAGTTCTAATCGCAGTAAAATATATACAGTAATTATAAATATTACATTTGTAGAATGAGAATTATGTGAATTCAAAATCTTCTCGGGCTTCTAGCCAGGTACAAACTTGGCTTGACACCAACGTTTCAAAGAAGTGCATCTTCCTCGTCTTCAGGGTGAACTGACGAGGAAGATGCACTTCTTTGAAACGTTGGTGTCAAGCCAAGTTTTTACCTGGCTAGAAGCCCGAGAAGATTTTGAATTAACACGTCGCCAGGAAAGCTTTAGTTCTTATTTTGAGAATTATGTGGTTTGATATTACATTAGAAATAAATATCATGGCTTTAAACCATTTTTACCTTCTCTACTTCACACATAGTAATTAGAAGGAGAAGATATTGCATTCCACACAACAATCTAATACCGGTATTTCACTGGAAATGCAGTTATTAGGATTCCATGAATAAACAATCTGATTTGTTCCATTCCAATATCTTCCCCGTATTTGTTCAATAAAATGTCTATTCTTAAAAAAGATTATTCTTCCATCCATATACTTCATGGTAATCGAGATAAACTTGAGCAAAAATCTGTCTCATTACTTAATTCCTAATAAGTAGAAAGTGTATAAAGAAATTCACTATGCTAAAGTGACCTTCAAACTTCTTAAAAGCTGGTTGCTAAGTAGTTTGATTCTGTTTGCATGACCAGGATTAAAACAAGTGTAAAACAATGACAATTTCCTGCTTGAGAAAAGTATAAGTATTTTTAAACTAAAAAATATATTAAGGAATATCATGAAATCCTTTAACCCTACAAAACATTAATGTAAGTGGTGTAAATTGTGTGTTCTAACAAGATCCTCTTTTGGTGTTTAGTAAGTTTTTTATATTTCTTGTAGTTTAGAAGTCATGTAAAATTAATACAGAGCATATTCTCAAGAAATTGCAGATACATATTTTATTTGTTATGTAAATATCTTTTATATAAGATATTTTAATCAAAACTGTTAGAGCTATTTTTGAGAAAAAATTAAAACAAATTTCCACTTAAAAGTTAGTTAAGATTGGGAAGTTAGTTTTGAAAATTATCTTGTCCTATTCTTGGAGGATAATATGTTGAAGCATCAAGTTTGGTATCTAACGAAGTTTCGATTTTGAGTTATGCTGTCCAAAAACACACAAACATAAATACATCGGTCTAAAACTTTTTACTTTGTCTAGCACGTACGTGCAATGCACATAGTAGATAGAGAAAGAACTCTACACCAACGAAATATTCAATGTCGAGATTTCACATTAATTAAAGTTTTGAGAAAAACGCAATTTTACAAAAAGGTCTGTGTGTCCGCGCGTTGTGCGGTTGTGGACAACATAGCTGAAAAACTAAAAGACCGTAAAATACCAAAGTCGGTATTTAAGTTAACAATATTCTAAGGGTGCGACACGAAGGTCTAAAGAAAATGTCCCCCAAGTTTACTTTTGAAAACGTTGTTTTTCTCAAAAATGCCTATAAATATTTTAAAGTACCACATATTAAAGGTATTTATGTCACAAATAAAATGTTTATCAAGGATTTTCTTGGAAAAGTGGTTCATTCTAAATGAATTTTGCTGAAATTTGCATAACTAGTAAACCGTAGGAAATAGACAAAAACTTACTATGCAAAAAATGTAAGTCTTCTTAAAACACATAATTTATGTTATATACAGTTTTTCGAGGAGTTAACCATTTGTGAAATATTCCTTGTTATGGGTTTCAGTTTTAAAATACTTAAAACCTTTCTAATACTATAATTTGTCAACTCCTGGCCGTGCAAAGTAACGGGTTATAACCACATGGCTACCGGCTATTAAAATGTTGAATATTGCTTTAGCCGTGGCCAGGCCTGGCAGGCAAAGCGCAATCGATGTAAATTTACTCTCCCTCTCGACCTCGCTCTCTTTCAACAGTCACGTAGAGCCAAAGAAACCGGTTCGTTCCGGTATTAGCCCCGTGGCAGCCTTATCATTGCAGTGGTGGCTTACATTTGCAATATGAGTAAACGAAGAATGTTTAATCGGAGCTGGGAAAACAATAAAAACCGCCACTGTTACACACGTAACCTCTCCGCTCCTCTGCCAGGTGAGAGGAAACAAGAAGGGGCGGGGCGATTGTAGGGGTAGAACATTTCACACTGAGTGTGCTTATCTTACCAGCGCTGCTCTAACCACTAGGCCAAGCACTGCTATATTAACAACCGCCACTGATACACACGCAACCTCTCCACTTCTCTGCCAGTTAGGAGGAAAAAGGATGAGGCAATTGTAAGGTTAAATATCTCACACTGCGAGTGTTTATCTTATCGGCCCTGCTATAGTCACAACCGTCACTGTTGCACACGTAACCTCTCCGCTTCTCTGTCAGGTGGAAGGAAAAAGAAAGGGGGCGGTTGTAGAGGTAGAACATTTCACACTGCGGGTGTTTATCTTACTGGCCCTATTATAGTAATAACCGCCACTGTTGCACACGTAACCTCTCCGCTTCTCTGTCAGATGGAAGAAAAGAGAAGTAGCGATTGTAGAGGTAGAACATTTCACACCGATGGTGTTTATCTTATTGGTCCTGATATAATAACAACCGCCACTGTTACACACGTAATCTCTCCGCTTCTCTGTCAGGTGGAAGGAAAAGGGAGGGGGCGATTATAGAAGTAGAACATTTCACACTGAGGGTGTTTATCTTATTGGTCCTGATATAATAACAACCGCCACTGTTACACATGTAGCCTCTCCGCTTCTCTGTCAGGTGGAAGGAAAAGGGAGGGGGCGATTGTAGAGGTAGAACATTTCACACTGCGGGTTTTTATCTTATTGGTCCTGATATAATAACAACCGCCACTGTTACACACGTAACCTCTCCGCTTCTCTGTCAGATGGAAGGAAAAAGGAGGGGGCGATTATAGAAGTAGAACATTTCACACTGAGGGTGTTTATCTTATTTGCCCTGATATAGTAACAACCGCCACTGTTACACACGTAACCTCTCCGCTTCTCTGTCAGGTGGAAGGAAAAACGAAGGGGTGATTGTAGGGGTAGAGCACTCCCACTATGGGTGTTTAACTTACCGGCCGTGGCCTAGTGTATTCCCTTATTTCCGTACTACTTATACGGAACTAAGTAATAAAACCGTTTCTGCTAATGTTTATATCTATTAACATTAAGTATATAGAAGAATAAGGGTTTTAACAATAATTTGTGACACAGATGTTTAGAAAGTCATGTGAAGGAAAACATTAGATTGTTTTTCACTTCTCTAAACGTGCTATGTACTAAACACACACATATACATTTAATACGCAACTTAATTTAATTATGAAGATATTCACCTTCTGCTAATATACAGCACAATTTGAGAGAATATTCTCGGTCTCCCGTGTGAGCTTAGTGTAAGAAAACCTTGTGACCTCTTGCATGATGTTAGAAGAATAAGCTTTTTAATAACATATTGTTACAGAGATTTAAAGAAAAACATGAGTATGGAAGACATAGAGATTTTTTTAAAAAAAAAAAAAGCTCCATGTATTGTGTCTTATTTGCGGTCTCCTGGGTTTGAATCCAGGCCATTTAGGTGAGCGGTCTGGTAACCCGACCATGACGTCACCAACATACGAGACAAAGGAATAAATTTCCCCGTGATATAAGCATAACGTAAACGAAACAGAAATAATCGTTATGACGGTGATTTTGTTTGTGGTCCAGAGAGAATAACCAGAATATCTTTATCATCGGAACATACACCAAGCACTCGATAACACTCAACAGAAATAGCAGTTCTCTATTGACCATAAAATCGGTACACGTAATGTTCTAAAATAAAACCAGCTCGGCGCAAGCAGCGTGCATTTCAAAGCACAATTCATGCAGTAAAATTTCATTTTTATGCGCACTGACTGAGTATACGTTATTATCGGTTTGTCATTGACAAGGATGCATAATATTAACAGTGCTTGTTCATTGATTCTCTAACCCAAACACGCCAGAGAAATGTGTTCCATTCATGCGACTATCTCTACATCTCTGTAACAAACTATTGTTAAACATGTTATTCTTATATCTACTCCATGTTAATCGAGATAAAAATTAGCAAAACTTTCTAATACGTAGTTCTTAGTCTAAACCGACAGTCAAATATTTTAAAATGTGGTTGCTATGTAATTGAAATCCGTTTCTTTACATGGCCAAGAGTTAACAATTTCCCTTATGAGAAAAGTTTTAATTATTTTAAAACTGAAATCAATAATAATAATAATAATAATAATAATAATAATAATAATATATATATATATAAAAATCTGAAGTGTACCATTCACATGCCTTTCTCTATATGCCTGCAACAAATTATTCTTAAAAGCTTATGCTAATCTAGTAGCAGAAATAGTCTTATTACTTTCTTGATTGTAAGTAGAAAGCAAATAACGGAGTAGCATAGGTTAAAGCGATAGTCAAAAGCTGGTTACTATGTTACTGAAGGTCCTTTGTTTGTATGGACCCGAGTTGAAAAATTCCTGTATGAGAAAAGTTAAGATTTTCGACCCTATAAACAAAAACAAGGAATATCTCAAAAACGACCAACTCCAAGAAAAAAATGTATACAACATAAATTGTGTGTTTTAATGTGATCTACATTTTTTGTGTGGTAAGCTTTTTTCTATCTCTTACGGTTTAGCAGTTATACAAAATTCAGGAAAATTCACTCAGAATAAAGTAGTCTTCATAGGCTATTCCCAGAAAATTCAAAATATACATTTTATTGGAGAGGTAAATATCTTTAATATACGATATTTTAATCAAAATCGTTAGAGCCATTTTTTAGAAAATCAAAATTTTCGAAAAAAGTTCCATGTAAAGGGTAGTTTGATGTGGGGGGATTTTTCTCAAAATCTTCACGTATCATCCGTGGAAGATACCACATTTAAATACCAAGTTTGGTATACTACCGACTTTTCGTTTTTGAGTTATGGTGTTCACGGACACATCAACACACACACACACACACACACACACACACACACACACGGACCTTATTGTGAAAATGTTTTTTTTGGATACAGGAGACCCATATATTTCCTGTGAAATCTCGGTATCGAATTTTTGGTTGGAGTGCAATACCTTTTCTATACACTATGTACATAGTACGTGTAGAGAGAAAAAAGCGGCCAGCACTACGATAACATGTGTATAACATAATTTGTGTTTTTTACAGGATCTATATGTTTTGTGCAATAACTTTTGGTCTATCTCTTGCTCTTTAACAGTTACGCAAAATTCAGCAAAGTTCCTTTAGAACAAAGAGGTCTTCAGAAGCTATTACCAGAAAATTAAAGATATACATATTATTTGTGATGTAATATAATTAATATACAATATTTTAGTGAAAATCGATAGTATTTTTGAGAAAATCAAAATTTTCAAAATGTTTTCCATGTAAAGGGTAGATTGGGGTCGAGGAATTTTCCTCATAATCTTCGTGTTGCATCCTTGGAAGGTACTTAAACGCAAGTTTTGCATATTACCAACTTTTTTTGAGCTATTGTGTGCACAGCTACACGTACACACTGACATATGGACACACACATTCACATGACTTTCTCTATATCTCTGGAACACAGCATTCTTAAAAAGCTTATACTTCTATTTACTTCATGCTAATCATAAAAAAATAGTAGAAATTGTCTTATTACTTGCTTCCTTGTTAGTAGAAGCAAAATAAGAGAGTACCATAGGTTAAACTGAAAGCCAAAAGCTGGTTGCTATGTGACTGAAGTTCCTTTGCTTGTATGGACAGGAGTTGACATATTCCTGTATGAGAAAAGTATAGGTTTTTCAAAGCAGAAACCAAAAACAAGGAATGTCTCAAAAACGATGAACTCCACGAAAAAAATGTATGTAACATAAATTGTGTTTTAATGTGCTCTGCCTTTTTTATGGTAAGTTTTTGTCTATCTCTTACGGTATAGCAGTTATGTAATATTCCGTAAAATTCTCTCAGAATAAAGTAGGCAGTCTTCATAGGCTATTCCCAGAAAACTCAAGATATACATTTTATTTGTGAGGTAAATATCGTTAGTATACCATATTTTAATCAAAATCGATAGAGACGTTTTTCAAAATTCTCGAAAAAAGTTCCATGTAAAGGCTAGTTTTGTGTGGGGGGATTTTTCTCAAAATCTTCGTGTTGCATCCCTGGAAGATAGTTAACTTAAATTCCAAGTTTGGTATTTTACCGACTTTTTGTTTTTAGGTTGTGTTCAAATACACACGGACACACACACACACGGACGTTTTTCCGAAAATGTTTTTTTAGATAAAGGGGACCCTAAAACATATATTTCCGGTGAAATCTCGGTATCCAATTTTTGGGTGGAGTACAATACCTTCTCTATACACTATGTACAAGTGCGTATAGAGAAAGTAAAAGTTTATTCTTCTATATTCTTCATTATAGCTGAGATAATCGTTAACAAAAACGGTGTTATTACTTGCTTCCTTTTAAGTAGAAGGGAAATATGGGAATACTCTAGGGTAAAACGAAATTAAAATCTTTCAAATGCTCCTTGCCTGGCGATAGAAATTCATCTCGTTGCATTGTTAAGAGGTGACAAATTCACGTATTAGAAACTGAAACCAATAGTAAGGAATATCTAAAAAATTATCAACTCTACAGAAAATATGTAAATTAATTTTTATGTAGTAGATATTTGTCTGTATAACTATAGTCAGACTGAAAAAAGTTGAGAAATATGAACCACGCTGGTATGTTGCAATGGTAGCTCAGTGTAGAGCAACCGGCGGCTGGAGACCGGGAAATCCCTGGTTCAAACCCCAGCTATGGCATTGAATTGTTCAGTCTGACCCAACTTATCTTACATGCGGCTTGCGTGAAAAAATGAATCTAACAAGGATTGGTATATCTCTTGCAGTTTACCAGTTATGTAAAATTCACCCAGAATAAACAGGTCTTCAAAGACCATTCCCAGAAAGTTTAGAATATATATTTTATTTGTCATATAAATATATTTACTATACACTATTTTAATCAAAATAGTTACTCATTTTTAAGAAAACCAAAAGTTCCCAGATGTTTTCTACGTAAAGGGTGTTTGGCAGTGGGGATTTTCTTGTAAATGTTCCTGTTGCATAGTTGAAAAATTCTGAACCTAAAATCAAGCTTGGGAGTTAACGGTCCTTTCAGTCTTACTTTATCTACGCGTACTATGTACATAGTGTATGGAGAAGGTATTGCACTCCACCCATAAATTCGATACCAGATGTCACTGGAAATACATGTTTTAGGGTCCCCTGTATCCAAAAAAAGCCTTTTCAGAAAAAGGTCCGTGTGTGTCCGTGTGTCTGTGAACACGATTACTCAAAAACTAAAAGTCGGTTAAATACCAAACGGTATTTAAGTTTAGTATCTTCCAGGGATGTGACACAAAAATTTTGAGAAAAATCCCCCAACCGCAAATTGCATTTAAATACGTTTTTAGAGAACTTTGATTTTCGCAAAATGTTTGAGTAAAATATTGTATATTAAATACATTTACTTAACAAATAAAATGACCAACCAGATTAAAGGATGTTAAACTACAAAAAAAAAAAAAAAAAAAAAAAAAAAAAAAAAAAAAAAAAAAAAAAAAAACTATTTCTGCTAATTTTTCTCGATTAGTATGAAATAAATAGAAGCATAAGCTTTTTAATAATAATTCGTTGCAGATATGCAGAGAAAGTCATGTGAATGGAACACATCAGATTTTTGAGCTATGCTACCAACAGATACAAAAGACAGACACACACACAAATATTTTACTAAAAATATTTTTTGGATTCAGGGGGTACAAAAACATTAATTTTCTTAAATCTTAGTATTGAATTCTTGGATGCATTACAATATCTTCACTATATACTAAGTACCCCTTCACCATAAAAATTAGCCGTGCCTGGAACGCCAAATTCGTCACACCATTCGCGATACAGTTAAATAAGTTATTGTTAAAAAGCATATGCTTCTATTTACTTCCAGCTAATCGAGAAAATATTAGCAGAAATAGTCTTATTACTTGTTTCCTTGTAAGTTGAAGCGAAATAAGGCAGTACCATAGGTTAAAGTGACAGTCAAAAGCTGGTTGCTATGTGACTGAAGTTTGTTTATTTGTATGTTTGAGCATAGCTCAAAAACGAAGAGACAGTTAAATACCAAACTTGATATTTAAGTTTGTTATCTTGCAAGGATATGACACGAATATTTTCAATGAAATCCCCCACCCTCAACTATCCTTTACGTGGAACTGTTTTCGAAAATTTTGATTTTCTCAAAAATTGTTATAACGATTTTGATTAAATATCATATGTGTAAGCTATTTATTTGACAAATAATATGTATATCTTGAATTTTCAGGGAATATACTCTAAAATTACTTTACTCTGGGTGAACTTTACGGAATTTTGCATAACTACTAATCCGTAACAGAGAGACAAAGCACACTAAACAAAAATGTAGAGCACATTAAAACACACAATTTACATTATACAACTTCTTTACCGTAGAGCTGATCGTTTTTGAGATATTCTTTGTATTTGGTTTCATCTTTAAAAAACCTATATTTTTCTCATACAGGAATTTGTCAACTCCTGTCCATAGAAACAAAGGAACTTCAGTCATATAGTAACCGAATTTTGACTAATACTTTAACGTATGTTACTCCATTATTTCGCCTCTGCTTTCAAGGAAGCAAATAATAAGTCTATTTCTGCTAAATTTTTTCTCGATTTGCATGAAGTAATAGAAGCATAAACTTTTTAACAATAATTTGTTGCATAAATGTTAAGAAAGTCATGTGAATGGAACACATCAGATATTTTTACTTTCTCTATACGCACTATGTACATAGTGTATAGAGGCACTCCACCAAAAAATTCGATACCGAGATTTCGCCGAAAATATATGTTTTAGGGTCCCCAATATCCAAAAAAAGCATTTTCACAAAAAGGTCCGTGTGTCCGTGTGTCTGTGAACACAATAACTCAAAGACTTAAAGTCGGTAAGTATTAGTATTTAAGTTTAGTATCTTCCAGGGATGCGACACGAAGATTTTGAGAAAAATACCCCAACCCCCAACTACCCTTTACATGGAACTTTTTTCGAAAATTTTTATTTTCTCAAAAATGGCTCTATCGATTTTGATTAAAATTTCGGATGTTAAACATATTTACCTGACAAATAAACTGTATATCTTGAATTTTCTGGAATAGCCTCTGAAGAGTAGTTTATTCTGGATGAATTTTACTAAATTTTGAATAACTGCTAAACCGTAAGAGATGGACAAACACTTACACCACAAAAAATGTAGTGCACATTAAAACACACAATTTATGTTATATACATTTTTTCGTGGAGTTCGTCGTTTTTGTGACATTCCTTATTTTTGGTTTCTGCTATGAAAAACGTATACTTTTCTCATACAGGAACTTGTCAACTCCTATCCATATAGACAAAGGAACTTCATTGACATAGCAACCAGCTTTTGACTATCAGCTTAACCTACAGTTGTCCCTTATTTCGCTTCACTGACAAGGAAGCGAGTAATTAGACTATTTCTGCTATTTTTTTCTGATTAGCATAAAGTAAATATAAGTATAAGCTTTTTAAGAATTATTTGTTGCAGGGATATTGAGAAAGTCATGTGAATGGTACACATCACATTTTTCTGATTAGCATAAAGTAAATAGAAGTATAAGCTTTTTAAGAATTATTTGTTGCAGGGATATAGAGAAAGTCATGTGAATGGAACACATCAGATATTTTTTATTATAGATTAACATTCTCTTTACAAAGAGATCAAATACAGCCTGCATAAACAGATCCATTGTGATATTTTCATACGAGGTGGCATTTTCTTCCTCACGTAAAGAAAAGGTTATTGTCTATCCCTCATAGGGGACCTGATATGCTGCAAAATATGTGGAGTCACAATTCTATTATGGTCGCGTATCTGTATCTTGTTGGCGTTCTTTATACGGACTAAGGTTTGATAACCCGTTGTTAATTATGTTTGTCTTGTAATAATGTGTTGCTTTAGAATGTTTTAATTATTCACACTTCGAATCTTAATAAATCAAAAACGAAGGGTTTTAGCATTTCTGTTTATCTGCATATTTTCTGTTGTTTGGATGTAAGGAATCAGTCCCTAATTTTTGTAAAAGTATTATTAATCAGCCTGTGTATTTTATATATAGTTATTTTGTTTGGCACATCGTTTTTGGTATCCGGAATATTAATTTTGTATTTAATTTTTTGAACTAGATCTGTTGAAGCTAGATTGATAAGTATATATATATATATAATTCTTTTGTTTGAAACATCAAAAATGGCATCAAGACGTTAATTTTGTATTATAATATTTTTGAACCAAGTTGGTTGAAGCTTGATTTATAACTATATATATATATATATATAATTATTTTCTTTGAAACATCAAAAATAGTATTGAAGACATTAATTTTGTATTATCATTTTTGTGAATAGCTTGGTTGAAGCTTGATTGATACTTATGGTCACTCAAAAAGAAGTTCACTCTTATTTTTTTTTTAAAAAATACAGTTTTCATTGTACATGTTTGAAACTTTTTACAGTGTGTAGATATATTCTTTAGGAACAACATTTCATTTCTCCACATAATCCCCATCTTTCTCAATTGACTTATGCCATGTTGGAACCAGCGACTGTATACCTGCACGGTAAAAGTCTGGACAAGCTTGTTTGAACCAGCGTGTCCGAGGAAGTCAAACCGCGTTCTACGAAGATTGCTTCAGTTCCCAAAGAGATGATAGTCACATGGAACCAGATCAGAACTGTGAGGCGGGTGTTCCAAAGTTGTCCATCCAAGTTTTCTGGTCGCTTCCGTGATTCTTTGACTGACATATGGCCGTGCATTGTCGTGCAACAGCAAAACATCCTGCTTTTCCCGATGTGGTCGAACACGACTCGGTCAAGCTTGAAGTTACTTCACAGTCGCCACATATGCATCAGAATTAATGATGGTTCCACGTGGCATGATGTCCACAAGCAAAATTCCTTCAGAATCGAAAAACACCGTAGTCATAACTTTTCGAGGCAAAGCAGCAGTTTTTTTTTCTTGGGTGAATTTGTATGATGTCACTCACACCTTTGCCAAACTTTTGTGGATGTTTCCCATTGTCTCGTTTTCACAGCACAGGAATTCTATGACAGCACGTTGCTTCTGACGGATGTCGAGTGCAGCCGCCATCTTGAAGGCTGCTCTGACAGCGCCACTCTCGGGAAAAGGTTGAATCAAATTTGAACACAAGCTGGAAGGCTTGATTTATATACAGTAAAAATTCCAAAGATGTAGCATGAAAACTGTATTTTTAAAAAAATTAGTGTGCTTTTCTTTTGGAGTGACCCTCGTATTTTGCATGAAACATCAAAAATGGTAGCAAGACTTTAATTTTGTATTATAATTTTTGTGAAGTGGATTGGTTGAAGCTTGAAGCACGCAGCGTGTATTGTGTAACTGTCAGTGATGCTGGGAACAAAACACTGTTTCTTTCTCTCGGGATGTAAGAGTTATTTACCGGCTACAGTCGAAGTAACAAATCAGACTGGCTTTACCACGCGATCCCTCATTGTATCTTGTCCCGAGATTAAGGCCGCTACACAACTTACGACTTGGATTTGGGAAAGAGATGCTCGAGAAAAGTGCCCTCATTAATTGGTGTCCTGAGTAAAATCTGGACCATATATACGTACATTCCTCTGAGAGAACGCTTTAATCCTTTCTAAAGAGAAATTACTGTCTTTTCACGTTTTGTACTGTTACTCCAAGTGGCACTACTTTATTCCAGCCAAGGGAATACAAATACAACAGAGAGAACACAAACTCTGATGTGATACACTCTCATGGCCCTTTCTACCCATTACAGCCTCCATATATATCGTACAAAAAGTGGTTCTTTTGTCCAAGCTCACATTACGGGAGGAAGGTGACCTAATTTCATCCTTACGCGAGATGTATAATGCAATGAGTGTAACTAGAAGTCCTAGTGCAGTTGTGTTGCTTTTAAATTAATTTTTTAGGGAAAAAAACAAAAATTGCTGAATATTATCTCTATTTTAAATGAATATTTACGAAACCTATTAACATTCAACCCCACATTGCATGCTGTTACAATTTTGCAATCAATATGATTAATCAAAGCCTCTTTCCTAATTTTGTACCACACTAACTTTCAGCAATAAAGGTGGGCTATTTATAGCTATTTTATATTGTAAAAATGTTAATATTTCTGTCAATAAAACTGAATTGCTTTTTTTTAAATAATAAGGTGCAAAATCCATGCAACCGCAGTCAATTGTAACCGTCAGCATTCAAGCGTGCCATCACACCGACTCTTTTACATACCGACTATTTTACATGGACCCTCCCCATCCTTTACCAAAGGCATATTTGACTGTATAAATGCGTGAATTTCCCTGAAATATGATTTTAATCCCTTCTAAAGAGAAATTACTGCAACATACATGTATATGCTTATATATGTATATATATATATATATATATATATATATATATATATATATATATATATATAAGGTTGGAGTAATACTTCTTCTATCCAAGTTCACAAGGTGGTATATTTTCATCCCTGGACGACATGACTCTTAGTAATGAATATAAAAACATCTTAATGCATTTTTTCTTGCTTTTAAGTCTTTCTGAAGGGAAAAGCAAAAAATTTTTAATATTAACCTTATTTTAAATGAACATTTTACGAAACCTAGAACTATTTAACCCTGGATTGCATGGTGTAGCCATTTGCCAACAAAAATGATTAAATTAAAGGTTATAGTAATTTTAGTGGACTTCTTTCCTAATTTCGTATTACAGTAAGTTTTATTGATAAAATTAGGCTATTTAAAGCTGTTTTATATTGAATAAATACTAACATTTTGGCAATAAAACTGTAGTGCTTTTAATTAATAAATTGAACAATACAACTACTGACAAATAAATTCTGTCTTCGTGCAAGCATGTCATGACACTATTATTTCACTTGTGCCCTCCCCATCTTTTACTCCAAGTGGCACTACTGTGTTCTAACCAAGGGAATACAAATACAACAGAGAGAACACAAACTCTGATGTGATACACTCTCATAGCCCTTTCTACCCATTACAATCTCCATATATATCGTACAAAAAGTGGTTCTTGTTTCCAAGCTCACAATACGGGTGGAAGGTGACCTATTTTCATACTCACACGAGATTTATAATGTAATGAATATAACATGAAATCTTAGTGCAGTTTTGTTGTTTTTATGTTATTTTTAGGGAAAAAATTGCTGAATATTAACTCTATTTTAAATGAACATTTTACGAAAACTATAACCACATTACATACTGTTGCCATTTGGCAACAAAGATGGTTAATCAAAGCTTCCTTCCTAATTTTGTATTATACTAACTTTTAGCAATAAAATTGGGCTATTTATAGCTGTTTTACACTGTAAAATGTAATTTTTTGCAATAAAAATGTTGTGTTTTCTTACTTTCTTTCTATGTACTATGTATTTAGTGTATAGAGAAGGTATTGCACTACACCAAAAGATTCGATACTGAGATTTCACCGGAAATATATGTTTTAGGGTCCCTATATCCAAAAAAAGTATTTTCAGTAAAAGGTCCGTGTGTGTGTCCAGGTGTCAGTATATCCGTGTGTTTGTGAACATGTTAACTCAAAAACGAAAAGTCGGTAAAATACCAAACTTGGTATTTAAGTTTAGTATCCTCCAGGGATGCGACACGAAGATTTTGAGAAAACTCCCTCCACCGCAAACTACCCTTTACATGGAACTTTTTTGAAAATTTTGATTTTCTAAAAAATGGCATTATCGATTTTGATTAAAATATCGCATATTAAAGGTATTTACATAACAAATAAAATGTATATTTTAACTTTTCTGGGAATAGCCTCTGAAGACTACTTTATTCTTGGTCAACTTTACGGAATTTTGCATAACTGCTAAACCGTAAGAGATGGACAAAAACTTACCACACAACAAATGTAGAGCATCTTAAAACACATACATTTTTTTCGTGGAGTTGATTGTTTTTTAGATATTCCTTGTTTTTTCAGTTATAAAGACATAATTTTCTCATACAGGACTCTGTGAACCCGTGTCCATACAAACAAAGGAACTTCAGAAGCTTAGCAACCGGCTTTTGACTATCACTTTAACCTGTGGTACTCTCTTATTTCGCTTGCACTAACTAGGAAGCGGGTAATAAGACTATTTCTGCTAAATTTTGCTCCATAAGATGAAGTAAATAGAATAATATGTTGCAGTGATATACAGAAAGCCATGTGAAAGGAACGCACCAGAATTTTTAATAATAAGGTGCACAATACATACAACCGTAGTCAGTTGTAGCCGACAGCATTCAAGCGTGCCATCACACTCTTTATTTTACGTGGTCCCTCACCATCCTTTACCATAAGCACATTTGACTGCATCGCCAGGACTGGTATTCAAATCGCCTCAGTTGTGGTGCCGCTGAAAGGGATATCAACATTGTTTTGCGAATTAGAGAAAGAGTGTAACATGTAACAAAAGAATTTATGCCTTATAGGGTTACATAACAAGTGAGGAGACTATTATTTTTATTTTATCCAGACATACTGTGTACATAGTGTATATAGAAGGATTACATTCCACCCAAACATTAGGTACAGAAATATTACCGGATAGACACGTTTAGGGTCCACAGTATCCAAAAATAAGCATTTTTAAACAAAGGTCCATGTTTATGATGTGTCCTTGTTTCTGTGAACAACGGAAATTCGGTAAAATGCCAGCCTTGGTATTTATGTTTAATGTCATCGAAATATGAGACCAAAAATGTTCAATAAAATCCCCTCACACCAAAACTACTGTTTATATGTTAAAAAATCTGATGTGTCCCATTCACCTGACTTTCTCTATACCTCTGCAATAAATCATTTTTAAAAAGCTTATACTTCTATTTACTTCCTGCTAATCGAGAAAAAATTAGCAGAAATAGTCTTATTTCTTGCTTCCTTGTAAGTAGAAGCGTAATATTGGAGTACTACAGGTTAAAGTGATAGTCAAAAGCTGGTTGCTATGTGACGGAAGTTCCTTTGTTTGTATGGACACGAGTTCACAAAGTCCTGCATGAGAAAAATATAAGTTTTTATAGCTTAAACCAAGAACAAGGAATATCTAAAAAACAATCAACTCCACGAAAAAATATATATAAATTGTGTTTTAATGTGCCCTGCATTTGTTGTGTGGTAGGTTTTTGTCCGTCTCTTATGGTTTAGCAGTTATGCAAAATTCCGTAAAATTGACCCAGAATAAAGTACTCTTCAGAGGCTATTCCCAGAAAATTTAAAATATACATTTTATTTATCAGATAAATATCTTTAATATACGAAATTTTAATTAAAATCGTTAGAGGAATTTTTGAGAAAATCAAAATTTTCGAAAAATGTTCCATGTAAAATGTAGTTTGGGGTGGGGGCATTTTTCTCAAAATCTTCGTATCGCATCACTGGAAGATAGTAAACTTAAATACCAAGTTTGGTATTTTACCGACTAATCGTTTTTGAGTTATCATGTTCAGAGACACACGAACACAATGACACAGGACACACACATGGATCTTTTTCTGAAAATACTTTTTTTTTATACAGGGGACCCTAAAACACATATTTCCGATGAAATCTAGGTATCGAATTGTTGGGTGGAGTGCTATACCTTCCCTATACACTATGTACTAGTGCGTAAGGAGCAAGTAAAAATGGATGTGCTAATTTTGATTTAAGTATCCTATGTTAAGGATATTTACATGACAAATAAATAGTATATATAATAGTAGCCTATGAAGACCTCTTCAATCTGGATGAACTTTGCTGAATTTTACGTTACTGTAAACCATAAGAGGTAGATAAAAACTTACCGCAGAAAAAACGCAGAACTCGTGAAAACGTACAATTAATTTTATATTAATTTTAATCGCGCAATTTATCATTTTCTAGATACTCTTTGTTATTGGTTCATCCGGGAATTTGTCAACTCCTGGCCATGTAATGAAACGGATTTCAATTAAAAAAGATTTAACTATCGCTTTAGGCTAGTGCATTCCCTTCTACTTATAAGAAATCTAATAAAACTAATAAGAAATTATGTAAATATGTACCCCAATTAGCATAAAGTAGACAGAAGAATAAGAAGTTTAAAAATATTTTAATAAATATGTAGAGATAGACATGTGTTAAAGTTTTAATTTAGCATCTGTTCATGTGTCCATTTTATATACTATTTAAATGTTTCCAGTACTAACCACTGACAATGCCAGGTGTTTCATACAGAATGATTCAAAAATACTTTTTACAACGTATGGAGATGGAATCCTGGCATCAACATAAGAAAATGTGTTCATACAAACATATGCTCTAAAGCGCTTCGTTGTCGCGTTATCAACTTATTATAAACTGTTTTCCATGTCCAACCTAATACCTTTATTATTTATGCACTCATTTATAGAAGGTGTTGGCCCACTTTACCCTTGTGTTGTCATGGCTACTTGTTAACATTTATCAAACATGTGGTGTATACATGATGTTCTATCACATTTTAGTCTCATTGTTCGAGATGCATTGTCTAGTACCTAGCATAACAAATGGATAGGTAGAGGAGGACCGGTTCCATGGCCTGCACGATCCCCCGACCTCATTTCTTTGGATATTTATTTTTGAGACACCTTAAAACATTGTATTATGCAGCAGACGTGCTATATGAAGAAACTCTTAATCTGCAAAAGCCTGGAAGTCTGCGAAACCGTACAACATCGACTGGGAGTATTTGATATTCCATGCTTCGACGATTCCACGCATGTTTAAATGCAAGAGGAGGACTTTTGGATCATTTACTATAAGTGGTGTTTGTGTGAAACAACTCCTAACAAGCTGACAACGTCAAAAATAGAGTAAAATGTCACTTTAAAATGTTTTGATTAATAGTATTTTGAGCCTCAATAAATCGAGAATGAAGGGTTTTGGGACATATGTGTATATAAATCTTTTTTTTCTTTCTCTACACGTACTATGCACATAATGTATAGAGAAGGTATATTAATGCACCCAAAAATTCGATACCAAGATTTCGCTGGAAATACATGTTTTGGGTGGCCCTGAAAAAAAAAAAAGCATTTCTGGAAAAATGTCTCTATGTGTGTGTCTGGACAGCATAGCTCGAAAACGAAAATACCGCTAAATACCAAACTTGGTATTTAATTTTGCTATTTTGTAATGATGTGACACGAAGATTTTCAAGAAAATCCCCCTACCCCCAATTATCCTTTACATGGAAATGTTTTCGATAATTTTGAGTTTCTCAAAAATGGCTCTAACGATTTTATTGTATTGATATTGTATATTAGATATTTACCTGACAAATAATATGAATATCTTGAATTTTCTGGAAATAGCCTTGGAAGACCATTTGTTTCTGGATGAAATTTACGGAGTTTTGTATAACTGCTAAATCACAAGAGATAGACAAAAACTTCTCATTGAAAAAATTTCAAGCACATTAAAACACATAATTTATGTTATATACATTTTTGGCGTTAAGTTGATCGTTTTTTAGATATTCCCTGTTTTTGGTTTCAGCTTTTAAAATGCTTATACTCTTCTCATACAGGAATTTGTCAACTCCTGTCCATACAAAGGAACTTCAGTCACATAGCTACCAGCTTTTGACCATCATTTTAACCTATGGTACTCCCTTATTTCACTTCTATTTACAAGGAAGCAAGTAATAAGACTATTTCTGCTAATGTTTATCTCGATTAGCATGAAGTAAGTGGAAGCATAAGTTTTCTAACAATAATTTGTTGCAGAGATGTAGAGAAAGTCATGTGACTGGAACACATCAGATTCTTTTTTTGTTCAGATGTAAGGAACTTGTCCGTAAAGTTTTAAAAGTTTTTTTGAATCATCCTGCATGGTTCTAAAGAATTGCATTACTAGTTTTAATTTGAATTTTAATACAAATCTATGTTTTTCTGTCTTTAGAGAAATACCTTGGCCAGTATTTAAAGTTTGTTTATTTTTACCATTGTCTGAAGTTCATTTGGCAAATCGTTGCACTGACATTTGCTTGTTTTAATGCGCAGCGTGATTTCTGTCGTGTTAACGTCTTTACCAATGCTCCTCTCGCCCATGGAAATAACTTCAAGATTGTCCCTCAGGGATTGTTCCTAACCTCCTTTGTTCGGCAGGGACGGAGCAGATCCATGCAAAAACTTTCAGGAATATTGAAAATAATTCAAACTAAAGCTGTTAGAAGAAAGGAGAAGTTTATTAACGAACCCTTTGATAGCATTCCACAACAACTCTGAACTTACTACAACATTTATATATAAGAGAAAGCTTATCAAACTTTTTTTATTAAATATCTTACATCTTCATGCTAATTGTCAGAAACATTAGTAGAAATGGTTTTATCACACATTTTGTTCCTGCAACTACAAGGGAAATAAGTAAATTTACATGGCTAAAGCGATTAAAAATCTTTTAAGGGTTAGTTGCTATATAATGACATTGAAATGTTTTTTTTTTCCTAAATGACGAGCCTAAAAACTGGAAAATGAATAATAGATATTTTATAAGTATTGGAAAGGTAACAAAGAATCCAGGGTTGTCTCTGAAATGGGTAGTTATAAAAAAAAAATCTGATGTGTTTCATTTACATGCCTTTCTCTACATCTCTGCAACAAATTGTTGTTAAAAAGCCAATGCTTCTAATTACTTCATGCTAATTGAGAAAAAACTAACAAAAATGGTCTTTATTACTTGCTCCTTTGTAAGTAGAAGTGAAATAAGGGAGTAGCATAGGTTAAAGTGATAGTTGAAAGCTGGTTGCTATGTGACTGAAGTTCCTTTAAGATGTACATATCTATAATATACGCTATTTTGATCAAAATCATTAAAGCTAGTTTTGAGAAAAATAGCATTTTCAAAAAATCTTACAAGTAAAGCGAGGTTTGAAGTGAGGAATTTGGTACAAAATCTTCGTGTTTCAATTTGGAATATATTAAACTACACACACACACATATGGACCTTTGCCTTAATTTTTTTTGACTCGCAAAACATATATTTCCGGTGAAATCTCGGTGTGGAATTTTTGAGTGGAGTGCAATACCTATTATGTACACTATTTAATAGTACATTTAGAGAAAGTAAAAATCAGATGTGCTCCCCTCACATGGTTTTTCTAGCTGTTCCATTAAAAAAAACTTTCCTTATAAAAGATTATTATATGAACATGGTGCTATTCAAGATATACATTGCCTGAAATTGCCTTATTACTTGTTTCCTTGTAAATGGAAGATAAATAAGGGATTACACTAGATTAAATAGATCTAAATGGGACACTAAATGAAACAATTGAAATTTGGTTCTCTTTGCTTGCTACGAGTAAACCAACTAGAGACGAAAAGAAATTGTCTCCCGTTTGGGAAAAGTTTAAAACTGAAACCAGTAACTTGTAATACCTTGAAAACGATTAACTCTACGAAAAAAGTATATGCAATACATTGATCTTTTTAACAAGATCTACATTTTGTAATACATTTTTGTCTATTTCTTACAGTTTACCAGTTTTACAAAAGTCACCCAGAAAGGGGCTGCAGCGCTATTCTCAGAAATTTAAAACTATATATTTCGTTTGTCATAAAAATGTCTTAAACATATGAGATGTATAATAAAAGCCGTTCAAATCAAACTTTTTGAAACATTTTCTGTGTAAAGGGTAGTTTGTACTGGAAACATTTTCCAGTAAATCTTCGTGTCGCATTCTTTGAGGATACTATAATTTAATAATCTCTTTGTTTTTCAGGTATGTTGTCCACAGACTCACACACAACACGGTCGTTTACAAAAAATGCTGTTTCTGGAATCAGAGGTCTCAAAACTTGTTTCCACTTTGGGTATAATACAATACCTTCTCTATACACTATATACATATTACGCAAAGAGAATTAAAAATCTGAAGTGTTCAATTCATATGACTTTATCGCTATAACAGATTATTGTTAAAAGCTTATTCTTCTATGTACTCTAAGACAATCGATATAAACATTAGCAGAAATTATCTTAATTACTTTTTTTTTGTAGTGTTTAACGCCCGCTTTAACTACTTATGGCACCGCAGGCGGTAACGCTGATGATACATGAATGAAGATGGAGCACCGGTGGAATGCCATGGGGGGAAACCGGAGAACCCGGAGAAAACCCGCCCAGCGCCGCTTTGTCCACCACAAATCTCACATGCGGTCGCTTGGAAACGAACCCGGGCCGTCTAGGTGAGAAGTGAGTGGGCTAATCACTCGGCGCGGCCAATTACTTGTTTCCTTGAAGTAGAAGGAATATACTAGATTAAAACGATAGTCAAATCTTTTAAAAGCTGGTTGCCATGTGGTTGAAATCTGTTTCTATGCAGGGCCAGGAGCTTACAGCTTTCCGTGTGAGAAAAATTTAAGTATTTTCTCAGAAATTGTGAAATCCACAAAAAACACGTATATGACGAATTGTCTGTTTTAACGTGATCTACATTTTTTTCTATCAAGTTTTTTTTTTCTATGTCTTACGGTTTACCATTTACACAAAATTCATCAAAATGCATTCAAAATGAAGAGGTCTTCAGTGACTATTCCCAGAAAATCCAAGATATGCATTTTATTTGTCATGTAAATATCTATAATATACGGTTTTTTAACCAAAAGCATAAAACCATTTTTGAGAAAATCAAAATTTGTGAAAAGCTTTCCATACAAAGTTTGGGTTGGAGAGATTTTGATCAATATTTTAGTGTCAAATGCTTAGAAGATACTAAAGTAAAATGACAAGACTGGAATTTTACTAACATTTCGTTTTTGAGTTATCGTGTTCACGTACACACGAACACACCTAGGGTCCATTCCTTAATTTTTTTTTTTTTTTTTTTGGACTTAGGGAATCTCGAAATATATATTTGCGGTAAAATCTCGGTATTGAAATTTTGAGCGGAACCCAATACCTTCTCTATAGTCTATTTACATTGTTCGTATATAGAAAGTAAAAAAATAAAAAGTGTGTGACATAAGTTGTGTGTTTTAATGAAATCTACCTTTTATGTATAAAGTTTCTATCCATCTCTTCACCAAATACATAAAATTTATATATAGGTCATCCAGAACGAAAAATTTCCAAAATCTATTTCCATGTAAATGGTAGTGTGTGTTGGGAGGATTTTCTTGAAAATATTCGTGTCACATTTTTGGAAGATACTAAACTTAAATATCAAGTTTGGTGTTAAATGTTCTCTTAGTTTTTGAGCTATGCACATACACACACGTACATGTTTCTTAAAATTCTTTGTTTAGACTCAGGGACCTCAAACCATATATATTCAATGAAATCTCGGTATAGTATTTTTGGGTGCAATACAACACCTTCTCCATACACTGTGTACATAGTACCGGTAGATAAAGTAAAAATGTGCACAAAGAATTGGAGACCATGCACAAAAGTGAGAGAAAGGTCTGTGAATTACGATGATGTCCTTGGTTTCTTTAACACCTAATATTAAAAGGTTTAGCTATTTTTGCTCACTACTTTGTTGCACTCGTAAATTTTTTATGGTAGGAAAGTAACTGCCCAGGCAAAGCGCAAGAGAAGTGAAGTTACCCTCCCTCTCGTCCCCACTACACTATTTTAACAGTTACGTAGAGCCAAAGAAACCGGTCCATTCAGCGCATTGGTGGCTTACATGTGCAATATGAGTGAGCGGCGAAAGTTTAATCGGGACTGGGAGAACAAGTTTTTTTCTTTAATTGTTTTTCACACCTGCTATGTGTAGGACAGTAGTTGGATAGGTAGGCTCAGACTAAAAAATTCAATGCTATAGTCGATATTTGAACAAGGATCTTCCGTTCTCTAGCCGGTTGTTCTTCCACTGAGCTACCATGGCAAAATGCCGGCGTAGCATTGCATTTCTCAACTGACTCGCATATTTCCTAGTAAACCACAAGGTGATCTCAAATTATTTTAAGATGACAACCCCAATGGCTACTTCAATGTTGTAAGTAGTTTAAGTTCATAGTATAGACAAATATTATGCTCAATGGATATGGCAGATTTTTCACATAAGCCGTGTATTGGACAGGAGTTGGATAGGTAGAGTCAGACTGAAAAATTCAATTCCATAGCCGGGATATGAACCAAGGATCTCCCGGTTTCTGTCCGGTTGCTCTCCACTGAGCTACCATGGCAACATGCCGGCAAAACCTTGAACTTCTGAACTGACTCGCATGTTTCCCAGTAAAATCCCGGCTATGACATTGAATTCTTCTGTCTGTCTCTACCTATCCAAGTATTTTGTTATTCTTCATGGGCAGCCGTCACTGTTACACACGTAACCTCTCCACTTCTCTGCCAGGTGGAAGGAAAAAGGAAGGTTCGATTGTTGAGGTAGAACATTTCACACTGTGGGTGTTTATCTTACCGGCCCTGCTATAGTAACAACCGCCACTGTTACACACGCATCCTCTCCACTTCTCTGCCAAGTGGAAGGAAAAAGGAAGGTTCGATTGTTGAAGTAGAACATTTCACACTGCCGGTGTTATCTTACCGGCCCTGCTATAGTAACAACCGCCACTGTTACACACGTAACCTCTCCGCTTCTCTGCCAAGTGGAAGGAAAAAGGAAGGCTCGATTGTTGAGGTAGAACATTTCACACTGCGGGTGTTTATCTTACCTGCCCCAGTATAGTAACAACCGCCACTGTTACATACGTAACCTCTCCGCTTCTCTGCCAAGTGGAAGGAAAAAGGAAGGTTCAATTGTTCAGGTAGAACATTTCACACTGCGGGTGTTTATCTTACCGGCCCTGCTATAGTAACAACCGCCACTGTTACACACGTAACCTCTCCGCTTCTCTGCCAAGTGGAAGGAAAAAGGAAGGCTCGATTGTTGAGGTAGAACATTTCACACTGCGGGTGTTTATCTTACCTGCCCCAGTATAGTAACAACCGCCACTGTTACATACGTAACCTCTCCGCTTCTCTGCCAAGTGGAAGGAAAAAGGAAGGTTCAATTGTTCAGGTAGAACATTTCACACTGCGGGTGTTTATCTTACCGGCCCTGCTATAGTAACAACCGCCACTGTTACACACGTAACCTCTCCGCTTCTCTGCCAGGTGGAAGGAAAAAGGAAGGTTCGATTGTTGAGGTAGAACATTTCACACTGCGGGTGTTATCTTACCGGCCCTGCTATAGTAACAACCGCCACCGTTACATACGTAACTTCTCCGCTTCTCTGCCGGTGGAAGGAAAAAGGAAGGTTCGATTGTTGAGGTAGAACATTTCACGCTGAGGGTGTTTATCTTACCGGCCCTGCTATAGTAACAACCTCCACGGTTACACACGTAACCTCTCCGCTTCTCTGCCAGGTGCAAGGAAAAAATAGGTTCGATTGTTGAGGTAGAACATTTCACTCTGCGGGTGTTTATCTTACCGGCCCTGCTATAGTAACAACCGCCACTGTTACACACGTAACCTCTCCACTTCTCTGCCAGGTGGAAGGAAAAAGGAAGGTTCGATTGTTGAGGTAGAACATTTCACACTGCGGGTGTTTATCTTATTGGCCCTGTTATAGTAACAACCGCCACTGTTACACACGTAACCTCTCCGCTTCTCTGTCAGGTGGAAGGATAAAGGAAGAGGTGGTTTTAGGTGTAGAACATTTCACACTGTGGGTGTTTATCGTACCAGCCCTGATATAGTAACAACCGCCACTGTTGCACACGTAGCCTCTCCGCTTCTCTGCCAGGTGGACGGAAAAAGGAAGAGGTGATTTGGGGTAGAACATTTCACACTGTGGGTGCTTATCTTACCGGCCCTGTGACAGCCCGCCTGGACGGGAATTGAAGGCCGGAACCTCAGAGAAAACGAGCCTCAGGCTACCATATTACTATTTCCACAGGAAAAATAGATGAGACAGGTGGGGGTGATAATGGAAAAGAGAGGAAGACAAAGAAACACCGTGTAGGAGAGAGTGAGAGAGGTTTCTGCTAATTTTAGAACAAAACCTCATAATGTTTTCTACTTTAAAGCTTAATTTACTCAGAAGGTTCTCGTAACTGCCGCTAGGGTGTGTTTCTCCAAGTATAGCCGTGATGTTTTTGAAAGCGTGTGCGTGTAGCTGTTACACGCCCGAGTGAATCTCGTCACGGTAATGTAGCCATATTGTTATCACAGAACTGGGTTACACAGAATGCGGATACACAGCGATTATCCTCTTTCGAGTGATTAAATAGCAACGTCGCTACTTACCTACTGGTGCGCGATATCATTTACATGCTCGAGATCTTCTTCCTGCCGTGCTTTTGTTGATATTGAGGGTAGAGTTCTCGGGAATTACATTCAGGAAATTAAAGCGAACGATCCAAATATGTCATTTTATTATACGCGTGGTTTAAAACCCCATATACATAAAGTATAACGAGGGCTTGAGGTTTCAACAGTAATCTATGTTTGGATTTTTACTTTCTCTACACGCACTATGTGCATAGTGTATTGAGAAGGTATTGCACTCCACCAAAAAGTTCGATACCGAGATTTCACCGGAAATATATGTTTTAGTGTCCCCTGTATCCAAAAGAAAAAGCATTTTCAGAAAAAGGTCCGTATGTCCGTGTGTCTGTGAACACGATAACTCAAAAACGAAAAGTCGGTAAAATACCAAACTTGGTATTTAAGTTTAGTATCTTCCAGGGATGCGTAACGAAGATTTTCAGAAAAATCGCCCCACCCCAAACTACCCTTTACATGGAACTTTTTTCTAAAATTTTGATTTTCTAAAAAATGGCTTTAACGATTTTGAATAAAATATCGTATATTTCAGATATTTATCTGGCAAATAAAATGCATAGTATGAATTTTCTGGGAATAGCCTCTGAAGACTACTTTATTCTGAGTGAATTTTACGGAAATTTGGATAACCGCTAAACCGTAAGAGATAGACAAAAACTTACGACAACAAAAATGTAGAGCATATTAAAACACACAATTTATGCTGTAAACAGTTTTTTTTAGATATGCCTTGTTGTTGTCCACAGGTTCGAAATGTTTAATCTTTTCTCATACAGGAATTTGTCAACTCCTGTCCATACAAACAAAGGAACTTCAGTCACTTAGCAACCAGCTGTTGGCTATCGCTTTAACCTATGGTGCTCCCTTATTTCCCTTCTAATTACAAGGAAGCAAGTAATAAGACCACTTCTGCTAACTTTTTGCCGATTAGCATGAAGTAAATAGAAGTATAAGCTTTTTAAAACTCATTTGTTGCAGAGATGTAGAGAAAGTCATGTGAATGGAACACATCAGCTTTTTTAATTCTCTAGTCCTGTATGTACAATGTACATAGGGATAGAGAAGTATTGTATTCCACCCAAAAATTCAATGTCGAGATTTCACCGAAAATGCATGTTTTAGAATCCCCTGAATCCAAAAAAGCATTTTCAGAAACAGGACTGTGTGTGTGTCCGTCTGTCTGTGCGTGTGACTATGGACAGCATAGCTCTAAAACGAAAAGACCGTTAAATATCAAACTTGGTATTTAAGTTTGGTATCTTCCAAGGATGCGACACGAATATTTCCAAGATAATCTCCCACCCCTAACTGCCCTTTTATGGAAATATTTAGAAAATTTTGCTTTGCTTAAAAATGGCTCTAACGATTTTGATTAAAATACCACATATTAAAGGCATTTCTATCACAAATAAAATGTATATCTTGAATTTTCTGGGAATTGCTTCTAAAGAACTCTTTATTCTGGATGGATTTTGCTTAACTAGTACACCGTAAGAGATACACAAAAATTTACTACACAAAAAATGTAGATATAGTTAAAATATACAAGTTATGTCATCTACATTTTTTCGTAGAGCTTACCGTTTTCGAGGTATTCCTTATTATTAATTTCAATTGTGAAGTACTTATACTTTTCTCAGACGGAAGTGTCCGTTTTTCTTTTGTTCTACTCCTGGCCAAGCAAAGAAGTGATTTCCAATGACAATCGCATAACGACAGCTTTTAAAACATTTGACTATCACTTTAGCTTAGTGCATTCTCTTATTTCCATTCTACTTATAAGGAAGTATGTAATACAATTCTGCTAATGTTTATCTCTATTAGAATGGTGTTGAAAGAAGTTTATTTCAAGAGTAGCTAGTGAAAGTCATATGAAAGTAACACATCGGATTTTTTTTTACTTCCTCTACACCTACTATATACTAAGTACATAGAGAAGATATTGTATTCGATGTCGAGATTTCCCCGAAAATATATTTTCAGGAGTCCCTGAGTCGAAAAAAAAAAGCACTTTAATAAACATGCCCATGTAGGTGTATGTGTGTGAAATGAAATGGAGTTTTATTTATGGACGCTGTTCAACTGCTGTGGTTCTCAGCGTCCCATTCTATAATGGGCGTGAAAGATTGATTCATTTTGCTCAGATGCCTCTTTACTAGGCTATGGTGTCTACGCATGGCACCACCGACTCTACTTCCCTTACGAAGTAAGGCATACCAAGGATTCTTATGCTGCAAAAAATAGATCAATCGCTCTGTGCCGGGTTTCAACTCGCGACCTTGGGCACAAGAGGTTAGCATAGTAACCACTACACCACGGACGCTGACTTTATGTGTGAGTGTGTGTTTTGTTTTGATAGTATTTAACGCCCGCTTTTACTGGACGATCTTTAACTGCTGTGGGTCTCAGCGTTCCTTTCTACACTGGGTGTGAAAGACCGCTTAATTTCGCTCAGAGGCCTCTTTATCAATCTTAAAGTTCTATTAAGTGCCGTAAACCGACGACACAGAACCAGCAGTTTTTTTCCCTTCCGAAGGAAACCATGCTAAGATTTTTTACGCCAGGATTGAACCTGCGACCTTGGGTATTTGAAGTTACTATGGTAACCAATGGCACAGCAGGCAATAGCTACATAGAATAAAGATGATCAACCGGCGGAATGCGATGGCGGGGGAAACCGGATAATTCGGGGAAAATCTGTTTCTGGAATCGAGCCCAGACCGCCTACGTGAGAGGTGAGTAGTCTAAAACACTCGGCCACGATGCAACCTGTATGTGCGTTTGTGTGCTATTTCCGCGTGGAAAGTCAAATGTGAAAAGTCGGTAAAATAGAAACTTGATCTTTAAGTTTAGTACCTTCCAAGGATGCGACATAAATATTTTGGAGAAAATCTCCCTACCAAAAACTGTTTACATGGAAACAATTTCGAAAATTTTGATTTTGTCAAAAATGACTTAACGATTTTCATTAAAATACAACATTTTAAAGCAATTTCCATCACAAAGAACCTCACGTCCTGTATATTCTGGATGAATTTAGCTTAATTTTGCATAATTAGTAGACCTAAGAGATAGACAGAAACTTACTGCACAAAAATGTAGACCTTTTTAAAACACATACATATGTCACACACAGCTTTTCCTGAAGTTGTCCGTTTACGATATAATTTGTTGTTATTGGTTTCTGTTTTAAAATACTTAAGCCTTACTTATACGCGAACTTGTCAACTCCTGTGGATTCAATCTCATAGCAACCGCCTTTTAAAATATATGACTGTCGATTTAGCCTAGCGTATTATCTTATTTCTCTTCTACTTACAAGGAACTAAGTAATAAGACTGTTTTTGCTAATGTTTATCTTGATTCGTGTGTAGTAAATAAATCAATAAGCTTATTAACAATAATTTGTTACAGAGATGTAGAGAAAGTTGCGTGAATTGAACACATCAGATTTTTACTTTCTCTACATGTACTATCTGCATAGTGTATAGAGAATATATTGCATTTAATACCGGAAACACATACTTTTGGTCTCCCTGAATCCCAAAAAGCATTTTTACAAAAAGGACCGTGGTGTGTTGTTTCTGTGTGGCTGCGTGTTTAGCCCAGACTATAATTCTAATGATTCATTGCGCAATTATTCACAGAGGTGGTTTTTAATTTTTCTCCGAATACTCCGCCTGTTTGCCTGCCCCGCCATCCAAATGCATCCCATGCCAATGGTTTCCAACCCTTTCTTTAATTTTGATGCCGTTAAAGAAGGTAAAATCGACACTTTTGAAGCACTTATGTGTCCCCTTAATTGAAGCCCAGTTGCACACATGATGACGTTATGAAAGTATTGCTGATCTAAAGAACGCACTCTCTTTTGTTGAAGCAGCAAAAGTTTGAGGCTCGTGTGGCTGACATTTAAAAGCGGCACCTATTATTATTGTCTTGGGAGAAACTCGATGCGGCTGAAAGGAGACCCCGAAACAGGACAAAAGAAAAGGAAACGGACAGGACAACAAACGCACAAGGGCTTGACAAGAGCCCTTTGATCAAATTCCTGTTCAGCGACTCGAGCGAGGCATTCTTTTCCCGCTTCAAGCTCCGGTACAGGTACCTCGCATTTCCAAATTAACTTCCTAACCTGTAACGTGCATTAAGAAAATTAATTTAAATATTTATTCTACACTTTCATAAAACTATTGGCTTTCTAAGATGTTCCCTCATACTTTCTTTGTTTCATTAACCCTCAGTTGGCTGCACTAGTATACTACATATCATTTTTTTCCTTTAATTCATGGCTAAAACTGCAGTTCTAGTAAAAATATTTGGGATAAACATATAAAATTATTATATAAAATAATAGAGAAAATAGAAACAAAATAAATGTAGATCATTTATTAATATTTTTCTTCCCAATCAAAAGTTTAAATTCCTATAGATCAGTTTTCATATTGTTGCCAAAGGCAATACCCAAAATGTGGTTCAAATGACCATCAGTGTTAGATGATAGGTAATGGACTGACCATCCATTCAAAGTCAAATGTTGCAAATTCAAATCCCAGTGACTGTGGCAAAAGACGGGGAGAGCCCAAGTAAAATAATCGGCCAAAATTGTATATATTTTTACTTTCTCTACACATACTGTGCACATAGTGTATAAAGAAGGTACTGCATTCCACCCAAAAATTTGATACCGAGATTTCACCGGAAATACATGTTTTGGGTCCCCCTGAATCCAAATATATATATATATATATATCATTTTCAGAAAAAGTCCATGTGTGCGTGTGTGTCTGTGTGTGTGTGTCTGTGGACAGCATAGCTCAAAATTTAAAATACCGTTAAATACCAAACTTGGTATTTAAGATTGGTATCTTCCAAGGATGCGACACGAAGATTTTCAAGAAAATCCCCCCACTCCAACTACCGTTTACATGGAAAATATTTTGACAATTTTGTTTTTCTTAAAAACGGCTCTAACAATTTTGATTAAAGTACCACATTTTTTTCCCCAAAAAGCTGGTCGTGACAATAATGAACACAACAACAACAAAATTGTTCAATTTGGTGCAGTAGTTCGGAAGTGATACGCGTGCGTACATTTCAGCGATTCATTTATATATATAGATTAAAGACATTTACCTGACAAATAAAATACATATCTTGAGTTTTCTGAAAATAACCTCGGAAACTACTTTATTCTGGATGAATTTTACGGCATTTGCATAACTGCTAAACCGTAAGAGATGGACTTACCCCACAAAAAATTTAGAGCACGTTAAAACACACAATTTATGTAATACACATTTTGTCGTGGAGTTGATCGTTTTTTAAGATATTCCTTGTTTCAGCTTTGAAAAAATTATACTTTTCTCATACAGGAATTTGCCAACTCCTGTCCATACAAACAAGTCACATAGCAACCAGCTTTTGACTATCACTTTAACCTATGGTACTCCCTTACTTTGCTTCTATTTAAGGAAGCAAATAATAACACTATTTCTACTGATTGTTTCTCCATTAGCCTGAGGTAAATAGAAGCTTAAGTTCTTTAATAATATTTCTCTCAGAGATGTTGAGAAAGTCATGTGAATGAAACACATCAGATTTTTTTTTTCCTTTTAAGGTATAGTTGTGGGAGGGGTCTTTAAAATCTTTGTATCCCATTCGAGGTATGTCCAGAAAGTAAGTTCCGCTTCAATTTATCTCCGCTGCAGCGCTGCGATCGCAGTTCCGCACATGCGCGGTAGACACTCTGTATCAAGAAGAAGAAACATGCGCCATTTTGAGATCGCTGTCAGCCACATACGCTTTGTTGTGATTGTTTACAATGTCGATGTTTATTGAAAATCCCGGAGCTTGTGAAATCAGATCGGTGATTCGTTTTCTGAATGCTAGGAAAGTGAAACCAATTGAAATTTATCGGCAAATTTGCGAAGTATACGGACAAAATGCGATGAGTGATTCAATGGTGGGAAGATGGGTCCGACAGTTCAATGAAGGACATAGTGAAGTGCACGATGAAGAACGAAGTAGGCGTCCATCTTTGGTTACAGAAGAACTGGTTCTCAAGATTGATGACAAGATCCAGGAAAACCGCAAGTTTATAATTAGTGCTCTCGATATGGAATTTGCCCAAAGCTCACGATCACTAATTCATGAAATTGTTACCGAAAAACTGAAAATTCGTAAACTTTGCTCACGTTGGGTACCGAAGATTCTTACTGAGCAACACAAAACAAAACGGATGGGTAGTGCATTCAGTTTTTAACCCGTTATGATGAAGACGGCGAAGAATTTCTGACACAGATAGTCACAGGATATGAGACTTGGGTTTCTTACGACACCCCTGAAAGTAAGCGGCAATCAATGAAATGGAGGCCCACTTCATCCCCAGCAAAGGTTAAGCCGAAACAAATCTTGACACCTCGAAAAATGATGTGCACAGTGTTCTGGGACTGGAAAGGCATCTTAATCATTGATTTCTTACCGCGTGGTGAAACAATCAAAGCAGATGTTTATTGTGAGACACTTAGGAAATTGCGCCGCGCAATACAGAATAAGCGCCGAGGATTGCTGTCAAAAGGTGTTTTTCTTCACGACAACGCACGACCACACACTGCAAATGTGACGAAAAACCTCATACAGGGATTTGGCTGGGACGTGTTTGACCATCCTCCGCACAGACCTGAGCTCGCTCCTAGCGACTTTCATCTGCTCTTACATCTCAAGTCTTTCCTTGGCGGTCAACATCTCAACAATGACGAAGAGCTGAAAGAAAATGTTTCCAACTTTTTGAAGTCACAGGCGGCAAACCTCTATGAAGAAGGTATACATAAACTTGTGCAACGCTATGACAAATGCCTGCAAAATTTCGGCAGTTATGTGAAAAAGTAGTTTAAGATGTGTAGAATTTTGTGCAATAAATGATTATTCTGTATCTGTACAAAATTTAGTTTTATTACCAAACGGAACTTACTTTCTGGATGTACCTCGTGTTAGAGAGATACTTAACTAAAATACGTAATTTGGTATTCTGGTGGTATTTTGGTATTTTACCTAATTTTTGTTTTTGAGTCATCATTTTCACATACGCACGTGTGCGGACCTTTTGCCAAAAATGTGTTTTTGTATACAGGTGACCCTAAATCATGCATTTTTCGGTGAAATCTTGGTATCAAATTTTTGGAGTAAAACAAAACCTTTTCTATCTAATTTGCACATGCGTGCTGAGAAAGTAAAAGATATGAATTATTAATTTTATTACATTTTTAAAACTCGATTAAATTCAATTCTTATTGGTTAATCAGCCATCAACGTGGCCATAGATTGATTGAATGTCGTTCAGATCAAATTACGTGGGCCATCCAGAAAGTGACGGACGATTTAGCAGAACTAAATAATAACGAAAGTGTTCAAAAGAAAACTTTATTTACTCTATTCCTCAACTTAATCTCTATTCTGTCAAGATATTTATTGTCACGTGGTACCAATTTTTCAATGCCGATCTTATACTTTTCTACCTCCGAAGAACTTATTCATTGTTTTAAAAGCACAAAACGTTCGGCCTATCAAATTTTATAGGAAAATAACGCAAATGTATAATGATAATGCAATGAAGGAGTCCCAGTGAGGAAAGTAATTTATAAATAATCGACAAAATTCCAGTGTGTTTGAAAAAGACCGGAGTAGAAATTCATCAGTCGTTATGGAGGAGTTGAAAGCAAACGTTGGTAAAGTAATTAAGAAAAAGCGGTGTTTCACTTTGCACACCATACATTACTTTTTGAATGGAAAAGATTGCCCAGCCATGAAAACCTCAAAGTGGCAGTCATATCTTGGCATAGATGAACGTTGAAAAACAGTAAGGTACTGTAACTTTGTAAATAAAAACTTGTGTTGACAAGTTTCGTTATTGTTTAGTTATACCAAATGGTCTACCACTTTCTGGATGACTCTCGTATATAATGCTAGTGTATAGCTAAGTGAAGCGGAGCAGGCACGCGTCGTGGGGTTTTGAGCTATCCGGAGGACGAGCAAAACTTTTTGTACATAACTGTACGCAACAGTTCATTTGGAAAACTGCACGTATATATCGGTGATCGAAGCACTGACTAGAGATTTGCTGATTTATCTGTTTAAAGCACACTAAAAGCCACCGAGTTTATTACACTTTTTTTTTCTTGTGTGTTTATCGTTGTTTTACACGCAGGTTTCGAAGCGGCAACTTATCTACGACATATTTCTCACTAAATCAGACACATTTTTCTACAAAGTGAGAGAGGAGGGGGGAGATGATGCCCTGTTGGTGTTGAAGCCCCGCGCGCAACTGCAAATATGATATGATGCATTACACCAATAACCCAAGAAGCCGGTGAAATTGATAGACCGAGCGAAACAGAAGCCAGATACAAGGAGATAAAGTGTGCGGAAAAAGGAAGGCGAGGAAAAACGATAACATGTGCCAGTAGAAGATGAAGGGCCAACGTTAAGTTTCCTTACATATTTCACGTTAAAGTTGGACGCCAGTGCTGATATCTGCTGGCGCCACAAGAAAACTACATTTCTCAGTGGCATTAACATCATTCCTTGCCATGCTTTCGATATTTCCCAATCCGTTCAGATTTCCGAATGTTCCGTTACCTTGACTTTAATGGAAAAGTGCTACAAAATATTCTTACGAAAGCATATTCTTCCCTTTGAGAGTCAGTCTCACAACTGAGAAAAAAAAAATCCGATGTGTTCCATTCACATGACTTTCTGTACATCGCTGTAATAAACTATTGTTAAAAAGCATATTCTTCTACCTTATTTATGAAAATCAAAATAAACATAAATTGTCTAACTACTTGCTTCCTTATAAGTAGAGAGAAAATAAGGCAAGAATTAACTAAAACATGTCAACTGTTTTAAAAGCTGGTTGCCATGTGGTTGAAATCCGTTGCTATGCAGAGCCATTAGCTTAGAGCTTTCTCTATGGAAAAGTTTCAATATTTTAAATCTGAAAGAAATAAGGAATATTCTCAGGAATGGTCAATTCCAGGAAAAAACTATATAATATAAATTATGTGTTTTAACGTGGTCTATGTTTCTTGTGTAGTAAGTTTTGGTCTATCTATTACGGTCAGTTACGCAAAATTCATTCAGAATAAAGAGATCTTTAAAGGCTATTCCCAGAAAATTCAATATTTACATTTTATTTGCCATATAAATAACTTTATATTACGGTATTTTAATCAAAAGCATTAGATCCATTTTTGAGAAAATCAAAATTTTCGAATTTCTTTCCATGTAAACATAGTTTGGGGTGGGGGATTATTCTCAAAATCTTCTTGTCGCATCCCTGGAAGATATTAAACTTAAATTCTAAGTTTTGTATTCTACCGTCTTTCGTTTTTGAATTTCGTGTTCATAGGCAAACAGACCTATTTTTAGGCACGTTATTTTTTATACAGGTGACTCTCAAACGTTTATTTCTGTGAAATCTCGTTACCGAATTTTTGGGTGGAATGCAATACATTCTCTATACATTATGTACATAGTACGTGTAGAGAATGTAACAAGAAGAAATCTTATGAGTTCTACTCAAATGACATTCTCTACCTATTCCATAATAGTGGTGTAGTGGTTACCGTTCTAGACTCATATACCCATGGTCACGGATTTAAACCCGGCGGAGGACGACGGATCTTCTCGGGCGGAGAAACGCAGGAATCAGCAAGCGAAGGGTTTGGAAAACGAATTCACACGCATATGATTGTCTCCGAGACATATCGTACGGACACGACTGGCGTTTTTCCTTGTTTGGAGTTCTGATTAGCACATGGAGCTAAAACATGAAAGAGTGTGCTGTGTTTCTAATTATAGTTCTTGTATGAGTATTTGTTTTAGGTCATAGCGTTGCAGCGGTGTTTTCGTTTCGATGTTGCCCCACGTTATGTGCGCCTTATGCAGCGGTGTGTTTTATGTTGCAGCTGGGTTATTAGTTGCCCCATGTTGATGTGGGTGTTTGTTGCGTTACTGCTTTTACTCCCCAGGTTGGGAAGTCATATGAAGCGTGGATTTTGAATTTGTAGTTATTGCCGCACGTTGTGTGCTTAGGTGCAGCGTAACTAACAGTCACTTCCAAACAACTCCTCTACTCTCACGTACCTGGTACTGAAGTTCCTCCGGGATGAGTTTCCCAGGCGTGGATTTAGCTAGTGGGTAGAGTTGTAGGAGTGTTCTTGTAGATATTAAGAAAAACATTTGCAAACCTTGTACTGTTATTTATTATGAAGGAGATTTGAGACAAGCACCTGGTTATACACTTTATATAGCTGATTGATGCTCTCTAACACTGACTCACAAGTACTCTGAATTACATTGTTTTCGTTGAGTACATGGCGCAATTCACTTTCACGTAATCACGAGCGACGTTACCTTACTTCACGGGCGAATTACTAGCAAACAGTCCGACGTGGCCTCTCTCAGGCGAATTCTTAACAACGGCGACGTGGCGTCTCCCACGGGTGATTTCTTAGCAAAAGACCGCGATATGCTGAATCTTACGTCTTATATAACGGTGTCATGATGGCTTCTTTCTGATTGGTTAGAAGGTCCGCCAAAATGACACCATCATTACCCAAAAACCATTGCAAATCTCCCAGAATGCGTCATAATAATCACGTGATACCACGAATATAAAGGAGAAGTCCCTTGTGTGCTTTAAACGGTGGTTTCCCCTTATACTAAACTCGAACGCGACTTTCACAAAAGAGGCAACTTCTCACCCCTCTATCCAGTCTGGCGTCATGATTCTGAGTAACTTTCTAGTAAACAACTTGCTTCTTGGTCCCTATACATACAACTTATTAAATATTAACTCTCGTTACATATAAATATATATGGCTAATTAATAGACTGATAGTTATTATTACTACGGGGCTAATTAACGGTCTCAACGTGATAGCGTTGTGTATAGTATTATCATTCAGTTCATACTGTATAGTGTATCAAGACAGTTTCCAGCACTAATTCTTAGAATAAATGAACAATGTATAATTAAACAATTAGTGAACAAACTATTTCTAGAGGTGATGAACAAGAATTAGGGTCGAGGCCTACACAGCTCTTCCACACTTGCAGAATGAGCAGAAGAAACAAAGAAAAACAAAAGAATCTGGTGTCTTACCATTCACATGGCTTTCTCTACATCTCGGTAGCAAATTATTGTTAAAAAACTGGTTCTTGTATTTACTTCATTCTAATCGAGATAAACTTTGGCAGAAACATTTCCTTGTAACTAGAGGCAAAATAAGGGAATTCACTAGGATAAAGAGATGGCCAAATGTATTAAAATGTGGTTACCATGGGATTTAAATGCGTTTCTTTGCGTGGCCAGGAGTTGACAAGCTGCTGTATGAGAAAAGTTTAACCAGCAACAAGAAATATCACAAAAACGGCCAACTCTACGAGAGAACCTATATGACATAAATTGTGTGTTTAACGAGATGAATATTTTTGAGCAGTAAGTATTTGTCTGTCTCTTACGGTTTATCTGTTATACAAAAGTCATTCAAAATGAAGTAGACTTCGAGGGCTGCTTCCAAAAATTCAGGATATACATTTTGTTTTCCCCTGCAGGGATGGCAGGCTCTCAGGCCAGGGCCCAAGGGCAAGGGGTAGGATTATAGGAGGGAAGGACATTTCCAAGTTAAAGAAGGCGGCGGGGCATTGCCCAGCTGTGACCAGGCCTAATGCTGCTTAACTGGGTTGAGGGATGGCAGGCAGTTGACAAATTCCCGTATGAGAAACGTATGTTTTTTTTTAAAAAGCTGAAACGAATAATAAGGAATATCTCAAAAACGATCCACTTCACGAAAAAAAAAAGTGTAAAATATAAATTGTCTGCTATAATGAGCTCTACATTTTCTGTTAAGTAAGTTAGTTTTACTAAAGAGCCCAAGAGCAATGGCGAGGGTGGATGTTTCCAAGCTAAACAATGCGGCGGGGCACTGCCAGCATAGTCTCCTACTCAGCTGAGAACAGGCCTAATGCTGCTTTACTTGGGGGACTCTAGGTTGCAGGCTTTCAGAGCGTCCGGGCAAGGAGTAGCATTCTCGGCCAAAGTGTGCACCATTGGTTGGGTTGAAAGGGCAACTTTGCGCACAGAGTGCGTTTTATATATATATATATATAAAATACAGTTCCGGAGGCTTATCAGGACTCCGGCGCTGCATTCCTTTTTCTCCAGTTTCCTATATTTCCTTAGTAGATCTTATTATTCTTAACGTTTTCCAGTAACATATACACACACAAACATAGACACATTTACAAACACAGAAACACCCATGCCCAAGGCGGGTATCGAACCCACGATCCTGTGCACCACGAAGCGCCAAAGCAAGACACTTTAGCGAGCGCGGCCACCGGGATCGGCACCACTCCTGCACGATGTAAGGGATTCCGGAGTAGGTATGCAGGATATATGATGGGAATCTGATCCCAGTATCATAGATCAAGCTGCCAGATTTCCTTAAATACAGCTGCAGCCCACCTCGGTAGTGTGGGGGTAGCGTGTCTGTCTCACATTCAACAGTACGTGGATAACAATTTTTCAAGGTATTCCCTTATCCTAAGAAGACACATGTTGGTACAGAAATAACTGAGTCATGGCGTTCAAGTCACTTTCTTAGCATTCGTCACTACCTAGATTACTCTTTAACTTACTTCAGCTCAGTTCAGTTCAGTTCACTTCTGCGCACTCGTCGTACCATTAGGTAGTCCGTACTGGCCTCCGAATGTTCCAGTCTTAAAAATTACGAGAATATTACGTTTTATCCAGTAGAAACGGATTACTCTGGAAGAAGAATGTTCTCGGTCTATGGAGAAAGAAGGTTCGAGTGACCTTGTAGGGAAACCCACAAAGGTTTGAGTATCTTGGAGAGAAACACAAAAAGACTTTAGTTTGCCCGGCTATTGCTCAATGGACCCCGAGAATATTTGAGCATCATTTCACCAACTTCATTTATCGTCTGATTTGACTAAATAGATTAAACAATATTAATCTCATGTCTTCCATTCACTAAACTTTCTCTATAACTCTGTAACGCATTATTGTTAGAAAGCTTATGCTTCTATTTAATTCAAGCTAATCGAAAAAAAATTAGAGGAAATAGACTTATAACTTGCTTCCTTAACAGTAGAAGCGAAATAAGGGAGTACCATTGACTAAAGTGATAGTCAAAATCTGGTGCCTATGTGACCGAAGTTCCTTTGTTTGTATGGACAGGAGTTGATAAATTCCTGTATGAGAATAAAACTGGTTTTTTAAAACTGAAACCAAAACCAAGGAATATCTAAAAAAAAAAAAAACGATCAACTCCATGAAAAATGTGTATAACATAAATTGTGTGTTTTAAGGTGCTCTACATTTTTGTGTAGTAAGTTTTTATCTATATCTTACGGTTTAGGAGCTATGCAAAATTCCATCCTGAATAAAGCAAAGTTCCGAGGCTATTCCCAGAATATTGAAGATATACATTTTATTTGTCAGGTAAATATCTTTAATATACGACATTTTAATCAAAATCGTTAGAGCCATTTTTAAGAAAATCAAAATTTTGGAAAAAAAGTTCCATATAAAGGGTAGTTTGGGGTGGGGGGATTTTTCTCGAAATCTTCGTGTCGCATCCCTGGAAGATACTAAACTTAAATACCAAGTTTGGTATTTTACCGACTTTTCGTCTTTGAGTTCACAGACACACGGACCTTTTTGTGAAAATGCTTTTTTTTTTGACAAAGGGCACCCTAAAAAACATATATTTCCGGTAAAATCTCGGTATCCAATTTTTGACCGGAGTGCAATACTTTCTCTATACACTATGTACATAGTACGTGTAGAGAAAGTAAAACAGAACAAAGAAAAGAAAAAAATGAACCTTTACGCCGAATATGCTTTACGCTAGGAATTGTCCTGTTAAAGAATATTCATAAACAACCCTCAGTTTGAATTTATGAGAAAAGTTGAAAAAGTTGTTATTTTCTCAAAAAGATAACTAAATATGTCGTTTGATCCTAAACATATGTTTAATAAATTTCCATCCAAATGAAAAGTACATCTTGCCTTTTCTGGAAATAGTCTCTTAAGCCCTCTTCTTTCTGGATGCCTTTTACGTAAGTGCTTAAACATTAAAATATAGACAAAAACTTATTACAAAAAAATGCAGATCTCGCTTAAAGAGACATTTTATGTTATATTCATTTTTTACTTTCTCTATACTGCTGTCTATACAAACAAAGGAACCTCAGTGACATGGCAACCTACTTTTGACTATCACTTTAATCTATAGTACTCCCTTATTTGGCTTATACTTACAAGGAAGCAAGTAATAAGACTATTTCTGCTCATTTTTTCTGATTAGCATAAGGTAAATAGAAGTGTAAGCTTTTTAACGATAATTTGTTGCAGGGATATAGAGAAAGTCATGTGAATGGTTCACATCAGATTTTTACTTTCTCTATACGCACTATGTACATAGTGTATAGAGAAGGTATTGTACTCCACCAAAAAATTCGATACCGAGATTTCACCGGAAATATATGTTTTAGGGTCCCCTGTATACAAAAAATATTTTCAGAAAAAGGTCCATGTGTGTGGGTGTGTTCGTGTGTCTGTGAACATGATAACTCAAAAACGAAAAGTCGATAAAATACCAAACTTTGAGGGATGCGACACGAAGATTTGGAGAAAAATCCCCCCACCCCAAAATACCCTTTACAGGAAACTTTTTTTGAAAATTTTGATTTTCTAAACACTGGCTCTAACGAATAAAATATAGTATATAAAAGGTATTTACCTGACAATTAAGATGTATATTTTGAATTTTCTGGAAATAGCCTCCGAAGACTATTTTTACTGAATTTTGAATAAATGCAAGTGAGTCTTGAGACAGTACATGTCTTATCCCGGGGCTAAGAATGATTTAAAAGGGAAAGATGAATCATAGCTAATAACATAAATTATACCAAGGAAGGAAATGTAAATGCAAGGGAAGAAAGATTTCAAACACGTCTAAGTAGGAGAGTTGTCACGAGCTGGTAGCACAGTACCGTTAGGGGTAGAACACTGACCCGAAGGGGGTGAGAGAACACTAGCCGAGGGGAACATAACACGAAAGGAGAAAACAATGCTACCGCTGGGATAGCGATACTTTTTGAGGCACTTGGCATCGAACATCGGCATAGCAAAGATGTGATATTTGGTGGCCGTGGTGGAGTCGAACAGGCTACCTTTAGCTGTGAGGGAAATAGTTATCTTAATACAGACCAGAGTACGGAATAAATCACAGCATCTAAAGTAATAAGTAACAATAGTCGCGGTCACGTAGAACAGTAGAACATGTAGGAGGAATGTGTGTGTGTTCGACGGCGGAAAAAGCCCGAGTTAAGCACTTGTGTCGTACCACTTCCTGTAAAGAGTTTCCATGCTAGTAAAACTCCGGAGATAGGGCACCCACAAATCCACACCATTCGTAATAACCAAAACCCGCACCCGTGACCACGTTATTCTTGGGTGTCGCTCCGGATTCAACCGCTCAATCACTCGACCACTTCATCTCTCACCTCACCTAGACACACCATGACATATTTTTTAAGGTAAAATTTTGTGTTGGTAACCCCATAATCAGAATAATATTGGCCAGGGTTAATGGATTATATTGCAACCCCACCTTTGTAAACCAAACATTCGCAATCAACAAATTATTTAATTTCTTAATATATTACTTTAATTTAAGTTCCGTTTTTATCATTGCTCTACCATCTGTCTTCCTTTCACCCCCCTCAAATAGCTATCCTCACATCGCAGAACCTTGTTCCAGACAATATACAGGAAGTTTAAAAAATACGGGGCATAATTTCAGGTATGTATTTCCCACATGAAGACAATCAAAATAGTTCATTATAACATGTGTCCGGAAATGCTTCATTTCCGAGTTATGGCCTTTACAACATTGAAAGTCCCACCTGTAGACAATCAAAATAGTTCATCTCCGGAAATGCTTCATTTCCGAGTTATGACCTTTACAACATTGGAATTCACTGGATCGTTTTTCTTTTCGCAGGTCTTTGCCGTCAAAGGAGACATTAGGAGGGCGCTCTGATAGTTCATTCTGAGGAAGGTTACATTCAGTGTTCTTTAGGCGTTAAGACTGTGCGACATGTATTCAAATCAAGAGCTGGCAGAGATACACTTTATGTACGGTAAGGCGGACGGCAATGCTGCGCTGGCTCGTCGTTTGTACCAGGAGAGGTACCCACAGCGACAATGTCCAGATCGGAAAACATTTGTACGTCTCCATTCCCGTCTGTGCGAGTATGGAACATTCACCTCTCCTGGTTTGGGAAGGGGACGACCAAGATCTACAACTCCAGAAGTGCAGGAGGAGATTCTGGATGCTGTGGACAGGATTTCTTCTATCAGCACACGACGGTTAGCGTTGCAAGTCAATGTTCCTCATACGACTGTCTGGAGACTGTTGAACGAGTATCAATTGTATCCTTATCATTTATAACGTGTACAGGCCCTGTCACCAGCAGATTACCCTGCACGAGTTAGGTTCTGTCAGTGGTTCTTGCAGCAGTGTGGTGTAAATCCGAATTTTTCTGCCGTCGTATTATTTACAGATGAAGCACCGTTCACAAGAGATGGCATAACAAATTTCCACAATCAACATGTATGGTCGCATGAAAACCCACGTGCAACTGTTGTATCTCATCACCAGGTGCGGTTCTCCCTCAACATGTGGGCCGGTATCATTGGTGATCGATTAGTTGGAGCCCATGTACTTGTAAACAGACTTACGGGGCAGGCGTACACAAACTTCCTGGAAAACACCATACCTGACGTTTTCGAAGACACTCCACTGATCAATCATCAACACATTCACTTCTTGCATGATGGCGCTCCTGCACACTTCAGTCTTACGGCTCGCCGGTACTTGGATCGAAGGTTTCCTGATCGATGGATAGGTAGAGGTGGCCCAATTTCTTGGCCTCCACGCTCACCTGATCTGAACCCTCTCGAATTCTACTTGTGGGGCTATTTAAAATCATTGGTTTATTCGTCTCCGGTGCCGGATTTGGAATCCCTTCGGAATCGAATTGTGGCAAGTTGTGAGGACATACGCAATACTCCTGGAGTTTGGGATCGTGTTCGCAGGTCAATGAGACATCGATGTGAGGTCTGTATTCAAGCAGGAGGTGGACATTTTCAACATCTTCTGTAATGACAACAACTTACGGGAAGAAAAACGTTCCAGTGAATTTCAATGTTGTGAAGGCCATAACTCGGAAATGAAGCATTTCCGGACACATGTTATAATGAAGTAATTTGATTGCCTACATGTGGGAAATACATACCTGAAATTATGCGCCGTATTTTTGAAACACTCTGTATATTATATTGCATATAAGCTCTTTACTGTAAGGCTTTATATTTTAATGAGAATATTATTAAGAATGCATCAATTAGAGTATATTTATTATAAAATTAATTTAGGCAATACAAATTATTATTTAATTAGATATGTAAGCCGGAATTCTTAAACATTGCAAACATATCTGTGTTACTGTGTTTAATATTTGGAATAAATTTGAAAAATATATATACAGCCCGACTGGTAGTGTGGTGGTAGCGTGTCTGCCTCACATTCAAAAGGTTGTGAGTTCGAATTTCGCTTAGAATGAGTTACCCGAATAAGGGGTTTTTTCGGGATTTTCCCTTATTCTGAGAAGAGGAATGTCAGGTAACTTTAAGCTCCATGGATCCCGAAATCATTTGAGCATCATTTCAGAAATTATTTATATATGAACATGAATTAGACATTGTGTCCTGCGCATACTGTGTATCCAAAATATATATTAAAGCTATTTGAACAGACAAAACCTTTTTGTACTTCTATGTCGCGATAGAATGCTGCTCTGCGTTCCGATACACGCCGTGTGAAAGATATTGCAAATCTTCCAGCAGAGAGTCTAATATCTGAAAGATGATCCTCTGATTCTCGTTTTCTCGAGCACTCGACACGAAGCCTGAAGCAATAAAGGCTGTATTTCTGATAACATTGGAGTAGTAATATTATCAGCCTGCAAACTTCTGAGACGCTAAAAAATATTACACCGTTGTAAAACGCTCTTTAGGTACAGGTATTTATGGAAAATTCTGTCTTTATTTCTCCGTTTACCCTCCTCCTATGTAGACCTGCATCCTCTCAGGACTTTCGACCCAACTTCTGGTCGAGGAGTATAGGCCCTGGAACGGAAACGAAACACGATGGGTGATCAGCCTAATGCTTCACCTGAAAGTGAAGAAGTGGATGATTTGAAAAGATGATGAAATAATTGACAGAAAATATAATTATGGCACCACTGCTGAAATGAATAGCGGGGGAAACCGGAAAATTCCGAGATAACCCGCCCAGACGCCGCTTTGGCCACCATATCCGGTCTCATAGGATCGAACCCGCGCCACTTAGGTAAGACGCGAGTGGTCTAACCACGCGGGCACGGCCCCGTCCTAATAAAAACCTATTGCAAAAAAATGTATAAGCCCACATGGATGGTGTGGTGAAAGCGTGTCTGCCTCACATTCAACAGGTCACGAGTTCGAATCTTGCCGATAAGGTTTTTCATCCGGAGTTTTCCCTTATCCTGTCGAGTAACTTTAAGCTCAGTGGACCACGAAATCATTTGAGCATCATTTGTTCAATTGCATTCATTGTCTGATATGACCAACCAGCTTAAAGGACGTTAAGGTACAAAGAATGCATATCTCTTTTAAAAACATAATTTATATCGCATGTAATTTTGATGTGGACTTAGCCTTTGTTAAAAGTTTCAATTATAAAATGCGTATGAGCTTGTCAAACAGTAAGTTGACGTACGTTTTTCTTTAGTCAAACTCTCGGGAATACAAAAGAGAACCGAATTTCAATTGTTTTACATAGCGGTAACGTTTAAAAGTTTGACTAACACGATATTTCTTTAAAGGTTGGTCATAGCGGACGTCGAATGGCACTGGTGAAATGATGTTCAAATGATCTCGGGGTCCGTGGAGCTTAAAGTTACTCGACATTCGTCTTCTCAGGATAAGGGAAAACTCCGCAAAAAACCTTATCCGTGTATGTTGAATGTGAGGTAGTCACGCTACCACCACACTACCCAGGCGGGCTTAAAGATTTATTAAGAACAGTTTGTTTGCAGGGAATCTTACGAGAATGGAATATGTGAGGTTTTCTTTTATCTGTCTAATAATGCATCAATCGTTTTATAAAAATCTGATGTCCCATTCACATAGTTTAGTCTGCATCTCTGCAACAAATTATTGTTAAAAACCTTATGCTTGTATTTACTTTATGCTATCAAGTAAAAATTAGCAGAAATAGTCTTATTACTTGCTTCCTTGTAAGTAGAACCGAAATAATGGAGCTCCATAGGTTAAAGTGATAGTCAAAAGCTGGTTACTATGTTACTGAAGTTCCTTTGTTTGTATGGATAGGAATTGACAAATTCCTGTATGAGAAAAGTACAAGTTTTTCAAAGCTGAAATCTCAAAAACGATCAACTCCACGAATCTCACAAATTGTGTGTTTTAAAGTACTCTACACTTTTCGTAAAATTCATCCAGAATAAAGTAATATTCAGAAGCTATTCCCAGAAAATTCGTGATATACATTTTTTATATCAGGCAAATATATTTAGTATATGATATTTTAATCAAAATCGTTAAAGCCATTTTTGAGAAAATCAAAATTTGAGAAAAAGTTCCATGTAAAGGGTAGTTTGGGGGTGGGAGGATTTTTCTCGAAATCTTCGGTCGCACCCCTTGAAAATACTAAACTTAAATACCAAGTTTGGTATTTTACCGACTTTTCGTTTTTGAGTTATCGTGTTGACAGACAAACACACGCGGGAACTTTTTTCTGAAAATGCTTTTTTTTGGATACAGGGGGCCCTAAAACATATATTTCCGGTGAAATCTCAGTATCGAATTTTTGGCTGCATTACAATACCTTCTCTTTACACTATGTACATAGTTCGTGTATAGAAATTGAAAATGTCTTTTATTTTCTGAGGTCTCAAAACATGTATATAGGTGGAGTTAAATAATTCCGTTATCTACTATACAAGTCGCACAGAACGTAATAAGCAACTGTGAATCCAGAAAACTATTAATGAAGTACACAGCCTAAGACAATAATAACATGGAAGTGCAGGAAAGCAGAAGTGAGGAAAAGAAAGTGAATGTATTATAATAATGTGAAGGAGTCCGATATAATTTACTGCACATGCGAAAGTAAGCTTCCTGCAAGACAAGAATATATGAGGTGTTTTTCTTTCTTTAATCCAACAACACGCGGGTAGGCGCGCCGCTATGAAACATCAACACCATGTCCAAACACCAGAATCCTTTTATCTCTCTCTTTCTTCTCGTCTTCATCGCCTTCCTTACTGCAACATCAGTATTGTTGGCCTAGTAAAACAAAACTAAATATTTTATTTACTACAGGCATTTAACTCAGAGTTTATAGCATACTTACATAAAAGCTACACGTTAATTTTATTGAAATAATTATACAGTTATACAGTAAATATGTAAAATACTAGTTTCGAATTTACATTTACGTGGTTTATACTTTCTCTACACATACTATATTGGTACATAGTGTATACGCAAGATATTGTATTGCACCCAAAAATTTGATACCAAAATTTCACTGGGAATATATGTTTCAGACCTACTGAATAAAAAAAATACATTTTAAGAAGAAGGTTAGTGTGTTGGTGTATGTGTGTTTGTGTCTGCGGATAGCATAGCTCAAAAATTTAATGTGTTACATTCACATGATTTTCTCTACAACTCTGTAATAAATTATTGTTAAACAGCTCATGCTTCTATTTACTTCCTGCTAATCGAGAAAAACTTAGCAGAAATAGTGTTATTACTTGCTTCCTTGTAAGTAGAAGCGGCATAAGGGAGTACCATAGGTTAAAGTAATGGTCAAAAGCTGGTTACTATGTGACTGATGTGCCTTTATTTGTATGGACAAGAGTTCACCAAGTCCTGCATGAGGAAAGTATGTTTTTATAGCTGAAACCAAAAACAGGGAATATCTCAAAAGCAATCAACTCCACGAAAAAGCATGTATATAACATAAATTGTGTGTTTTAACGTGCTCTACATTTGTTGCTTGGTAAGTTTTTGTCCATCTCTTACGCTTTAGCAGTTATGCAAAATTCTGTAAAATTGACCCAGAATAAAGTAGTCTTCAGAGGCTATTCCCAGAAAGTTCAAAATATATATTTTATTTGTCAAATAAATATCTTTAATATACGATATTTTAATCAAAATCGTTACAGCCATTGTTTAGAAAATCAAAATTTTCGAAAAAAGTTCCATGTGTAGGGTAGTTTGGAGTAGGGGAATTTTTCTCAAAATCTTTGTGCCATATCACTGGAAGATATTAAACTTAAATACCAAGTTTAGTATTTTGTGACATTTCGTTTTTGAGTTATTGTGTTCACAGGCGCACGGACCTTTTTCTGAAAATACTTTTTTTTGGAAACAGGGGACCTTAAAACATATATTTCCGGTGAAATCTCGGTATCGAATTTTTTTGGTACTTATAGAGAAAGTAAAAATCCCCCCTCATTCAACTTCCCTTTACATGGAAAGGTTTCGGAATTTTTTTATTTTGATTAAAATATTGTATGTAAAAAATATTTACGTACTTGGCAAATTAACTGTGTATCTCGATTTTTTTGGGAATAACCTGTAAAGAACACTTTATCCTCCATAAATGTTGCTAAATTTTGTATAACTGGTAAACCATAGGAGATAAACACTTATTTCACCAAAAATTGACGCGTTCCATTCACATGTCTTTCTCTACATCTCTGTAACTTATTATTGTTTAAAAGCTTATTGTTTTATTTACTTCATGCTAATCGAGACAAAATTAGCAGAAACATACGTATTACTTGCTTCGTTGTAAGCAGAAGCGAAATAAAGGAGTATCGTAAGCAAAAGCGATAGTTAAATCTTTTAAAAGCTGGTTGCTATGTGATTAAAATCCCTTTCTAGGCATGACCAGAAGTTTACAAATTTCTTTGCGAGAAAATTAAATATTTTAAATCTGAAACAAACAACAGGGAATATGTCAGAAAGGTCAGCTTCACGAAATAAACGCCTATGACATAAATTGTGTGTTTTACCGAGATCTATGTTTTTTGTGTGGTAAGTTTTGTTCGTCTCTTAGGCTTTACCAGTTAGCCAAAATTTAGCTAAATTCATCCAGAATAAAGAGGTCTTTAAAGGCTATTCTCAGATCATACAAGATATACATTTTATTTGTCATGTAAATATCTTTAACATTCTGCATTTTAAACAAAATAGTTGGAACTATTTTTTATAAAATCAAAATTTTCGAAATTTTTCCATGTAAAGGGTAGTTTGGGATGCGGGAATTGTTCTCAAAATATTTGTGTGGTAGCTTTGGAAGATACTAAACTTAGATACCAAGTTTGGTATTTTGCTGACTTTCATTTTTGAGATATCGTGTTCAGGAACACACATACACACACATATGGGCCTTTTTCCAAAATTATTTCTTTGTATACAGAGGATCCTAAAGCGTATATTTCCGGCGAAATCTCGGTATCGAATTTTTGGGTGCAATAGAATGCCTTTGCTACACACTTATGTACATAGTACGTATACAAGAAGGAAAAAATAGCAATTGAGTTTTATAAACGCTGTTTAACTACTGTGGTTCTCAGCGTCCCATTCTGTATTGGACGTGAAAGAATCCGGAGAAAACCCGCCCAGACGCCGTTTCGTCCACCACCAATCCCACAAACCAGGACATTAATTTCTACGGCGGTACATCGTTAAAAGTCCAGCAGTCTATACGAAGACTATAGGCACGTCATACTACTAACATACGGGTTAAGGTAAGGAGTAGCAGACATTAGTAATATCAGAAGCAACACGGATGCTTGGGATCCGCAGCGCTTGCTCCAAAGCAACAGATGGTTGAACACCCCCGCACCTTCATTGTAGATATACGAGGAATACAAGAGATTGAAGTAATAATCGCATTGTTGCTGTATGATGATTTTGAATTTACACATTTTTAGTTTTACGAGGGGTGATAAGGTAATTCTTAAACATGCAGTTGGCAACTGTGCGGAGTTTCAGCCAACTGCCACCTACAGCGCTACTGCAAGGTAAATACAAATGACAACTCGTTTTGAAAACTGATCTCCGAAGGAAACCGCTTAGTTATTCGATTTCAGTGAGCGAAAAATGTAACCGCGACTTACATTCTCCCTCAGTTGTGGAGGTTTATGAAAGAAACGGCCAGGAATCCTCACCGAAGGTGTCATTTTCCTTCAAGACAACACGAGAGCTCATACAGCGCAGAAGACCACCACACTGTCGAAGGAGTTTCGCAGGGATATCGTCGAACACACTCCCTACAGTCCGGATCACGTTCCAGGCTACTGTCACCTTTTCTCTCACTTGAAGTAACACCAAGGAGGCTGACGATTCGCTGCAGATGAGGAAGTATAGCACTTAACGACAATGTGGCTAACACACAAGGATAGGAGTTTTACATGAGGTAATATTCAAACTCATCCCACGAAGTGACAAATGCCATAACTGGAGACTATATTGCTGTATTGATTGTAGGAAATAAAATGCACTCGTTTAATTACGGGTTTTGAAGCCTTAGTTTCTGATCATACCTCGTATTATTATTATTTTTATTATTATTATTTTATTATTATTATTATTATTATTACTACTACTACTATTATTATTATTTCTATTATGAGTATTATTATGATTATTATTAACATTATTATTATTGCTATTATCAGCACTATTAATATTAATATTGCTATTATGAGTATTATTATTATTGTTATTGTTATTGTTATTATTATTATTATTATGAGTATTATTATGAGTATTATTATTATGAGTATTATTATTATGAGTATTATTATTATTATGAGTAGTATTATTATTATGAGCATTATTATTATGAGTATTATTATTATTATTATTAGTATTATTAGTATTATGAGTAGTATTATTATTATTATGAGTATTATTATTATGAGTATTATTATTATTATTATTATGAGTATTATTATTATTATTATTATGAGTATTATTATTATTATTATGAGTATTATTATTATAATTATGAATATTATTATTATGAGTATTATTATTATGAGTATTATTATTATGAGTATTATTATGAGTATTATTATTATTATTATGAGTATTATTATTATGAGTATTATCATTATTATGAGTATTATTATTATTATGAGTAGTATTATTAATATGAGTATTATTATTATGAGTATTATTATTATTATTATTAGTATTATTAGTATTATGAGTATTATTATTATTATTATTAGTATTATTAGTATTATGAGTAGTATTATTATTATGAGTATTATGATTATGAGTATTATTATTATTATGAGTATTATTATTATGAGTATTATTATTATTATTATTATTATTATTATTATTATGAGTATTATTATTATGAGTATTATTATTATGAGTATTATTATTATTATGAGTATTGTTATTATGAGTATTATTATTATGAGTATTATTATTATGAGTATTATTATGAGTATTATTATTATGAGTATTATTATTATGAGTATTATTATTATTATGAGTATTATTATTATGAGTATTATTATTATGAGTATTATTATTATGAGTATTATTATTATGAGTATTATTATTATTATTATTATGAGTATTATTATCATTATGAGTATTATTATTATTATGAGTATTATTATTATGAGTATTATTATTATGAGTATTATTATTATTATGAGTAGTATTATTAATATGAGTATTATTATTATGAGTATTATTATTATTATTATTAGTATTATTAGTATTATGAGTATTATTATTATTATTATTATTATTATTAGTATTATTAGTATTATGAGTAGTATTATTATTATGAGTATTATGATTATGAGTATTATTATTATTATGAGTATTATTATTATGAGTATTATTATTATTATTATTATTATTATGAGTATTATTATTATGAGTATTATTATTATGAGTATTATTATTATTATGAGTATTGTTATTATGAGTATTATTATTATGAGTATTATTATTATGAGTATTATTATGAGTATTATTATGAGTATTATTATTATGAGTATTATTATTATGAGTATTATTATTATTATGAGTATTATTATTATTATGAGTATTATTATTATGAGTATTATTATTATGAGTATTATTATTATGAGTATTATTATTATTATGAGTATTATTATCATTATGAGTATTATTATTATTATGAGTATTATTATTATGAGTATTATTATTATGAGTATTATTATTATGAGTATTATTATGAGTATTATTATTATTATTATTATTATTATTATTATTATTATTATTATTATTATTATGAGTATTATTATTATGAGTATTATTATTATGAGTATTATTATTATGAGTATTATTATTATGAGTATTATTATTATGAGTAGTATTATTATTATGAGTATTATTATTATGAGTATTATTATTATGAGTATTATTATTATTATTATTATTATTATTTGTATTATTAGTATTATGAGTAGTATTATTATTATGAGTATTATTATTATGAGTATTATTATTATTATTATTATTATTATTATTATTATTATGAGTATTATTATTATGAGTATTATGAGTATTATTATTATTATTATTATTATGAGTATTATTATTATGAGTATTATTTTGAGTATTATTATTATTATGAGTATTATTATTATGAGTATTATTATTATGAGTATTATTATTATGAGTATTATTATTATTATTATTATGAGTATTATTATGAGTATTTTTATTATTATTATGATTATTATTATTATTATGAGTATTATTATTATTATTATTATTATTATTATTATTATGAGTATTATTATTATGAGTATTATTATTATGAGTATTATTATTATTATGAGTATTATTATTATTATGAGTATTATTATTATTATTATTATTATGAATATTATTAATATGAGTATTATTATGAGTATTATTATTATTATTATTATTATTATTATTATTATTATTATGAGTATTTTTATTATGAGTATTATTATTATGAGTATTATTATTATGAGTATTATTATTATGAGTATTATTATTATGAGTAGTATTATTATTATTAGTATTATTATTATTATGAGTATTATTATTATGAGTATTATTATTATGAGTATTATTATTATGAGTATTATTATTATGAGTATTATTATTATGAGTAGTATTATTATTATGAGTATTATTATTATTATGAGTATTATTATTATGAGTATTATTATTATGAGTATTATTATTATGAGTATTATTATTATGAGTATTATTATTATGAGTATTATTATGAGTATTATTATTATGAGTATTATTATGAGTATTATTATTATTATTATTATTATTATGAGTATTATTATTATGAGTATTATTATTATTATGAGTATTATTATTATTATGAGTATTATTATTATTATGAGTATTATTATTATTATGAGTATTATTATTATTATGAGTATTATTATTATTATGAGTATTATTATTATTATGAGTATTATTATTATTATGAGTATTATTATTATGAGTATTATTATGAGTATTATTATTATTATTATTATTAAGATTATTATTATTATTATGAGTATTATTATGAGTATTATTATTATTATGAGTATTATTATTATTATGAGTATTATTATTATTATGAATATAATTAATATGAGTATTATTATGAGTATTATTATTATTATTATTATGAGTATTATTATGAGTATTATTATTATGAGTATTATTATTATGAGTATTATTATTATGAGTATTATTATGAGTATTATTATTATTATTATTATTATTATTATTATTATGAGTATTATTATTATGAGTATTATTATTATGAGTATTATTATTATGAGTATTATTATTATGAGTATTATTATGAGTATTATTATTATGAGTATTATTATTATGAGTATTATTATTATTATGAGTATTATTATTATTATTATGAGTATTATTATTATTATTATTATGAGTATTATTATTATGAGTATTATTATTATTATTATTATGAGTATTATTATTATTATTATGAGTATTATTATTATTATTATTATGAGTATTATTATTATGAGTATTATTATTATGAGTATTATTATTATGAGTATTATTATTATGAGTATTATTATTATGAGTATTATTATTATGAGTATTATTATTATGAGTATTATTATTATTATTATTATTATGAGTATTATTATTATTATTATGGGTATTATTATTATTATGAGTATTATCATTATTATGAGTATTATTATTATGAGTATTATTATGAGTATTATTATTATGAGTATTATTATTATGAGTATTATTATGAGTATTATTATTATGAGTATTATTATTATTATTATGAGTATTATTATTATGAGTATTATTATTATGAGTATTATTATTATTATGAGTATTATTATTATTATGAGTATTATTATTATGAGTATTATTATTATTATTATAAGTATTATTATTATTATTATCAGTATTATTATTATTATTATTATTATTATGAGTATTATTATGAGTATTATTATTATGAGTATTATTATGAGTATTATTATTATTATGAGTATTATTATGAGTATTATTATTATGAGTATTTATATTATTATGAGTATTATTATTATGAATATTATTATTATGAGTATTATTATTATTATTATTATTATGAGTATTATTATTATTATTATGAGTATTATTATTATTATGAGTATTATTATTATTATGAGTATTATTATTATGAGTATTATTATTGTGAAGAGTATTATTATTATGAGTATTATTATTATTATTATTATTATTATTATTATTATTATTATTATTATTATTATTATGAGTATTATTATTATGAGTATTATTATTATTATTATTATGAGTATTATTATTATGAGTATTATTATGAGTATTATTATTACGAGTATTATTATTATAAGTATTATAATTATTGCTATTGCTATTATTATTATTATTATTGCTATTAATATTGCTATTATTAACATTATTAAGATTACAATTATTATTATCATTATAATTATTATTATTATATATTAATATTAGGATTATTTGCATTATAATTATTTTTATTGTTATTATTAACAATTTATTTGAATTATCATTGTTATTTTATTATTATCATTATTCATACGTTTTGAGCTTCATGCCCGGTCAATTAGTTTTCAGAATTGTTAATTTTGGACGTTCTGTATTTCGTTTTCCTTGAATTTTGTAATTAAATGCTCTCTTTGATAATCGGTTCTCATCCATTCTGTTTAAATGCTTTTGCCAGTTCGTCCGGCAGTTCTGGATACGATCTAGTATTCCTTTTATTCCTCTTCCTATTCCGTCGCTCTTTTATGTTCAATTAGAGACACTACAGCACTGCTGATCTTAAAAACCTCATTTCTGATGCTCTCTTTCTGTAGTTACCAGTCTCTGCACAATGCAATAGTTTTATAAAATCATAATTGTGTTTCCTTTGTTTTTTATTTCCTAAATATCTTGTATAGATCTACACACGTATTTCTATAAAATGAGTTTCTGTTTAACTTGAAGAATTTCTGGCATGATATTTTATATCCTAGATATTTATAGCTACTCATTTATTCAATAGCTTGTGTGCTGTTTTTGGTAGTGTTTAACGCCTGCTTTTACTGCTTGTGGCACCGCAGGCGATGACGCTGGTGATATATGGGATTAAGATGCGGCACCGGCATAATGTGATGGCGGGGAAACTGGAGAAAACCCGCTCCTGCACCGCTTTGTCCACCACATGCGGTTGCTTGGAATTTAACCCGCGCCATTAGGTAAGAGACGATTGACCTAACCACTCGGCCACGGCGCAGCAATTTAGATGTGAATTACAATGCTTACTTTTTGTAACACGTATGTATAATGTGCATAATATATAAAAGAGTTATTTTATTCCGTCCAAAAATGATATACCGAGATTTCGTGCAAATACATGTTCTAAGGTGTGCTAAATCAAAATAAATAAATATATAAATAAAAAAGGTCAGTGTGTGTAGCATACATAGCTAAAATAAAAATATAGCCCTCCGTGGTGTAATGGCTACCATGCTAACTTCATATACCCAAGGTTGCGGGTTCAAACCCGGCGCAGAACGATGGATTTTTCGGGCGTAAAATTCCTTAGTATAGCTTCCTTCGGAAGGGAAGTATAGCCTTGAGTCCCGTGTCGTAGATTTTCGGCACGTAAAACAACCTCTGAACAAAACTCAGCGGTCTTTCACGCCCAATATAGAATAGGACGCTGAGAACCACAGCCGTTAAAGAGCGTCCATAAATAACACGCCATTTCATTTCGAATTATTACAGATCTTGGTATTTAAGTTAGTGGAATCCTAGGATGCGGCAGGAAGATTTTCAAAAAACATAAAAAAATCCTCTCACTCCAAACTACCCTTTACATGGAACATTTTTCGAGATTTTCGATTTTGTAAGCAACAGCTCAAACAATTTCGATTAAAATGCTGTATATTAAATATGTTTCCATGGAAAAAAATAATGTTTATCTTGAATAGCACCTGAAGTGCACTTAATTCTGAATGACCTTTGGAAAACTGGAAAATTGTAAGTGATACACAAAAATTATTGCAAAAAGATGTAGTTCCCGTTTTTCTTCCATGGAACGAGAGTTCATAAGGGACCACCTTGGCTTACCGCCCGGCCGCTGTATCCCCCCATCCTGGCTCGAAGGCGTCATGAATGGGGTACAATGCTGGAGATTGAGACTCGGGTCCCTCCAGGCCGGTATATGCGGTCTTCTGGAGCCGCTACTTCGCAATCCAGTAGCCCCTCAATGGACCCCCCCCCCCCAGGGACTTCACAAGGCTGAGTTCGCCCCGGACCGGGAATCTCTGTGGGGAATATTCCCCAAGCCGGTACCGAGAATCGAACCCAGGTCTTCCGTGCTACCACCGCTCTAATGAGACGAACGTAGATCCCGTTAAAGCACTCAATATGTGTTCTGTATAGATTTTTCGTAGAATTAACTATTTCCGAGATATTCCGGGTTATTAGTTTTAATTTTAAACTACTTAAACGTTTCTCTAACATCATGTTTTGTTTTATCTCTGTTTTGCCACGCAAAGTGAACCGATTTCATTTGCGTAAAATATTGACAGCTTTTAAAACATTTGAGTACCGTTTTAGTCTAGTACATTCCCTTATTTCCCTACTGAAATACGTAACAATTCGATTTCTGCTAATTATTTATCTTGATTAGCATGAAGTAAAGAGAACAATACTTTTTTGTGAGAACAGTTTCCTTGCACAACAGGTAGAGAAGCATGTAAATCATGTTTATTATAGTTTATGTTGCAGTCCAATAAATGCTATTGTTTTAGTTTTACTTTGAGAAATTTTGCATAGTTTATATGCTGCCATCTGTTCATTGTTTTCTGAGTAAGCCATTACCACGTGCTCATCCGCACGCGGGAGCGAATCTCTTGGTAATTATGCTACTTGGCATAAAATAAACATTTGCTTTTCCACATTCGTAAACTTTCTTCCTGCAGTTGGATTTGTGATCTTGCTTTTTATTTTTCTGTACACGTGTATAGATAGTTGCCCTCCGTGGTGTAATGCTAACTTCATACACCCAAGGTCACGGGTTCAAACCTGGCGGAGGACGAAGGTTCTTTTCGGGTTTAAAACTCCTTAGCATGATTTCCTTCGGAAGGGAAGTGTATCCGGTGATCCCGTGACGTAGATTTACGACGCGTAAAAGAACATCAAGCCTGATAGAGAGGCCGCTGAGAAAAATTAAGCGGTCTTTCACGCCCAATTTATAGTGTATAGAGAAGGTATTGTTTTCCACCCAAAAATTCGATACCGAGATTTTACTAAAAATACATACCTTTGGTCCCCCTGAATCAAAAAAAAAAAAAAAAAGCATTTTTTAGAAAAATGTCCGTGTGTATCTGTGTGACCGTGGACAGCACAGCTCAAAAACGAAAATTACGTTAAATACCAAACTTGACATCTTCCAAGGATGCGACACAAAGATTTTTAAGGAAATTTCCCCACCTCGAACTGCTTATTACCTAGAACTTTTTTCGAATTTTTTATTTTCTCAAAAATGGCTGTATAAAGTTTAGTTAAAACTAAAGGTATTTACCTGACAAGTATAATGTATATATTGAATTTTCTGGTAATAGCCTCTAAAGGTACCTTATTCTGGATGAATTTTACGATAAATTGGCATAAGTGCTAAACCGTAAGAGATATTCAAATGCTTACTATACAAAAAATGTAGAGAACGTTTAAACCTACAATTCATGTTATATAGATTATTTCGTGGAGTTTAAAAACTTATATTTTGCTCATACGGTAATTTGTCACTCCTATTTTGCTCATACGGTAATTTGTCAACTCTTATTCATATAAACAAAGGAATTTCAGTCACATAGCAACCAGGTTTTGACTAGCATTTTAACTTATGATATTCCCTTATTTCGCTTCCACTTACAAGGAAGCAAGTAATAAGATTATTTCTGCTAATTTTTTTCTATTAGTATGAACCAAATAGAAGCATATGTTTTATAACAGTAATTTGTTGCGGAAGATGTAGAGAAAGTCATGCGAATGGAACACGACAGATTTTTACAGATGCTGTGTATCATGTTACTTTGCACCAAACAGGCACTGGATGATCTATAGTTTGAAATGTTGTAAACTGCCGTTTGCTTGAAAATTAATTTATTTAGTGAGTCGTTACTTACAGTTCATTATATAATATTATTAAGTTGATGGTGAACAAATCCTGAAACCGCAAATATTTTATTAATCAGTTATTAGTATTTCATTTGGTGTGATTTGATGAAGGGTGATGAAAACAGCCATAAACATAATTAAATTACAATATTTAATCTGCATAAAGATCAGGAGAAGTGATTACATAGCCTATTGACGCCATGGGTAATGTAGCGTTACTAGCGGGAAAAATAAACAACACATTGTGCTTAGAGGCGTACAATTCTGCGATATTTGTCGCTTCATCTATCGAGTCCGTAGCTGGGTACGTGGATAGAAACCTGACTTTTGTCTGTATTGGAGAAGGTTTAGAGAGGGCGAAGAAGGATTGGGAAACCTGCTTCTCATACTCATTACTAGGAATAGCATCTTGCGTATCGACAGCAGGACATAATCAAAGTTAGTGCAGCATGATTTATAGTTGTGACGTGTTCACAATGCAGAGAGTACGTACTGGCAGTCTGACACGTAAACGAGCTTGCCTAGTGACACAGAATAAAATATAAATTTAGAGATGCTTATAAAAATGTTATAAGTGAGTATTGCAAAGAATATATTAACATAAGTTACAATAGTTATATAAAAATCTGATGTGTTCCATTCACTTGCCTTTCTATACAACAAATTATTGTTAGAGTACTTAAGCTTCTATTTATTTAATGTTAATCAAGAAAAAATTAGCAGAAATAGTCTTATTACTTGCTTCCTTGTAAGTAGATGCGAACCATAGGTTAAAGTGATAGTCAAAAGCTGGTTTCTATGTGACTGAAGTTCCTCTGTTTATATGGACAGGACTTGCCAAATTCCTGTATGAGAAAATTATAGTTTTTTTAAAACTGAAGCCAAAAACAAGGAATATCTCAAAAACAATAAACACCACGAAAAAATCATATAACATAAATTGTGTACTTTAATGTACTCTACATTTTTTGTGTGGTAAGTTTTTGTCTATCTCTTACGGTTTAGTAAATACGCAAAATTCTGTAAAATTCATCCAGATAAAAGTAGTCTTCAGAGGCTATTCCCAGGATATTCAAGATATACATATTATTTGTGAGGTAAATATCTTTAATATACGATATTTTAATCAAAATCGTTAGAGACATTTTTAAGAAAATCAAAACTTTCGAAAAAAATTTGCATGTAAAGGGTAGTTGGGGGTGGGAGGATTTTCTAGAAAATCTTCGTGTCGTATCCTTGGAAGATACCAAACCAAATACCAAGTATAGTTTTTAATGGATGGTTTGTTTATGAGCTATGCTGCCCACAGACTCACACAGACATTTTTCTAAATTTTTTATTGTTGGTATTCAGGGAGTCCTAATGCATGTATTTCCTTTGAAATCTTGGTATAAAATTTTAGGGTGCATTGCAATATCTTCTCTATACACTACGTACATAGTACGTGTAGAGAAAGTAATTAAGCTATGAAAACAGAGTGTGACAAGGATTATAAAAGATGCGCAATAACAACAAAAGTTATATCAATAAAAGAGAAAATAAATAAAATATAAAGTAATTTATAAACCATAATACATTCTACGTTGTGTTTAAACCATACGAATGGTTTTAAAAATGGCTGCGGAATATTTTATGATGTTTGCTGTGACTGCTTTTTCCCCACTTCTGTTAATTTTAGACTTCGCCTTCCATTTCACAAACATATTTGTAATTGTTCCTCGGGATCCAAAAAATAGGCCTATTATTGTTGGAAAATGGGTTAGTAGTTGCGTGGCAGACTGTGATGTTTTCACTAGCAGAGGGAGGCAATAGAGTCTGCGTGGCTGATAAACATTAATACAGCTGATTTACGAGAGCTAACAATTTTAATATTTACATACATTTAATTGCTGTTGTGTAACAAGTCATCAGCTTCATTATCCGTTTCATTTTCTCTCAAGATACATAGAATACAATGCACAACATACATTCGTAACGTCTCAAATATGAATCGTCTCCGATTGGCACGTAAATGTGAAAAACGGAGCAAAACGGAAATAGAAAAAAGTATCGATTACTGGGTAAGCAAATTCATCAGCAATTATTTCCGTTGCAACACATCGTATTTCAAGCATTTTTGAAAAACCGATATGTTTTTCTAAACATTAATTTCACTTTCTTTTTACATGGTCTAAAACGGGGTCACGGTCTCTGATTAATTGCTTGCACAAGTTTATTGACGGCCGCACAGGTCGGTCTCCACTTGGTAGGTAAGCAACTGGTAACCACATGTGTCCCTCTATCGATCCCTAACATGTTATCCTAAAGCCTTGTACAAACGGAGACATTTCTTGTACAAGAAATGGCGCCATATAAGGTACTAAATCTTACGCCACTGTCTTGTATGCCATCTTGCATAAACGTGTATACACCGACACCATTTCAGTGACAAAAGTTTTAGGAGCATGATTGACAAGTAGCTTCTTTATCTGCTATTGTTGTGATTCCCTCTGCCATATAAAAGGGCAGGACAAAAATAATCAGGATTATGTTTAATTTCTCTAACACGCATGTATATACAATTTACATAGCAGCTAGAGAAGGTTTTGTATTCCAATCAAAAGTTCGATGTTGAGATTTCACCGGAAATGTATGTTTTGATGTCCCCTGAATCCTAAAAAAAATTGTTTAGATAAAGGTCTGTGAAAGCATGGCTCAAAAACGAAAAGACAGCTATACACCAAACTTGGTATTTATGTTTAGTATCTTACAAGGATTCCTCACGAAGTTTTAAAAAATATCTCACCAGCAGAAACTATGCTTTCATGGGACAATTTTTGAAAAAAAAATTCTCAAAAATGGCTCTAACGATTTTGATTGAACTACCGTATATTAAAATATTTAGATTAAAAACAAAATATTTATTTTGAATTTTCTGAGAATAACTTCTGAAGACCTCTATATCCTGGATGACTTTTGCAGAACTGTAGGAGATAGACAAAACTTAAGTACTAAAATGTAGATCTCAATAAAACACATAATTTAAGGTATGTACGATTTTCTTTTAGAGTTGACCGCTTTTTATTTGTTACTGGTTTAAGTTTTGAACTACCTATCTTTTCTCAAACAGTACCATGCAAAGCAAACTAAGCCTCAATTGTTTCACATAGCAACCAGCTTTTAAAATATTTGACTATCACTTTAGCGTAATGTATTCCTTTATTTCTCTTCTACTTACAATGAAGCAAATGATAAGACCAATTTAGCTGAAGTTTATCTAGATTAGCATGATATAGATAAAAGAGTAGTTTGTATTTGGAACAGCTGAATAAGGTTATTTGAAAGGCACACATCAGGAATGTTTGGAAGCCATCTGCGCGTATACTTCTGTTGATGTCTCGTATGAACCGCTCTATAGCATGGCCAATGCCATCTCTGATGTTGATCCCTCGTAGTGGTTCTTTCACTTTGGCAAAGAGATCGTTATCATAGCGACTATTGTCAGCTTTGGTGGTACATCTTGAGGCAGTATTAGCCCATAAATACACGATACAATAAAAAACACTTTCACACTACTTTGTGTAATGCACAACGGAGAATCGGGAAGCTTCAGTTTATTGACACGCTGCCCACTAATGCACGTTCCTACAATACCATCTTTGTTCTGGCGAAAGTGACAACATTTCATAGAACAGCTTCCCATCAAGATGTCACACCGCTGCTGCTGTCCAAGACATCTTACCTGTTGACAGTGGGAGATTCTAGAACATCCACCATGCTCACCCGACATCGGTGTCTGTGATTACGTGGATAGTTACGGACGTGGAAAGAATTAATGAAATATGAATTATAATTTGGGTCTTGGCATTGTCTATATAGCTCATGCTACTGCAGACAGGAACTTGAAAAAAAACTGATGTGTTGCATTCACATGACTTTTCACTGCATCTCTTAACAAAGTGTTGTGATTAAGCTTACTCTTCTATTAAGCCAAGCGAGATAAATATTAGCAGAAACGGTCTTATTACTTAGTACCTTTAAGTAAAAGGGAAATAAGGGAATACACTAGGCTAAACCGACAGTTAATGTTTTAAAATCTGGTAGCTATGGGATAAAAACCTATTCCTTTGCGTTGCTGGGAGTTAACAAGTTTCCGTGTGAGAAAAGTGTAAGTATTTTAAAACTAAAATCAATAACAAGGAATATCTCAAAAATGGTCAACTCCACGAAGAAAATGTATACAACATATATTGTGTGTTTTAACGAGCTCTACATTTTTTGCTAAGCAAGTTATCTCTTGCGGTTTACCAGTTACGTAAAATTCAGCTATATTCATCCAGAATAAAGAGGTCTTTAGAATATATTCCCAGAAAATTGAAGATATATGCTATTTGCCAGGTAAATATCTTTAATATACGGTATTAATCAAAACCGTTACAGCTATTTTTGAGAAAATAAAAATCTTCGAAAAGTATTTCTTGCAATGTACACAGTGTATAGAGAAGGTACCGTAATGTACCCAAAAATTAAATACCGAGAATTCACCGGAAATATATGTTTTAGGGTTCCCTGTATCCAAAAGAAAGCATTTTCAGAAAAAGGTCCGTGTGTATATGTGTTGTGTCAGTAGGCAGCATAGCTCAAAAACGAAAAGACCGTAAAAAACCAAACTTGGTATTTAGGTTTGGTATCTTTCAAGGATGCGATACGAAGATTTTCAAGGAAATTCCCCACTCCCAACTACCCTTTACATGGAACTTTTTTCGAAATTGTTGGTGTTCTTAAACATGGCTCTAACAATTTTGATTAATATATCCTATATTAAAGATATTTACCTGACAAATAAAATGTATATCTTGAATTTTCTGAGAATAGCCTTTGAAGACTACTTTATTCTGGATGAATTTTACAGAATTTTGCATAACTACTAAACCGTAAGTGATGGAAAAAACTTACTACACAGAAAATGTAGGGCACATTAAAACACACAACTTACGTTATACACATTTTTTTAGTGGAATTGATCGTTTTTAAGATATTCCTGGGTTTTTGTTTCAGCTTTGAAAAACTTACTTTTTTCATATAGGTATTTGTCAACTCTTGTCCATACAAACAAAGGAACTTCAGTCAAATAGCAACCAACTTACAAGGAAGCAAGTAATAAGACTCTTTCTGCTAATTTTTCTCAATTAGCATGAAGCAAATAGAAGCATAAACTTTTAGCAATAATTTAATGCAGGGATATAGAGAAAGGCGTGTGAATAGAACACATCAGATTTTTTTTGTACTGAACTATATGGTTTAAAAGAAACAAAATAGCAAAGGCCTCACTTCCGTGGAGGACAGCAGACTGAACCTCGATACTTTCATCGACCAGAATACCTCCACCTTTTGGAGAAATGGAATTTATGACCTTCTAGAGAAGTGACAGAATATTAGCGACAATAATGGCATATACCACAGGAAATAAATTGTTTGTTTACAATAACTTATTTACTTATATTTTGAAGACCTGGTGTTTAGTTTGTAAACAGATGTTTCGGCAACTACTCTGTCGCAGTTGTACTGCGGGAGAATTCAGTTCCCAGGCGTTCTTAGTGATTGAATTGTAACAAAAAACGAATTCAATGTGACTGGCTTATAAAATCGGTAGCGCGTTGCCAAGCGGGAGACCTGAGTTCGATTCCCGGTACCGGCGTGGGGAATTTTCCCCCACTGGGTGACCTGGTCCGGAGTGCACTCATCCTCATGAGGTCCCTAATTGAGGAGCTACTTGATTGAAAATTACCGGCTTCAGATCGAGAGAACCGCATCAATCGGCAGGGAGCGACTTGAGGCTCTGATCACGTGTCACCCTCCAGCACTGCATCGGATATAGGCCAAGGTCCCTTGTGGACTGACGTTCCATGGAGTTAAGTTAAGCTTATGAAATCCAAACCGAGTGCAATACCTTCTCTATACATTATGGACATAATACGTTTAGAGAAAGTAATTAAACGTTCATTAAATACCAAACTCGGTAAATAAGTTTAATATCTCCAAGTGTGCGACACGAAGGTCTTCAAGCAAATCCCCTAACCTGAAACTACGGTTTACATTGATTAATTTCTTAAAATTTGGATTTTCTCAAAAACGGATCTACCATTTTGATTAAAATGCCATATGTAAAAGATTATAAAGAAAACGTAGGTACCTATATGTTGAATTTCCTTTAGAGTAACCCTTGAAAACCTCTTCATTCTGAATGAATGTTGCATAACTGATAAACACAGAAAATTTAAACTTCGTTAAAATGCACAATTTATGCCATATACAGATTTTGTATTTTCAGAGATATTACTTGTAATTGGTTTTAGGTTTAAAGTAGTTAAACGTTTCTCAAACCGGAAACCCCATCTGTTTCATTCTGTTTTTTCTTTACTCCTGAGCATGAAAAGAAGACCAAATTTCAGTCACAGTGAAGGAACCACAGGAGGCTACAGGGCCACAACGACGCTTCACACACTGCAATCTATTGTGTCCAGCCTTTCCAGAAGAAAGTAATTAAGTGAAAGAACCACAGGAGGTTACAGGCCACAGATACATCTTATATACTGCAACCTACAGATCTACTGTAGCTAACTTCCTCAGGAGGAAGGGTTAAAGTGAAGGAATAACGGAGGCTACACGTCAGAAGCCGGCAAACCACAGAGACGTGCGGAAGTCCCTAAGTGTTCCTACCTACAAGACCCGCGTCTCTACTGGAGCTCCCCAGAATGGTCGATAAGCCAAACGACCTCTAGATAATACGCTTTTCTAAGGAAGCATTTTTACCATCTGTCCCACTCCTACAAACGCCGATAAATCTAGAAGAATGATTGAAAGATGAGTAAGAAAAGGGTTAAAAATCCGACGTGTTCTATTCACATGTGGTTCTCTATATGTCTGAAACAAAGTATTAAAAAAACAACTTATTCTCCTATCTACTTCACGCTAATCGCGAAAAACACTAACAGACATGATCTTATTATTTACTTCCTTGTAAGTAAAAGCGAAATAAGGGAGTAAACTAGGATACATTTAATAGTCAAATATTTTGACAACTGGTTGCCACGTGGTTGAAATCCGTGTATTTTCATGCCCAGGAGTTGTCAAAGGTTTCAAGTATCTTAAACCTGAAATATATAACAAGGAACAATGGTGAACTCTACGAAAAAAATGTGCACGACATAAATTGTGTGTTTAAACAAAATCTACATTTTGTCTATAGTTATAGTTAGTATCGGCATGTTGCCATGGTAGCCAGTGGTGGAGCAACCAGCTAGAGACCGGGAGATCCGTGGTTAAATCCCAGCTAAGGCATTGAATTATTCATTCTGACTCTGCTTATTTACCACAATGCTTTACCACCGCGAATAGAGAGAGTGAAGCATGTTGGACGCTACTGGCAGACATGGAAGATACGGACGGAATAAGTAAATTTCTACTTAAGGCAAGAAAGCTGAGATCTGAGAAGCCGATAATAGGAAAGAGGGGAACCATACGAGATAAAAAATGATTATAATGTTTTGCATTTATTTTATGTTATACTTTTAGGTCGTTGTTTTATTGTGTAGGTATTGTATCTCTTTACGTCTCTTAAGTGTATTTGTCTACTATAGTCTACTATAATAGGGTGCATTAATGCATCTGAACATTGTTTATTTTTGTTTTTACGCTTTTTATGTCTTTTTGTTTTTACTTTCTTTGATACGCACTATGTACATACTGTATAGAGAGGGTATTGCATTCCACCAAACATTAGAAACCGAGAGTTCGCCACAAATACATATTTTGGGTCCACCTGAATGCAAAAAAAAAAAAAAAAAAACATTTTTGGAAAAAGGTCTGTGTGAGCGTGTGTCTGTATGTGGATAGGATATCTAAATTTCGTATTTAAGTTCAGTATTTTTCACGCTGCGACACGAAAAATTTCAAGAAAGTCTACCCTTTACATGGAAATGTATATCTTGAATTTTCTGGGAATAGTCTCTGAAGGCTACTTTATTCTGAATGATATTTACGGAACTTGGTATATCTGGCAAACCGTAAGAGGTAGACAAAAGCTTACTACACAAAAAATGTAGATCGCTATAAAACACGCAATTGATATCAAATACATTTTTTTCGTGGAGTTGATCACTTTTGAGATAATCTTTGTTTTTGGTTTCAGCTTTGAAAAGCTGTCAACTCCTGTCCCTACAAACAAAGAAATTTTAATCACATATAAACCAGCTTTTGACTGTCACTTTAACCTATGGTACTTCCTTATTTCGCTTCTACTTATAAGGAAGCAAGTAATAGGTATATTTCTCTTAGTTTTTTCTCCATGAGAGTGAAACAAATAGAAGCATATGCTTTTTAACAATAATTTGTTCTGCCTCACATTCAAAACGTCGTGAGTTCGAATGTCGCTTAGGGTGAGTTATATATATTTTCGGGGTTTTCCCTTATCCTGAGAAGATGAATGTCGAGTAACTTTAAGTTACATGGACCACGAGATCATTTGAGCATCATTTCATCAATTTTATTCATCGTCCGATATAACCAGGACGTTAAGCTACATAAGAAAAAAAAATGGGGGAGATGTAGAGAAAGTTTTGTGAATGGAACACATCAGAATTTTTAATATAGCTTACTATTCTGTGTACTATAAAAGCAGTAAGGTCTGTTGATCCGTGCGAGTGATGAAAATCAATGTATGTATACTGATAATTACATAAATACACTGATTAATTCATACTGCTCAGAAAAACAACAAAAAAGATAAATTCAGAGTGGTCAGTTGAAAGCAAAACCAGGATAAGTGAAAGTTTGCGTCTTATTGCTGATACAAGCCCTTCTGTCACATTTTTTGTAAAAGTTGGTTACGAATTTCGTCCCTAAAGGGCGAGAGAAATTAAAAGGCCTTGCACTTGACCGTTTTAACACGATATTTAAATGCAAGATGTTGCTGATATTCTAGTTGCTTACAAATCGCGAGGAAAGAAAATGGCGTATGAAAGTAGGGCAAGTGGTAGTAGTAGCAAAAGCAACAAAGTGGCAGCGGAAAGAGGAGTCGGATAATGAGAGAGTAAATGAGATAATTAAAGAGGAGAAGAGCTCGGTTTTGAAGTGCCTTAGGAACTCGTGGTGTAATTTTCAAGCCATGTCAAAGTAATGATAGATGCTGCTCTCTTTGGCGCGTTTGTCGACCACAGGCCTGTCATTTCATGTTTTACATGGCACAGAGAAACAACAGGTTTAATTGTAGGGCTTCTTCTACCTGCGGCTTGATCTGGTAGTTAACAAAAGTGACACAGAGAGGCGCTCCTGCTCCCTACTGCTTTTTCTGGGCTAAATTAGACACCCAAGCATGCATTCTCAGTATATTATTCAATATATATAAGAAATACATAGATCGACTACCTGTGCCGTTAAGTAAGCAGCATTTTGGTTTTCATCCACAGGTCCCGGGGTTGATTCCAGGCTGTAACAGGGAATTTTTATTGTATTAGAAAATTTCCCTAATCCCTATACAGTCTGAAAATATACCAGTGAAAATGAATGGGTCGTGTTTAATGACATAAAAAGATCTGTGTGTATTATTCACACGACTTTCTCTACATCTCAGCAACAAATTGTTGTAAAAACCTATGCTTTTATTTCTTTATGCTAATCGAGAATCGTGTCGTATCCTTGGAAGATACCAAACTTAAATACCAATTTTGGCATTCAACGGTCTTTTCGTTTTTTAACTATGCTGTCCACACACACATACGTGCACACATACACGGACCTTTTTTCTAAAAATGTTTTTTTTTTTTGGTTTCAGGGGGACCCAAAACATGTATTTCCGGTGAAATCTGAGTATCGAATTTTGGATGGAATGCACTACCTTCTCTATATACTATGTATATAGTACGTGTAAAGAAAGTAATACGTTTTTGTAAGAATATTTTGTTGCAGAATGGTTAGAGAAGAAATGTGAATGGAAAATATCCATATAATAAAGAGACAGACAGACAGACAGACGGAGACAGAGAGACAGACAGACAGACACTCAGACAGACAGACGGAGACAGAGAGAGTGTGAGAGAAAGACAGAGAGAGAGAGACAGACAGACGGAGACAGAGCGAGAGACAGACAGACAGACGGAGACAGAGAGAGAGTGAGAGACAGATAGGCGGAGACAGAGAGAGAGAGAGAGAGAGAGTGAGAGAGCAGAGCTAAACTGAAAAGCAAAGACCAAAAAATACCAAAGTTATGATAGGACGTTTTGGAAGCGGACTCTGCAACCATCCAGTGTAGATACTGTACCGTTTGGATAGGTAAAGCCAGACTGAAACGTTTAATGCCATAGCTGGGATATAAACCACGGATCTCCTTGGCTCTAGCCAGTTGCTCTACCACTGAGCTACCTTGGCAACATGCCGGTACGGCACTAAACTTCTTAATTGACCCGTGTGTTTCCCGAAGGTGACCTCAAGTTATATTATCGCCATTGGGGTATGAGATCACGTTGTGCAATGGCAGCTCAGTGGCAGAGCAGCCCGACTATGGCATTGAATCTCTCAGTCTGACTGTACCTATCCAACTGCTGTCCTACACACGGATTGTGTGAGAAAACAATTAAAATTAAAATATTGTACCCATATTCCTCGATGGAACGCCCCTGGGAGGGGGGATGAGTGAGTGGAGACATCTGGAAAATGAAACGGCGTGTTATTTATGGACGCTCTTTAACTGTTATGGTTCTCAGCGTACCATTCTATACTGGGCGTGAATCAGGCTTGAGGTTGTTTTACGCGCCGTAAATCTACGACACAGGACCAACGGGTTTACTTCCCTTCCAAAGGAAGCCATGCTAAGGAATTTTACGCCCGAAAAAATCCATCGCCCTCCGCCGGGTTTGAGCCCCTGACCTTGGGAGACTTCTGGAGGCCGGAACTAGAAATCAGGTCCTTCCAGTTTCCAGATTGAAACGCCTCGGCAATGCAGACGCGACTGTCGTCCCAACCACCATGCACACACCATTTTGAGCGCTGTTTTTAGGGGGAAGTGTGGAAAGAAGAGAGTGCTCGATCTCCTGTCTTTCCATAGTATTGTCTACCAAATAAAGCTTCTTTCTTTGACGCGCTCAGTCATTACTGTGAATAGGTTTACTAATTTACCGCGAACTGTCTGAATAATTTACCTTTTCCAGCTCAATTTATTTTCAACTGAATTGAAATAAATAAATAAACAAATCGCTTTTTTTTTGTATTTTTTTTTCTCTTTTATTCTTATAACTTTTATTGTTGTACATCTTTTATAATCTGTTACAATTTATTCTCATAGCTTAATTCTATATAACTATTATAAAGTATAATAAAAATATTTTTTGTAATACTCACTAATAACATTTTTGTAAAAAACCTGTAAATGTATATTATACTGTGTCACTTGGAAAACTCATTTTTGAGTCAGACTAATAAATAAATAAATATGACCTTAAAAATTTAGCTTATTGGTAGCTGAGATATAGAAACTTCTAAAGCACTGAACTTCACCAATAGAGATTTCAATGTTATAGGTTAAACTAGGTTGGAATCCTCGCTGCAATGCTACTAAGTGTGGTGAAGGAAGGGATGGTCCCAGGTAAAATAAACACTGATTAGCATACCCAAGTGTTAAGTGGTCCTCAGTAACATTGTGGCGGAATAGTTCCGTATTGATGTCTTTTACACTCACATGACTTTCTCTAGCTACTTTGCAAACATATTTCTTACAAAAGATCTTCTTTCTACACCATGCCAATCGAGACAAACATTAGCAGAATGTTCTTATTACTTAGTTTCTTATAAGTAGAAGGTAACTAAACGAATGCGCTGTGCCAAAGTGATAATCAAATGTTTTAAAAGCTGTCGTTAGGCGATTGTCATTGCTAATCGTTTCTTTGCTTAGCCAGGAGTTGAACAAAATAAAAACGGACACTTCCTGTATCAGAAAAGTACGAGTACTTTACAACTGAAACTAATAACAAGGCGTATCTAGAAAACGGCAAATTCCACGAAAAAACTGAATATGATATAATTTGTGTATTTTAATGTGATCTATATTTTGTATGTAGTAAGTTTTTGTTTATCCTTTAAGGTTTGCTAGCTATACATAATTCAGCAACATTTTATCCAGAATAATATCTTCAGAAGCAATTCCCAAAAAATTCAAGATATACATTATATTTGTAAAGCAAATGTGTTTAATATGTGGTATTTTAATGAAAATCGTTGGAGCCATTTTTAAGAAGACAAATTTTTTATAAATATTTCCATTTAAAGGGTAGTTACAAGTGGGGGTGTTTTCCTGAAAATCTTCGTGTCGCATCCTTGGAAGATACAGAACTTAGATTCCAAGTTTGGTATTTAACCGTTTTTTCGTTTTGAAACTATGTTGTCTACGGACATACAGACAGACAGACTGACAGACACATACACGGACCTTTTTCTCAAAATGCTATTTTTGGATTCAGGGGTTGCAAAAAAATATATTTCCGATGAAATCTCTGTGTCTTATTTTTGAGTGCAATAAAATACGTTCTCTATCCACTATTTATATTGTGCATACGGGACTAGAGAAAAAAATCTGATATGTTCCATTCACATGACTTTCTCTACATCTCTGCAACAAATTACTGTTAAAAGCTTAGGCTTGTATTTATTTCATGCTAATCGACAAAAAATTAGGTAGAAATATCCTTATTACTTGCTTACTTGTAAGTATAAGAGAAATAAGGGAGTGCCATAGCTTAAAGTGATAGTAAAAAGCTGGTTGCTATGTAACTGAAGTGCCTTTATTTGTATGGACAAAAGTTGACAATACCTGTATGCGAAATGTATAACTTTTTTAAAGCTGAAACAAAAAACATGGAATATCTCAAAAACGATCAACTCCACGAAAAAATGTATATAGCATAAATTGTGTGTTTTTACGTGCTCTACAGTTTCTGAGTTTTAGGTGTTTGTATATCTCTTACGGTTTAGCAGTTATACAAAATTCCGTAAAATTCATCCAGAATGAAATAGTCTTAGGAGGCTATTCCCAGAAAAATCAGAATATACATTTTATTTTCTGGTAAATATCCTTAATATACTATATTTTAACCAAAATCGTTAGAGCCATTTTTGAGAAAATAAATATTTTAGAAAAAAATTCCATGTATAGGTAGTTTGGGGTGGGGGGATATTTCTCAAAATGTTCGTGTCGTATCCCTGGAAGATACTAAACTTAAATACCAATTTTGGTATTTTACTGACTTTTCCTGTTTGAGTTATCGCGTTCACAGACACACGGACACATACACGGACCTTTTTTGGATACAGGGGACCCTAAAACATGTATTCCCGGTGAAATCTCGCTATCGAATTTTTGCGTGGAATGCAATACCTTCTCTCCGTGTAGGGAAAGTAAAAATATGTTCAGTGACACGCCTCACCGAAGCACCGTTGCTGACACTTTCGACCGTGAAGCTGACCAAACGAGATGAATATTTGAGAATATACTAATGAAACGTTATGGAGGGACAGAAAATTCCACGTATGAGAGAAACTACAACATTCGCCTCACGACGGGGGGAAAAGTCCATAGATGGGAGTGAACAGTAGCTGGAAGTAGAATTCGGGACCTCCTGATTGCAAAATTCCTAACTTGGCATTCAAGCTCCATTAATTTCAAAAATACGACGGGAAGAACCTCTCTACATAATATTTGCTGTAATCGAGATAAGCTTTAGCAGAAACAGTTGTATTAGCTCCTTCTAGGTACAAGGGAAACAGTCAAATCTTTTAATTGAAATTCGGTTCTATTTGCACGGTCAGGAGTAAAATAAAGAACAGAGATAAAATTAAAAATGGCCTCCCGTTTGAAAAAAACTTTAAGTACCTAGCATAAAGTTGAAACTAATAACAAGTAATATCACGGAAACGGGTAATTCTACACAAAAAATATAAATTATATAAATTGTGTATTTTAACGATATTTACATTTTTTGTGCAGTAAAATTTGTATAATTCTTAATGTTTACCAGCTATGCAAAATTCATCTACAATGAGGATATTACTGACAAACTCGAGATATACATTTCATTTATCCGCAAACATCCTCAAAATGCTGCATTTTCAACAAAATTGTTGCACCCATTTCTTGCTGCATCCTAAACTTAAATATCAAATATGGTTTTTAACAGTGCTTTTGTTTTTCAGCTGTGCTGTCCATAGACACGCATACACACATACAGGCACACTCACGCGCACACTGACCTTATTCTAAAAATGCATTTTATGGATTCAGAGGCACCCAAAATATGTATTTCCGGTAAATCTCGGCGTCCAATTTTTGGATGAAACACTATACCCTCTCTATACACTATGTACATAGTACGTGTAGAGAACGTAAAAATTACTCCTCAAACGGTGATTAAAATGCCATCAACGTTTAAAGTATTTCCATAAAAACGAAATGTGTAATTACCTTAATGTTGTTGTTAATAAACTGACGGGTTTATTTTATTTTCCAAATGTTTATTCTTGTTTAACCTCAGCAACTCGCAACTTGTTGAATATCGTGGGTAGTTCAGTCGGTTAGCCGCTGGTTTTCTGTTCTCCAGGTCGCGGGTTCCAATCCAACCCAGATTCATAACGATTTTCATTAAAATTACGCAATTAAAGATATTTACCTGACAAATAAAATATATATCTTGAATTTCCTGCGAATAGCCTCTGAAGACTACTTTATTATGGATGACTTTTACGGAATTTTGCATAACTGCTAAACCATAAGAGATGGACAAAAACTTACGACACAAAAATGTAGAGCATTTTGAGGAATTTATGCTATATACATTTTTTTTTTTTTTTTGTGAAAATCATCGTTTTTAGACACTTCTTGTTTTTGGTTTCTGCTTTGAAAAACTTATACTTTTCTCATGCAGGAATTTGTCTACTGCTGTCCATACAAACTAAAGAACTTCAGTCGTATAGCAACCAGCTTTTGACTACCACTTTAACCTGTGCCCTTATTTCGCTTCTACTTACAAGGAAGCAAGTAATAAGACTATTTCTGCTAATTTTTTTTTTTCTGATTAGCATGAAGTAAACAGAAGTATAAGCTTTTTAAGAATAATTGGTGAGGAGATGTAGAGAAAGGCATGTGAATTGTACACATCAGATTTTTTCACACAAGCGTGTGAAAAATTTGCGATCACCTTGTGGTTTACTGGGAAACAGGTAAGTCAATTGAGAAATCCATTGCTATGCTGGCGTTGCAGAGCAACCAGCTAGAGATCGGGAGATCCATGGTTCAAATCCCGGCTATGGCATTGAAGTTTTCGGTCTGACTCTACCTATCCATTAATGCTAATAATTGACAGCATGGTTAACACTGAGATCTGAGAAGGCTGCCAATATGGAAAAGGGGGGGGATAGACAAGAACAGCTTAACAAAGGTGGTTATAATGTTTACATATGTCATACTTAGGTTACTGTTGTATTATAATTTTATATATTGTGTATATATTTCTTTTAAGTGTATTTATCTATTATAAGAGGGTACATTTATGAAGGTGTACTCTGTGCTGTAAATTTAAATTGCTATACTTGAATATCTTTGTTTATTCTTTTAATTCTTTGCTGTTGTCAATATATTGCTTTTTATTGTATTACCTTTGTTTTTTTATTTCTTCGTGTTTACTCTGTAATTCTTTATTGCTGCTGTTTTGTCTGTGGACCCGTGCGATTGTTGAAATTCAATGTATGATATGGTTATGTCAGTATATACACTTATTCATTCATTCATTCATTTATTTTTATGACCTGTTGTGCTGCCCCCGAACCACCGAGCTCAGCAATGTAATAATGAAAGTATTGAAGGATTTTAGAGTCCGCGCTCTCTCGCCTAAAGATTGCACCTTTAATTTGTTTCCCATAAAGAGAATATTTTAAAAGTTCCCTTCATCCCCGCTGTTAAAGGGGTGCCAACTGTTGTCATTGAATGCGGGGGTAAACAATGAAGAAGGGAGGTGGGTACTAGCCGATGAAGATTATGAGGGAAGTGAAATTAAAATGAGATAATTGAGAAATTTTGAGGGTCGCTTACTTTTCCTTCCTTCCTTCCTTCCTTCCGATCGCACTCACCAACTTTCCCTTCTGCCATTTAATCATTTTCCTCTTTCAGTCTCCTCCTCTTTATCCTGTTCTGTCTCCCGATGAGTAAAGATTTTAATTAAAACCTGTCAAAAGATTTTCATCCGTTAACCCGTAAGCATCTTCAGTAGGGCCCGCAATCTGTGATTTCCTCCGAAATGAAGGTTTGTTTAAAATTACTTGTTCCAAAGGACCATGCGCCTCACAAAAAAAGGATTAACCTGAAAACATTTCCATTCAAATTACCTTCATTCTTTTAATTGTTAAATCACGGATGTTTTGTCAGCGATACAAAGGAGAAATGACGGAGGCGAATTTTCTGGTAGCGTTATTGTGCTTATAAGAATATAGCGTTTATATCGTCATTTTTTTTTTATAATCATGACTAAAAACTTTTGTTCTTTATTTCTCTACCACGTTCAATGATGTAAAATTATTGTTGGAGTTCGGACCGGGGGCACGAAATTGTCGGATTGAGGTTCGGTGCACACAGTGTATAACTGTGACGTGCCGAGCAGACCTGGTCTCTAGAGCCCGTTTCGAAACGTGTCCTACTATCTAGCATTGCTCACTGCCCGGCATCGTTCAGTTCCTGCTAGTTTTTTTACTTTCTCTACACGTATTATGCACGTAGGTATTGAGAAGGTATTCGAAGTGTACCCAAAAATTCGAGATATCACCGGAAATACATGTTTTGGGGACCCCCTCAATCAAAAAAAAATTTTTAAAAATATCCACGTGTGTGTCTGTGGGTAGCGTTTAAACACCAAACTCTGTTTTTAAGTCGAATATCTTCCAAGATTGCGACACGAAGATTTTAAAAAAAAATCCCAGCAACCTCAACTACCCTTCATATGGAGCATTTTTCAAAACCTCTGATTTTCTCAAAAATGGCTATAACAGTTTTGATTAAAATCTCTTATCTTTAAGACATTTACACAACAAATAATTGCATATTTTAAATTTTCTGGGAAAACCTCTGAAGATCTCTTTATTCTGAAACAATGTTTTCTAAATTTTACATAACTAATAAACTGTAAGAGATAGATAAAAGCTCACCAAACAAACAATATAGATCTCGTAACTAAGAAATGTTTCCGGGCTGTTTTGCCGTGGTCTGCTGGTGTTAGGAGTACCGTAGTTGTGGACGAAAAGTCTGGTACTCCTAACACCAGCAGACCACGGCAAAACAGCCCGGAAACATTTCTTAGTTACAATGACTCCGGCCGTGAAAGCCTACGTTCTCTCAATATAGATCTCCTTAAAAAAACACACTTTATATCCTATATTTTTTTTCGTGGATTCGACCGTTTTAGAGATATTCCTTATTGTTGGTTTGAATTTTAAAATTTAGGTTTTGTCATACAGGAACTCGTCAACTCCTGGCCACGCAAATAATCGGATTTCAATATCATAGAAACCATTTTAAAAATTTGCCTGTTGGAATAACCTTGTGTATTTCCTTATTTACCTTCTACTTATAAGCAACTAAATAATAAGACAATTTTTACTAATGTTTATTATCATGAAGTAGATAGAAGAATAAGCATATCGACAATATTTTGTTGCTGAGATGCAGAGAAAGTCAAGGAAATGGAACATATCAGATATTTTTTTTATAATCATGACTAAAAAGTTTCATTCTTTCTTTTCCCTATTACTTAAAATGGACACAGTAGAGAAGATGTGTATGCGTGCGTTTGTGTGGAAAGATAGATTACCTTTATTGATGTTAAATTATTAAACTTATTATATAAACATTTATTACTGGAATCATAACCATTCATGCATATTTAAAATACCTAGAAGGTGGCAAAAAGAAAAAAGTAAAGGTAAGATAAAAACATAGAGATAATTACTCTAGCCGAACAAAATTGATCTGGCTTCGCAAACTTTAGAAACGAAATTGCTCATTAACTCTAAATTTTCTCGGGTTTCTGGCCAGGTAAATATATGGATTGACTCCAAGTTTCGAAGAAGTGCCCGAGTAAATTTAGAGATAAATGGTCAGGAAAGCTTCAGCTCTTACTACAAATTACAGACTGAGTATTTGAAGGAAAATTAAGAACCATCTCCTCTGTGACAATGAGAACCAATAATTGCGCAATGCACGGAGAAGGTTTCATTGGAAGTACAGTTTGGGCTAAAATCGGAGTGGGGTGTACAGCAATACATCAAAAATCTGATGTGTTCCATTCACTTTCTCTACTTCTCTGCAACAAATTGTTTTTAAAAATCTAATGCTTCTACTTACTTCCTACTAGTCGAGAAAAAATTAGTAGAAATATTCTTATTTCTTGCTTTATTGTAAGTAGAAGCGAAATAAGGGAGTACCGTAAGTTAAAGTGAAAACAAAAAGCTGGTTGCTATGTGACTGATATTCCTTTGTTTGTATGGACAGGAGTTGACAAATTCCTGTATGAGAAAAGTATAAGTTTTTCAAAGCTGAAACCAAGAAAGGGAACATCTCAAAAACGATCAATTCCACGAAAAAAATGTATATAACATGAAGTGTGTGTTTTAACGTTCTCTACATGTTTTACGTGTTAAGATTTTGTCCATCTCTTACGGTTATGCAAAATTCATCCACAATAAAGTAGTCTTCAGAGGCTATTCCCAGAAAATTCAAAATATACATTTTATTTGTAAGTTAAATATATTTAATATATGATATTTTAATCAAAATTGTTAGTCATTTTTTAAAAAAACTAAATTTTCGAAAAATGTTCCATGTAAAGGTAAGTTTGGGGTGGGGCGATTTTTCTCAAAATCTTCGTGTCGCATCCCTGGAAGATACTACACTTAAATACCAAGTTTGGTATTTTACCGACTTTTCGTTTTTGAGTTATCGTGTTCACGGACACACGGACACACACACACGGAACTTTCTCTGAAAATTCCTTTTTTTTATGCAGGGGACCCTAAAACATAAATTTCCAGTAAAATCTCGGTATCGAATCTTTTGGTGGAGTGCAATACCTTCTCTATACACTATGTAGATAGTGCGTATAAAATAAAAAGGTACCAAACTCAGAGAGGAGTTGGCGTGGATTAGAACAGGAGCATAACGATTTATATTACTGATGAGAAGAGTATGAGAATCTGCCCCGTTTGCGAGGAAGTAGAGTCGTGGATTCATATCTTGGCAAGATGTAGGGGGTAAGGAGAAATGGAGGGAAAAATATTTACCGCGGTCCTCTAGCACTGCGAATAGAGATTTAGGAGCATGTTGGGCGACACTGGCAGGCACGGAAGACGCGGGCGTGATAGGTAAATTTTTACTTAAGGCAAACCTGGATGCTAATGAACAACACCGTAATAATTTGCGAGGCTGTGCACGTGACTGATATAAGTAATTTGAGAGAAGCGATGCATGGTCCCCGGATAAACATAACGCAGCTACATAGCGTTAAACGTGTGGGTATAAGGTGCTGTTAAGTCGGTGTTAAAGCAAAGAAGGCTAAATAAATGACTTAGAATGTCTTTAACACTGCTGCACAACTATAGAAATATCGAATTTTAGCAGCTCGTTGCTAGCGTTCTCAAGATTTAATTTCGCAAAAATCTGCAAAATCTCGAAATTATCACTTAACGGTGCGACACTGAGTATTCATTAACTTCGTTCTAGAGTTATGTAGTCTATTCTGGAGGTGATTTTTCAACTGCTCTGGTGGCTTAACACTTAACGCGGGAAGATGCTGTCCCAAAGGTCATGATTTCGATTCCTGTCATAGAGTAAATGGTTTCTATTATTATTTTGTCATTCCAGACGAAGTGCCGTGATACGTGGCGTACTGGCACTTCATAAACTTATAGCCGTCTCTTCAAAATTTCAATATTTTATGTCATCTATCTCGTTCATTATTTTGTTACGTTAGTATTGTGTGTATATATTTCTCTTAAATGTATTTGTCTTCTATAATATGGTACATTAATAACAACGGAATAAAGTTTATCCTGAGTTGTAAATTTAAGTTGTAATTAAATGTCTTTGTTCTTTTATTTTCAGGTTCACTCTTTTCAATTTTTACTTTCTCTATACGTACTATATACATAGTGTATAGAGAATGTATTGCACTCCACCAAAAAATTCGATACCGAGATTTTACCGGAAATATATGTTTTAGGGTCCCCTTTATCTAAAAAAAGCATTTTCGGGAAAAGGTCCATGTGTGTTTGTGTGTGTGTGTCCGTGTGTCCGTCTGTCTGTGAACACGATAACTCAAAAACCAAAATTCGGTAAAGTACCAAACTTGGTATTTAAGTTTAGTATCTTCCTGGGATGCGACATGAAGATTTTGAGAACAATCCCCCCACCCCAAACTACCCTTTACATGGAACTTTTTTCGAAAAAATTTTGATTTTCTCAAAAACGGTTCTAACGATTTTGATTATATTAAAGCTATTTACCTGATAAATAAAATGTATATCTTGAATTTTCTGGGAATAGTCTCTGAAGAGTAGTTTTTTCTGGATGAATTTTACTAAACTTTGAATAACTGATAAACCGTAAGAGATGGACAAAAACTTACTACACAAAAAATGTAGAGCACCTTAAAACACACAATTTATGTTATATACATTTTTTCGTGGAGATCGTCGTTTTTGTGGCATTCCTTTTTTTGGTTTCTGCAATGAAAAACTTACACATTGCTCATACAGGAATTTGTCAACTGCTGTCCATACAAATAAAGGAACTTCAGTGACATAGCAACCAGCTTTTGGATATCACTTTAACATATGGTACTCCCTTATTTCACCTCTACTTACAAGGAACCAAGTATTATGGCTATTTCTGCTAATGTTTAACTGATTACCATGAAGTTAATAGAAGTATAAACTTTTTAAGAATAATTTGTTGCAGGGATATAGAGAAAGTCATGTGAGTGGTACACATCAGATTTTTGTTGGCTGTGACTCTTTTGGTGGATGCCTGATTCATTTCCATAGCCGGTGTGCTCGACCGAGTTTAGTTGACAATTTTTACTTTCTCTATACCTACTATGTATATAGAGTATAGAGAATGTATTGCACTCCACCCAAAAATTAGATACCGGGATTTCACCGGAAATATGTGTTTTAGGGTCCCCTGTATCCAAAAAAGTATTTTCAGAAAAAGGTCCATCAGCGTGTGTGTGTGTGTGTGTGTGTGTTTGTGTGTCCGTGTGTCCGTGTGTTTGTGGATACTATAAATCAAAAACGAAAAGTCGATGAAATACCACACTTGGTATTTAAGTTTAGTATCTTTGAGGGATGCGACTCGAAGATTTTGAGAAAAATCCCCCCAACCCAAACTACCCTTTACATGAGACTTTTTTCGAAAATTTTGATTTTCCTAAAATGACTCTAACGATTTTGATTAAAATCTCGTATATTAAAGATATTTACCTGACGAATAAAATGTATATTTTGAATTTTCTGGGAATAGCCTCTGCAGACTACTTTATTGTGAGTGAATTTTACGGAATTTTGCATAATTGCTAAATGGTAAGACATAGAGAAAAACTTACAACACAAAAAATGTAGAGCACATTAAAAGACACAATTTACGTTGTTTACATTTTTTTCGTGGAGTTGATTATTTTCGAGATACTCCTTGTTTTCGGTTTAAGGTATAAACATTTTTCACTATTTTTTTCATACAGGACTTTGTGAACTCGTGTCCATACAAACAATGAAACTTCAGTGACATAGCAACCTGCTTTTGACTATGGTACTCCCTTATTTCGCTTCCACTTACAAGGAAGCAAGAAATAAGACTATTTCTGCTAATTGTGAATGGAGCACTTCATATTTCTCAGCTATGCACATGAACATGTAAGCATAGCATAAATGTATTGGTTCGGGCTGAAATATTAACTTATATAAGAGAGATAAAGATATGAAAAAGAAAATAAATTGTAAGGTTAATTGCTCAGAAACACCTTCATCTGTTATGGAAATTGAATGCACAAAGTAGGACAAATGTAGCCTGAGTTGAAGGTTCATGAAGTGCGGTAGTAGAGAAAACTGCAAATTATTGTTTTTTGGTGCTAATTTAATTTCTGTTGAAGCTACATCACGATAAGTCTATTGTCCTCACATTCTCAAGTTTAATTGAGCCACCTGCCTTGCCCGTTACCTCCCTCATCTACATACTGGAACATTCCAGTCAAGTGAAACTTCTGCAGAATTATTTAGCATTTTTACTTTCTGTATATGCACTATGTGCAGGGTATAGAGTAGGTATTACACTCCACCAAAAAATTCGATGCCGAGATTTCAACGGAAATATATGTTTTAGGATCCCCTTTATCCAAAAATAGCATTTTTACTTTCTGTGTATGCACTATGTGCAGTGTATAGAGTAGGTATTGCACTCCACCAAAAAATTCGATACCGAGATTTCAACGGAAATATATGTTTTAGGGTCCCCTTTATCCAAAAAAGCATTTTTAGAAAAAGGTCCGTGTGTGTGTGTGTTGGTAAAATACCAAACTTGGTATTTAAGTTTAGTTTCTTCCAGGGATGCGACACAGAGATTTTGAGAAAACTTCCCCCACCCCAAACTACCTTTTACATAGAACTTTTCTCGAAAATACTGATTTTCTAAAAAATGGCTCTAACGATTTTGAATAAAACATCGTATATTAAAGATATTTACCCGATAAATAAAATGTATATTTTGAATTATCTGGGAATAGCCTCTGAAGAATACTTTATTCTGGATGAATTTTGCATAACTACTCAACCGTAACAGATGGACAAAACTTAACACACAAAAAAATGTAGTGCACGTTAAAACACACATTATATGTTATATACATTTTTTCCTGGTGTTGATCGTTTTTGAGATATTCCTTTTTCTTGGTTTCAGCTTTGAAAAAATACCTTTCTCATACAGGAATTTGTCAACTCCTGGCCATACAAACAAAGGAACATCAGTCACATAGCAACCAGCTTTTGGCTTTCACTTTAACCTATGGGAGTCCCTTATTTCACTTCTACTTACAATAAAGCAAGAAATAAGACTATTTCTGCTAATTTTTCTAGATTAGCATGAAGTAGATAGAACCATAAGCTTTTTAAGAATAATTTGTTGCAGGGATATAGAGAAACTCATGTGAATGGTACACATCAGATTTTTTTTGTTTGTTTTTACTTTCTCTATACGCACTATGAACATATTGTATAGAGAAGGTATTGTACTCCACCCAAAAATTTGATACCGAGATTTCAACGGAAATATATATTTTAGGATCACCAATATCCAAAGAAAGCATTTTCACAGAAAGGTCCATGTGTCCCTGTGTCCGTGTGCCTGTGAACACGATAACTCAAAAACGAAAAGTCTGTAAAATAACAAACTTGGTATTTAAGTTTAGTATCTTCCAGGGATGCGACTCGAAGATTTTGAGAAAAATTCCCGCACCCCAAGTACCCTTTAATGGAACTTTTTTCGAAAATTTTGATTTTCTCAAAAATGGCTCTAGCTATTTTGATTGAAATTTCGTATATTAAGCATACATACCTGACAAATAAAACGTATATTTTGAACTATCTGGTAATAGCCTCTGAAGAGTAGTTTGTTCTGGATGAATTTTACGCAATTTTGAGTAACTCCTAAACCGTAAGAGATGGACAAAAACTTTTACACAAAAAATGTAGAGCACGTTAAAACACACAACTTATGTTATATAAATTTCTATCGTGGAGTTCGTCGTTTTTGAGACATTCCTTATTTTTGGTTCCTGCTATGAAAAACTTACATTTGGCTCATACAGGACCTTGTCAACTCCGAACCATAAAAACAAAGGAACTTCATTGAGTTAGCAACCAGCTTTTGACTATCACTTTAACCTAAGGTTGTCCCTTATTTCGCTTCTGTTACAAGGAAGCAAGTAGTAAGACTATTTCTGCTCATTTTTTCTGATTAGCATAAAGTAAATAGAAGTATAAGCTTTATAAGAATAATTTGTTGCAGGGATATAGAGAAAGTCATGTGAACGGTACACATCAGATTTTTTAATATTGGTTAATATGTTGTGTATTGCAAAAGCACGCACGGTCTGTGGACCCGTGCAATTGATAAAGATCAATGTATGTACACTAATATTTCAATATATATATATATATATATATATATATATATATATATATATAAAATCATTTATAATTTCAGTTCCTTTACGGGGAATAAATTTACCAGAGTATTAGGAAACACCAAGATCTTCGTGAAAAGATAGAAACGTTAAAGGTGACCATAATACAGATCTTCGGGCCGCGCCGTCGCTGATTGACTAGACCACTCGCCTCTCACCTAGACTGACCGGATGTGAGAATTGTAGTGGAAAAAGCGGCGTGGGGGAGGGTTTACTCCGTGTTCTCCGGTTTCCCCCGCCAACACATACCACTGGTGCTTCATCTTCATTCCAGTATCCCCATTGTCATCGCCTGCGGTGCCATTTCTAGTAAAAGCAGGCTTTAATCACTATAAAAAGTTCACTTTTTCGAAACACTGAAGTCAATCCAGTATTTAATTGGCAGAAATCTGAGAAAATTTAGAGTAAATACGTCGTCGGGAAAACTTCAGCTCCTACTTTGAAATTGTACATGTTTCGCAAGTTCCTCTGGTCAGCCGGTAGATCCCAACATGCAGATTCTCCTATCATGTTTGTCTGTGATTTTCTGTGTTTTCCAACTTCCACCCTAAACCATGCCAATCCTAATTTTTCCTTTCTCAATAAGTGAAGTATGTATGCCTCTTTTTCCCAATTCAGTTTTATTTCGTTTGTGGAGCTAGAGAGGGTTTAGTTTTACAACTCGATTCAGTTTGGTGTTGAATGGTGTCTGTTAATCTCCATTTTACATTTTAGAGAAGATATTGCACTCCACCCATAAGTTGGATACCGAGATTTCTCCGGAAATATGTCTTAGGATCTTCTGTAACCAAAAAGAGCATTTTCAGAAAAAAAATCTGTGTATGTGTCTGTGGACAGCATAGCTCAAAAACGAAAAGACCGTTAAATACCAAACTTGGTATTTAAGTTTGGCATCTTCCAAGGATGCGACACGAAGATTTTCAAGAAAAATCCCGCCACTCAAAACTACCTTTTACATGGAACATTTCTGGGGCCGCACCGTGACCGAGTGGTTAGACCACTCGCCTCTCACCTAGACGGCCGGGGTTCGATCCCAAGCAACCGTATGTGAGATTTGTGGTGGACAAAGCGGTGCTGGGCGGGTTTCCTCCGGGTACTCCAGTTTCCCCCACCAGCGCATTCCACCGGTTCTCCATCATCATTCATGTATCATCAGTGTCACCGCCTGCGGTGCCATAAGTAGTTAAAGTGGGTGTTAAACACTAGCAAAAAAATGGAAACATTTTAAAAATTGTAGATTATTTTTAAAAGTGACTCTAACGATTTTGATTAAAATACCGTATATTAAAGATATTTACAGACAAATAAAATGTATATCTTGAATTTTCTGGGAATAGCCTCTGAAGACTACCTTATTCTGGATGAATTTTACGGAATTTTGCATAACTGCTAAGAGATGGGCAAAACTTACCACACAAAAAATGTAGAGCACGTTAAAACACATAATGTATGTTACACACATTTTTTTCGTGGAGTTAATCGTTTTTGTGATATTCCTTGTTTTAGTTTTTCTCATACAGGAATCTGTCAACTCCTGTACATACAAACAAAGGAACTTCAGTCACATAGCAACCGGCTTTTGACTATCTCTTTAATCTATCATACGCCCCTAATTCACTCCTACTTACGAGCAGCAATTAATAAGTCTATTTCTGCTAATTTTTGCTGGTTTAGCATGAAGTAAATAGAAGAATAAGCTTTTTAAGAATAATTAGTTGCAGAGATGTAGAGAAAGTTATGTGAATGGTACACATCTGATTTATGTAATGCATCTACTGGTATATCAGCTATACCGTGAGATAGTGTAATAGTTCATTTAACTGCCATCGTGCCTGTCCGATTCTTATTTCATCTTTCTTCCTTGTTAGATGTTACTCTAAAGTAGAAAAAATGTTTAACATTTTGAATCTTTGGCCTTTTCCTATACTATTTATATTTTCTCTAGCGCATATCTATAACGTAAATAGTAGATAGAGAAGGTATTGTGTTCCACCCAATATTTAGATACCGAGATTTCACTGGAAATATATGTTTTGAGACCCCCTGAGTAGAAAAAAAAAGCATTTTTAGACGTTTGTGTATCTGTGCCTATGGAATATATAGCTCAAAAACCAAAACCAAAAGTCCGTTAAATACCAAACTTGGTATTTGTATTTGGTATCTTTCAAGGATGCGTAACGAAGCTTTTCAAGAAAATTCCTCCATCGCAAACTACCGTTTACATGGAAACATTTTTAAAAATGTTTTTCTCGATAATGGTTCCAAAGATTTTAAGTAAAATATCGTATATTAAATACGTTTACAACACAAATTTTGATTTTCTGGTAATAACCTTTAAAAACTTCTTTATTCTAGATGAGTTTTACAATTTCCGCATAAAAGTTAAACCTTAAGAGATACACAAAAACTTACCACAAAAAATTTAGATCTCGTTAAAACACACAATTTATGCCATATACGCTGTTTTGTAGCTCAGCTACACGAAAAAATGTTTATAACATAAATTTTGAGTTTTAACGAGCCCTACATTTTTTGTTACATAAGTTTTGTCTATCCCTTACGATTTACCAGTTATGCAAAATTCCGAAAATTTCATTCAGAACAAAGATGTCTTGGAAACTATTCCCGTAAAATTAAAAAAAAATTAATTTTGTTTGTCACTTAAATATCTTTAATACACGATATTTTTATCAAAATTAGTAGAGATAATTGTTACTTGTGTTGGGGCGAAAGATACTAAATTAAAGCCCAAAGTTTGGTGCTTTACTGGCTTTTCTTTTATGGGTTATCGTGTTCGCAGACACACGCGGACATTTTTTCTAAAAATGTGATTTTTGGGTACAAGGCATGAGACAGTACATGTCTGTCCCGGGGAAAAGAATTATTTATAAGAAAAAAAAATCATAGCCAAGAATATAAATTATATCACGAAGATAAAATATAAATGTGGAGTGAAAATGGAAGCGTACATAAACTTTTAACACGTATAAGGCACGAGCTCGGGGTACAAGTTCCGTTACCTGCCGTGTATTGAACAGAGGGAAAGGGGCGACTAACGGGACACAGCAAAACAATGCTCTCCGCTGGTCAGGCGACAGTGTAAGGCACTTGGTGAAGGACCTCCGAACAACCAAGATGTGAAATTTAGAATCCGTGATGCAGTCGAACAGGCTACCTTATAATTATGAGTCACTTGACGAAGAACATCCGCACGACCAAGATGTGGTATTTGAGCGCGTGGTGTAACCCTTAGTTGTGACGGAAGTAAGTGATTTTAAGACCGATCATAGTACAGACGTATCACTGCATCAAACGAATAAGTTATAATAGTGGCGTGCGGGTAAAGTGTAAGGTCACAGTTCGACATCAAGAAGTATACGCGTGTGTTCTACGGCGGTAAAAGGCCGGACTCAGTTAATAAAGCACTTGTGTCTCACCACAACCTGAAAGAGTCTCCATGTTAATAAAAACCCTGAGCTAAGCCAACCACATCCACACCATTCCAATACATAATCTGTACCCCCGGATTCAAATCAGTACCGCCCCAGATACCCTAAAACGAGTAAAAATGTGGTATTGATTTTTACTTTCTCTGCACGTAATATTTACATAGTGTATAGAGAAGGTCTTGCACTCCACCAAAAAATTCGATACCGAGATTTCACCGAAAATATATGTTTTAGGTTCCCCTGTATCCAAAAAAAGTAATTTCAGAAAAAAGTCCGTGTGTCATGTGTGTCCGTGTATCTGTGAACATAACTCAAAAACGAAAAGTCGGTAAAATACCAAACTTGGTATTTAAGTTTAGCATCTTCCTGGGATGTGACACGCAGATTTTGAGAAAAATCCCCCTACCCCAATCTACCCTTTACATGGAACTTTTTTCCAAAATTTTTATTTTCTAAAAATTGGCTTTACGATTTTGATTAAAATATCGTATATTAAAGATATTCACCTGACAAATAAAATGTATATTTTGAATTTTCTGGGAATAGTCTCTGAAGACTACTTTAGTCTGAGTGAATTTTACGGAATTTTACATAACTGCTAAATCTTAAGAGATAGACAAAAACTTACCAGACAAAAAATGTAGAGCACATTAAAACACACAATTTATGTTTTATACATTTTTTTGTTTCAGTTTGTCGTTTTTGAGATATTCCTTGTTTTTGTTTTCAGGTACGAAAAACTTAACCTTTCTCATACAGGAATCTGTCAACTCCTGTCCATACAACTTCAGTCACATAGCAACCAGCTTTTGACTATCGCTTTAACCTATGCTACTACCTTATTTCGCTTCTACTTACAAGGAAGCAGGCAATAACACTATTTCTGCTAATTTTTTGTTGATTAGCGTGAAATATACAGGAGCATAAGTTTATTAACAATAATTTATTACAGAGATGTAGAGAAAGTCATGTGAATGGAACACATCAGATTTTTTTGGGTGGAGTGCAATTCTTTCCACTATCTCTATACTAAGCATAGGGAAGGTAACGCAAAGACTACGAGCTACATAAAACCCATAAAACCCGTTACTTTTAAAAGACTTGATCTTTGATAAAGTTTTGTTATAATTTAATGTTGTTGCTTGATGGAGCAGCAAGTTAACCAAATTCCTCGCTCTCTCTCTCTCCTTTGAGAGACGAACACATACACACGGAACGCTTTTCCCTTGAAGACAAAGGTTCGTTAGAGGTTATGAATGTCTAAGTTCCGGGCCGCGGCGAGGAAAAGGGTATTCACCCGCAGGTGCAGCGCTCTGCAGGCTGCTTCTGCAACTTCCTTCATTGTAACTTCCTCACAGAAGAGATAACACCTCTGAACATGGTGTGAAGTTATTTAACACAACGTTTCCTGCCGAGCGAGTTATTCTATGTTAAAGTTAACACCTACTGACATACGAGGAAAAAATTATGTTGTGTAACATCTACATACAGTGGTCTAGTGGTTAGAGCACACGACTCTCACCAATGAGGGCCGGGGTCGATCCCAGGTGACTGGGATTTGTGGTGGACAACACGGTGCAGGGGCGTGTTTCTCCGGTTTCCCCTACCATCACATTCCACCATTGCCTTGCCATGCTAACTTCATAAACCCAAGGTTGTGGGTTCAAACCCGGCTTAGGACGATGGATTTTTTCTGACGTAAAAATCCTTAGCTTAGCTTCCTTCGGAAGGGAAGTAAAGCCGTTGGTCCCGTGCCGTAGGTTTTCGGCACCTAAAAGAACCTCAAGCCTGATATAGAAGCCTCTGAGCAAAATTAAGAGGTCTTTCACGCCTAGTATAGAATGGGACGCTGCGAATCACAGCTGGTAAAGAGCGTCCATAAAAAAAACTCCATTTCATTTCATTTCTAACTTTGCTCTATCTTTTTTCATTGTATGATCAGTGTCATCACCTGCGGTGTCACAGTATAAAATTAGGGTGTTAAACACTATCAAAACTCTGATGTGCTCCATTCACATGAGTTTTTCTACATCATTGTAACAAATTATTTTTAATCAGCTTATTCTTCTTTTTCATACTAATCGAGATAAAACCTTAGCTTTAGAGGTTTTAAGAAGCTATTCTCAGGAAATTCAAAATACATATTTCGTTTAAAGTAAAAATTTAGTCATTTTTGAGAAAATCAAAATTTTTAAAAAATGTTCCATGTAAAGTGTAGTTGGGTGTGGGGAGATTTTCTGGAAGAAGTTTGGTATTTAACTGTCTTTTCATTTTTGAGCTACGCTGCCCACAGGATCACATACAAAGACACACACACACATGAACAGTTTTCTAAAAATGCGTTTTTTAGATTTAGGGGGTCTCAAAGCATATATTTCCTGTGAATTTTGGGTGCATTGCAATACCTTCTCTATACACAATGTACATACTACCGGTAACGAATTAAAAATGTATATCACATAAATTATATATATATTTTTGTTGTGTACTTCTTTTTATGTATCTTATGGTTTGCTAGTTTTATGAAAGTCATCCAGAATGAAGAGGTTTTCAAAGGCTTTTCCCAAAAAGTCCAGGATGCACATTTTATTTATTATAATAAGTCTTAAACGTTAGTTATTTTAATCAAAATCGTTAGAACAATTTTTGAAAAAAATCAAAACTTTCGAAATAAATTTGTTCCATCTAAAGAGTAGTTGGGGGTGATAGGATTTCCTTGGAAATCTTCCTGTCGTATCCTTGAAAGATACACAACTTAAATATCAAGTTTGATATTTAACTGTGTTTTCGTTTTTAGCTATGCTGCCCACAGACACACAAACGTGTACCTTTTTTCTAAAAATGCTATTTTTGGATTCAGTGGGTCTCAAAACCTGTATTAATACAATACCTTCTCTATACACTATGTAGAGAGAGCATGTAGAGAAAGTAAAAATACTATATTTTATTCCAAAACGTGTACTTCCACTGAAATCTGTGTATCGAATTTTTGTTTGGTGTGCAATCCCTTCTCTATCTGTATTCTATTTACTGAGAGGAGGAAATAAAAATATGATAGTAAAGCTATTTGTAAAACAATTTACCGTAAAGCCTTAATTTTTGGTGTGAAGATGCCAAAAAAAACGTTTTTCATTTTAATTGCTCTGGCAAATCAAGTAGATTGCGGAATTTCAAATTTACCACCTAGCGAAAAACTCTTAAAATTTTTAACTATTACTATAATGAGGTCATTTCAACCTTAGAAGTGAATATGTATGAAGACATTTTCTATTGACTTCTGTGCTGATTAGCGTGCAGTGTACAGAAGTATAAGATTTATAAGTATAATTTGTTGCAAAACAAGTAGAGAAAGTCATGTGAAAGGAGCACATTAGTTTATTTTTTTCGATTAGCTTGAAAAATATTGAAGAATAAGTTTTGTCTCCGTGGTCAAGCGGTCAGCGAACTGACTTCTCACTCGGAGGTCCCTTGTTCGAATTCAAGCTGGGGCGGGGAATTTTTCTTTAACCAGAATAATTTCCAATTCCCCACAGAGACTGAAAGTATGTATGTGAGAGTCAATGTGTGTGAGTGTGTTTGAGAAAATTAAATGATTAAAACCAAACGTAAACAACCTACAGACAGCGATTTCTTTCTAATTCAAGCCCACGATGTAGTTTTAGATGTTAAAGGGGGCTATATAAATGAAACAAAAAAAAATCTGATGTGATCCATTCACATGATTTCCTCTACATCTCTGCAACAAGCTATTGTTAAAAAGTTTATACTTCCATTTACTTCATGTTAATTTAGAAAAATTAGCAGGAATAGTCTTATTACTTGCTTCCTTGTAAGTAGAAGCGAAATAAGGGAGTACCATAGGTTAAAGTGATAGTCAAAAGCTGCTTGCTATGTGACTGAAGTTCCTTTGTTTGTATGGAAAGGAGTTAACAAATCCCTGTATGAGAAAAGCGTAAGCTTTTAAAGATGAAACAAAAAATAAGGAATATCTATAAAGAGAGCAACTTCACGAAAAGAATGTATATAATATAAATTTTGAGTTTTAAGTTTTTGTCCAATTCTTAAGGTTTTGCAGTTATGCAAGATTTCGTAAAATTCATCCAGAATAAAGTAGTCTGCAGAGGCTATTCCCTGAAAATTTAAGACATACATTTTATTTGTTAATATTCGATATTTTAATTAAAATCGTCAAAGCCATTTTTAAGAAAATTAAAATTTTCGAAAAAAGTTCTATGTACTTTCAGGTGGGAGCATTTTTTCTCAAAATCTTGGTGTTGCATCCCTGGAAGATACTAAATTTCAATATCAAGTTTGGTACCTTACCAACTTTTCGTTTTTGAGTTATCGTGTTCACAGACACACGGACATACACACACACACACACACGAACGCGCGGATCTTTTTTTTCTGAAAATGCTTTATTTGGATACAGGTGACCCTAAAACATATGTTTCCTGTGAAATCTCGGTATCGAATTTTTGGGTGTACACTATGTACATATCACGTGTAGAGAAAGTAAAAATTGTTGCAAAACTAGTAGAGAAAGTCATGTGAATGGAACATATCAGCAGAGACTTAGCAGATAATTTACGGACATAAAGTAGCCAACATCAATACAATCGTATGCATGAAAGACCGTTTCTAATTGCATGGAGAAGGAACGAGAGGTTTCTTATTACCAAGCAGTTGAACTAGAAGCCGAGTTTAATTGGTGCGGAAGCTGCGGGAATCTTGCTGGGCCTTTAACGTGAAATCTTACAAAGTTCATCTCTTGTTCTCGGCAACAGGGTGTTTCACAACTCGCTGCCTCTCTGCAAACTTGCTTTATGTGCAGTCTTAGAAATTCTTACAGGAGAAATATCATAGGAGTTCACTTCCTAATAAAATATACACGTTTTCATGTTCCGCAGTAAAAAATATCTATTACACACACATGACTTTCTCTAGCTGTTCTACAAACTAAGATTCTTCTTCTTTCTGCACCTTGCTAATCGAGGTACTCATTAGCACAATGTTCTTATTACTTAGTTCCTTATAAGTAGGAAGAAAATAAGGGAATACACTAGGCTAAACCGAAGGTCAAATGTTTTAAAAGCTGTCGTTATGTGATTGACATTACAAATCGCTTCTTTTCTTGGCCAGGAGTAGAACAAAAGGAAAACGGGTACTCCCGTCTGAGAAAAGTATAAGTACTTCACAACCGAAACTAATAACAATGAATATCTTGAAAACGGTAAGCTCCACGAGAAAAATGTATATGACATAACTTGTGTATTGTTAAAAGACCTACATGTTTTGTATAGTAAGTTTTTGTCTCTCTCTTACGGTTTACTAGTTATGCCAAATTAAGCAAAATTCATCCAGAATAAACAGGTATTTAGAAGCTATTCCCAGAAAATTCAAGATATGCATTTTATTTGCCAGGTAAATATATTTAATGTACGATATTTTAGTCAAAATCGTTGGAGCCATTTTTAAGAAAATAAAAAATTTCGAAAAAAGTTCCATGTAAAGGGTAGTTTGGGGTGGGGGGATTTTTATCAAAATATTGGCGTCGCATCCCTGGAAGATACTAAACCTAAATTCCAAGTTTGGTATTTTAGCTACTTTTCGTTTTTGGGTTATCATGTTCACAGACACACGGACTCACACATGGACCTTTTTCTGAAAATGTCTTTTTTTTTGGATACAGGGGGTCCTAAAATATGTATTGCCGGTAAAATCTCTGTATCGAATTTTTGGGTGGAATACAATACTTTCCTATCCCTATGTAAATTGTAATATGCGGCTAGAGAAAGTAAAAATACATTTTTTGTGTAGTAAGTTTTTGTCGATCTCTTACGCTTTAGCAGTTATTCAAAATTTAGTAAAATTCATTCAGAATAAACTACTCTTCAGAGGCTATTCCCAGAAAATTCAAGAGATACATTTTATTTGTCAGGTAAATATCTATAATATACAATATTTTAATAAAAATCGTTAGAGATATTTTTGAGAAAATGAAAATTTTCGAAAATGTTTCCATATAAAGGGTAGTCGGGGGGGTGGATATTCTTGAAAATCTTGTCGCATCCTTAGGAGATACTGAACTTAAATACGAAGTTTGGCATTTAACAGACTTTCCGTTTTTATGCTATGCTGTCCGGAGACACATACACATACACACACAAGGAGCTTTTTTTCTAAAAATGCTATTTGCGGACTCAGGGGACCCCAAAACTTATATATTTCCGGTGAAATTTCGACATATAATTTTTGGGTGCATTACCACAGCTTCTCTATACACTATGTACATAGTAAATGTAGAGAAAGTAAACATGTTTTTTAGATTCAGGGAGCTACAAAATATATATTCCTGATGAAATGTCGTTTTCGAAATTTTGGGTGGAAAAATATCTTGTCTTTACGCTATGCACTTAAGGTACTTGTAGAGAATGTAAAAGTGTATCAAAACTGTTCAATTTAAATGCTGAAATATTTTTAAGACGAACAACTTACTTTTTTTTTTTTTTTTTTTTTTGCCCAGTTTTCTCAGGTACTACATCTTAATGAGGTAAAGTGAGGAAGTTTTTACTTAAACTGTATTTTTTGGTGGTATTGCCCCTGGGAATTTCTGCTCGAAACGAGAGTGTACTAAATTTGAACGACAAGCGCCAGTAAAAGTGCAATATCGAGACTGAGACAGGTGAAGGGCGGGGAGGGGGCGAGGGTGTAGTATATAAAAATGTCACAGGTGCACCGTCTATATCCAAACACGCACGTTACAGTTTTCAGAGCCTTAGGCAGCTGAACAAGATAGGAAGACAGATTGCATTTCGTCTGACTATCAAAATTGTCTTTTTAACAAAACAAGACATGCAGTAAATACGAATATATCATAGATACTGGAGGATGGAAGGATAGTTCCTTAACTTTAATCCATTTGCCGTTTTCTTGCAACAATTATTCTTAATCTACATCGTGTTAATGGAGAACAAATTAGCAGAATTGTCTTATGTCTTGCTTCCTTTAAGTAGAAGAGAAATAAGGGAATACACTAGGCTAAAGCAGTATTTGACTATTTCAAATATTGTTATAAGTTTCCTTGCATGGCCAAAGGTTTACACATTACCGTTGAAAAAATGTTAAATATTTTATCAATGAGACCAATAATAATGAACATTTCAGAAATTGGAAACTCCACGAAAAAATATACAAGGTTATTTAAAAAAAAAAAACAGATTTCAAACATTTATTGCTTCTAAACTACAAAAAATATAAATATGATTCCAACGTTCATGGAGAGAGAATAGTGTAAACTTTTACTTTCTCTATACTCACTATGTACATAGTGTATAGAGAAAGTATTGCACTCCACCAAAAAATTCGATACCGAGATTTCACCGGAAATATATATTTTAGGGTCCCCAATATCCAAAGAAAGCATTTTTACAAAAAGGTCCGTGTGTGTGTGTGTGTGTGTCCGTGTGCCGTGAACACGATAACTCAAAAACGAAAAGTCGGTAAAATACCAAGCTTGGTATTTAAGTTTAGTATCTTCCAGGGATGCGACACGAAGATTTTGAGAAAAATCCCCCCACCCCCAACTACCCTTTACATGGAACTTTTTTCGAAAATTTTGATTTTCTCAAAAATGTCTCTAACGATTTTGATTACCATTTCGTATATTAAACATATTTACCTGACAAATGAAATGTGTATCTTGAATTTCCTGGGAATAGCCTCTGAAGAGTAGTTTATTCTGAATGAATTTTACTAAATTTTTAATAACTGCTAAAGCGTAAGAGATGGACAAAAACTTACTACACAAAAAATGTAGAGCACATTAAAACACACAATTTATGTTACATACATTTTTTTCGTAGAGTTCGTCGTTTTTGAGATATTCCTTATTTTTGGTTTCTGCTATGAAAAACGCATACTTTTCTCATACAGGAACTTGTCAACTCCTATCCATATAAACAAGGAACTTCATTGACATAGCAACCAGCTTTTGACTATCACTTTAACCTACGGTTGTCCCTTATTTCGCTTCTACTTACAAGGAAGCGAGTAATAAGACTATTTCTGCTAATTATTTCTGATTAGCATAAAGTAAATAGAAGTATAAGCTTTTTAAGAATAATTTGTTGCAGAGATGTGGAGAAAGTCATGTCAATGGTACACATCAGATTTTTATAATATGCATTCAATATGAGCACCGTGTGTTACACGACATATGTCAAAACGGTGGCTTATTTCTTGCCACACACGAATCAGTTGGTCTCCAGTTATCGAATTTACAGCTTCAACAATTCGATGTCGTAGATCTTCAAGAGTGCCAGACATAGGAGGGATAAAAACACGGTCTATAACATAAACCCATAGATAAAAATCACACGGAGTGAGATCTGGAGATCTGGGAGGCCACCGGCGATAAAGATGATCTGCTCCTCCTCTCGCAATCCAACGTCCTGCAAACGTGTTATTCAAGTAACGTCGGAAGTGGTAAGAGAAATGAGGCGAGACACCATCTTACATGAAAAAAATTCATTGTAAAACATTAATCGTTGAGTAAACTTGTCTTCTTCCACATCTTCTAACATGCCAATGTACAGTTCGTACCGTTTGTTGTGGTCGTCAGGATTCACTGCAGTTTGTATGTCTTCAGGTGCAGACGATGTTTTAGAACTCGCCATACCGTTGGTTGCTTGCTCGTGATGTGGATTTCTTTGGGATTCTTTAGTTAAACTGCAACAATGGACTCTAGCTTTGCTAATTGCAGCACACAAAATGATTCCTCTTGAAGTGTCGCCGCCATTTCACTACAGACATACAATTGGCGGCCATGATTGGAACTTCTACAACCCACGCTATTTCAATTGTAAACTTTACCCTCTCCTTGAACGTTGGAATCATGCTTCTATCTTTTGTAGTTTGGAGGCAATGAAAGTTTGAAATGTGTTCTTTCTTTTTGAATAACCCTGTATAACATAAACCATCTATGTTAACGAGATATACGTTTTTTGTGTGGTAAGCTTTTGTGGTTTACCAGCTAAAAAATTCAGTAAAATTCATTCATAATAAATTGGTCATCATAGGCTTTTCCCAGAAAATTCAAGATATATATTTAATTTGTCATGTAAGTATCATAATATACCATATTTTTGAAAATTTTTAGAACCAGTTTTGAGAAAATCAGAACTTTTTTTTCCATTAAAGGGTAGTTTGAGGTAGGGAGTTGTTCCTGAAAATCTTCTTGCCGTATTCTTGGACAATACTGAACTTCATCTTTCCTGTTTAACCGAAAATTTGTTTTTTATTTATGCTGTTCATGTACACACATGCGCACTCAATTTTACTTTCTCTACACGTACTTAGTGTAAAGAGAAGGTATTGAACTGCACAAAAAATTTTGATACCCAGATTTCCCCTGTATCCCAAAAAAAAAAAAAAAAAAAAGTATTTTCAAAAAAGAACCACGAGTGTGTCCGTGTGTCTGTGAACACGATAACTCAGAAACGAAAGTTGGTAAAATATAAAACTTAATATTTAGGTTTAGTATCTTCTAGGGATGCGACACGAAGATTTTGAGAAAAATCCCCCCAACCTAAACTACCCTTTACATGGAAAACGTTTAGAAAAAGTTGATATTCTCAAAAATGGCTCTAACGATTTTGATTAAAATGTCGTATATTAAACATATTTGTCTGACAATTTTCTGGGAATAGCCTCAGAAGACTACTTTATTCTGGAGGAACTTTACGGAATTTTGCATAACTATTAAACCGTAAGAGATGGACAAAAGATTACCACACAAAACATATAGAGCACTTTAAAACACACAATTTATGTTATATGCATTTTTTTTTTCCTGGAGTTAATCGTTTTTAAAATATCCCTCGATTTTAGTTTCAGCTTTTAAAAATTTACTTTTCTCATACAGGAATTTGTCAACTCCTGTCCATACAAACAGAGGAAATTTAGTAACATAGCAACCAGCTTTTGACTTCACTTTAACCTATGATACTCCCTTATTTCGCTTCTACTTACAAGGAAGCAAGTAATAAGACTAGTTCTGCTAATTTTTTCTCAATTAGCATGAAGTAAATAGAAGAATAAGCTTATTAACAATAATTTGTTACACAGAAGTAGAGAGAGTCATGTGAATGGAACACATCAGATTTTTTATATTCCAGATCCTCGTTTACTGATTTTAATTTTTGTTTTTAGATTAATTGTGTGAAAAAGTAGGTATAATTTGTAATGATTGCTTTTGGAAATAAGTTTAAAGTTTAAATATATTTTCTGGTATAGTTACCTAAGTGCCGAGGTAACATATTCGGATTTTATTTATTTGTTTATTTGTACATGACAGAGAAGCTAAAGAGAGAGTACACTTAGTTATAGCGATGATAATATTCCAAGTGCTGATCTCTATGTAATAAGTAGCTGTGAACATTACTTTAGGTTAAGTTAATTTTTGATTAAATACGTTGTTTACAAATGAACGGAGAGGGGAGAGGTAGTAGCTCGTCACTGACTTTGTGCTCTAGATTTAATGTGCATAGAGGTAACTACGCAAGGTTTTATAACAAAATATAAATAACGTCAACAACATAACAAATGTGTACTGTGGCAGGAGAAATAATTAATATCATGTGTGACTTACGTGGGTGGACAACTACTATAATGAAATACAATTTACCAACAGCAAAACATCTCTTTGACTTCGTACCTTTAGAAGAGGCTTTGCATGTACTGATTGCTTGCACTTTGAGTGGAGGGGGAGGTCCCAGCGAAATTCAGTGTTCACCTATATTCCTCTTAGAGTGCAACTAAATCGCAACCGTTTCCAAAGACTAGTGAAGAGCTTGAAGTTACATTCTAATTTCAAGAGATATGACATCACTTTCCTTACTTGTTCCTCAAACAAATTCTTACAAAAACTTATTCTTCTTTTTACTTCATGCTAACCTAGGCAAATATTAGAAGATTATTACTTCCTTCCTTGTAACCAAAAGGGAAACAATACACTAAGCTAAAACGATAAATAAACGTTTTAAAAGTTGTCTCTGTGCCATTGATATGAAATTTAGTTCTTTGTGTATGACCAGGAGTAAAACAAAAATTCTGATATGTTCCATTCACAGGATTTTCTCCACATCTCAGCAACAAATTATTCTTAAAAAGTATATATTTTTATTTGTTTCATGTTAATCCAGAAAAATTTAGCAGATATAGTCTTATTACTTGCTTCCTTGTAGGCAGAAGCGAAATAACGGAGTACCATAGGCTAAAGTGATAGTCAAAAGCTGGTTGCTATGTGGCTGAAGTTCCTTTGTATGGACAGGAGTTGACAAATTCCTGTAAGAGAAAAGTATGTTTTTTAAAGCTGAAACCAAAAACAAGGAATAAGTCAAAAACGATCAACTGCACGAAAAGAAAATTATATAACATAAATTGTGTCTTTTAACGTGCTCTTAATTTCTCAGGCAGCAAGTTTCTGTCCATCTCTTACGGTTTAGCAGTTATCAAAAAATTCCGTAAAATTCATACAGATTAAAGTAGTCTTTGGAAGCTATTCCCAGAAAATTCAAGATTTAAATTTTATTTTTCTGGTAAATATCATTAATATACAATATTTTAATCAAAATCGTTAGAGCCATTTTTTAGAAAATCAAAATTTTCTAAAAAAATTCCATGTAAATGGGTAGTTTGGTGTAGGGAGATTTTTCTCAAAATCTTCGTGTCGCATCCCTGGAAGATACTAAACTTAAATACCAAGTTTGGTATTTTACCAACTATTCTTTTTTGAGTTATCGTGTTCACAGACACTTGGTCACATCCACATGGACCTTTTTCTGAAAACGTTTTTTTTTTTTTTTTTTTGATACAGGGGACCCTAAAACATAATTTTTGGTGAAATCTCGGTAGCGAATTTTTGGGTGGAGTTCAACGCCTTCTCTATACGCTATGTCATAGTACTATAGTGAAGGTAAATTTATTGTATAGAAACCTTTGTCTATCCTTTACGGTTTACTAGTTTTGCAATATCCTTCCAGAATGAAGAGGATATCAGAGGTTATTCCCAAAAAATTCAATTACCATTTTACTTTGTCATGCTTGAAGATTCTTAGTTTACGACAATTTATCTGTGTACATGATAGTTTTGGGGAAGTAGATTTTCTTGAAAATATGTGTATCGCATCCCTGGAAGATGTTAAACATAAATTTAAAATTTGGTGCTTAACGGGATTTTCTTTTGTGTGTTCACATACACACGAACACATATTTCGATCCCATGCGACCACATGTGAGATTTGTGGTGGATAAAGCGCAGCAGGGTCGGGTTTTCTCCGGTTTCTCCGGTTTCCCCCGCCATCACATTCCACAGGGGCTCCATCTTCATGTATCATCAGTGTCACCACCTGCGGTGCCAGAGCAGTAAAAGCGGGCGTTAAACACTAGAAAAAAAAATAAAAAAACAACACACATACGTCCTATTTCTAATTTTTTTTTGACGCAAGGGAGCCTAAAACGATTATTTTCTGTGTAATATCGGTGTCAATTTCTTGGATGGAATGCAATACCTACTCCAATTCTGTGCTTTGTACGAATGTGACAACTACCATTTGAGAAAAGCAAAGGTGTCGCCCTCCGTGGTGTAATGATTGATTACCAACTTCACGTACCTCGTGGAGGATGATGGATTTTTTCGGGCGTAAAAATATCGTACATTTACGACTCGTAAAAGAATATCAGTCCTGATAGAGAGGCCTCTGAGCAAAATTAAGCGGTCCTTCACGCCCAGTATAGAGTGGGACGCTGAGAATCACGGTAGTTAAAGAGTGTCCATAAATAACACGCCATTTCATTTCCATTTCAAGAGAAAAGTTATCGGAAAAATTAATATATCGGCAAAGGTTAAGGTCATAAAATTATTATTTCAGATAAATTGTGTGCTGCGGCGAATTCTGGGTACTGTCCTTAGCACGGATGTTGCTGCGTGTTTATTGTCCCACGTGATGGTTGCCAACTGTGAAGCTGACAGAACGCACCACGTTGTATATGTAAAGTATACAGCGTTATTTAACATCCCGTTGAAGAGCCAAGCATGAAGTTGGTGTTACTCTTGCGTTGACGGGTGCCTCTAGACTCACTCCACTACCAAAGAGTAGATCTCCGCGTACCTTGTTCAGAAGATCCACTACCGGTGGTTTGCCTCTGGCTCAGCTCAGTCTGCATGTGGATTTGACTCACTCGGGTGGTAACAATGATGGTAGCTTGGGAGTGATCTTAAGAAATAGCTAACACACTTTTATTTTACCTATTCGTTTATTCCTGACTAGAAGACATGACGACAAGCAATTTGCTTTACAATCTAACTGCAATTATTTCTAGGAGCTTTCCTTCTTTAACGACGTACAGTAATTTCACCTATTAAACTTATTACTTTCTCACTTATTACTCTCAAACCGTATTAACAATCTTAATAACGAGTATATCTTGAACTTAACTGTTACGCGTATATAGCGACTGAGTGTATTTGAATGCCTTGATGAGTATAACTGCGGGTTCCTTGATGTACGCTACTGACTGCCTAAATGTCCATAAATGAGTGCGTTGATATGCGTGACTGACTGCCCGGAGATCCTAAAATCTCCTACTGTCATGGCCGCATCTTTCTGATTGGTCAGAAAGACCGCGAACTTGGTGTTGATGTGACCCATATTGCATCATTTTCTACCCAGAATGAATCATAGCATCCATGTGACCAACATCGCATGGAAAATACTACAATTCTATTTCTCTATTGCACGCACGCACATGCATCATGTACGTGACTGACAATAGAGAAATTCCTCACAAAGAGCCCTCCCCCTTCCAATAGCCAAGTTTGGGTAAACAACTCTGAGCTGTGCTTACTAGAAGCTTGCTTTACACCTCTAAATATATGAAATAATTGATTATTAACACTCTTAAATACATCAGCTAATTAACAATTGATGGAAATAACAATAATCGTAGTAGCGAGGCCTACTAACGGTCTCAATGTACAATGAACATATAGGTAGAGAAGGTGTTGTATTTCATCCAAAAATTCGATACCAAGTTTTCACGGGAAACATGTTTTGAGGCGTCCTAAATCCATAAATGATTTTTTAGATAAAAGTTTGTGTGTTTGTGTATGCTTGTGAACTGTATATCTAAAAAAAAAAAGTTTATAAAATACCAAAAATTAGAATTTAGATACAGTATGATTCAAGGATCTGACAATAAAATCTCCGCACCAACAACCACCACCCTTTACATGTACATTTTTCGAAAATTGTAAGTTTCTCAAAAATGACTAACGACTTCACTAAAATACCACATTTTAAGCTATTTTATGAAAAGGAAATTATTATCTTGAATTTCCTGGTAATTTTGGATGACTTTGGTATATCTCGTAAGCCGTAACATATGGACAAAAATTTATTGCACAAAAAATATAAGTCCCATTACACACCTAATATATGTGATATACATTTTTTGTATAATTTACCCATCTGAGACTTTCCTTGTATTTGTTTATGTTTCATATACTTAAAATTTTCTCAAGCGGGAAGTCAACTTTACTTTATTGCATCTTTTGTTTTATTCCCGGGACACAAAGGAGAATCGAATTTCAATTGTTTCACATAGCAACAGCTTTTAAAATATTTGACTATAGCTTTAGCATATTTCGCACTCTTATTTCCCTTCTACATGCAAGGAAATAAGTAATAGACAACTTCTGCTTATGTTTATCTTACTTAGGATGAAATTGATAGAGTAATACACTTTTTAACAATAATTTGTTATCTAGATATAAAGAAAGTCATGTATCCTTGTTTTAGTAAGACTTTATGTAAGATTATTGCACTGGCAGACTCATATTAGCTACTCATCAAGTAAAATAAATAAAATCTTATTCTTATTAAGGTCACTTAGACCTAGTGTTTCCCGTTCTACTCTTGTTACAGTGCATTATGCTCATGTTCATAGTTACCTAAGTTATGGTATCATATTTGAAACTTCACCAAGAACTCACTGTAAACCACTTTTTATGCAACTTGGTATACTGACATTGCCTTCAATGTTTGTGCGGATTCCCTCCTATATTAAAATTCTGTAGCGTTCCATTCACATGACTTTCTCTACATCTCTGTAAAATTATTAACAAGCTTATGCTTCTATTTACTTCATGCTAATGGAGAAACAATTAGCAGAAATAGTCTTTACTTGCTTCCTTGTAAGTAGAAGCGAAATAAGGGAATACCATGGATTAAAGTGATGGTCAAAAGCAGGTTGCTATGTGACCGAAGTTCCTATATTTCTATGGACGGAAGTTCACAAATTGCTGTTTGAGAAAGGTATGCTTTTTAAAACTGAAACCAAAAACAAAGAATATCCAAAAAAACGATCAATTCCACGAAAACATTTATATAACATAAAATGTGTGTTTTAAGGCGCTCTACGTTTTTTGCGTGGTAAGTTTTTGTCTATCTCTTACGGTTTAGCAGTTGTGCAAATTCCGTAAAATTCATCCAGAGTAAAGTAGTCTTCAGCGGCTATTCCCAGAAAATTCTAAATACACATTTTATTTGTGAGGCAAATATATTTAATGTATCAATTTTTGAGAAAATCAAAAATTTCAAAAAAAGTTCGATGTAAAGGGTAGTTTGTAGTAAGGGGATTTTTCTCAAAATCATTGTGTCGCATCCCTGGAAGATACTAAACTTAAATATCATGTTTCTTCGATTAGTATTAAGTAAATATAAGCTAAGCTTTTTAACAATAATTTGTTGCAGAGATATAGAGAAAGTCGTGTGAACTGAATACGTCAGGTTTTTTGTATAATTAACCCATCTTAGACGTTTCTTCTTTTTATTTCTGTTTCATATACTTAGACTTTGCTCATGCATGAAGTCAATTTTCCTATAATGCATCTTTTGTTAGACTCCCGAGACTGCAAAAGAGAATCGAATTTGAATTGTTTCACATAGCAACAGATTTGACTATTACTTTAGCCGATATTTCTCTTCTACTTACAAGATAACAAGTAATAGACAATTTCTGCTAATTTTTATCTCAATCAGCTTGAAATAGATAGAAGAATACAATAATTTGTTATAGAGATGTAGAGAACATGTGCCGTTGTTTAGTACGACTTTGTATAAGATTATTGTGCGTTCTCAGTGAGTGTATAGAGAGAGCTTGTACAAGAGTAGTGTAATGAAGAGACATAGAGTAATTCTAAGGGCAATAAACACATCCCAGATTTATCTGGTTAAAGCAAATGAATACACTGTTCGATGCAGATCATGGAGATGGCTTTTTATCACACTCGGTGATAAAAGGATTAAATAGCCCATTAAGTTTCGTAGTTTTAATTGAAGTCAAGATGATAAAAAAGAATAGGTAATGAAAATCAACCTTATTGCAACGGAAAATTGAGTTAGGAAGGAGTATAATTTTATTAGAGCTTCTAAAAGACGTAAGGAAATATTTCAAAGCCAAAGAAAGAGCACTGAGTGCAGGAAACTTAGCAATACATCCTTTGTGAGAGAAGTTCAGCTTTCTGTTCCTCTTGATTTGATTTTCTTTGTGTTGGTGTCGCTGGCTGTGTGTGCTTCCAGAGAACAAAGGTTTTTCTGCATCCTGTAAATTTCACTCAGATTAAAACAAACTATTTCATGGTGCAGCATCTTCTCTAATTATAGGTATACTAATTTTCAGAATTTTCCTCTACTGTTCTCTTCCTTATTTTCTCAATATGTTCTTCTGTCCATATTTATTCTACTCGAAAATGCTCCGATATTTATATAAACAAATGTAAATATAGTAAAACCCTTAACAGTTTCTCATGTATATCAGTTAAAATTTTAAGAGGAGGATCAAAAAATCTCTCTATCTATCTATCTATCTATCTATCTATCTATCTATCTATCTATCTATCTATCTATCTATCTATCTATATATCTATCTATCTATCTATCTATCTATCTATCTATCTATCTATCTATCTATCTATCTATCTATCTATCTATCTATCTATCTATCTATCTATCTATCTATCTATCTATCTATCTATCTATCTATCTATCTATCTATCTATCTATCTATCTATCTATCTATCTATCTATCTATCTATCTATCTATCTATCTATCTATCTATCTATCTATCTATCTATCTATCTATCTATCTATCTATCTATCTATCTATCTATCTATCTATCTATCTATCTATCTATCTATCTATCTATCTATCTATCTATCTATCTATCTATCTATCTATCTATCTATCTATCTATCTATCTATCTATCTATCTATCTATCTATCTATCTATCTATCTATCTATCTATCTATCTATCTATCTATCTATCTATCTATCTATCTATCTATCTATCTATCTATCTGCCTGTCTGCCTGTCTGCCTGTCTGCCTGTCTGCCTGTCTGCCTGTCTGTCCCATGAGAGTTTATACTCAATATTTATTTATATGAATGAATAAGTGTATTTATTGAAATAGTTGCATGTATACATTGATCTTTATCAAACGCATGGGTCCACAGACACTCGTGCCTTTATAATCCACAAAATAGTAAGCAATATTAAAAAATCTTATGTGTTCCATTCACATACTACTCCACATCTCTGCAATAAATTATTTTTAAAAATGTTATTCTTCTATTTACTTAATGCTAATCAAAAAAAATGGCAGAAAGGGTCTTATTACCTGCTTTCTTGTAAGTAGAAGAGAAATAACGGAGTACACTAGGCTAAAGCGATAGTCAAATCTTTTAAAAAGCTGGTTACTATGTGGTTGATGTACTTTTGTTTGTATGGACAGGAGTTGACAAATTCTCGTATGAGAAAAGTATAAGTATTGAAATAATTTTTTCCACACAAGACGGTGTAGGACAGGAGTTGGATAGGTAGAGTCAGACTGATTTGACCACTGATCTCCCGGTAAACCACTGACCATAATAGTTGGCTATACTATGAATCCTGGGACTTAAAGTACTTACAACATTGTAAGCAGTCATTGGGGTTGAAATCTCAAAATAATTTTGGGATCACCTTGTGGTTTACCAGAAAATATGCGAGTCAGTTGCCGGCATGTTGTAGTTCAGTGGAAGAGCAACCGGCTAGAGACCGGATATCCGTGGTTCAAATCCCGGCTGTGGCATTGAATTTTTCAGTTTGACTCTACCTATCCAAAGTATTTGAAGGCTGAAACTAATAACAAGGAATATCTCAAAAAGCTGTCAACATCATGAAAATAAATGTATATAACATAAATTGTTCGTTTTAACGAGATCTACATTTTTTGAGTGATACGTTTTTGTCTGATTACTTCCATTTACACGATTACATCACTCAACGAAAAAAATTATATGAAAATTGTGAGTTTTAATGACATTTACATTATTTTTATGTAATAATATCTTTTCTATCGCTTTAGTTTTTAATTTTTTAGTAATTTTTATTTATTTTCTTAATATCTTTAGCGCCCGCTTTTATTATTCTGGCATTGCAGGCAATGACACTGTTGAATTATATGACGAAGATGGTATGCGATGGTGGGGGAAACCGGAGAATCCGGAGAAAACCCTCCCCTGGGCCGCTTTATTCACCACAAACCCCAAATGCGGGCCATTGGGATTGAACCAGGCCGCCTTAGTGAGAGACAAATGGTCTAACCATTTGGCCACGGCGCGGCCCTATGTCGCCTTAGACAAATGTATTCGCTTACTTCACTTCTACTCTCAATGAAGCAAATAAGACCAATACTGCTAATATTAATCTCGATTAGCATGATATAGATAAAATAATTATTTTTATTTTTTTTTTAATTTGATATTTAGAACAGCTAGCGAACCTTTTGAGAATGGAACACATCAGCTCTTAAGAAAAAGGTCTCCCTGTATGTCTGTGGGTATGTGGTCAGTATAGCTCGAAAACAAGAAGATCATTAACTGCCAAAATTTGTATTTTATCTCAGTACCTTCAAGGGAGGAGACGCGAAGGTTTTCAAAAAAATCTGCCCCCCCCACAAACTATCCATTACATGGATAATTTTTAAATATGCTGTTTTTTCTAAAGATTTTGATTAAATAACGTCTGTTAAAGATATTTACATTAGAAATAAAATGAATAATTAGAATTTTTTTGGCAATAGCCTCTCATGACCTCTTATTCTGAGTGCAGTTTGCAGACTTTTGTATAACTGTTAAACTGTAAGAGATAGGAAAAAGCTTATGATACAAGAAGTTTTAGATCTCGCTAACACCCATAGTTTGTCATATACGCTTTTCATGTAGATTTGTATGTTTTCTAGATATTCCTTTTTATTGGTTTCAATTTTAAACTACGTAGCTTTTCTGTAACTTTTGTATAACTGTTAAACTGTAAGAGATAGGAAAAAGCTTATGATACAAGAAGTTTTAGATCTCGCTAACACCCATAGTTTGTCATATACGCTTTTCATGTAGATTTGTATGTTTTCTAGATATTCCTTTTTATTGGTTTCAATTTTAAACTACGTAGCTTTTCTGTAATGGAAAGACACATTTTGTTTCTTCTCTCATGTTTTACAGCTGGCCATGCAGCAACTGTTTCACTAAACGACCGGCAATTTTAAAGATTTGACTATCACTTTAACTTGGTGTATTCCCATATTTTGTCTTTATTTACGAAGTAAATAATATTTTGATTTTGCTAATGTTTTATCTTGATTAGCATTATGTAGATAAAAGGATAATTATTCATAAGAATAGTTTTTAAATGTAACAGTCAGAGAAAGTTATGTTAATGGAACACTTCAGATTTTTTACTTTCTTTACCCATAGTGTATAGAGAAGATATTGTAATTCACCCAAAAATTTGATACCGAGATTTCACCGGAAATAAATGTTTGGGTTCCCCTGAATCCAAAAAAAATTATTTTGTGGTATAGGTCCGTGTGTGTGTGTGTCTGTGTGTGTATGTGGACAGCATATCTCAAAAACTATAAGACCTTTAAATACCAAACTTGGTAATTTCCAAGGATGCTACACGAAAATATTCAAGAAAAATTTTCTCAAAAATGGCTCTAACGATTTTGATTAAAATATCGTATATTAAAGATCTATATCTGATAAATAAAATGTATATCTTGAATTTTCTGGGAATAGTCTCTGAAGACAACTTTATTCTGGATGAAAAATGTAAGCACATTAAAACACACAATTTATGTTATATAAATGATTTCATGGAGTTGATCTTTTTTAGATATTCTTTTCAGCTTTTAAAAACGTATACTTTACTCATACAGGAATATGCCAACTCCTATTTATACAAACAAAGGCACTTCATTCACATAGCAACCTGCTTTTGACTATCACTTTAACTTATGATACTCCCTTATTTCGCTTCTACTTACAAGGAAGTAAATAATAAGACTATTTCTGGTAATTTTTTCTTGATTAGCATGAAGTAAATAAAATCATTAGCTTTTTAACAATAATTTGTTGCAGAGATGTAGAGAAAGTTAAGTGAAAGGAACACATCAGATTTTGTTTATATAGATGGTAGGCAAAGTAAATACGAATCTTATTAAATGCCCCAAGCACAAGTTTAGAGTCTTAAGTAGTTTTGGTGCAACCTGTACTGCACTAAGGAGGTCTGCCAGGTTGGCAATTACGTCGCAGAATAGCAAATACTGGACAAGGAAATCTGAGGAATCTTGTTGACAGCGTTAAATCACGTGGCCCCATTAACGTCACGTCCGACTGATATATATTGTTAACTTGAGCCCTGTTTGCATTTTGATGGGAACGATCCTGTGACGGATGGACCAAAGCATCTTGTATAATCAACTGGGTCTGGGCTACTTATCACGTTCCTCAAAAATAATCTCCTCTTTTTCTGTATCTCCTAATTACACTATACCTTGATCATATCAAATATTGCGTCCTCAATAGATGAAATTTTGGAAAGGTAGAGTCAGACTGAAAAATTCAATGCCATAGCCGGAATTTGAACCACGGATCTCCTGAACTCCAGCCGATTGCTCTGAGCTACCATGGCAACATGCCATATACGAGTCAGTTGAGAAATTCAATGCTATGTCGCCATGAATTTTTCAGTCTGACTCTACGTATCCAATTCCTGTCCTACGCACGGCTTGTCTGAAAAACCAATCTATCCTATACCACTTGACCATAATAGTTGGCTATACTATGAATCCTGGGACTTAAAGTACTTACAACATTGTAAGTCGCCATTGGGGTTGTCATCTCAAAATAATTTGATATCACCTTGTGGTTTACCAGGAAACATATGAGTCATTTGAGAAATGTTGCCATTTTAGCTCAGTGGCAGAGCAACCAGCTAGAGATCGGGAGATCCCTGGTTCCAATCCCGGCTATGGCATGAATTTTTCAGTCTGACTCTACCTATCCAATTCCTGTCCTACACCCGGCTTGTGTGAAAAAACAATTTATCCAGAAGACATTTTACTTGGGGTATTGAATAGGTATTTAGAAAATCTTAAATTACACTTTTAGCATCGAAAATAAATCTATTTAATACCTGTCGTATGTATTTAATATCCTCCATTGGCAGCAAATGTGGCATCCATCTAGTCGAGACCTTTGTCTCACCTAATTTTTCATACAAAATTGAGAACAATGTACCTTGTGATATGCTTGTGGCCTCTACTAATCCGCGAACTTCGATTCGTCGATCACTCAAAAGAACCATATCCTGGATTTTTTCAATCATTTCGGAGGAAGACACTTCTACTGGACGTCACCAATGATGTTCATCATTTATGTATGTACGGCCACGTTTAAATTCGTTTATCTAATTGTAAATTGTTACAAATGCAGGACCAGATGTGCCATGAACTTCATCCAAATCGGCTTTTGTCTTTTCCTGTGTTATGTCTCTTAAATAGAAGTGTTTAATCACCACACACAACTCGTTTTCTGTCATATTTCTAAAGAAGCACAACATTGTTGTTTGAATCGCTAATGGCTGCGAAACCACGTGATGGATATAGCTGAAATTTTAACTACCATCTACGAAGGCCTTTTTTCAACTTCCAATAGACAATAAATAAAAGACAAGTTGATAGAAAACAATTATTTTATTGCTAAAAGTTTTGTACACTTATGGTTACTTTTCAACATAATCACCGAAAAGATTGAGACATTTATCGTACCTGTGCACAAGCTTTGCAATACCTGCTTCAAAAATGTTGCCGCCAAGGATTTAAAATGAGCATTGACGTTGTTTTGAAGATCTTCGTACTTTACGACGTTTGCGGAGAGTTATTCAAAACAAACGAAGAGGAATGCTGACTTCAGGAATTGCGTTAATTCATCACAACGCTCGTCCACACACTACTGGTACCTTGAACAATTTCAATGGGACATTTTCGATCATCCGCATTTTGATCCAGAATAAAGTAGTCTTCAGAGGCTTTCCCAGAAATTTCAGGATTTACATTTTACTTGTCAGGTAAATATGCAGAGCCGTTTTTAAGAAAATAAAAATGATGGAAAAAGATTCCATGTAAAGGGTAGTTGGGGCGGGGTTTTTTTCTTGAAAATCTTCGTGTCACATCCTTGGAAGATACCAAACTTAAGTACCGAGTTTGGTATTCAATGGTCTTTCGTTTTTGAGCTATGCTGTCCACAAACGCACAGATACACACACAGACACACACATACACGTTCCTTTTTCTGAAAATGCTTTTCTTTTTGGATTTAGGGGGACTCAAAATATGTATTTCCGCTGAAATCTCGGTATCGAATATTTGGGTGGAATGCATACCTTCTCTATACACTATGTACATAGTACGTGTAGAGAAAGTAAAAAAGCAATTGGAATAATTTTCAATATAAAGGATAGTAAAGAGTGGGGTATTTTCTTGAAACCCGGAAAACTTGGTGCTTAATTTGGATTATTCTAACCTGTAATGTAAGGAGCAGTTTGTGGTGAAGAATTCTCTTCAAAATCTTCGCGTCGCATCCTTGGAGTAGGAACGTAACTACACAATGGCTACTGTCCGGTCGCTGCATCCTCCATCTCGCCCCGAAGGCGTCATGAATGGGGTGCAGTGCTGGAGGGTAAGACGTGATCAGCGCCTGGAGTCCCTCCCGGCCGGTTGATGCGGTCTTCTCGATCTGGAGTCCATCAAATAGCTCCTCAATTGGCCCACGATGCTGCGTGCACCCCGGACCAGGTCTGCCAGCTTGGGAAAATACCCCACGCTGGTACCGGGAATCAAACCCAGGTCTCCTACTTGGCAAGTAGACCGCCGCTAAGCAGACTACCATCCTTGGAACATAGGAAATTGAAATAGTAATTTTGCTATTTAACCAGCTCTTCGTTTTGAGCCATGTGGTCCACACACACACACACACACACACACACACACACTGATCTGTTTCCAAAAGTAAAATGCTTTTCTTTTTGGAATCAGTCGCCCCAAAATCTCGGTAAAATCTCGGTGTCTTATGACTTTCTCTACACGTACTATGTACATAGTATATAGAGAAGATATTGTAATGCACCCAAATATACGATACCGAGATTTCAGTGGAAATACACGTTTTGAAACCCCCTGAATCCAGAAAAGCATTTTTAGACAACGTTCCGCGTGTGCCTCTGTCCGTCCTTGGAAAGCATAGTACAAAAACGAAAAGACCGTTAAATACCAAACTTGGTATTTAAGTTTGATATATTCCAAGTATGCGACACGATGTCTGTCAAGAAAATCTCCCCACCCAAATTAAATGGGAAATATTTCGAAAATTTTGATTTTCTTAAAAATGGCAGTAACGATTTTGATTAAAAATCCTGATATTTAAGATATTTACTTGCGAAATAAAATATATATCTTGAACTTTCTGGTAATATCCTCTAAAGACCTCTTTATTCTGGATGAATTTTATTGAATTTTGTAAAATTGAAAAAGCGTAAGAGATAGACAAAAACTCATTACACCAAAAATGTAGATCAGATATGTCATTTAAATTTTTTCGTGGAGTTGATCGTTTTTGAGATATTCCTTGTTTTTAGTTTCAGCTATGCAAAACATAAACTTTTCTCATATAGGAATTTGTCAACTCCTGTCCATACAAACAAAGTAACTTCAGTCACATAGCAACCGACTTTTGATTATCACTTTAACTTATGGTACTCGGTTTTTTTCGTTTCTAATTTCAAGGAAGTAAGTTATAAGACTATTTCTACTTTTTTTTTTCTTGATTATAAAATAAGTGAATAGAAGCATAAGCTTTTTAACATGAGTTGTTGCAGACATGTAGAGAAAGTCATATGAATAGAACAATCAAATGTTTTTGGAATACAATCCTTTCCTACATACTATGTATATTGAAATTACCTGCAAGTGAATGTAAATATTTGTTTGTATTAATACTTGTTAGCAATTTGCAGTTTTTCCCGTTTCGAATCAAAAGATAAGAGATGCTAAAGAAGGGCATGAATAGAGAATTTGTGAAAATGATAAGATACTTGTGGAATTGACTTCCAAAGCCCCCATTTCCATTTGTATGAAGTGTGTGCAGGTGATTAGGCAGAGAGCAACACACACAAATGGACACTGGATAGCAAATGTTTATCGCACGTCGTCTGGCAAAGAAATGCCCACTCAAGTGGAGTAGAAACATGTGAGAAGCAAAGAGCGAGATGTCGCCATCAAAGGAAAACGTGATCAGAATGCTGCCTGCAATCTGAGAGAGTTAGCGAGCCTATAGTCTCGAGAATGCTTTCAATAAAACGTGTTCTCAGCAAGAAGCTTCCAGATATAGCTTTTAGCGTTGAGTAATGTCTGACCTCGACGCTTCATGACCTTTTCTTTAACTTTTATTCATTATGCCCAGAATATATGTTAAAATGATATAATTTTTCCAAGTAAATATATATTGTATTCCACCCTAAATTTCAATACCAATATTTCGCTTAAAGTAACAGTTTTGAGATGTCCCGGAATAAAAAATAATCACATTTTTAGAAAAAAACATCTGATGTGTTCCATACATATACTTTCTCTACATATCTGCAAAAATGTATTATTAAAATGCTTTTGCTTCTATATACTTCATGCCAATCCAGAAAAAAATAACAGATATAGTTTACTAGCTTATTAGCTGCTACCTTGTAAGTAGAAGCGAAATAAGAGAGTTCCATAGGTTCAAGTGACGGTCAAAAGCCGGTTGCTATGTGACTGAAGTTGACAAATTCCTGTATAAAAAAACTATAAGTTTTTCAAAGATAAAGCTAAAAACGATCAACTCCACGAAAAAAATTGCATAACATAAATTGTGTGTTTTAATGTGCTCAACATCTTCTGTGTAGTAAGTTTTTGTTCATCACTTACGGTTTAGCAGTTATGCAATATTCATCCAGAATAAAGTGTCTTCAGAGGCTATTCCCAGAAAATTCAAAATATACATTTTATTTGTCAGGTAAATATCTTTAATATACGATATTTTAATCAAAATCGTTAGACCCATTCCATGTAAAGGGTAATTGGCGGTGGGGAGATATTCTTGAAAATCTTCGTGTCACATCCTTTGAAAATACCAAACCTAAATACCCACTTTGGTTTTTAATGGACTTTTCGTTTGTGAGATATATGGCCCAAAGACGCGCGCGCACACACACACACACACACACACACACACACACACACACAGGAACTCAGAGACACACGCACGGAAGTTTTTCTAAAACATCTTTTTTCGGAATCAGGGAGCCTTTTTCTGGTGAAATGTAACTGACATTTTCACTCAGGGGACACGAAATCGTGCATTATCAACGAAATCTTGGAATCAAGTTGGATCTGTATCTGTTTATCTGTATTAAGATGATGTAGAAAGATAGTACGATGAAGAATGGGTAGAGAAACCGTGTGAATGTATCATATAAGATTTCTAGGTAGCAATTCTGAATTTTCAAGATCACAGGAAACCTGAAATGCCCAAATACTGGATATACACGTACATGGTTGGCTTTACTGAAGTAAGACAGGTTTTACAGACTCATAAATTGGAGACATTAACACAAAGATCTAGATAAGTGGGACGATTTTCCTTACTCAGTTTTGTATTTGCCGTGGAGATTGGGACGCGGAATAAACTGGACTAGGGATTTCAGAATGAGCCCATAACAACAACGGCTCCCCCCCCCCCCAAGCACTCTGAACGAAATAGCTCGGACTTCAGCCAATATCCGGTTCCCATTGCGTCCAGCACTTTGGGTAATTTCAAACTTGCCAAATCGAACCTGCGTTTCGAGCTAAAAGGCCAGCAGATATTTAGAAATTGTTCTCAGAATGAAGGTGTAATTCTGAAAAATGTGTCTGAGCCAATAAAACAGATTTCAAACAGGAATATACCCATTTTCACAGACATTACGAAAACCACGCCTTTTTTCTGCTTATTCCTCCCTTCTTGTATGCTACAAAATCACTATAGAGAGCGCGCAGTGTTCAGGGAAGCAAATAGGGACGTTTTTATTTCTTTCTTGACACGTACGTAGCGTTATACATACTATATTGTATTACACAAAAAAAAAAACCGATACCGGCATTTCACCGGAAATAGGTATTTTGAGACCACCTGAACCCAAAAAAATCTGATGTGTACCATTCACATGACTTTCTCCATATCTCTGCAACGAATAGTTCTTAAAACGCTTATACTTCTATTTACTTTATGCTAATCAGACAAAAATAGCAGAAATAGTCTAATTACTCGCTTCCTTGTAAGTAGAAGCGAAATAAGGGACAAACGTAGGTTAAAGTGATAGTCAAAAGCTGGTTGCTATGTCAATGAAGTTCCTTTGTCTATATGGATGGGAGTTGACAAGTTCCTGTATGAGAAAAGTATACGTTTTAAATAGCAGAAACCAAAAATAAGGAACGTCACAAAAACGACGAACTCCACGAAAAAATGTATGACATAAATTGTGTGTTTTAATGTGCTCTACATTTTTTTGTGTAGTAAATGTTTGTCCATCTCTTACGGTTTAGCAGTTATTCAAAATTTAGTACAATTCATCCAGAATAATCTACTCTTCAGAGGCTATTCCCAGAATATCAAGATATACATTATTTTATTTAATCAATAAAACATTAGCAGAAATAGCCATATTACTTGCTTCCTTATAAGTAGAAGCGAAATAAGGGAGTACCATAGAGTAAAATAATAAACAAAAGCTGGTTGCGATGTCACTGAAATTCCATTGTTTGTATGGACAGCAGTTGACAAATTCATGTATGAGAAAAGTATAAGTTTTTCATAGCAGAAATCAAAGATAAGGAATGTCTCAAAAACGACGAATTCCTCGAAAAAAATGTATATAACATAAATTGTATGTTTTAACGTGCTCTACATTTTTGTGCACCAAGTTTTTGTCCATTTCTTATGGTTTAGCAGTTATTCAAAATTCAGTAAAATTTATCCGGAATAAACTACTCTTCAGAGGCTATTCCCAGAAAATCAAGATATACATTTTATTTGTCAGGTAAAATATCTTTAATATACGAAATTTAAATAATATCGTTAAGTCATTTTTGAGAAAATCAAAATTTTTGAAATAAGTTACATGTAAACGGTAGTTGGGGGTGGGGGGATTTTTCTCAAAATCTTTGTGTCGCATCCCTGGAAGATACTAAACAAGTTTGGTATTTATGTTTAGTATCTTTGGTATTTTACCTACTTTTCGTTTTTGAGTTATCGTGTTCACAGACACACGGATACACACACATACACTCACACACACATTCACACATGGACCTTTTTCCAAAAATGTTTTTTTTTTAGATAAAGGGGACCCTAAAACACATTTTGCGTGAAATCTCGGTATCAAATTTTTGGGTGGAATGCAATACCTTCTCTATACACTATGTACATAGTGCGTATAGAGAAAGTAAAAAGACTGTGTATGTGTTTGTCTTTAGATGTCTTTTACGTGTGTGTGTTAGCAGCATAGCTAAAAAACTAAATGGTCATTAAACACCAAACTTGGTACTTAAGTTTGGTGTTTTCGAAGAATGCGACACGAAGAGTTTTAAGAATATCCCCCACCCCAAAATATCCATTACATGCAAAAAGTTTTGAAAATTTTGATTTTCTCAAACATGGTTGTAACGAATTTGATCAAAACATCGTATATTAAAGATATTTACATTACAAAATGTATATTTTGAATTTTCCGGGAATTGCTTCTGAAGACCTGTTTGCTCTGGATATATATTTTTTAATTTTTTCTTAACTAGTAAACCGCAAAAATTAGACAAAGCTTTCCATACCAAAATATAGAGCTCATTAATGCAAACACTTTATATAATATGCAGTTTTGTTGTAAAATTGACAGTTTTTAATATATTCTTTGTTACTGTTTCCAATTTGAAAATACTTATACTTTTCATCAAAGTTCTTAAACTTTCACGGTCGGTGTCAATACTAGATATAAGAGCTCGGTTCGGTGTCACGATTAAGATTTGTTGCACACAGTATAACTATGACGTGATGGAGTAGGTGTGTTCTCTTCAGCCCGTTTTGAAACATGTTGCACTATCTAGCATTGCACATTGCCTGACCTCATTCAATTCTCGCATTTTTACATTTTACTATTTTACATATGGCTTCTCTGGTTACAGCTAGATGACTCCGGTCAACCTATTCTGTATGTCGATGTTTCACAGTTAGGCTATTTATTGAAGCTTTGGCCCTCCCACACGTGGAGGATGTAAATAGGCGCCGGGCTCAAAAATTCTACGCCAGATTGGGCGAACATGAGAACGCATTTGTACCAACTGAACGCCGATACAGGCAGAATGCCGTTCCCCGTATGATTTGCGGGCATCCCCGGTAACAACGACTTCATTCCAGCTAACAGCAAACATGCTGAACTATGTACTCTCCACTTCCAACCTCGGGAATGGCCAACTAAAAATTTAATAGCAACAACAAATATTCAAACAAACAAACGGATTAGAGGAAAAAGCAACCGTTGAGGATCCTATCAATAGCGCCACTTCCATATCCAACATCCGAAACACGAAAAAAATCACCAAACCTCTAAACGTGTATACGATGGTTATAGTGGATAGAAAATGTATTGAATTCCACTCAAATGTTCCAATTCCAGATTTCAGAGCAAATATATGTTTTGAGTCATCTTGAATGCAATAAAATGCATTTTTAAATACTCTCTGTGTTTGTTTCGTCTGTCTGTCTGTGAAGTCTGTGTGTGTGCGTATTTGTTTAGGTAGCAAAAACAAAATGTCGGTTAAATAAAAAAGTTGGTTATTTAAGTTACGCATCTTCCAAGGATGCAATACCCCACATTATGCTTTACATGGAAAGAATTTCAAAAATTTTGATTTTCTCAACAATGGCTCTAACTATGTTGATCAAAATTACGTATATTAAATATAATTACATGATACATAAAATGTATATGTTGAATTTTCTGTGAAAAGCCTCTGAAGAACATGTTAATTCTATGTGAATTTTACTGAATTTTGTGTAGCAAAAACTTACTACCCAGAAAACGTACATATCGTTAAAACACACAATTTATGTCTCGTGCATTTTTTCGTGTAGTTTACCAATATCTAGATATTTCTTGATAATGGTTTCAGTTTTAAAGTATTTAAAACTATCACATACGGGAGTTTATCATCTCCTGGGAATGTAAAGAAACGAATTTCATCCACATAATAACCACATTTTAAAAGATTTGACTATCGGTTTAGTCTAGTTATGCCCTTATTTCGCTTTTACTTACAAGAAGGCAAGTAATAAGACCCTTTCGGCTAAAGCTTTTCTAGGTTACTATGAAATAAATAAAAGAATAAGCTTTATAACTTTAATGCATTAACGAGATGTAGAGAAAGTCATGAGATTCTTACTTAGTATTTTTATTTGCTCTATTTCGTACTTAGTACATAGATAACACTTACTATCGAGATTTCACGGGAAATACACGATGCACGATCCCTGATTAAAATATTTTAGAAATAGGTCCATGTGCCCATGTCTAACCGGGTGTGTGTGTGTGTGTGTGTATGTGTGTGTGTCTGTGTGTGTGCGTCTGTGTCTGTGTGTGTCTGTGTGTGTGTGAATGACAGAACATTATACGAAAAGTTCTTTGAGTACCAAACTTTATGTTTAAGTTCAGCATCTTTGAAGGATACCACACAAAAATGTTGAAGAAATTCCATAATATAAATTACCCTCTACATGAAAAATTGACCTCGTCGAAGACGAGTGATTACACCACTCGCCTCTTACTGAGGCGGCCCGGGTTTGATCCCATGCGACGGCATGTGGGATTTGTGGTGGACAAATCGTTGTAGTTGCCGATTTTGTCATTCTCCCTTCTCCATGACCGTGTGACATCAGACACACGTGTGCATCTTGAGCTTTTTTCAGTGGTGGGAGAGAGAGCATTGCAAACGGCTGTGAGGGACCACTGTTTAGCTGAGAACTATTAGCACTGAGTTCTCCTCTTTTAAGTCACTTATAGAATAGGATAGGGAGATTGTTTACAATGTTGCTACTTACTTGCGAACACAAGTGCTTATTCTCATCCTATATTCCGCCATGCACGCGTGTATTGTAACAATGATATAGCGGTGATGGCAAACTCTCCCTCCAATACCACCATTCCTATCATCAGTAAACGTTGGCCGGCAGGAACTGAAGGCTTGAGCTACGCGCACCAAAATATGTTAGTATTACTTATTATACACGTACCACGTACACAGTGTAGATATAGAGAAGGAATTGTATTGCACCCAAAAATTCCATAACGAGATTTCACCGGAAACACATGTTTTGAGGTTCTCTGAATAAAAAAAAAAATTTTAGATAAATGTCCGTGTGTGCCTGTCTGTCCATGTGTGCTTTGGTGTGTGTGTGTGGGGGGGCAGCATAGCTCCAAAACGAAGAGACCGTAAAAAGCCATACTTGGTATTTAAGTTTAATATCTACTAAGGATGCGGCATGAAGATTTTCAAGGGAATCCCCCACCCGAAACATGGAAAAATTTTCGAAAATTTTGATTTTCTCAAAAATGGCTGTAACGATTTTCATTAAAATCTCTTATATGAAAGATATTTACATGCCAAAACAGTGTATATCTTGAATTTTCTAGAAACAGCCTCTAAAAGGCTCTTAATTCCGGATACTTTTATTGATTTTTGCATAACTGGTAAACCGTAAGAGATAGACAATAACTTAGTAAAGAAAAAATGCAGATGATAAAACACACAATTTATGCCATATACACTTTTTCGTGGATTGAATCGTTTTTAAGATATTCCTTGTTATTGGCTTCAGCTTTAAAAGCTTTTTTTCATACGGGAATTTGTCAACTCCTGTCCATACAAACAAAAGAACTTCAGTCACATAGCAACCAGGTTTTGACTGTCACTTTAACCTATGGTACTCCCTTATTTCGCTTCTACTTACAAGGAAGCAAGTAATAAGACTGTTTCTTTTAATGTTTCTCGATTAGCATGAAGAAAATAGCAGCATAAGCTTTTTAACTATAAGTTCTTGCAGAGATATAGAGAAAGGCATGTGAATGGAACACATCAGATTTTTTTTAATTTCACTGACAGGCTATAAGCACAATTCTTGGCACTCAGAAGCTAATGCTTATATTCTTTAAAAGGTGACATAGTTCATCTATATTGTATCATTCGACGTTCCAAGAAAATCTGATGTGTTCCATTCACATGACATTCTCTACATCTCTGCAAAGGATATTATTAAAAAGCCATTGCTTCCATTTCCTTCATGTTGATCGAAAAAAAAATAGCAGAATAGCAGATATACTCTTATTACTTGCTTCCTTGAAAGTAGAAGAGAAATGAGGGATTATCATAGGTTAAGGTGATAGTCAAAAATAGTTGCTATGTGACTGAAGTTCCTTTGTTTGTATGGACAGGAGTTGACAAATTCCTGTATGAGAAAAGTTTAAGTTTTGCATAGCTGAACAGTTAGAGAAAGTTATGTGAACCTAAAACTGCTAATGTTTCTATAAACGGTTGGTTAGTATGGCTAATGACGTCTTAATGTGTAGAAGTTATTCCGTGGACAGGATGTCTGCTGGCTTCCTTTGCAATTTATGGGCGTTTTCATTTCCATCGATATTTACAATAGACGGCACACAAGTAAGAATTACTTGTTACTTTCTCTATACGCACTATGTAAAGTCTATAGAGAAGGTATTGCACTCCACCCAAAAATTCTATACCGAGATTTCACCGAAAATATATGTTTTGAGACCACCTGAATCCAGAAAAAGCATTTTCAGAAAAATGTCCGTTAGTATGTCTGTCTGTCTTTCTGTCTGTCTGTCTGTGTGTATGTGTGTGTATCTGTAGGAAGCATAGCTCAAAAATTAAAAAACAATTAGATCCAAACTTGGTATTTAAATTTATCTTCCAAGGATGCGACACGAAAATTGGCAAGAAAATGCACCCACTCCAAACTACCCTTTAGACGTAAAAAGTTTAGAATTTTTTTATTTTTTTTTTAAAAATGGCTCTTACGATTTTGATTAAAATCTCGTAAATTTAAAATATGTATTTGACAAATAAAATGTATCTCTTGAATCTTCTGGGAATAGTCTCTGAAGTCTACTTAATTCTGGATGAATTTTGCGGATTTTTGCATAACTGCTAAACCACAAGAGATGGACAAAAACTTAAGACACAAAAATGTAGAGCACATTAAAACACACAATTGATGTCATATACTTTTTTTCATGGAGTTAATCGTTTTTGAGATATTCCTTGTTTTTGGTTTCAGTTTTGAAAAAATTATTCTTTTCTCATACAAATTCCTGTCCATACAAATAAAGGAATTTCAGTCACATAGCAACCACCTTATAGTTATCAGTTTAGCCTACAGTACTCCCTTATTTTTCTTCTACTTACAAGGAAGCAAGTAATAAGACAATTTCTGCTATATTTTTCTCAATTAAAATGATGTAAATAGAAGCATAAGCTTTTTAACAATAATTTGTTGCAGAGATGCAGAGGAAGTCCTGTGAATGGAACACATCAGAGTTTTACTCTTGGTATTAAACAAAATCGTTTTAATTTTGTTTGATAGCGATGCTACAACTGTAGGGCAGTATTTCTACAGAAACGAATTTCAGTAAAATTACGCACACAGACACAGGTACTGGCCGAGAAAAGAACATTTCAGAAATACATTGATTTGAATATTCATGCATTTCCTCTTAACACAAGTCCCGTAATGAAAAAGGATGTTGGTATAGGACAAGTTGTTGTTGTTGTAAAGGGGCATCATTACGTCCTCTGCTAATGGGCTAGGTACTAGAGACCCCTAAATAACTGCAGGGCACTGGACCCTGTGCTGGTTTAATGCAGTGTCGATGAATATGAAATTACCGACCGAAACGGCAAACATCCCTGTTCGCTTGCTGTTTGGTGAAAGCGCGCTTTTAAAAACGGTGCATTCATTCGTTTAAATATAAATAATGGGACGCCAAACGCAAAAAATTGCATGCGACCTTCAAATGCTCCACATATCCATAATGCCTACTCGATATACGAGGGGGGAATTTAGGTCATATGCGGCTGGAATATTAGTAACACTGGTTTAAAAATCAGATGCGTTATGACAAACTTCTTACAAAAGATAATTCTTATTTCAACACCATGCTAATCGGGATAAACATTAGCAGAATTTTATTACTTAGTTTCTTATAAGTAGAATGGCACTAAGGGAATGCACTAGGCTAAAGTCATAGTCAACTGTTTTAAAAGCTGTGTTATGCAATTTTCATTGTATATCGCTTCTTTGCTTGGCCAGGAGTAGAACAAAAGAAAAACGGACACTTCCGTCTGAGAAAAGTTCAGGGACTTCAAATACCTCAGAAACGGTAAGCTCCATGAAAAAAATTAATGATATAACTTGTGTATTTTAACAAGATGTACATATTTTGTACAGTAAGTTCTTGTCTATCACTTGCAGTTTACTAGCTCTGTGAAATTCATCCAGAATAAACACATTTTAGATGGTATTCCCAAAAAATTCAAGGTATACATTTTATTTGTGATATGTGGTATTTTAATCAAAATCTTTACAGCCATTTTTAGGAAAAATAAAATTCTCGAAAGTTTTTCCATGTAAATGGTACCTAGTGGTGAGGGAATTTTCTTGAAAATCTTTGTGTAGCATCCTTGGAAAATACGAAACTTAAATACCAAGTTTGGTATTTGTTCGTCTTTTCGTTTTTGAGCGACCGACACACACACGCGTACACACAGACCTGTTTCAGAGGGTCCTAAAACATGTATTTCCGGTGAAATCTCGACATCGAATTTTTGGATGGAATACAATACTTCTCTATCCTTATGTACATTGTACATAAGGGGCTAGAGAAAGTAAAAATCTGATGTGTTTCATTCACATGACTTCCTCTAGCTGTTCCATAAACAAATGTTTCTTGCAAGAGATTATTTTTATACACATTATGTTAAGCAAGATAAACAATAGCAGAATTGTTCCTATTACTTAGTTCCCTGTTAGGAGAAAGGAAATAAGGACATGCATTAGACAAAAATAATAGTCATATCTTTTAAAATCTGGTAGATGTGTGAAACAATCGAGGTCCGGTTCGCTTTGCATGGTCCCGTTTTAGAAAAGGTAATTAGTTTAAAACTGAAACTAATTACAATTAATATCTCAAGAACAGTCAACTCCACAAAAATAATGCACATTACATAAATTGTGTGTTTTAACGAGATCTACAATATCTGTGTGGTAAATTTTTGTCTATATAGTTATTCAAAATGCAGCCGGAAGAAACAGCTCTCCTGAGGCTATTCCCAGAAAGTTCCAAATATACTTTGTATTTGCATATACGGTCGTCTCCTTAGCGCGGTGGTAGCGTTGCTGCTTACCAAGCGGGAGACCTGGGTTCGATCCCCAGTACCGGCGTGGGGATATTTCCCCCGCTGGGAGACCTGGCCCGGGGTGCACTCAGCCTCGTAAGGTCCCTGGGGGGCCAATTGAGGAGCTACTTGATGGAGAAGTAGCGGCTCCAGGTCATGAGGACCGCATTAACCGGCCGGGGGGACTCGAGGCGCTGACCACGTCTCACCCTCCAATACTGCACCCCATCTATGACGTCTGTAGTGGGCCGTGATGGGGGACGCAGCGGCCGGGCGGTAGGCCAAGGTTCCCCGTGAGCTGTCGTGCCATGGAGTTATTTGCATATACGCTATTTTAATCAAAATCGTTAGAGCCATTTTTTACATTTTCCATGTAAAGGGTATTTGGGAGGATTTTCTTTAAAATCTTCGTGTCACATCCTTAGAAGATACTCAACTAAAATACTTTCATTTTTAGCTATGCCACCCACAGAGACACACAAACCTTTTTACTTACTCTACACGTACTATGTACATAGTGTATATAGAAGGTATTGCATTCCACCCAAAAATTCGATTACCGGTATTTCACATGTTTTGGGTCCCCTTAATCCAAAAAAGGCATTTTCGGAAAAAGGCGCGTGTGTGTATCTGTTTTTCTGTGGACAGCATACATCAAAAACGAAAAGACAGTTGAATACCAAACTGCATATTTAAGTTTGATATCTTCGAAGGATGCGACACGAAGTTTTTCAGGAAAATCGCTCCACCCCCAACTACCCTTTGCATGGATTTATTTTTTTAGAAAATGTTAATTATCTCAAAAAATGCACAAACATTTTTATTAAAATGTGGTATATTAAAGATATTTACCTGACAACTAATATGCATATCTTGAATTTTCTGGAAATAGCCTCTGAAGACTACTTTATTCCGGAGGAATTTTACGAAATTTTGCATAACAGCTAAACCGTAAGAGATGGACAAACGCTTACCGAACAAAAAATGTAGAGCACGTTAAAACACACAATTTATGTTATATAATGTTTTTCTTTGAGTTGAGCGGTTTTAAGATATTCCTTGTTTTTTTTTTTTTCAGCTATAAAGACATGCTTTTCTCATACACGGCTTTGTGAACTCCTGTCCATACAAACAAAGACACTTCAGTCGCAGAGCAACCAGCTTTTGACTATCACTTTAACCTATGGTACCCTCTTATTTCTCTACTACTTACAAGGAAGCAAGTAATAAAACTATTTGTGCTACTTTTTTCTGAATTTGCATGACGTAAATAGAAAGCATAAACTTTTTAACAATGTTGCAGATGTGTAGAGTGAATGGAACACGTCAGATTTTTAAGATATATTACCCACAGACACATACACAGAGACCTTTTTTAATGTTTTTTTTTTTTGAATCAGGGGGTTTCAAAACATATATTTCCGCTGGAATCATGGTACCGCATTTTTGGGTGCAATACAATACCTTCTCTATACACTGTGTATATAGTACATGTATAGAAAGTAAAAATGTAACGAGTCAGACTTATTTCGGCACAGTTTTTCTCCATACTTGCAATAAACTCGCCTTGCAGATAAAAATCCCAGCTTGCCGCGTTGTTTTCTTCTCTCTGTTTTACATTCACTAGTGAAGGAACAGTTTTATTTTAGCTCCCTGTTTAAACGCTGAGTAATGTTTTATTTAATTTAGCGTTAAAAGCTGAAAGAGAAAGATTAGGTTGGTAAGACTGGAAGCATGTGCTAATGATCTGGACTGAGCCTAATGATTCCACTCACCAACAAGCACAGTATATCACCAAATAATCACAGCGAATATCTGGGCCATTTGCTTCCCTACACAACAAAACAAACTCTTGCATTAGCAGTTTGGGGAAGGGATTTAAAACTACAGGACGTTTGGAATCAAACTTAACCATGTTCTTGTATCAGAAACATAGAGCGCAGGCCCGTTGCCATAGAACAGGTGTGTATCACGTGACACGCAACCCACCACTAGCCCTATATATAGAGAGAATAGATAGAAAATGAGCTATTTTAATGCATTGTGGTTTGTCCAAGTAAGTTTTTGTCAAGCCGCCATATTTTGATTGTACTTCCGAGATCAGTACGGCTTTTGTGGGCTAAATGTGCACTCAAAAAAAAATCTAATGTATTGCACTCACATGACTTTCTCCAGTTGCTCTGAAAACAAATCTCTTACAAAAGATACTTTTTTTCAACCCCATACTAATCTAGATTAACATTAATACTTAGTTCATTATAACTATAATGGAGCCCAGGGAAAGCACTAGGCTAAAGTGATATTCAAAAGTTTTAAAATCTGTCGTTAAGCGATTGTCATTGCAAATCGTTTCTTTGCTTGGCCAGGAGTGGAGCAACACAAAAACGGACACTTCCGTCTGAGAAAAGTATAAATATTTCACAATTGAAATCATCAACAAGGATTATCTTGGAAACGGTTACCTCCACAACAAAAACGTAAAGGGCATAAATCGTGTGTTTTGACGAGATATACTTTTTTGTAAGGTAAGCTTTTGTCTCTCTATTACGGTTTACTAGTTATACCAAACTAAGCAAAATTCATCCAGAATAAACAGGTCTTTAGAAGCTATCCCCAGGAAATTCAAGATATACATTTTATATGTAATAGAAATTGTTTTAATATGTGGCTTTTAATCAAAACTTTTAGAGCCATTTTAAGAAAAACACTATTTTCGAAGAACTTTCCATGTAACGGGGGTTTTTCTTGCAAATCTTCGTATCGCATCCTTGGAAGATACCAATCTTAAATACCAAGTTTGGTATTTAAGCGTCTTTTCGTATTTTAGCTATGCTATCCACCCACCCACACAAACGCACGCGGACCTATTTCTGAAAATGCCTTTTTTTTTTTTTTTTTTTATTAAGAGGGTCCTAAAACATGTATTCCCGGGGAAATCTTGACATCGAATTGGGTGTAGTGCAATACCTCTCTATCCCTATGTACATTGTACATTCGGGGCTAGAGAAATGCAATAAGATTTAGTGGTGTTTAATGTCAATTAAGCAGTACAGCTGGACTTTACGTTTTAAACCAGTATAATGAGTAATATGTGTGAGAAGTTTGGTTGTAGATTCTCGAATAACAAAATCAAAACCAAGGAAAGGGAAATGCGTTCAATACTTAGGTTAGGCTACTTATTTAAATAATTTTGTGGTGCTAAATGTTCGATTAAGCAGTAAATTTTCAGAGTAAGTTTTAAAACAGTATAATGGTAAATATGTGTATCGCGTTTGGTTGTAGTTTCTTGAATAGTAGAATCATAAAAAGGAAGGTGGTATACTTAGTCAAATATGTTATGTATTATCAACAGAACGATTCTGTATTCTCTGATTGGTACGCAGCCAGATGTCATGGTTCTCACACCTCTACGTGGAGGCAGTCTAATGCAGTATTCGTCAGTTTGAAGACCTAGGTCTGAAGAAGGCCAATCAACTGGCCAACCTGGCGAGATGCAGATACCGGAACGTGGTCCCACGATTCGCCACTCACATCTGGCTGCGGGCCATTCAGAGAGCTCCGTCTCGGCAACGTACACCATTGGTCCCCAGTCAACGCCTTCCATGCCGGACCCGGGCCAATCACAGAGCGGCATTGGGCCGGTCCCCCCTCCGGACTGACTATAAATAAAGCCAGACCCGGAATCATTCCCTGAAGATGAGAGCGACGTTAGCTCTTGAAAGTTTGGAAATCCTTCCAGAATTGACCTGACTGATAGCCCGAGAAAAGCTATTTTCATATCGCCGCCAGGAAAGCTTCAAATCACAGTCTTCTCTCTTTGCCACATTAACCGGCCGGAGGGGGGGGGTTGAGGCCCTGACCACGTCTTACCCTCCATTACTGCACTTCCTACATGATGTATGTCATGGACTGAGATGGGGGACGCAGCGGTCGGGCGGTAGGCCAAGGTTCGCTGATATTTATCTGGATTGGCATGATACAAATAAAGGAATAATCTTATTTAAGAATATTTGTTTATAGCACAGGTAGAAAATCATGTGAATTGAACACATACCATCTACATAGAGCATACAGAAGGTACTTGACTGAACCCAAAAATTCGATACCGATAAATCACCGCAAATACATGTTTTTGATCTCACGGAATCCAAAAACAGCATTTTTGGAACAACGACTGTGTGAGTGTGCTTTGGGCTCAAAAATGCAACGTTTGGCAAACCACAAACTTTATATTAAGGTTTGGTTTCTTCAAGGATACGACACGAAGATTCTCAAGAAAATCTCACCACCCCAACTATCCTTTATTTGGAAAAGTTTCGAAATGTTGATTTTCTTAAAAATGACTCTAACGATTTTGATTAACATCTCTTTTATTTACATGGTAAATACAACAGATAGACAGAAACTTACTACACAAAAACTGTAGGCCTCCTTAAAACACAAAACTTATATTAGTATTTTTCTAAATATTTTTGTAATTGATTTCAGTTTTAAAAATATTTATACTTTTCTCTTATAGGAACTTGTCAACTCCTGGCTACGTAATGAAATGATTTTCAGTCTCATAAGCAACCACATTTTAAAACATATGTTTGACAATTTAGCCTAGTGTATTCCCTTATTTCCCTTCTACTCATAAGGAACTAAGCGATAAGACCGTTACTGCTAATGTTTATCTCAATTAACATAAAATAGGTAAACGAATAAGCTTATTAACAACATGTGTTAAAGAGATGTAGAGAAAGTTATGTGAGTGGAACACATCAATTATTTTTACTTCCTCCACACTTACTATGTGCATAATGTATAGAGAAGGTGTTGTAATGGACCCAAAAATAAAAGATGCAGATATTTCACCGGAAATACAAGTTATTGAGACTCCCTGAATTTAAAAAAAACATTTTTAGAAAAATGTTTTTGTGTGAATGTGAGTCTGTGGGTGGCATAGCTCAAAAACCAATAGTCCAATTAAAACCAAACTTGACATTTAGGTTTGGTATCTTCCAAGGATGCGACAGGAAGATTTTCAAGAAAATTCTTCCACCCCAACTACTCTTTATATGGAATTTTTTCAACATTTTTCATTTTCTAAAAAATGGCTGTATCAATTTTGATTAAATTATCGTATATTAAAGATATTTACCTCACAAATAAAATTCATACCTTGAATTTTCTACGAACATTCTGAAGGTTACTTTATTCTGGATGAATTTTACGGAATTTTGCATAACTGCTAAACCGTAAGACATGGACAAAAGCTTACCACACAAAATAATGTGGAGTACGTTAAAACACAATTTATGACATATATATATTTTTTTTTCGTGGAGTTGATCGTTTTTGAGATATTTATTGTTATTGATTTCAGCTTTGAAATACTTATACCTTTCTCAAGCAGGAATTTGTCAACTCCTGTCCATACAAACAAAGGAATTTCAATGACATAGCAACCAGATTGTGACTATTAATTTAAAGTATCGTGCTCCCTGATTTTACTTCTACTTTCAAAAAAGCAAGTAATAAGACCATTTCTGCTAACTTTTTACTTTCTCCATACGCAACTATGTACATAGTGTATAGAGAAAGTATTGCACTCCACCAAAAATTCGATACCGGGATTTCACCGGAAATATATGTTTTAGGGTCCCCAATATCCAAAAAAAACATTTTCACAAAAGGGTCCGTGTCTGTGTGTGTGTGTGTGTGTGTGTGTGTGTGTGTGAACACGATAACTCAAAAACGAAAAGTCGGTAAAATACCAAACTTGGTATTTAAGTTTAGTTTCTTCCAGGCATGCGACACGAAGATTTTGAGAAAAATCCCCCCACCCCCAACTACCCTTTACATGGAACTTTTTCGAAAATTTTGATTTTCTCAAACACGGCTCTAACGATTTTGATTAAAATTTTGGATATTAAACATATTTACCTGGCAAATGAAATGCATATCTTGAATTTTCTGGGAATAGCCTCTGAAGAGTAGTTTATTCTGGATGAATTTTACTAAATTTTGAATGACTGCTAAACCGTAAGAGATGGACAAAAGCTTACTACACAAAAAATGTAGAGCACTTTAAAACACACAATTTATGTTATATACAGTTTTTCGTGGAGTTGATCGTTTTTGAGATATTCATTGTTATTGGTTTCAGCTTTCAGTAACATAGCAACCATCTTTGACTATTAATTTAAGGTATCGTGCTCCCTGATTTTACTTCTCCTTTCAAAAAAGCAAGTAATAAGACCATTTCTGCTAACTTTTTTCAGTTAGAATGAATTAAATAGAAGCATAAGCGTTTTATCAATAATTTGTTGCAGAGATGCCGAGAAAGTCATGTGAATGGAACACATCAGATATTTTTTCTGGTGTGTTAATACAATACTAATATTTTCGGATTTTCCATACTAGTTTATGATTCCCCGTTCTCCAATATTTTCAAAAGTCAATTGCTGAAATCCCAGAGGTGAGGGTGAGATAACAAACACTCGGGGGGGGGGGTGCAGCGCCAGTTGGAATCCGAACTCTTTTGTATTTTTAAAAGCTCTATCCGACAACCCTTTTGTCGGATTCTGTTATAGCTGTAATTGGTTTATTCTCATTATAAATCAGACATCCTTTTATTTGCAAACATTATTATCAGCGTTCTCCAACAGAAGAGCGTTTCGCTTTCAACAGAACTATTAGCTTCTGTGCCGCTTACCTAAGGCAGAGGATGCATGGTAATACAACCAAAAATTCATTGGAAATACATGTTCCTGAATCCAAGGATTTCATTTTTACTTTCTCTATACTCACTATGTACATAGTGAATAGAGAAGGTATTGCATTCCACCAAAAAATTCGATACCGAGATTTCACCGGAAATATATGTTTTAGTTCCCCTGTATCCAAAAAAAGTATTTTCAGAAAAAGGTCCGTATGTGTGTGTGTCCGTGTGTCAGTGTGTCAGTGTGTCTGTGAACACGATATCTCAAAAACGAAAAGTCGGTAAAATACCAAACTTGGCATTTAAGTTTAGTATCTTCAAGGGATGCGACACGAAAATTTTGAGAAAAATCCCCCACCCCCAACTACCCTTTATATGGACCTTTTTTCGAAAATTTTGATTTTCTCAAAAATGGCTCTATCGATTTTGATTAAAGTTTCGTATATTAAAGATACTTACCTGACAAATAAAATATATATCTTGAATTTTCCGGGAATAGCCGCTGAAGAGTAGTTTATTCTGGATGAATTTTACTGAACTTTGAATAACTGCTAAACCGTAGGAGATGGACAAAAACTTACTACACACAATTTATGTTATATACATTTTTTCGTGGAGTTCGTCGTTTTTGTGACATTCCTTATTTTTGGTTTCTGCTACCAAAAACATACTTTTCTCCTACAGGAACTTGTCAGCTCCTATCCATATAAACCAGGAATTTCATTGGCATAGCAATCAGCTTTTGACTATCACTTTAACCTATGGTTGTCCCTTATTTCGCTTCTACTTATAAGAAAGCGAGTAATAAGACTATTTCTGCTAATTTTTTCTGATTACCATAAAGTAAATAGAAGTATAAGCTTTTTAAGAATAATTTGTTGCAGTGATATAGAGAAAGTCATGTGAATTTTTCATGTAGGTATCATTAATATACGGCAATTTAATTGAAATCTTCAGAGCCACTTTTTAGAAAATTCAAAATTTAAAATTTTTTCAATGTAAAGGGTAGTTTAGGGTGGGGGAAGCTTTCTCAAACTCTTCGTGTCACATCCGTGGAAGATACTAAACTTAAATACCATTTGGTATATTACCAACTTTTCGTTTTTGAGTTATCGTGTTCAAAGACACACACACACACACACACACACACACACACACACACACACACACACACACACACACACACGGACCTTTTCCCAACCTTTTTTTTTAGATACAGAGGAACCTAAAACGTATACTTTAGGTGGAATGCAGTAGCTTCTCTATACACTGTGTATACGTGTACGGTACGTGTAGAGAAAGTAAAAACCAAAGCAGTTTCCTATACAAAACGAATGATTGCTTTAAGAATTTCAAAGAACTATGTGATAAATGCAAATAAGTTCCAGCTATTAAATGCGGATGGTGTGCAGGGAATATGTTCAGATGCGTAAAAATCCTTAGCATGGCTTCCTTCGGAAGGGAAGTAAAGCCCATGGTCCCGTGTCGTAGAAAGAACCTCAAACCTGATAGAGAGGCCTCTGAACTAAATTAAGCTTTCACGCCTGGTATAGAATGGGACGCTGAGTACCACAGGGTTCATAAATAACACGTCATTTAAATTTTTTCATCTACTCTTATTAATATTGCAATAACTCTTAAAGTAATCGTACTCGAGTTATAAACATCTGTATAAGCACTTGTTTTGACATTACAAATACATTGGAAGCAAAAAAAAAAAAATCAAACTTTCATCTGCCCCATGAGAATGTTTGCTTGTTAGGCAGTAAATGTGTTCTTTTTTACTTCATTTATACGTTATACGTACATAGTGTATAGAGAAGGTATTGCACTCCACCCAAAAATTCGATACCTAGATTTCACCGGAAATATATGTTTTAGGGTCCCCTGTATAAAAAAAACATTTTCAGAAAAAGGTCCGAGTGTGTGTGTGTGTGTCCGTATGTCTGTGAACACGATAGCTCAAAAATGAAAAGTCGATAAAATACCAAAGTTGGTATTTAAGTTAGGTATCTTCCAGGGATGCGACACGAATATTTTGTGAAAAATCCCCCAAACCAAACTACCCTTTACATGTAATTTTTTTTAAATTTTTATTTTCTCAAAAATGGCTCTAACGATTTTGATTAAAATTTCGTATATTAAACCTATTTACCCGACAAATAAGATGTATATCTTGAATTTTCTAGTAATAGCCTCTGAAGACTACTTTATTCTGGATGAGTTTTACGGAGTTTTTCATAGGTGCTAAACCGTAAGAGATGGACAAAAACTTACACCACAAAAAATGTAAAGCACCTTAAAACACACAATTTATCTTATATCCATTTTTTTCGTGGAGTTGATCGTTTTTGTTTTTTGGTTTCAGCTTTAAAAAAATCATACTTTTGTCATACAGGTATTTAACAGTTCCAGTCCATACAAACAAAGGAACTTCAGTCACATAGCAACCAACTTTTGACAATAACTTTAACCAATAGTACTCCCTAATTTCGCTTTTACTTACAAGGAAGCAAGTAATAGGACTATTTCTGCTGATTTTGTTCTCGATTAGTATGAAGTAAATGGAAGAATAAGCTTTTTGTTGCAGAGATATAGAGAAAGTCATGTGAATGAAACAATTCAGATTTTTTTTTAGCTTAACGTCCTTTAACCTGCTTGGTCATGTCGGACGATGGATGAAATTGGTGAAATGATACTCAAATAATCTCGAGGCCCATGGAGCTTAAAGATACTCGACATTCGTCTTCTCAGAATAAGGGTAAACCCCCGAAAAAGAAACCTTATTCGGGTAACTCGCCCTAAGCGAGATTCGAACTTACAAACTGTTGAAAATGAGGCAGACATGCTACCACCACATTACCCAGACGGACTGTAAATATCTTTGGTAACCAAAGCGAGGAAGAATCAGTGCTCACATAAGTGGTTGACAAATAAGTAAAGTATGAGTGTTCCTCAAGTAAGGACAATGCATTTTCCTGCCTGCAAAATCTGGTAATAAGTTGATGCATCAACAAACATTTCTGGCAACTCTATAAGACAAAAACGTTGAATGAAAGTTAAGCGCCATTCCTGGAATCAACGTGTACTCTTGGAAGGATTTACGAGGGACGTGGCAAGCAGGACGAGATAAAAAAGGAAAAGAAACAAAAGCGAGTAGAACTACCTTCCTAAAGTGAGATGTCATAAATCAATTGCCAAGTGGGAGATGGTCTTAGGTTTAATACCCTGTTATACTTTACGTTCATATAACTCTCACAGTATATAAATTTTATTACCTCGTTATACCAACGTTAAAAATAATAATTTACTTTATGTCTATCTCAAGCCCGACTTTTAAACCCCTCAGTGGCTGCACTGAAGAAAGATATTCCCAGGAAAAATATGTGTTACATTTTCATAAGTTTCTCCTCTCACTCTTCTACAAAGCTTTCTTCCATCCAAAATTTTATTTCCGAATTTCACAGAAAATATTGTTTTGAGACACTATGAATCATCTTCAAAATCATTTTTAATTTCTCTAGCACGGAAGTATGTGACAACATATATAGTAGATACAGAAGGTATTGTATTCCGCTATAAATTAGACACCACAATTTAATTTCAGATATATATTCTAGGGCAGACTGAATAAAAAAAGAAGCATTTTTAGAAAAAGGTCAGTGAATCTGTATGTGGGAGTGTGTCTGTTGTCAGCAAAATTCAAAAACAAAAAGTCGGTTAAATACCAAACTTTGTGGTTAAGTTCAGTATTTTAAGAGGATGCGACGCTAAGATTTTCAGGAAAAATCCTTTCCACCCAATGGAATATTTTTTTCAAAAGTTGGGTTTTCTAAAAAATGGATCTAACGATTTTGATTACAATACCATATGTTTAAGATATTTTAATGCAAACTTAAATGTATATCTTGAGTTTTCTGGGAATCGCTTTTGAAGATCTCTTCATTCTGGATAGTTTTTGTATAAATCGTAAGCCGTAACAGATAGACAAAAGCTTACTACGCAAATATATATAAACAAATCCAGTGTGTTATACAAACTTTTTGCGAAGTTAACTGCTTCCGAAGTAATCCTTATTTTTTATTTCAATTTTAAATTACTTTAACTTTTCTCAAGCGTAAGTAATTATCGTTTCGTAATGCTTTTGTTTTGCTCCTGGGTATGTAAAAGAGAACCAAATTGTAATTGTTTCACATAGTGAAGAGATTTCCTAAAGATTTCACTGTCGACTTTTCCAGAGTATTACCTTATTTCCCTTCTACTTACAAGGAAGCAGATAATGTCAGTTTGCGCTAATGTTTTCCACAATTAGCACGATGAAAATAAAAGATAATCAGTAACAATAGCTTGTAGAGAAAGTTATGAGAGCGAAACACATCAGATTTTCAGAAGCAGATATGTGTGTATGCCTGTGAATATGCATAGCAAAATATGAAATGTCCTCACATAACGAACTTGGTATTTAAGTTCAGTATCTTCCAAAAATGCGACATGAAAATGTTAAAAAATGCTTCCATCCCAACTTCCCTCACATATTTATTTTTAAGTTTTCCATTTTCTCAAAAACAGCTGTAACAATATTGATTTAAATATCATATGTTAAAGGCATTTACATGGAAAATAAAAGGTATATAAAAATATGTTGGGAATAATATTTGAAGTATTCTTAAAAAGCATATTCTTACATCTAATTCATGACAATCCAGATAAGCATTATTATAAACTGCCCATATTAATTTGTTCATTATAAAAAGAAGGGAAGTAAGAATACACTAGGTTAAAGCGATAGTAAAATATTTTAAAAACTCGTTTTCATATGGACAAGAGTTGACAAAAATCTGTACAAATTATTGCTAAAGAGCTCATTCTTTTATCTACTTCATGCTAATCAAGATTAAAAAAAATCTGAATTGTTCCAATCACATGACTTTCTCTACATCTCTATACCAATTATTGTTAAAAAGCTTATGCTTCTATTTACTTCATGCTAATCGAGAAAACATTAGCAGAAATAGTCTTATTACTTGCTTCCTTGCAAGTAGAAGTGAAATAAGGGAGAACCAAAGGTTAAAGTGATAGTCAAAAGCTGGTTGCTATGTCACTGATGTTCCTTTGTTTGTATGGATAGAAATTGACAAATTCCTGTATGAGAAAAGTATGTTTTTATAGGTGAAAAAAAAAAAGAATATCTCAAAAACGATAAACTGCACGAAAAAAATGTATATAACATAAATTGTGTGCTTTAATGTGCTTTACATTTTTGTGTGGTAAGTTTTTGTCTATCTCTTACGGTTTAGCAGTTATGCAAAATTCCTCAAGATTAAAGTAGGCTTCAGAGGTTATTCTCAGAAATTTCCAGATATACATTTTATTTGGCAGGTAAATATCTTAAATTTTTGACATGTTAATCAAAATCGTTCGAGCCATTTTTAAGAAAATCAAAATTTTCGAAAAAAGTTCTATGTAAAGGGTTGTTGGGGGTGCGGTGATTTTCTTGAAAATCTTCGTGTCACATCCTTGGAGGATACCAAACTTAAATACCAAGTTTGGTAATTAACGGTCTTTTCGTTTTTGAGCTATGCTGTCCACAGACACACACACACACAGTCAGACACACACACGCACACACACACACACACACACACACACACACGGGCCTTTTTGTGAACATGCTTTTTTTGTATTCAGGCGGTCCTGAAGCATGTATTTCCAGTGAAATCTCGGTATCGAATTTTTTGGTGGAGTGCAATACATTCCCTATACACTATGTACATAATGAGTATAGAGAAAGTAAAAAATGTTATGACATAAATCACGTGCTAACGGGAGCTAATTTTTTGTTCGTATTAACTACCTCTCTAACTACTATATATGGTCATATCGGGGCTTTTAACTTCTGAAACGATTTATTTCAATTGTAGATTATTGATTTTTACTTTCTCTACACGTACTATGTACATAGTGTATAGAGAAGGAATTGTATTGCACCCAAAAATTCGATACCGAAATTACACCGAAAATATATGTTTTGAGACCCCCTGAATCCAAAAAACAGCATTTTTAGAAAAATGTCCGTGTGTGTGTTCATCTGTCTGTATTTCTATGTGTATGTGTGTGTGTGTGGTTCTGTGGGTAGCATATCTCAAAAACGAAAAGACCGTTAAGAACCAAACTTGGTATTTAAGTTTGGCATCTTCTAAGTATGCGCCACGAAGTTTTCCAAGAAAATCCCCAAACTCAAACTACCCTTTACACGGAACTTTTGTGGAAGATTTTGATTTTATGTAAAATGGCTCTAACGATTTTGGTTAAAATCTCTTATATTTAAGATATTTACTTGACAAATAAAATGTATATCTTGAATTTTCTGGGAATAGCCTCTGAAGATTACTTTATTCTGGATCAATTTTACGGAATTTTGTATAACTTCTGAACCATAAGAGATAGACAATAACTTACTGCACAAAAAGTAGAGCACGTTGAAACACACAATTTATGTAATATACGTTTTTTCGTGGAGTTGATTGTTTTTTAGATATTCCTTGATTTCGGTTTCAGCTTTGTAAAACATACTTTTCTCAAACAGGAATGTGTGAACTCCTGTCCATGCATGTCCATACATGTTCAGTCACATAGCAACCAGCTTTTGACTATCATTTTAACATATGGTACCCCCTTATTTCTCTTCTACTTGCAAGGAAGCAAGTAATGAAACTATTTTTGCTATTTTTTTTTTCTCGATTAGCATGAAATAAATAGAAGCAATAGCTTTTTAACAATAATTTGTTACAAAAATGTAGAGAAAGTCATGTGAATGGAACACATCAGATTTTTTATATCATTAAACACCCGCACATTCACTCTTAACACTTATAGCGCCAGACTCTGTGACGGGAAGGGAATATTTTCTGTAAAGAAAAATTCCTGCCCTAGCCGGGTTTTGAACCCGGTGCCACTCGACACGGATGAAATCGAAAGCTACATCTTTGTAGAGTAGGTTTTAATCTATGTCTCACGGCTTACAGTTTATGCAAAATAAATTCAGAATGAAGAGTTCCTCAGAGGTTATTATCAAACAATGCAGTATATAATATTCATAAACATATGCTGATTTATTCAAAATCGTTATGATAATATTTTGAAAATCGAAAATTTCGAAGAATTCTTCATATAAAATGTAGTTTAGGGTGGGAAGATTTTTCTGAAAATCTTCGTGCGATCGTTGGAAATTGTTTTCTTTTTGAGCTATCGTGCTCACAGACAAACGAATCTTTTTCTAAAAATGCTGTTCTGTATACAGTGGAACCTAAAACGTATGTTTTCGGGGAAATTTCGGTATTGGGTTTTATCTTGAGGAAATAAAAATAAAAAGCATAATTTGGATATAATTTTGGAAGTAATTTCTTTAAGAAATTTAAATATATTTATGTATTTTTTGTATTTTTTTTCGGAAATCGAAAAAGCACGTACATATAATAAGTTTTACTTGCATATTAAGTATGACAATATTCTCTCCATAAATTTGGCTGTTAGTAAGATTTTAAGTGTTAACATACAATAGTGATTTTCAGAAAAAAAATAATACTTTATAATAAATATTGTTTTACTTTTGGCTGGTGTGCAAGATTGTGTACCAGACGAGAGGACAGACAAGAGATATTCGCCATCATTAGGGAAGCAATAACTCGCCGGATATCCGGGCCACCTCCATTACACTAAAAGGATCACATTAGTATATAACATACAGCTGGAAAAATAAAACTCCAGCAGAGATGCTCTAGTTCACTCTGTCCTATTTTCTAAACCCCAAATTTATCAACTCTTCCTTCACAACAAGAGCAATTCTTACACTCACTCAGATTCTACTTTCTTTGTTTTCCACAATTATCCATCCATCCACCCACCCGTCCGTCGGTCCGTCCATCCACCAATTCTATCCATCCACCCGTCCGTCCATCCATCCTTCCACCCATTCACCCGTCCATCTGTCCAATCATCCACCCATCCATCCACCCGTCCGTCCACCCATCCACCCATTCATCCACCCGTCCGTCCACCTATCCACCCGTCCGTCCACCCATCCACCCATCCATCCAACCGTCCGTCCACCCATCCATCCACCCGTCCGTCCACCCATCCACCCATTAATCCACCCGTCCGTCCATCCATCCACCCATCCATCCATTCACTCGTCCGTCCATCCGTCCACCCATCCGTCCACCTGTCCGTCCGTCCATCCATCCAGCCATTCATCCACCCGTCTGTCCACCCGTCCACCCATCCATCCACCCGTCCACCCGTCCACCCGTCCATCCACCCGTCCGTCCGTCCGTCCGTCTGTCCTCCATCCATCCACCATCCATTCATCCTTCCACCCTTCCATCCGTCCACCCATCCGTCCGTCCGTCCTCCCTCCATCCATCCGTCCGTCCGTCCGTCCTTCCGTCCTCCATCCATTCATCTATCCACCCATCCATCCATCCGTCCGTCCGTCCTCCATCCATACATCTATCCACCCATCCACCCGACCGTCCGTCCGTCCGTCCATCCATCCATCCATCCATCCGTCCGCTCACCCAACCATCCATCCACCCATTCATCCACCCTTCCGTCCGTTCGTCCATCCATCTAGCAATCCTCCATCCGTAGTTCCGTCAATCCGTCCGTCTGTCCGTCGTCCGCTCACACGTCCATCCCCATCCGTCCATCCATCCACTATCTGTCTGTCTGTCTATCCTAAAAATAAATAAAGAAAAATATATGCAAATAGGCCTAGTATGTTGAATTTGCATTGCTATCTGTAACCACTCTCCAACTTATAATATTAAAGCTTTAGCTTCTACTTCTTGTAAATCCAGTTAACTTTTATTACACATTTACATGAAAGTATGTACTAGACTAACGCGATATCAAATCTTTTAAATGCTGATCTTTAAGTGATGTCATTGGAATTCCTTACTCTTTGCATGAACAGGAGTAAAACAAAACAATAAGGAATACTGATTTTCGTGTGAGAGAAAATTTTACTACCTCAAATTTACACTAATAGCCGGAAATATATCTGAAATTGTTAAGCACAGAAAAAATAAGAAATTGATTAAAAATTAAAAAATAAATGTGTCTGAATTTTAAAAAATGAACACTTTTTGTGTGGTGCAATTTTATGGCCAACGGCCATACCATACTGAAAAGCCGATTCTCGTTCGATCACCAAAGCTAAGCTGCATTTTTCGGACTAAAAGTCCTGAGCATGCCTTCTGTCAGAAGGGAAGTATAGCCCGTTCCGATTCAGGCTACCGCTGACTGACTTGCAATTCTTACTCTCTAAAATGACGCCACGGAACTTTCTGGAAACTTATGGAGGCTGAAGCTTCTGGAAGATTAATGTATCACATTTCAAGGCTTTCGGCTACCGGTTGATCAAGACCTCTGGTGCCGCTGACTTGCATATGAAAGCGAACGTGAGAACGGCTGCAGCAGCATAGACACTTGGTTAGATAGCGTTCTAAAAGTATGTTTAAAACCAAAATTAAGTAGGGGAAAGGTAAATAAATATATTATAAAAGAGTTTAAATTATCGTTATTTCACCTGATTTCCATTAAACTGTAAACGCTAACGCAGAAAACCTTTGTCTCTCCACACACAAACGCGTGCAGTCGAAATAAGTAGAACCCCGGAAAAAATGTAAACATTAATTCTGGCTGCTTTGGTGTTTACGTATGATCCATGTATTTTAGAGCGGCGGGGGGGGGGCGATAGCTTTGTTACGGCTCTCCAGACATCTGACTGACGTTTAATAATGTGCAGCAAGCGATGTTTGTTCACTGTACGCTCAGGAAAATGTAACATGTAATGAAGGTAAAGTGTATTGTTTCGCTAGTCAAATGTTTCACTACACGTAGACTGTGTGTGTCAGTGTCGGACTGGCTCCGATTAGAAAAATATAAAATGTAACGAAGGTAAAGTGTATTGTTTCGCTAGTCAAATGTTTCACTACACGGAGACTGGTAATCAGGATCGGACTGGCTCCGGTTAGGAAAATATAAAATGTAACGAAGATAAAGTGTATTGTTTCGCTAGTCAAATGTTTCATTAGTCAAATGTTTCATTACACGGAGACTGGTAATCAGTGTCGGACTGGCTCCGACTAGGAAATTATGATATGTATCTAATGAAGGTAAAGTATACATAGACTGTGTGTCAGTGTCGGAATGGCCATAGTTAGCAAAATTTAACGTATGTTGAAGGTAAAATGTATTGTTTCTTTAGTCAAATGTTTCAATGCACGTAGACTGTGAGTCAGTGTTGGAATCACTCTAGTAAGTAAAATAAAACTTATATAGAAGGTAAAATGTATTTTTCTTTAGTCAAAAGTTTCAATGCACGTAGACTGTGAGTCAGTGTCGGAATCACTCTAGTTAGTAAAATATAACTTATATAGAAGGTACAGTGTACTATTTCTCTGGTAAAATGTTTCAATACACGTAGACTGACTGTCAGTGTCGAACTGGCTCCGGTTAGTAAAATATAACATCATGATGATGATTGGTGTTTAAGGGTGCTCAACTGCTAAGGTCATTAGCGTCCTTAAAATATAGCATATATTGAAGATAAAGTGTATTGTTTTGTCAGTCAAATGTTTAAATACACGTAGACAGTTGAGTGTGGGACTGGCTCAGGTTAGGAAATGTGAAGGTAAAATGTAGCTACTGTTTCGCAAGTCAAATGTTTCAATACACGTAAACTTAGTGTCAGTGTTGGATTGGCTCTAGTTAGGAAAATGTATCATATAGTAAAAGTAAGGTGTATTGTTTCGCTAGTCAAGGGCTTTGAGACAGTGTCGGACTGGCTATTGTTTAGAACGTGCAACATATAATGAAGGTAAAACATACAGCTTCCCTCGTCAAATTTTTCAGTTAATGTGGATTATGTTGTAGTATTGGACTGGTTCTATGTAAGGAAATGTAACACATAATAAAGGTAAGGTATATTATTTTACCTATCAGATTTTTCAATATAGGTATGTAAGTTGGATATCAAAGTTGGAGTGCAGTTTTTCTGTTTGTGTTTCTGTTAAGAAGGCGTTAATATACGGTCGTAATATACTTAATATAAAGTCAGAGGTGGTGTGGCTCTTTACTTCTTGTGTCTGTATTTAGTAGACAATAGTGACATGTTTTAAAAATCTTAATACGAGTATCAGTGCTGATATTGAAACTCAGTTTTATTTTTGGATACCCTTTAACTGCTATGGATCTTAGCGTCCCTTTATACTTTCTCTACACGTACTATGTACATAGTGTACACAGAAAATATTGCATTCCGTCAAAAAATTCGTTACTGAGAAATCACCGGAAATATATGTTTTAGGGTCCCTTGTATCCAAAATAAGTATTTTGAGAAAAAGGTCCGTGTGTGTGTCTGTGTGTCTCTGAACACGATAATTCAAAAACGAAAAGTCGGTAAATTACCAGAATTAGTATTTAAGTTTAGTATCTTCCAGGGATGCGACACGAAGATTTGAGAAAAATCCTCCCACCCCAAACTACCCTTTACATGGAACTTTTTTCGAAATTTTTTATTTTCTAAAAAATGGCTGTAACGATTTTTATTAAAATGTCGTATATTAGAACTATTTACTTGAAAAATAAAGTGTATAGTTTGAATTTTCTGAGAATAGCCTCTAAAGATTAGTTTATTCTGAGTGAATTTTACGGAATTTCGTATAAGTACTAAACCGTAAGAAATGGACAAAAACGTACCACACAAGAAATGTAGAGCACATTAAAACACAATTTAAGCTGTATATATTTTTCTCGTGGAGTTGATCGTTTTTGAGATATTCCTTGTTTTTGGTATCAGCTTCGTAAAACTTTTCTCATGCAGGAGTTTGTCAATTTCTGTCCATACAAATAAAGAAACTATAGTCACATAGCAAGCAGCTTTTGACTATCACTTTAACCAATGGTACTCTCTTATTTCGCTTCTACTTACAAGGAAGCACGTAATATGATTATTTCTGCTAATTTTTTCTGATTAGCATGAAGTAAATAAGCCTTTTAAGAACAATTTGTTGCGGAGATGTAGAGAAAGTCACGTGAATGGAACACGTCAGACTATTAAGTATAAGGGAAATAAACAGGCTAGTGAGATAGTATTGTCATTTAAAGACGGTCGCTTGTGAAACACTTTAAATTCCAATCTCTTTGATTGCCAGGAGTAAACACACAACAAGCAAGAAGAAAAATGTCTTCCCGTTTGAGAAAAGTTCAAGCGGCTAAAATTGAAACTAATAATCCGGAATATCTCAAAAACGGTTAACTGTACAGGTTTACAAAAGTCAACGCAGAAAATTCAAGATATACTTTTCGTTTTTGATAAAAATGTCTTAACCATAAGCTATTTTAATTAAATTCCTTAAAGCCACTTTTGAGAAAATAAGTGTTGGATAAATGTTCTATGTAATGGGTAGTTGGGGGTGGGAGGATTTTGTTGTAATCCTTTTTTACTCCAAATTTAAATCAAGACACACGAACATTTTTCTAAAAATACTTTTTTTGGATGCAGGGGTTTTCAAATCATGTATTTCCGGTAAAATCTTGGTATAGATTTGTGGGTCCACTCTATATACTATGTACGTAGTACGTGTAGAGAAAGTAAAGAAGAGTGAATTATAGTTGGGAATAACTCCAAGGCACGTTGGCCTACCGCCCGGCCGCTGCGTCCTGGATGGGGTGCTGAGGTGGTCAACCCAGGTCTCCCGCTTAGCAAGCAGCTGCGCTACATCGCGCTGAGACGACTCTTATAGTCCGGATAGTAAATATAATATTGCGTTATCACAAGTATTATAAAACCATTATTATTATTATTATTATTATTATTATTATTATTGTTAATGTTATTATAATTGTTGTTGTTGTTAATGTTATTATTAGTTATTATTATTGATTATTATTATTTGTTATTATTATTTATTATTATTATTAATATTATTATTATTTTTACTATTATTATTTTACTATTATTATTTATATTGTTATTAATTTTTATTGTTATTATTATTATTTTTGTTATTCATTATTATTGTTATTATTTATTGTTATTTATTATTATTATTTACTATTATTTATTATTATTTATTATTAATTAATTATTATTTTATTTATTATAATTGTTTTATTTATTAATATCATTATTATATAATTGTTGTTATTTTAATATTATTATATAATTATTGTTATTTTATTATTATTTTATAGTTATTATTGTTTAATTATTTTATTATTATAATTTATTTATTTTTATTATTATTATTTAGGCTTTATTATTTAATTGCTACTATTATTTAGGCTTTATTATTTAATTGCTATTATTATTTAGGTTTTATTATTACTTGAATTGTTATTATTATTATTTTTATTTGAATACTATTAATATTATTTGATTATATATATATTATTTGATTGTTATTAACATTATATAAATATTACTATTTAATTATTATTGTATAATTATTATCAGTATATAAATTTTATTAGTATATAAATATTATTTTTATATAAATCTTATTATATTATATCATTATTAATATTATTATTATTATTATTATTATTATTTATTGTAATGTCCTATAATGTATTGTCATTTTGACAGGGTATTAAGCTACCCATATTATTTATTTATTTTATATATATATATACATTGACACATCTGTCATGCCCTAAGTAGTGAAGTAAAGAATCTGTGCTGTGATAGAGGCAGATCGAGGAGAGTTTTGCGAACTTGTGCGAGATATCGATAATGACTGGTGCTGCAGTGAATTGTAATGGACGCATGAAGAAGAAGAAGACGAGGTTTGGCTAATGGCGAGAAAAACGAAAAGGAACCGTCCTGGAGCTTGATTCATTGATTCATTTTGCTGCTGAATTGCTGCTCTCCATTATCGTGACGTCACGTACATTGTCGAGAGTGAGTGGGCGTGATTCGCAAATTAGATTAATCGATTGACCCTTAGCCATGCTCTTGCACCCCTCCGAAAAACGAGCATTACAGATGACGTATATTATGGGGTGCGAACTTCGGGGGGTTGTTTGATCATTTGGAACGGGTTCTGCTGAGTGGTTTGCTGGGATAAAAACCGTTTTTACCGTTATTTACATGGAACTGGTTCACTTCTGTAACACGTGGCACAATGGAAACTCTCACGCGGGTTTCTCTACTCTACATTAAACTATTGTATTCCATTTCCAGCAGCAAATACACAGTTTAAGGCGCTCTGAATCCAAGCAAATCTGATCGCACGACTTTGCACACTGCCCTACTTTCAGGGCTGTCCTCTCACCCTAAAGAAGTTTTGGGGAAATTTAATTGTGAAGTAATTAATGATCTCTGAAACTGTTTTGTAACTATTAATGTTGAAGCTTCACAGCAGCTGTTTATAAATGTGCTGGTAAAAATGTACATGGCGTGTTATTTATGGTCCCATTCTATTCTGGGCATGAAAGCCCGCTTAATTTTCCTCAGAGGCCTCTCTTTCAGGCTTGGGATTTCTTTTACGTGCCGTAAATCTACGACACGGGACCAAGGGCTTTACTTCCCTTCTGAAGGAGCCATGCTAAGGATTTTACACCCGAAAAAATCCATCATCCTCTGCCGGGTTTGAACCCCATGCCGATCCCGGTGGCCGCGCTCGCTAAAGTGTCTCGCTTTGGCGCTTCGTGGTGCACAGGATCGTGGATTCGAGTCCCGCCTTAGGTATGGGTGTTTCTGTGTTTGTAAATGTGTCTATGTTTGTGTATGTATATGTAAAAGGAAAACGTTAAGAATAATGTCAACTAAGGAAATATAGGAAACTGGAAAAAATGGAGAAAAAAGGAATGCAGCGCCGGAGTCCTGACAAGGCTCCGGAACTGTATTTTATGTTAAACAAACAAACAAACCGCGACCTTGGGTATATGAAGTGAGCATGGTAACCATTACACCACGAAGGGCGACTAAAAATATGCTGGTAATTGACATAAGTTTTGCTATACTGAATAATACATACTTCTGATCTTAAGTTAGTTTAGGGATAATTTAAAGGGAATAAATGCTAGACAATTAATTAAAGTAAGTATTGATAAGTAATTAAGGATCTGAAAACTGTTATGTAACTATGGGCCCATCCAGAAAGTGACAGACGATATGGTATGACAAAATTTGTATTTGTATTCATTTATTCTCTGAATTGGGTACTGCCCAGTGGCAAAGTTAAATGTACAAAATTCACTTACAATAATAATCTTAAGTTAAATTAAGAATAGTAATACAACCAACAATTTATATATACATTTTTTAAATACCTAACTACCTACTATTCAGTACAGCAATACTTAAGTCAATTACCAGCATGTTTATAAACAGTTATTATGAAGCCTCAACATTAATACTATACTTTAATAATAATATACACTATTACAGTTTTTGAGATCCTTAATTGCTTCACAATATTTACTCACATTAACTAACATTTATTCCCTTCAAATTATCCCCAAACTTCTTTAAGGTCAGAGGGCAGCCCTGAAAGGCAGCTACTTCCCATTCTTTAATGGTTCTATTAACAAAAGAAAATTTTCCTACGTCGGTTCTGTACCTTCTACCCTTAATTTTATACAAATGATCGTTTCTTCCGTAGTATGCTGGGTCTTTTAACCTCTTTCTAACGTCTACCCATGCATTTAAACCAGTATAAGCTTTAAATGATAACAACATTTCTTAACCAGTGACACAGAGGACTCCTGTTAATAATTATTAATAAATTTCATAAGCATTTAAATTTATTATTATTGTTACTTTATACGTTCAGTCAATTGTAACTTTCTTTGTAAAGATATAATTTCCTTTCTGTATTAAAAACGATTCGTGTTTATGCTAGAGGAACCAACATGGTCGACCCCAAATGTTAATGCCATAGACAAAATAATTCTAAACAAACCTTAATGCATACACACAAACTAATTTTATTGAGATTTTAATAGGTTTGCTATAAGTAAGTAGCGTACTACCGAAGGCAAAGAATTCGTGATATTTTGGGCATCAAAGATGAACCTAAATTTGCAAAACCAAAATCTTGGCCTGGACTTTGTATTGTATGCCCCAAGTATAAGGGTAGAAAAGGACAAACCAGATGTGTAATTTGTTCCAGAAGGATTTGAGCTGAACATAGAACAAGAATATGTCCTGACGTATAGAAGATACACTATAAATTTAATCAAAAGTGAAAATATTTAGACCTAAACAGCTAAACAGACAAATCATTATTGTATTTAAAATAACCTTTTAGTTTCTCTATAAGAGCCATGTACATAGTTTATAGAGAAGGTATTGCATTCCAACCAAAAATTCCATTCCGAAATTTCACCGGAAATATAAGCTTTAGGGAACTCTGTATCCAAAAAAATATTCATGGAAAACGGTCCCTGTGAGTCTGTGTCCATGAACGCGAAAACACAAAAACAAAAAATCGGTAAAATATCAAACTTGATATTTCAGTTTAGTATCTTCCAGGGATGCGACTTGAAGATTTTCAGAAAAATCCCCCCACACCTAACTACCCTTTACATGGAAAATTTTTCGAAAATTTTGATTTTCTTAAAAATGGCTCTGCCGATGTAGATTATAATGTTGTATACTTGAGATATTTACACGGCAAATATAATGCACATCTTGAATTTTCTGGGTATAGCCTCCGAAGACCTGTTTATTCTACTTAAAAGAAAGCAAGTAATTAAGACAATTTCTGAAAATGCTTTTTTTGGATACAGGGGACCCTAAATCATATACTTCCGGTGAAATTCGGTATCGAATTTTTGGATGGAGTGTAATACCTTCTCTATACTCTATGTACATAGTACGTGTAGAGAAAGTAAAAAAGTGCCTCTACACCTTATGATAATTATGAAAACGGAAAATTAAATCTAGGAAATTAAATTATTGAATCTGCTGTTTGCCGTATAGGTGAGCTGCAGCAGCCGACAGAATTAATCGTGCTATTGCCCACACCGTTCTTGTTCACATTTGAGTTACATCAGACGGTATAGTCTACGAGGTTCATTTCAATGTAATGATTTAAATTACTTTTAGGGTCTTTAACTGATATTTTTCATCAGCATATGCACTGCCACTAATATTGTATGAATATTGAATTTTCTTACGACAAATAATAATAATAATAATAATAATAAATGTTGAATTGAATTTGAAGGGAATGATGGTTACGCACTGGGAATGGCGATGACATAGACTGTCATTCCCTTCACGAGCACCATTACAGAAAGTGCTTCATAACCAACAAATAGTGCGTTCTTTCAAAACAAAACTTAATCAGCAATAAATACGCTACTCGTTTTATAAAAAGTTTGAGCAAATTTAAAACGATGAAATATACTTACGAAGTCTTGTTTTTCTGGACGAAATTACAGAAAAAACACTACTAACCTCGTCAACTTACAACTCAGCAATGAAGTTACTATTGAAATGGTTCTATCTCTTTGCGAAGAGAGCGCAGAACACGATAGACATTTCTATGTCCTTACGAAGCGATATTACAGCGATGACCGCCATTCCCTGCTGACTTTCTCTACATCTCTGCAACAAATTATCTTATTTCTTGCTTCCTTGCAAGTAGAAGCGAAATAAGGGAGTACCATAGGTTAAAGTTATAGTGATAATCAAAAGCTGGTTGCTATGTGACTGTAGTTCCTTTGTTTGTATGGACAGGAGTTGACAAATTCCTGTAGGAGAAAAGTACAAGTTTTTCAAAGCTGAAACCCAAAACAAGCAATATGTAAAAAACGATCAACTCGACGAAAAAAATGTATATGACATAAATTGTGTGTTTTTAACGTGCTCTACATTTTTTGTGTGGTAAGTTTTCGTCCATCTCTTACGGTTTAGCAGTTATGCAAAATTCCGTTAAGTTGACCCAGAATAAAGTAGTCTTATGAGGCTATTCCAAGAAAATTCAAGACATAGATTTTATTTGTCAGGTTAATATACTTTAATAAAAATTGTTAAAGCCATTTTTAAGAAAGTAAACATTATCGAGATTTTTCCCATGTAAGGGGTAGTTTGGGGTGGGGGGTTTTTCTCAAAATCTTCGTGTCGGATCCCTAGAAGATAAATACCAAATTTGTTATTTTACTGACCTCTCGTTTTTGAGTTATCGTGTTGACGGACACTCGGACACACACACGTACTTTTTGTGAAAATATTTTTTTTATATATATATATAAGGGACCCTAAAACATATATGCCCGGTGAAATCTCGGTATAAAAATTTTAGGTGGAATGCAATACCTTCTTTATACACTATGCACATAGTACGTGTAGAGAAAGTAAAAAGCCGGGCTCTAAATAGGAATGTAGTTCAGCCTAAAATACCAAAGTAGTCGATAAAGAGCTTCTTGCCAAATTGCAAGGCACAAAACGCAATACGTATGCATAATATAATAAACAAAGCTGCGGTTGTTGAACTTGGAGCAGTATCAGGGACCCAGGAGCGTCCCTTGCATTAAAACTGGACAGTTTGCTGTTATTGAGGTTTGGGAAACTGCGTCTGGCCTCGTGTAAGAACCACCACCGCCTATCCGAAGGCCGCACCACAACAAGCAGCGGTTAATCCCCCATCTCCCGCCTAGAAGAGGCAGTCATCTTGTTATATACGGGCATAAAAGCAGGCAGAAAGAAAGAATAACGTCGCCATCAATGGAATGTAGACTAACTCATTTGAATATGTAAAAATGCTCTGGAAAGAATTCAAAATTACATGACATTTTAAGAATATGTTTCACATTTATGTAACATATTGGTTTTAATCAAATCCTTCTTTCATTGTTATAAAGTCGTTAGCGCTCAGCTTTCCAACAATAGCTGTATATTTTAGCCATAAAAGTCATGTTGACTAGTTCGCAAACTTGACATTGTTGATTGTTAGGAAATGGCTACCAACTCCATATGTTTATACCAAAATTTACTCATGTAAACCATGAAACTTGAATTTGGCAATCCAATTCTTGCAGAAGCTGCTGAAACGAAATTGTCAAATAGTTTATCATAAGTAATACTGCGAGTGTTTACATCTTGTCGATAATTCACGACCGGAGTTAAGTGACGGGAGTGTATTGTCCTAAGAGATGAAAACACGAGTTGTATTTGATAAGATAATTCAGCGAAATAGACTATTAATAATTTATAACACAGTTGAAACTCGCTTATACGTTATTCACTTATAGGGGAGGGCAGACAATTACTTGCTTTCTGCGATGCCTTCTATTTAGAAATAATGAATGGCAAGTACGGTGAAGATCGAGAGGGAGAACTCACTTTCATAAATGAAAATGGGGGTAGTGTAATAGATTTTATTTTAATAAGTCAGGGTTTAATTGGCAGAATTAGAAATTTTTGGGTGGGGGATCGTATCGAGTCGCATCACTGCCCGGTTGCCCTGGAACTGAATATAGAGACGGCCATGGCGGCGCTAGCACCTGTAGAGGGGCAGGGGGACGAAGGGAGATTCATTAGTAAATTTATATGGAAACCGGTAGAAAAAGAAGTATTTGTTGATTAGTTAGAAAGAAGATTAGGGGAAAGGAACGCATACACAGCGGAGGAACTAACGCATATAATAGCAACGGCTGCGGGGACAATGAAATTCCAAATGCATGGTAAGCTAAAACGATACAGTGGTTGGTATGACCAGCAATGCAGAACTGTAAAGAAACAAGCAGAGGAGGCTCTGTCAAAATTCAGAATGACATAGATGACATTAGGAAATTTTTTACAAAAAAGCGAAGGGAGTATAAACAGCTCTTATGGGAAAAGAGAACTACGTGGCAAGACAACGTTACTCAGAAAATTAGTAATATTTTAACGCGAGGGGATAACGCTGAGATGTGGCAAGTAGTAAAACATTTAAGAGGCAACCGTCAGGCGCCCAACGAAATTTCTCCCAGAAAATGGGCAATGCATTTTATGGGAATATTCGGGAAAGGTGAAAGGGAAGGAATTTTTATAAAGGAAGTGCAAATTTTGGGAAACCTTGAGATCCCAATACTGGACGAGGAAATAACAGCACGAGAAATAGCACAGGCGCTGAGGAGTCTGAAGGGAGGCAAAGCTCCAGGGTTGGATGGGCTGCCCCCGGAAGTTTTTAAAGCCGCAGCCAATGTTAATGAGTTTGGTAGGAGTATGCTCCAGATATGTAACAGAGTGTTTATTGAGGGGGATTACCCTACCTGTTGGGGAAAGGGCATTATTCATTCCATTTATAAAGGGAAGGGAACTATTGGAAATCCGGATAACTATCGGGGGGTTACTCTTTTGCCAATTATGGAGAAAATGTATTGTAGAGTGTTATATAACCGGATAAAGGACTGGGAATGTAAATTTGGCAACCTTTCAAAATTTCAAATGGGTTTCAGAGAAGAACACAGTATCATAGATACCGCTTTTATATTAGACACTTTAAGGACGAAGCAACTGTTAATTAAGCGGGGAAAGCTTCATTGTGGACTTTAAGAAGGCATTTGACTCTATCAATCGAAATGCATTATGGTACAAACTAGGCAGAAAGGGGTTATCAAGTAAAATGGTTAGAGCATTGCAGGCAATGTATCAAAATGTCCAATTCTGTGTGAAGTACGACAGAAACAGAGTGTCCGAGAGCTGCTGAAGCTATAGGGGAGTGAGGCAGGGTTGTATTTTATCTCCCTTGCTATTTAATCTCTTTGTGGATGATATTACTGATGCAATGATAGCAGAGAATATCCAAGCACCAGTAGTAGCGGATTTGCAGATCCCAACACTTTTATACGCAGACGATTTAGTATTGTGCTCTACGACAGTAAACGGATTGCAACGAGGACTGGACAAACTTAAGAACCATTGCGATGAATGGCTACTTAAAGTTAATGTGAATAAGACTAAGGCAATGACTTTCAAAAAAGGGTTGTGTTTATAGCAGGGAGGAGACTTGGACATATGCAGGACAGATACTGGACAATGTTAAATCTTTTGTGTACTTAGGACTCACATTCACAATGAACGAAAAATGGAAAAAACACATTGACATTACGAAACACAAGGCAAGGGTGAAAGCGACGGAAAGTCTCCGTATACGCTACAGAATACCGAATATATCCATAACCTTAATGGAAACTGTATACGGAGCGACAGTTAGATCCACGATGACATACGGAGGAGAAATATGGGGGTGGGAACAAACAGGGAATCTGGATCAAGTGAGAACCCAATTTTTTAAAGCAATTCTGGGTGTAGGGAGGGGTACGGCAAACTGCGGAATAATGAGGGAATTCGGGGCACATAGTAAAACGATAGAGTGCAAAATCAGAGCAGTTAAATATTGGCTGAGAACCGTTCACGGAAACCAATCTCTAATTAGGGCAGTCTGCTACCGTGAACAGTTGCGAATGGAAGGTAATTCGACGTGGGCATCAAAATTAAAGAAAGGGTTGGAAACCATTGGGATGGGAGACATTTGGATGGCGGGGCAGGAAAACAGGCGAAGTATTTGTAGAAAAATTAAGAACCGCCTCTGTGATATTGACAGACAGCAAGTAATTGCGCAATGCACAGAGAAGGTGTCATTAGAAGTACAGTCTGGGCTGAAATCGGAGTGGGGTATGGAGCAATACATCAAAACAGGCACCAAACTCATTAGAGAGGGGCTCGCGTGGATTAGACTAGGAGCATGGAGGAGCACGAAAATTTCTGACGAGAATGGTACGAGAATCTGTCCCATTTGCGAGGAGGAAGAGTCATGGACTCACATCTTGGCAAGATGTAGGGGTACGGAGAAATGGCGGGAAAAATATTTGCCGCGATTTTTTACCACTGCGAATGTAGGGCTAGAAGCATGTTGGACGCTACTGGCAGGCACGGAAAACATGGACGGGCTAGGTAAATTTATACTTAAGGCAAGACAGCTGAGATCTGAGGAGGCTGCCAATAGAGAAGGGGGGGGGAAATAAGATCAACTAAACAAAAGTGACTACATTGTTCTACATACATAGATATTATGTCATACTTAGGTCACTGTTGTGCTATAGTTTTATATATGTTGTATATATTATGTGTATATGTCTTTTAAGTGTAATTTTCTATTATAAGAGGGTGCATTTATGAAGGTGTACTCTGTGATGTAAATTTAAATTGCTATATTTGAATATCTTTGTATTTTTATTTTCGGGTTCACTCTTAATTCTTTATTGTTGTTTAATAATGCTTTGGACTGTGTATTTTCTTTGTATTTTTATTTTCGTCTTTAATCTTTTAATACTTTGTTGTTGTTGTTGTTTTAATATTGCTTGTAATGTGTATTACAAAAGTACGTACGGTCTGTGGACCCGTGCGATTGCTGAAATTCTATGTATTATATTGCTATGTCAATAAATACACTTATTCATTCATTCATACATTTCTCGCACATATATGTTAAAATTCTAGGGACCAATCGTTCTCCTTTAAAATGTTGCTCAATTATACGTTTTTGGTTATACTTTTTCTCGGTAATGTATTACTTTTTTCTCCGTGGTGTAATGGTTACCCTGCTGACTTCATATACGCAAGGCCGCGGGTTCAAACCCAGCGGAGGACGATGGATTTTTTCGGGTGTAAAAATCCTTAGCATGCCTTCCTTCGTAAGGGAAGTAAAGCCGTTGGTCCCGTGTCGTAGATTTAAGGCACGTAAAAGAACTTCAAGAGAGACCTCTGAGCATAATTAAGCGGTTTTTCACGCCCAGTATAGAATGGGACGCTGAGAACCACAGCAGTTAAAGTGTTAAAGAGCGTCCATAAATAACACGCCATTTAAATTTTTTATCACTTTTTCTGATTCCCAAACACAAAATGTACCCATTTATACGTTTTTAAAAAAATGTATGGTGGTAGCTGCTGTGTATAGCCTGGAATTGCCTGGTTGACAGTATTCATTGTTGCATATCGTTGCATATCGCTCCAACAATCTATTAACCTTGGTTCCAACAGTCACTTGTCTGCTTTAAGTCGAGTACTGCTAGTGTGCTGTTTTCACTGTCGTCATATCGTTCCAACAGTCACTTATCTATTTTATGTGGAATTTTAAGTTACAAACAGGAGAAGAAAGATGTGTGAATAACAACCAGCAAGGAAGAAAACAAGAAAGTCCTTAACTATTGGGGAAAAATTAAAAATTCTTGATGAGGTCCATACCAGAAAGGAAAATCTGTTACAAGTTTTCTCATTTATACAATATTTTAGTAGTCTCCCTTGAAAAACGTATAAGTGAGATTCCACTGTATATAGGAAGGGAGATTTTATCAAATTATGATTGTATACATTAATTCTCAAAAGGTAGATGATGCATTCAAACATGTTTATTTACGGTAAGTTTTTTTTTTTCCCTTTCTTTCTTCACGGCCTCCTGAATAACGATATGGCCGACCATGCCATATCTATAGCAACAATAGAACTAGGGGACAATTATTTTACTTCAGCTTTTAATAACTAACACATGAAATAGGAACAAACGTCATTTTATTTACGGTTATTGCGCTCATCTCATACATAAAAATTACAAATAATGATTATTTTCACTCCTGTTTTGAACTAAATACCAATATAGGAGATTAAAAAAACGAACGTCCAAGAAATGAACATCTGCTGCGATAAGATGTTTCAACAATATCGCTCCAGTCAGATAACCACGATTGGTTGTAATTGACTAATCTCGGCCATTCCTTTGGCGTTTTAATAGTTGAGATAAATTGGCATTGTAATCATGAGGAATTTCAAATACAATAATTACGCCTCCTTCATCATTTGTTTCTATTTGCGGGCGATTACAAAGCTTTTAATCAAACCCTTCTTTCATTATTAGAAGTAAGTTCGTTGGCACTGAGATTTCCAACAATAGATATATGTTTGAACCATAAAAGTCATGTTGACTAGTTCACAAACTTGACATTGTTGATGGCTACCAACTTTATATGTTTATACAAAAATTCCCTCATATAATCCATGAAACTTGAATTTGGTAATCCAACTGTTGCAGAAATTGCTGCAACGAAATTGTCAAATGGTGCATCATTGCAATAATGTAGATTTTCACGCGATTGTCATCTCTTCCTTCATTTGTTTTGTTTTGCGGGAGATTAAAAAGAAAATAGAGCTATACGATTCGGTGAATGGATACATATCCGAAACGGAATTGGTTAACTCTATAAAAAAACTGTTAAAAATAAGAATTGTGTATTTTGACGAGATCTGCTTTTTTGTATAGTAAGATGCTATTCCTAGATAATTCGAAACGTACATTTCGTTTGACATAAAATAGCTTAAAAATATAGTTTTAATTAAAAATTTCTGAACAATTTCTGAACAATTTTGGAGATAAACAACATTTTCAAAAATGTTTTCTTTGTAAAGGGTAGTTTGATTTGGGGGGATTGTGATGAAAATCTTCCAGTGGTATCTTTGCATTTAAATATGAGGTATGGCGACTTTTTTATTTTTGAGTTATCGTACACACACACACACACACACACACACTCGCACGCACGCACAGACGTGAGTTTTTCTAAATATGCCTCTTTTGCATATAGCGCATCTTATAAGTGTATTTACACTGAAATTTCACTATCGAGTTATTGTGTGCAATGCAACAACTTCTCTACCTATGTAGTGTATACGAAGTAGAGAGAGTAAACATCCTTGTAAAGGGTATCTGTTGAATTGAGCAATTTTCTTGGACGGCATTCTCTTGTATTCATATAACACGGGGAATTTATGCTATAGCCAAAATAATTTGAGATCACCTTATGGTTTACCAGGAAAAACACAGTCAGTTGAGGAATTAATATCGGATCGGCATGTTAATATGGTGGCTCAGTGGTTAAGGAAACCGGCTAGGGACCGCGATATCCAAGTTCAGATCCCGGTTATGGTACTGAAGTTTTCAGCCTGACAGTCTATTACTAGTAAGTGTAGCGAAATTAAAAAACAAAATCTTATGTGTTCCATTCACATGACTTTCTCTACATCTCTGTAACAAATTGTTGCTAAAAAGCTTATGCTTCTATTTACTTCATGCTAATCGAGAAAAAAAAAGTAGAAATAGTTTTATTACTTGCTTCCTTGTAAGTAGAAGCGAAATAAGGGAGTATCATAGGTTAAAGTGATAGTCAAAAGCTGGTTGCTATGAGACTGAAGTTCCTTTGTTTGTATGGATAGGAGTTGACAAGTTCATGTATGATTTTCAAAGCTGAAACTTAACACAAGAAATATCTTAAAAACGATCACCTCCACGAAAAAAAATGTATATAACGTAACTTGAGTGTTTTAATGTGCTCTACATTTTGTGTGTAGTAAGTTTTTATCCTCTCTTACGGTTTAGTAGATATCCAAAAGTCCGTAAATTCCATCCAGAATAAAGTAGTCTTCAGAGGCTATTCTATAAATATCTTTGACGTGCGGTATTTTAATCAAAAGCGCTAGAGCTATTTTTGAGATGATCAAACTTTTCGAAAACCTTTCCATGTAAAGGATGTTTTGGAGGGGGAAGATTTCCTCTCAATCTTAGTTTTACTGCTATGGGGAATACTCAACTCAAATACAATTTTTTTTTTTTTTTTTTTAATTTTACTGACACTAAGATTTTGAGTTATCGTTTTCACAGACACGCACACACACATGGATACTTTTCTAAAAATGCCTTTTTGGGGTGGATTTAGGGTTTCTAAAATCTAGTGGAACCTTGACATCTCATTTTGGTGGAATGCAGTACTTCTTCTAAAAACTATTACTTGTAAATGTAGAGAAAGTAAAAACAATTAGCACTTTAAATACCAAGATTGATATTCATCCAACTGTTTTTTATTTTTTACTTTCTCTAGCCCCATATGTACAATGTACATAGAGATAGAAAAGGTATTGCACTCCACCAAAATTGTCGATACCGAGATTTCACCGGAAATATGTTTTAGGATCCCCTGTATTCAAAAAAAGTATTTTCAAAAAGAGGTCCGTGTGTGTGTGTCGGTGTGTCAGTGTGTCCGTGTTTTTGAACACGATAACTCAAAAACCAAAAGTCGGTAAAATACCAAATTTGGTATTTAAGTTTGGTATCTTCCAGAGAAGCGACACGAAGATTTTGAAAAAAAATAACCCCTTCCCAAACTACCCTTTACATGGAACTTTTTTCGAAAATTTTGATTTTCTCAAAAATGGTTCTAACGATATTGATTAAAATTTCGTATATTTAAAATATTTACAAGACAAAAAAAATGTATATCTTGAATTTTCTGGGAATAGCCTCTAAAGACTACTTTATTTTGGATGAATTTTACGGAATTTTGCATAACTGCTAAACCGTCAGAAATGGACAAAAACTTACACCACAAAACATTTAGGGCACCTTAAAACACACAATTTATTTTATATACATTTTTTCATGGAGTTGATAGTTTTTGAAATACTCCTTGTTTTTTGGATTCAGCTTTAAAAAACATACCTTTCTCATACAGGAATTTAACAATTCCAGTCCATACAAACAAAGGAACTTCAGTCACATAGCAAATAACTTTTGACTATCACTTTAACCTATGGTACACCTTTATTTCGCTTCTACTTACAAGAAAGCAAATAATAGGACTATTTCTACTGATTTTTTCTCGATTAGTGTGTAATAAATAGAAGCATAAGCTTTTTAAGAATAATTTGTTGCAGAGGTATAGAGAAAATCATGTGATTGGAACCATCAGATTTTTTCTTATTGTTTAGTTCTGGTAGGGTAATAAAGAGTTTGATTTGCAGCTGGGTATATAACAAGGTGGTGAGATACACAAAAAATGTAATCCATGACTGTGAATGCAGAAGCTTATGGGCGTGTAGATTATCAAGTGGAAAGGTGTGAGACTGGTATATCGTGGCATTGAGTAATTGATTGGCTGCCTGCCGGCCTGGCGTAACCTGGCCATCATCTGATGGTCGACGGCTCCTTTGAATATGATGGATGAGCGCGGATCTTCCCCGTCATCATATCCACTTATATACATTACAATTCGACAATTCATCAATATTCTATACAGTGTCGCTTTCAAAACTGACTCTCTTAATGTCTAAATAATGGTTTAATGGTTTTTTAATACCTTGCTCTTGGTTTGTACCACTCTTTATTAATCGTTAAGCCATTCTGGATGTTACAGCAAAGATCGTTATGTCGTTGTTAAAAGTTATTTTATCTACACGTATTATGAAAATAGTAGATAGGAAAAATATTGTATTCCACCCACAAATTCGATTTACATTTCAAAGGAAAGATATATTCTGGGATCCTCTGCATAAAAAAGAAAAATATGTTTTAGAAAAATATGATGTGCTCCATTCACATGACTTTCTCTACATCTCTGCAACAAATTATTGTTAACAAGCATATGCTTCTATTTACTTCATGCTCATCGAGAAACAATTAGCAGAAATAGTCTTAATACTTGCTTTCTTGTAAGTAGAAGTGAAAAAAGGGAGTATTATAGGTTAAAGTGAAAGTCAAAAACAGGTTTCTATGTGACTGAAGTTCCTTTTTTTTGTATCTACACGAATTGACAAATTCCTGAATGAGAAAAGTATACTTTTTCAAGGCTGAAACCAAAAACAAGAAATACCTAAAAAACTATCAACTCTACGAATAAAAAGTATATAGCATAAATTGTATGTTTTTATGTGCTCTGCAATTCTTGTGTGGTAAGTTTTTGACTATCTATTACGGCTTAACAGTTATACATAATTCCGTAAAATTGATCCAGAATAAAGTAGTCTTCAGAGGCTATTCCCAGAAAATTCAAGATATATATATATATATATATATATTATTTGTCAGGTATATATCTTTAATATACGATATTTTAATAAAAATCGTTACAGCTATTTTTTAGAAAATCAAAATTTTTGAAAAATTTTCCATGTGAAGGGTAGTTTGTGGTGGGGGAATTTTCTTGAAGATCGTTGTGTCGCATCCTTGGAAAATACTGAACTTAAATACCAAGTTTGGTATTTAACGGTCCTTTTGTTTTTGAGCTACGCTGCCCACAGACACACACACAGGAATTTTTTTCTAAAATGTTTTTTTTTATTCAGGGTGGCTCTAAATATGTATTTCCGATGAAATCTAGGTATCCAATTTTTGGATGCATTACAATACCTTCTCTATACGCTATGTACATAGTACGTGTAGAGAAAGTAAAAAATATTGTATCTCACCCAAAAGCTGGATGCCGAGATTTCAACGGAAACATAGGTTTTAATGGCCTCTGGATCAAAAAGGAAAAGACATTTAAGAAAAATATCCGTATGTGCATGTGAACGACTTTGGACAGGATAGCTCAAAAATGAAAAGTCGATAAAATACCAAACTAGGTATATAAGTTAAGTATCTCTCAAGGATCCGACACAAAGATTTTAACAATATCTCCCACCCCAAACTACCCTTTTTATGGAAATCGAAACTTTTAGTTTTCTCAAAAATGGCTCCAACGATTTTGATTAAAATACCGTATATTAAATATATTTACAGGATAAATAAAATGTATATCTTGAATTTTACGGGAATAGCCTCTGAAGATTTCTTTATTCTGGATGAGTTTGTCTGGATTTTGTATAACTGTCAAAACCGCAAGGGATAGACAAAAATCTATATCATAAAATATGTAGATCTCGTTGAAGCACACAATTTATGTAATACGTATTTTTTTTCGCAGAGTTGACCATTTTGAGATATTCCTTGTTATTGGTTTCTTTTAAAATACTTGCAAAATTCATGAATGTGAAAAGTTTAATTCCTGGCAAAGCAAAGAAAGGATTTCATCCACATGATAATCAGTTTTTAAAATATTTGACTATCGCTTTAGTCCAGCATATTCCATCATTTCCCTTCTACTTACAAGAAAGCATTTCTGTTAATGTTTATCTCGATTAGCATGGTGTGTATAGAAGAATAAGCTTATTAATAATCATTTGTTATAGAGATTAGAGAAATTCATGTGGATGGATCACATCAGATTTTTAATATCTTGTCCTGGGTTTATACACTCTTTACTAATCAGTAATCGATAGTTTAATTTTTCTACACATACTATGCACAGAGAGGTAAGAAAAATGTACTCCACGAAAAATTTGGTGTTGAGATTTCACTGGAATATATATACACATACATAATGAAGTGCCCTTTATGCAAAAAAAAAAAAAAAAGGGAAAAAAGGGAAAAAAGGAAAAACTGATGTGTTCTATTCAATGACTTCCTCTAGCTGTTCCACGCACAAGTTTTGCTAACAAGAAATTATTCTTTTATCTACACCATGCTAATCGAAATAAAAGTTAACAGAAATTTGGAAATACACTAGCGTAGTCAATTCGTTTAAAAGTCTGTGGCCTTCACGACCAGGAGCCACTACTTCTCCATCAAGTAGCTCCTCAAATGCCCCCCCCCAGGGACCTCACGAGACTGAGTGCACCCGGCTCTAGGTCTCCCAGCGGGGGAAAAATCCCCTCGCCGGTATTGGGAATCGAACCCAGGTCTCCCGCTTGGCAGGTAGCAACACTACCACCGCACTAAGATGAAAACTCACTTTAACCTATTGTACTCCCTAATCTCGCTTCTACTTTTCAGGAAGCAAGTAAGACTATTCGTAGAGAAAGTCATATGAATGGAACATAACAGATTTCTTTTATTGTTTACCAGTTATGCAAATATTAGCAAAAGTTTTCCCAAATAAACAGGTCTCTTAAGAAGCTATTTCCAGATAATTAAAGATAATTTTATTAGTGATGTCCAATTGTTTTCCTCCGGCTTCATTTGTTGAGAATTGTCAGTATGAAAAATGTTCCCATAATGGTTACGAGCCTGTGGAAGGGTTACAACAGTGTAAGATTTTATAAAACAATGTCTGTACTGACTTTTCTATATGGATGTGAAGTATAGACCTTGAAGGAAAATGATATTAATAGAAGTCAGCGAGAATTAAGCTCTACGGGATTAGATAATTGTGACATAAAGAATGAATTATAGATAGAATGAAGGAATAGAGAATAGTTGGTCGAAATATCCAAGAAGAACGAACAAGGAACGGCTACCGAAACACATGGGAAAAGAGATGCCGGTCGACCAAGACCAAGGTGAAAAGTTGAGGACAGAACAGCAGACTCTCCTACTCCATGAAGTGAAGAAGATGTAAATATATTTAATATGTGATCATTTAATAAAAATCTTAGAACCATTTCATGTAAAGGGTTCTTTAGAGTGCGGGATATTCTACAAAATTTTTGGGTTACACCTTGGCAAATACAAACTTAAATACCAAATATGATATTTTACGTTCTTTTAGTTTTTGACCTACGCTGCCCACAGTCATAAACACCAAAAGAACATTTTTCATTTTTTCCTAAAAAGGTGACTTCAAATCATATATTTCCTTTCTATGAAACAATTTATGAAATATTTGTGTTTTTCAAAAGTGGCTCTAACAATTTTAAATAAAATACCGGTTATTAAAAGGAATTTACGTCACAAATAAAATGTATATATGAATTTTCTGGGAACAGCCTTCGAAGCCCTCTTCAGTCTAGATGAATAACTGATTCGTAAGAAATACACAGAAACCTAAAACATAAAAATGTACTTAGATATCGTTAAACTACACAATTTATCACGTATACGGTTAACTATTTCCAAGATACCCATTTTATTGGCTTCGGTTTTAATTTACTTAAATGTATCTCAAACATGAAGTAATCTTTTGTGTCACTTATATTTTGCTTTACTCCCGACCGTTCAATGAGAACCGAATTTCAATTGTTCAAATGACTGCCAGAGTTTAATAGGTATTAATATGCGTTTAGCATAATGTATTCCCTTATTTCTCTTCTACTTATAGAAAACTAAACATTAAGTCAATTTCTTTTAATGTTTATTTCCTTTAGCATAATGCAAGTAAATAATCTTTTGTGATAATAATATGAGAACAGGCAAAGAAAGTGTGTGTGTGAACAGCATTACTCAAAATTGAAAAGGCGGTAAAATACCAAAGTTGGTATTTAATTTCAGTATCTTCTAAGGAAATGACACCAAGTTTTGCATGAAAAATTCCCTCTCCTAACTGCCTCTTTTATGTAACATTTTTCGAAAATTTTGATTTATTCAATCACTCTAACGATTTAAATTAAAATACATATGTTCAAGATGTTTCCATCACATTGAAAATATAGCATTTAAATACTCTGGGTATGGTTTCTGAAGAAATTTTCCTTCTAAAAGACGTTTGTATGACTGGTAAACCAAAAGAGAATAAGTAGAGTGAGTGTAGAGTTAACGTTTTCAAGATATTCTATTTTATAGATTTAATTTTAACCACTTAAATTTTTTTCTTATACAAGGAGTCATGTATATTTTAATATCTATTTTATTTTACCATTGGCAATGCAAAGTGATTTAAATTTCAATTGTTTACCATAGAGACCAGCCTTTAAAGGAGTTGACGATCGCTTTAGCCTAGTATATCCTTTATGTCTCTTCTATTTACAGCGAATCAAGTAGTAATACTATTTCTATTAATGTTCATCTCGATTAGTATGATGCAAATAAAATACTCTTCTGTAAGAATATCTTGTTTGCAGAGTGGGTAGAGAAAGTTATGTGAATGGAATTTCAAATTTACAGGTAGTGATCAGTTTTTGAGAATGTGACTGTTGAATTAAGCCAGTACATCCCTTATTTCCCTCTTAATTAAAAGGAAGCAAGACAATTTCTGCTAAAGTTTATCTCAATTAGTATGACATACATAAAAGGCTAATCTTTTGTAAGAATAGTTATTTGTGGAAATTTTATAAAACGTGAAGTCATCCTTTTCTCATAGCTGTTTTATTTTACTTCTGGTCATGCAAATGTATTCGAGTTTCATTGTTTTATAAGTGACCAGAGTTTAAAACATTTGAGTAATGCTGTAACCTAGTATACTCTCTTATTTCGCTTATACATACAAGGAAACAAGCAATAAGACAATTTTTGCTTATGTTGACATACATACAGGGGTAATTTTTTGTAGGAATTGTTTGTAGAGCTCTTCTCAAACGGGAAGTCATATTTCGTTTCATAGATATTTTGTTTTACTTTCAGTCATATAAGGAGAACTTAATTTCAATTGTTTCATGTAGCGACTAGCGTTTAAAAGATCTTGACTAATAATTCAGTAACATAGCATATCCCCTTATTTTGCTTACGCTTACAAGGAAACAAATAATAAGACAATTTCTGCTTATGTTTATCTTGATTACCATGACATTCATAAAAGAGTAATATTTTGTAAGAATTGTTTGTCGACTGTTCTCGAATGGGAAGTCATATTTCGTTTCATACCTATATTGTTTTACTTCTGGTCATATAAAGAGAACCGAATTTCAATTGTTTCAAATAGCGACCAGAGTTTAAAGGATTTGACCAATAGCCCAGTATACTCCCTTATTTCGTTTACACTTTCAAGGAAACAATTATTAAGACTTCGCTAATGCTTATCTGAATAGTCTGATGTAGGCTAAAGAATGGATTGTTTGTAGAACAGGTAGAGAAAGCCTTGTGAATGGAACATGTACTTTTTTTCAAAGTGCCCATATAACTTGATACTTTGATGATGGTGTACTAACATTTCGTAGCCACCTTTAATTTTCAAGAATTACAATGTCTGCTTTCAGAGAAAGTGTTCACTCAAAAGAAGATATTCTTATTTGCTGTACGCCTGCAGCAGAAGGTCCATTGATCACGTGTTTGTGGCGTGCACAGAATTATATCTGAGAGTCCGAAGCACTCCGGGGAAATAATGTGAAGCTCCTGCTTGTTTATTCATGACAGGATGGACAGTGTGACTGTTAATGTCTTATTCTGTAATGCTGCATCTATACACAACCACTCCTGCCCGTCCCCAGCAATTTTCTTACAAAAGCTTATTTTCACTTTCTCCACACGCACCATGTACATAGTGTACAGAGAAGTTATTGTATTGCAACCAAAAATTCGATTCCGAGATTTCACTAGAAATATTTGTCTTAGATTCCTACGTATAAAAAAAAAAAAATTACTTTCTCTATACGTACTATGTACATAGTGTATAGAAAAGGTATTGCATTCCACCCAAAAAATCGATACCGAGATTTCACCGGAAATATATGTTTTAGGGTCTCTTTTATCCCAAAAAAAAAAGCATTTTCAGAAAAAGGTCTTTGTGTGTGTCCGTGTGCCTGTGAACACGATAACTCAAAAACGAAAAGTCAGTAAAATACCAAACTTGGTATTTAAGTTTAGTATCTTCCAGGGATGCCACACGAACATTTTGAAAAAATTCCCCCCAACCCCAACTATCCTTTACATGGAACTTTTTTTTCGAAAATTTTGATTTTCTAAAAAATGGCTCTAATGATTTTGATTAAAATATAATATATTAAAACTATTTACCTCACAAATAAAATGTATATCTTGTATTTTCTGGGAATAGTCTCTGATTACTACTTTATTCTGGATGAATTTTACTGAATTTTGAATAACTGCTAAACCGTAAGAGATGGAAAAAAACTTAAAACAAAAAATGTAGAGCACGTTAAAATACACAATGATCATTTTTGAGGTGTTCCTTGTTTTTGGTTTCAGCTTTGGAAATCTTATACTTTTCTCATACAGAAATTTGTGAACTCTTGTCCATACAAACAAAGGAACTTCAGTCACATAGCCACCAGCTTTTGACTATCACTTTAACTGCTATTTTTTCTTGATTAGCATGATGTAAATAGAAGCATAAGGTTTTTAACAATAATTTGTTGCAGAGATGTAGAGAAATTCATGTGAGTGAAACACATGAGATTTTTTTAAAATGAAATACTATTTGTGTATAGTAAACTACAAAAGTTCATTCATTTTTCAGTACTTGGGCAAATGTAATAATGCCACGGAGTGTGGACAGTCTCCCACTCTCTGTGTTAAAACATTCGCACTATGGCTTTTGATAAAAAGTGTTCGCTTTACATTCATTTATGCGTCGTGAATAAATCGCTGAATTGTTCACCTCGCATCACACATATTTATACACTAAAGGTCAAAATTGTCAGGGGAATTCTCCTATTGTCAGGAAACAGTGCTGCCACCACACAAACATCCGCTCCAGGATTGACGCTTTAAAAGGCTCTTTACGTTTTTGTGTTAGAATGCATTTCTATCGAACACCAAATAGAAATAATGTAATTTACAATATGTTTATTATTGGGACATCTTAATGTGATACATGTGTGAAATTTTACCAAAGCAGATGAAAAATTAAAACATTATTTTGTTGCATAATAAAAAAATCTGATGTGTACCATTCACATGACTTTCTCCATATCCCTGCAACAAATAATTGTTAAAAACTTATACTTCTATTTGCTTCATGCTAATCAGAAAAAAATATCAGAAATAGTCTTATTACTCGCATCCTTGTAAGTAGAAGCGAAATAAGGGACAACCGTAGGCTAAAGTGATAGTCAAAAGGTGGTTGCTATGTCAATGAAGTTCCTTTGTTTATATGGAATTGAGTTGACAAGTTCCAGTATGAGAAAAGTATACGTTTTTCATAGCAGAAACCAAAAATAAGGAATGTCACAAAAACGACGAACTCCACGAGAAAAATGTATATAGAATAAATTGTGTGGTTTAATGTGCGCTACATTTTTTGTGTAGTAAGTTTTTGTCCATCTCTTACGGTTTAGCAGTAATTCAAAATTTAGTAAAATTCATCCAGAATAAACTACTCTTTAGAGGCTATTCCCAGAAAATTCAAGATATACATTTCATTTGTCAGGTAAATATGTTTAATATCCGAAATTGTAATCAAAATCGTTAGAGCCATTTTTGAGAACATCAAAAAGTTCCATGTAATGGGTAGTTGGTGGTGGGGGGATTTTTCTCAAAATCTTCGTGTCGCATCCCTGGAAGATACTAAACTTAAATACCAAGTTTGGTATTTTACCGACTTTTCGTTTTTGAGCTATCGTATTCACAGACACACGGACACACACACACACGGACGTTTTTGTGAAAATGCTTTTTTTGGATATTGGGGACCCTAAAACATATATATCCGGTGAAATCTCGGTATCGAATTTTTGGTGGAGTGCAATACTTTCTCTATACACTATGTACATAGTGCCTATGAAGAAAGTAAAAGTATAGTCTCTAAACGTTATGGAAAATTTCTGATGTGTTCCATTCACATGACTTTCTCTACATCTCTACAACAAATTATTGTTAAAAAGCTTATAATTCTATTTACGTCACACTAATCGAGATAAACTAGCAGAAATAGTATTATTACTTGCTTCCTTGTAAGTAGAAGCGAAATAAGGGAGTACCTTAAATTAAAGTGATAGTCAAAAGATGTTTGTTATGTGACTGAAGTTACTTTGTGTGTATGGACAGCAGTTGAAAAATAAGTGTAAGTTTTTCATAGCTGAAACCGAAAACAAGGAATTTCTCAAAAACGATCAACTCCACGAAAAAACGTATATAGCATAAATGGTTTATTATAACGTGTTGTACATGTTTTGTGTGGTAAGTATTTGTCCATCTCTTACGGTTTAGCAGTTATGCACAATTCCGTAAAATTCATCCAGATTAAAGTAGTCTTCAGAGGCTATTCTCTGAAAATTCAAAATATACATTTTATTTTTCAGATAAATATCTTTAATATAGGATATATTAATAAAGTCGTTACAGCCACTTTAAATAAAATCAGAGTTTTCAAAAAAATTTCTGTGTTAAAGGTAGTTGAGGTGGGGGATTTCCTTGAAAATCTTCATGTCACATCCTCGTAAGATACCAAACTTAATACCAAGTTTTGTATTTAACGGTATTTTTGTTTTAGAGATATGGTGTCTACAGACACACAGACATGGATCTTTTTCCAAAAATTCTTTTTTTTTTTTTGGATTCAGGGGGATCTAAAATATATATTTCCGATAAAATCTCAGTATCGAAGTTTTGAGTGGAATGCAATACCTTCTTTATACACTATGTAGATTGTACGTGAAGAGAAAGTAAAAATCCGATGTGTTGAATGCACATGACTTTCTCTGCCAGTTCTTAAAAAATATTCTTACCAAAGATTATTCTTCAACCTACAGCATGCTAAACTAGTTGTGAGGGGATATACAGGATGACTCAAAAGTCTCTATCCAAATGGGGATACGGATGACTATTTTATTTTGTTAGGTGTACCAATCCAAAGGCATACCTCTAACGAAGGAAGAGAAGATTGACTTTATTCCGTTGGCTGGAGTGGTACCGCGCGTATGTTCAATGCAAGACACAATTCACAGATAACCAACCCATGACACGGTGGCCAAACTCAACCTGAAATTCAAGATGACAGGTTTCATCGCTGATGCAGCCAGATCTGGAAGACCAGAGACGGCGACATTAACTTACGCCAAGTGTGGTGCTAGCAGCGCTGGCCATGAGTTCGAAAGGGATCCCGACGCCTCTCTGCAGAACCTGGTATCAGCCAAAGCAGTGTCATGTGTAGTGCGCCAATGGCTGGACCAGCAGTTTCATGGACATTGGATCGGTTGCTGTGGTCCGGTGGAGTGGCCACCTGGGCCACCAGATCTCTCTCCCATGGATGTTTACTTTCTCTATACGCACTATGTACATGGTGTGTAGAGAATGTATTGCACTCCACCAAAAAATTTGATACCGAGATTTCACCGAAAATATATGTTTTACGTTCCCCTGTATCCAAAAAAAGTATTTTCAGAAAAAGATACGTGTGTGTTTCTGTGTGTCTGTGAACACGATAACTCAAAAACGAAAAGTCGGTAAAATACCAAACTTGGTATTTAAGTTTATTATCTTCAAGGGATGTGACACGAAGATTTTGAGAAAAATACCCCCACCCCCAACTACCCTTTACATGGAACTTTTTTTGAAAAGTTTGATTTTCTCAAAAATGGCTCTAACGATTTTGATTAAAATTTCGTATATTAAACATATTTACCTGACAAATAAAATGCATATTTTGAATTTTGTGGGAATAGCCTCTGAAGACTACTTTACTCTGGGTGAATTTTAAGGAATTTTGCAAAAGTGTTAAACCGTAAGAGAGAGAGAAAAAACCTTACCACAAAAAAATGTAGGGTACATTGAAACACAATTTATGTTGTATACATTTTTTTCATGGAGTTGACTGTTTTTGAGATAATCCTTGTTTTCGGTTTAAGCTATAAAAACTTATATTTTTCTCATACAGGACTTTGCGAACTCGTGTCCATACAAACATAGGAACTTCAGTCACATAGCAACCAGTTTTTGACTATCACTTTAACCTATGCTACTCCCTTATTTCGCTTCTACTTACAAGGAAGCAAGAAATAAGACTATTTCTGCTAATTTTTTTCTCGATTAGCAGGAAGTAAATAGAAGCATAAGCTTTTTGAAAATAACTTATTGCAGAGATATAGAGATAGTCATGTGAAAGGAACACATCAGATTTTTACCTATGGGGCTACCTGAAATCGGAAGTGTACCAAAAGAAAGTACGAGATTTGGATCATTTTAAAAAATCTGATACTCCATTCACATGACTTTCTCTGTATCTCTGCAACAAATTATTTTTGAAAAGCTCATTTCATTTTTATTTTGTCTAAAGGTACTATACAAGCATTGACAACGTCTGTTGAAAGCAGTACATTAACCTTGTCATAAGAAATACAAAACAAGATCACAAAATGTATGATTAAGATATACATGTACAGAATGAAAAGGTTCTTTGACTAAACATGTATAAATGCTGGACTTAAAATTCTGTATGTTTAAACACTTAACACTATCAGGCAAGTTATTATACAACTTAATACCTAAGTACTGATAACTATTCTGAGATTTTGTTAGTCGATATTATGGAATGTTTACATTGGACCTATATCTAGTACTATAGCTATGAATATCCATCCTCAAAATACGTCTATAACGAGAGGCATGTATATATACTAAATTATCTAAAATATAAAGATTATAAATAGTTAAAAAGCCTCACTCAATAAATAGGGGTCTACATGGGGTTATATAGGAACTTTTTTAATTATCCTAATAATTTTCTTTTGAAGACAAAATATTTCATTTACTTTGTTAGCACCTCCCCAAAGAATTAGGCTATTTGTTATTAAAGATTCAAAAAAAGCTAATGCTTCTATTTACTTCATACTAATCGAGAAAAAATCAAGTCCTATTATTTGTTTCCTTGTAAGTAGAAGCGAAATAAGCGATTACCGTAGGTTAAAGTGAGTCAAAAGTTGGTTGCTATGTGACTAAAGTCACAGTTGTATGGACTGGAATTGTTAAATTCCTGAATGAGAAAAGTAGATTTTTTAAAGCTGAAACCAAAAAAAAAGGAGTATTTCAAAAATGATCAACTCCACGAAAAAAATGACATAAGATAAATTGTGTGTTTAAAGTGCTCTTCATATTTTGTGTTGTAAGCTTTTGTCCATCTCATACGGTTTAGCAGTTATGTAAAATTCCGTAAAATTCATCAACAATAAAGTAGTCTTCAGAGACTATTCCCAGAAAATTCAAAACGTTCATTTTATTTGTCGTGTAAATATCTTTGGTATACAAAATTTTGATCAAAATCGTTAGAGCCATTTTTGAGAAAATCAACATTTTCGAAAAAAGCTCCATGTAAAGGGTAGTTTGGGGTGCGGGGATTTTTTTCAAAATCTTATTGTCACATCTCTGGAAGATACCAAACTTAAATACCATCTTTCATATTTTACCAAATATTCGTTTCTGAGCTATCTTGTTCACACACACACGCACACAGACCTTTTTCTGAAAATGCTTTTTTTTTTTTTTATACAGGGGACCCTAGCATATATTCCCCGTGAAATCCCGGTATCGAATTTTTGGTGGAGTGCAATACGTTCTCAATACACTATGTATATAGTACGTATAGAGAAAGTAAAAGAGAATCACTGCAGCGTGCAAACAAATAACGACCGCACCATTCAGAGATGTTCAACGAATTAACTGGAGCGCCTGTCGTTTTTTTGGGACATGTAAGGGAAACGTGAAACATATTCTATAACTGTAGCATAATATTAAATCCTTCTGTATGGAGACATTTGACTCACCCTGTATAACGCAATCTTATTACTTTTACTAAGTTTAAAAGAATTAAACTTTAATTCCAAAATATCAAAAAGCTTTGTGTCTCTTGTGGATAGTAACATTTGAGTAATAAACCGAATAATAAATCTTAGAATGCCTTTGAATGTACGACTGTACGTAATATAAGGATAAAGAGGAATTTTACTAATATTACATTGATATTAAAAAGGCTCCCTGCCATCTAGGGGACCCGGGTTTAATCCGAACCGTCCGCATGTAGGATTTGTTTAGACGAAGCGGCGACTGAGTGGCTCTTCTCGGGGCTTCTGGTTTCACCTGCCACTCATCCCAGCAATTGCTCTATCATCACCTTTCCTATCATCCAATTTCTCAAGATCATGCCTGGCTCGTTCCAGGTCCTCCATTTTCTGGTTTCGTGCCGTTTGATCCTCGACAGGCTTCTGACCCCTAGACATGCACTTGTAAATCCTCAAATCCGGGGAGGGTAAGCCCACTACGAAAAATAATTTGTCGTGTTCCATTCACATGACTTTCTCTACATCTCTGCAACAAATTATTGTTAAAAAGCTTTTGCTACTTACTTAATGCTAATCAAGAAAAAAAATAGTAGAAATAATCTTATTTCTTGCTTTATTGTAAGTAGAAGCGAAATAAGGGAGTACCATAGGTTAAAGTGACTGTCAAAAGGCTGGTTGCTATGTGACTGAAGTTCCTTTGTTTGTGTGGACAGGAGTTGCAAAATTATGTATGAGAAAAGTTTGTTTTTTAAAGCTGAAACCAATAACAATAAATATCTAAAAACGATCAACCCCACGGAAAAAAATGTATATGACAGATTGTGTGTTTTAATGTGCTCTACATTTTTGTGTGGTAAGTTTTTATCCATCTCTTACGGTTTACCAGTTATGCAAAATTCAATAAAAATCATCCAGAATAAAAAGGTCTATAGAGGCTATTCCCAAAAAATTCAATATATATATATTTTTTATTTGTCAGGTAAATACCTTTGGTAAGGATATTTTAATCAAAATCCTTATTTTGAAAAATGTTCCAGTAAAGGGTAGTTGGGGTGAGGGTTTTCCTTCAAAATCTTCGTGTCGCATCCTTGGAAGATAGCAAAATTAAATACTTAGTTTGGTATTCAACGGTCTCTTCGTTTTTGAGTTATGCTCCTCACAGACAGACAGAGAGACAAACAGACAGACAGTCACACACGGACATGCTTTTTTTTTGGATTCAGGAGGACCCAAAACATGTATTTCCGGTGAAATCTCGATACAGAATTTTTGTGTGAAATGCAATACCTTTTCTAAACAATGTTTGGGCAGCGAATGCTGTGTGAATGTTTAACGTCAGATTACTTTTCCTTGGTGTTTACTGCCTCTACCTGCAGACACGCGTGACGTCAGTGCTGTGTTGCTCCTAGCGGCACTACGCGGTACTAGCGAGGATTAGAACAAACGGAATATACTGCCCGCTCCGCCACTAACAAAAAGAAACAAACGAACACTGTTATACTTAGAGCAGAAGCCCCGTTCTCTTCTCGTCTCTTTCCTCTTCTGTTCCATTCGGACGAATTTGAAATCTCATTTCAACGCCGTTACGCCAGCTCCTTCCTTCCTCTCTCTGTTAAAACGCCCAAACAAAGCGCTGCTACTGAAATGAGTGCAGGGCAGAACCACCTCCCCCCCCCCCCCGTGGTACAAAGGAACAAGGCGAAAGTCAACTGTGTTACGGCCAGTGTTCCAAACTGTGGGCCGCGTACTCAAATATTTGAACTTATCCTATGCATAGCTCCGGAATAAGAAATAGAAATGAAAGTATAACATTATTATTATTATTATTATTATTATTATTATTATTACTTTGTCCACACGTAGTATGTACATAGTGTATAGAGAATGTATAGCACTCCACCCAAAAATTTGATACCGGTATTTCACCGGAAATGTATGTTTTAGGGTCCCCTATATCCAAAAAAAGCATTTTCGGAAAAAGGTTCATGTGTGTGTGTCCGTGTGCCAGTGTGTCCGTGTGTAAGTGTGTCCGTGTGTCAGTGTGTCCGTGTGCCAGTGTGTCCGTGTGTCAGTGTGTCCGTGTGTCAGTGTGTCCGTGTGTCAGTGTGTCCGTGTGTAAGTGTGTCCGTGTGTCAGTGTGTCCGTGTGCCAGTGTGTCCGTGTGTCAGTGTGTCCGTGTGTCAGTGTGTCCGTGTGTCAGTGTGTCCGTGTGTCAGTGTGTCCGTGTGTCAGTGTGTCCGTGTGCCAGTGTGTCCGTGTGCCAGTGTGTCCGTGTGTCAGTGTGTCCGTGTGCCAGTGTGTCCGTGTGCTAGTGTGTCCGTGTGCCAGTGTGTCCGTGTGCTAGTGTGTCCGTGTGTCAGTGTGTCCGTGTGTCAGTGTGTCCGTGTGCTAGTGTGTCCGTGTGTCAGTGTGTCCGTGTGTCAGTGTGTCCGTGTGTCAGTGTGTCCGTGTGCCAGTGTGTCCGTGTGTCAGTGAGTCCGTGTGTCAGTGTGTCCGTGTGTCAGTGTGTCCGTGTGTCAGTGTGTCCGTGTGTCAGTGTGTCCGTGTGTCAGTGTGTCCGTGTGCCAGTGTGTCCGTGTGCTAGTGTGTCCGTGTGCTAGTGTGTCCGTGTGTCAGTGTGTCCGTGTGTCAGTGTGTCCGTGTTCTAGTGTGTCCGTGTGTCAGTGTGTCCGTGTGTCAGTGTGTCCGTGTGTCAGTGTGTCCGTGTGCTAGTGTGTCCGTGTGCCAGTGTGTCCGTGTGTCAGTGTGTCCGTGTGCCAGTGTGTCCGTGTGTCAGTGTGTCCGTGTGCCAGTGTGTCCGTGTGCTAGTGTGTCCGTGTGCCAGTGTGTCCGTGTGCCAGTGTGTCCGTGTGTCAGTGTGTCCGTGTGCCAGTGTGTCCGTGTGCTAGTGTGTCCGTGTATCAGTGTGTCCGTGTATCAGTGTGTCCGTGTGTCAGTGTGTCCGTGTGTCAGTGTGTCCGTGTGTCAGTGTGTCCGTGTGTCAGTGTGTCCGTGTGTCAGTGTGTCCGTGTTCCAGTGTGTCCGTGTGCTAGTGTGTCCGTGTGCTAGTGTGTCCGTGTGTCAGTGTGTCCGTGTGTCAGTGTGTCCGTGTGCTAGTGTGTCCGTGTGTCAGTGTGTCCGTGTGTCAGTGTGTCCGTGTGTCAGTGTGTCCGTGTGTCAGTGTGTCCGTGTGCCAGTGTGTCCGCGTGTCAGTGTGTCCGCGTGTCAGTGTGTCCGTGTGTCAGTGTGTCCGTGTGCCAGTGTGTCCGTGTGCTAGTGTGTCCGTGTGTCAGTGTGTCCGTGTGTCAGTGTGTCCGTGTGTCAGTGTGTCCGTGTGTCAGTGTGTCCGTGTGTCAGTGTGTCCGTGTGTCAGTGTGTCCGTGTGTCAGTGTGTCCGTCGGCCAGTGTGTCCGCGTGTCAGTGTGTCCGTGTGCCAGTGTGTCCGTGTGCCAGTGTGTCCGTGTGCCAGTGTGTCCGTGTGCCAGTGTGTCCGTGTGTCAGTGTGTCCGTGTGCCAGTGTGTCCGTGTGCTAGTGTGTCCGTGTGCCAGTGTGTCCGTGTGTCAGTGTGTCCGTGTGCTAGTGTGTCCGTGTGTCAGTGTGTCCATGTGTCAGTGTGTCCGTGTGTCAGTGTGTCCGTGTGTCAGTGTGTCCGTGTGTCAGTGTGTCCGTGTGTCCGTGTGTCAGTGTGTCCGTGTGCCAGTGTGTCCGTGTGTCAGTGTGTCCGTGTGTCAGTGTGTCCGTGTGTCAGTGTGTCCGTGTGTCAGTGTGTCCGTGTGTCAGTGTGTCCGTGTGTCAGTGTGTCCGTGTGCCAGTGTGTCCTGGTGTCAGTGTGTCCGTGTGCCAGTGTGTCCGTGTGCCAGTGTGTCCGTGTGCTAGTGTGTCCGCGTGTCAGTGTGTCCGTGTGTCAGTGTGTCCGTGTGCTAGTGTGTCCGTGTGCCAGTGTGTCCGTGTGTCAGTGTGTCCGTCTGTCAGTGTGTCAGTGTGTCCGTGTGTCAGTGTGTCCGTGTGTCAGTGTGTCCGTGTGCCAGTGTGTCCGTGTGTCAGTGTGTCCGTGTGCCAGTGTGTCCGTGTGCCAGTGTGTCCGTGTGCCAGTGTGTCCGTGTGCCAGTGTGTCCGTGTGTCAGTGTGTCCGTGTGCCAGTGTGTCCGTGTGTCAGTGTGTCCGTGTGTCAGTGTGTCCGTGTGCCAGTGTGTCCGTGTGTCTATGAACACGATGACTAAAAATTTCGGTAAAATACCAAACTTGGTATTTAGTTTAAGTATCTTCCAGGGATACGACACGAAGATTTTGAGAAAAATCCCCCACACCAAACTATCCATTACATGGAACTTTTTACGAAAATTTTGATGTTCTCAAAAATGTCTGCAACGGTTTTGATTGAAATATAGTATATTAAAGATATTTACCTAAAAATAAAATCTATATTTAGAAGTTTCTGGGAATAACCTCTGAGGATTACTTTATCCTGAATGAATTTTACGAAATTTTGCATAACTGCTAAACCGTAAGAGATGGACAGAAATCTACCACACAAAAAAATGTAGAGCACGTTACGACACACAATTTATGTTATATGCATTTTTTTTTCTCGTGAAGTTGATCATTTTTGAGATATTCGTTGTGAGCTTGTCACATAGCAACCAGCTTTTGACTATCACTTTAATCTATGATACTCCCTTATTTCGCTTCTAGTTACAAGGAAGCAAGTAGTAAGATTATTAATGCTAATTTTTTCTCAATTAGTGAAGTAAATAGAAACAAGGCTTTTTAACAATAATTTGTTGCAGAAATGCAGAGAAAGTCATTTGAATGGAACACATCAGATTTTTGTTTTTATTATTATAATTATATTTATCATCTAGGCAGTCCAGGAACGGTCCCAAACACCGGCAGGTCGGACTTACGATGGACGAAGCGAGTATGTGCGGATTTCATGCGGATTTTAGTCCACCAAATGCCCCATTATCATCTTTCCTATCATCCATTTCGCTTGCATGAACCTTGTGGGGGGTGATGGATGTTTTCGGGCGTAAAAAAAGGAAAGTAAAGCCGTTGGTTCCGTGTCGTATATCTATTACACGTAAAAGAGCCTCAAGCCTGATAGAGAGACCTCTGAGCAAAATTAAGTGGTCTTTCACTCCCAGTATAGAATGGGCCGCTGAAAACCACGGCAGTTAAAGAGCGTCCATAAATAAAACTACATTTCCATTTTATCATCCTCATGCTCATGCCGACCAGTCGTCCCAGGTTCTCCATTCCGTTGTTCGTGCCGTTGGCTCCGCGACTGGCTTCTGACCCCTAGACATCTCCTTGTAAGTACTAGGGGAGTCAGTTCTATATATGATCCACTTCCTCAGCTCATGCCTGGCTACGGGCCAGGTTCTCCATTCCGTTGTTAGTGCCGTTGGCTCCGCGACTGGCTTCTGACCCCTAGACATCTCCTTGTAAGTACTAGGGGAGTCAGTTCTATATATGATCCACTTCCTCAGCTCATGCCTGGCTACGGGCCAGGTTCTCCATTCCGTTGTTCGTGCCGTTGGCTCCGCGACTGGCTTCTGACCCCTAGACATCTCCTTGTAAGTACTAGGGGAGTCAGTCCTACATATCATCCACTTCCTCACGCTCATGCCTGGCTACGGGCCAGGTTCTCAATTCCGTGGTTCGTGCCGTGACCTTTAGGTATCTGCTTGTAAGTCCTAGGGGGTGTCAGTTTTACATAAGGGGAGGGTAAGCCAACTCGAACTATTATTATAATTATTGTTACTATTATTATTCTCTATTTTTACTATTGTTTCTTGTATTGTAACGTGATTATCAAGAAATTCGTACAGTTTAATAAATCTATACAAGAGTGGGGAGAAAGTTGATATATTCCATTCACATGACTTTCTCTAGTTGTTCAGAAAAAACTTTGGAGTTATTGTTTCTGCGTACCCGCGTCAGTTCTTACACTGCCTTCTGCCAACGTTTCGCTGCAATCTGTATTGATTTTTTTTTGGTAGTGTTTGACGCAGCTTTTACTACATGTTGCACCGCAGGTGTTGGCACTGGTCATACATGGAATGAAGGTGGAACACCGGTGGAATGCGATGATGGTGGAAACCGGAGAGCCCAGTGTAAAACCGCCCCTGTGCCTCGTTGTCCACCACAAATCTCACATGTGGACGCTTGGGATCGAACCCGGGCCGTCTAGGTGAGAGGCAAGTGGCCTAACCACTCCGCCACGGCGCGACCTAAAACCTGTGTTGAGCTTTTTCCCCGGGCCACTAGATTAGTAGGTTGTGATATATGTACATAATGCACAGAGAAGGTGTACAAGTGCACAGGTATTGTATTGCACCCAAAAATCCAACACCGAGATTTCACCGGAAGTCCATGTTTTGGGTCCACCTGAATAAAAAAAAAAGAACATTTTTAGAAAAAGATCCGTGTATGCGTGTGTGCGTATGTGCTTTGTCTGTGGACACCATAGCTCAAAACAAAAAGATCATTAAATACCAAAGTTTGGCATCTTCCAAGGATGTGACGCGGCCGCGCCGTGGCCGAGTGGTCAGACAACTCGCTACTCACCTATACGGCAAGGGTTCGATCCCAAGCGACCGCACGTGAGATTTGTGGTGGACAAAGCACCGCAGGGGCGGGTTTTTTCCGGGTTCTACGGTTTCCGCCATCACATTCCACGAAGTATCTTCATGTATCAGCAGTGTCATCGCCTGCAGTGTCAGAGCACTAAAAGCGGGCGTTACACACTACAAAAAAAATAAAAAAAAGATGTGACACTAAGATTTTCAAGAAAATTCCGGCCCACTCCAAACTACCCTTTACATAGAAAAATTTTCAAAAAAATTGATTTTCCCAAAAATGGCTCTAATGATTTTGATTAAAATATCGTAGGCCGCGCCGTGGCCGAGTGGTTAGACCACTCGCCTCTCACCTAGACGGCCCGGGTTCGATCCCAAGCGACCGCATGTGAGATTTGTGGTGGACAATGCGGCGCTGGGGTGGGTTTTCTCCGGATTCTCCGGTTACCCCCGCCATCGCATTCCACTGGTGCTCCATCTTCATTCATGTATCATCAGTGTCACCGCCTGTGGTGCCATAAGTAGTTAAAGCGGGCGTTAAACACTACCAAAAAAAAAAAATTAAAATATCGTATATTATGCTGGATGTATTTTAAAGAATTTTGCATAACTGCTATACCGTAAGCATTGGACAAATATTTACCACACAAAAATGTAGAGCACATTAAAACACAATTTGTCGTTTTTGTGTTATTCCTTGATTATGGTTTCAACTTTGAAAAACTTATACTTTTCTCATACAGGAATTTGTTAACTCGTGTCCATACAAACAAATGAACCTATGGTACTGTCTACTTACAAGGAAGCAAGTAATAAGACTACTTCTGCTAATATTTTTTCTCCATTAGCATAAGGTAAATAGAAACCTAAGCTTTTTAACAATAATTTGTTGCGGAGATGTAGAGAAGGTCATGTGAATGGAACACATTACTTTTTTTTATATGGTAGGCTGTCGAAATGCGTGATTTTTCACATTACCTTCGCTCTCCAAGTATAAGAACTATTACTTCTTTTATCTTTCTGTCTCTCCTATCACGATATCCTTTTATTTACTTTTGTCTAGCTGAGCCGTGAGGAATGAAATTCTCAATGCTGCAGTTAGCTCAGGCGACTTGTTGCGAAGGAATGCAATTATTCTTAAATTACCAACAATAAGTAAACTGGATCCGTATTATTTAATTCTATTTTTTATCGCTCAATCCTCAGTGAAATTGAGACTGATTATTTTTATATAATTAATTTAAGGTAATCAGAAATTAATAATATAGTAATTAACAATAATTCCAATAACAATATAATTATAATAATATAATAGGTATGAAAATAATGTTGGTACCAGGGAAATGACAGTAATGTCTAGAAGTCAATTGTATAAGAGGGTATTTAAAACAATCTGATGTGATCCATTCACATGTCTTTCTCTATATCTCTGCATGAAATTATTGTTAAAAAACTTATGCTTCTATTTATTTCATACTAATCGAGAAAAAATCAGCAGAAATAGTCCTATTACTGCTTCCTTGTAAGTAGAGGCGAAATAAGGGAGTATTATTGGTTAAAGTGATAGTCAAAATTTGGTTGCTATGTGACTGAATTGCCTTTGTTTGTATGGACTGGAATTGCTAAATTCCTGTATGAGAAAAGTATGTTTTTTAACGCTGAAATAAAAAAAAAACAAAGAGTATCTCAAAAACGATCAACTGCACGAAAAAAATGTATATAAGATATTTAATGTGCTCTACATTTTGGTGTTGTAATTTTTTCTCCATCTCTTAGGGTTTAGCAGTTACGCAAATATCCATAAAATTCATCCTGAATGAAGTAGTCTTCAGAGGCTATTCCCAGAAAATTCAGTATATACATTTTATTTGTCGTGTAAATATATTTAATATACGAAATTTTAATCAAGATCGTTAGAGGAATTTTCGAGAAAATCAATATTTTCCAAAAAAGTTCCACGTAAAGAGTAGTTGGGGGTGGGGGTTTTCTCAAAATCTTCGTGTCGCATCGCTGGAAGATACTAAACTTAAATACCAAGTAGTTTACCGACTCTTCGTTTTTGAGTCCTCGTGTTCACGGACACACGGACACACTCGGACCTTTTTCCGAAAATGTTTTTTTTTAGATTAAGGGGACCCTAAAACATATATTTCCGGTGAAATCTCGGTATCAAATTTTTGGGTGGAGTGCAATGCCTTCTCTATACACTATGTACATAGTGCGTATAGAGAAAGTAAAAATAGCCAAAGGCAAGAAAATGTTTGTAAGTGCAGGCACGTAGTAACACATGGCAGATGCTGTTCAAATCGTCCAGTCGCCGTTTGATAGACAAGGAAATTCCAACAAACTAGTGAATAGGTTAACGGTATTGGCGAGCATGTGATCGTGTTGGGGTTTACTCACCAGAGAGCAAATAAGGTTTTAAATTGTAGATTGTCAGAAATACGTAGCTTCGAACGGGTATAAGTACGTATATTTTAAAGAGACGTAGAAACGAAAACGATGTCAGCCAGTTCTGGGCAGACTTTTGAATTGTTTTCAGTCATGCCTAGAATTCCTGATACCTTCATACTTCTTTCCCAGTTACAGTCTCAATAATATTTACATCGTTATCTGAAAGCAATAATTGAAGGTTTGAGAACCATAGTGGGCCAAGCACCATTTTTTAAAAATGAAGAATAGAAGGGCAATACTTTTTCAATATCATAATTTATTGAGCCAAGTTACACATAATAACTAAGTGCCACAGCAATCTAGAATATATTTTCTATCTTATTTTATTACAACATTAATGTGCAAAATTAGGTTTTACAGTTATTTATTGGGAGCTGATTTCCTTTGCTGGGATTTGGCCCAGCCTAACGAAATGTAACTGGGCCATTTCCATACATCTAATCAATGTCCTGCTGATCATCATTATTGACCTGCACACGCAAACTCTTGTAAAATCATGATTCACTGGAGGAATAAATGGTAGCATGGACATAAGATCATCATATGCGGTAGCGAGATTTACTGCATGGATTTGGACCACTCTGACTCTAACAGAATTTGTAGTTCCATTTAGAACGATATTTTGATGCTCTACTGTTTGTAAACGGGAAATGCTGGACATGGCCCACTGCAATATAAGATGTATAACCATAAACTATACCGACAGATGCCAGCATCTCAATTTGGACCTCACATGGAGATGGACTATGGTTCTCAGCCCTTCAGTTGTGCTGCAAGAATAACAAATGACGAGCTGATTTCTTGGCAAAGTATCAAGAAGCAATAAACATCAGCATTTACTATTTTAATACTGCATTATTCACAGAAAGGTTTATTTGTGGTAGCTTGAAAACTGAGAATCAAGCTCACAAATATTAAGTCAACCCTGACCAGTGAGAGGACCCAACTAAAGGAGCTAGCATCAAACCGGAGTCGCCCACAAAATGAAAGCTGATGGCTAAAAATCCTACGTGTTCCATTCACATAACTTTCTCTACATCTCTGCAACAAATTATTGTTAAAAAGCTAATGTTATGTTTACTTCATGCTCAACGAGAAAAAAACATTAGCAGAAATAGTCTAATTACTTGCTTCTTTGTAAGTAGAAGCGAAATAAGGGAGTACCATAGGTTAAAGTGATAGTCAAAAGCTGGTTGCTAGGTGACTGAGGTTTCTTTGTTTGTATGAACACGAGTTGACAATTTCAAAGCTGAAAAAATTCTAAAAATGCATTTTTCTGGATTCAGGTCACAAAATAATATTTCCGATGAAATTTTGATAGCGAATTTTTGGGTGCAATGCACTATACACCTAGTATGTGTAGAGAAACTAAAAAGCATTTTCACAAAAATGTACATGTTAGAGTGTGTTTCTGTGTGTTTTTGTGTGTGCTTGTGTGTTTGCGTGTGTTTGTGTGTGTTTGCGTGTGTTTGTCTATGTGTTTGTGTGTGGTTGTGTTTGTGTTTGTGTATGTTTGTGTGTGTTTGTGTTTGTGTGTGTTTGTGTTTGTGTGTGTTTGTATTTATGTGTGTTTGGGTATGTTTGTGTGTGTGTGTTTGTATTTGTGTAGGTTTGTGTGCGCTTGTGTGTGTTTGTTTGTTTGTATTTGTTTGTGTTTGAGTTTATGTGTGTATTTGTGTGTGTGTTTGTGTGTATGTTTGTGTGTGAATGTGTGTGTTTGTGTGTATGTTTGTGTGTGACTGTGTGTGTTTGTGTGTCTGTGTGTGTTTGTGTGTGTGTTTGTGTGTGTTTGTGTTTGTGTGTGTGTCTGTGGTCAGCTTAGTTCAAAAACGAGAAGTCTGTTAAACAACAAACTGGATATTAAGTTCAGTATCTTCCAAAAGATGCGACACGAAGATCTTTAAGAAAATTCCTATGCCCCTAACTCCGTTTACATGGAACATTTTTCGAAAATGTTGAACGGCTCTGACGATTCTGATTAAAATACCTATAATTAAGATATTTTTATAACAAACGAAATGTATATGTTGAATTTTCTGTGAATAGCCTTTGAAGACGTCTTCATTCTGGATGAATTTTGTATAACCAGGAAACCGTAAGGCATATACAAAAACTTACTACACGAAAAATGTAGGTCTCACTAAGACACACAATTGATGTTTTTTGTAGAGTTAATATTTTCGAGATATTCCGGATTACTGGTTTCAATTTTCGAATGCAAAACATCTTTCCTCGTTTCTCATTGGTTTACTTCTGGAAAGTAAAAAGATGGAATTTCAGTTGTTTCACATCGCGACCAGCTTTTAAAAAACACCACTATCGCTTTAGCCTGTGCATTTTCTTATGTCTCATCTACTTATAAGAAGGCTAAAAATAAGACTAATTATGCTTATGTTTAATATTGAGTAGCATGATCTAGAAAAAGGTTAATCTTTTGAGTAAAAGGTTTCTTTGAGGAGTAGCTAGAGAAAGTCATGTGAGTGGAATATTTCAGATTTTTTCACATAATCCGTGTATGGAGCAGGAATTGGATAGGTAGAGTCAGATTGAGAAATTCAATGCCATAGGCGGGATTTGAACCACGGATCTCATGGTCTCTAGCAGGCTGCTGTAACCACTGAACTACCATAGCAACATACCGACATGACATTAAATTCCTCAACTGACTCTCATGTTTCTGGTAAACCACAAGGTGACCATAAATTATTTTGAGATGAGAGCCCCAATAGCGACTTACAATATTGTAAGTACTTAAAGGTCCAGGATTTATGGATTAGCCGACTATTAGGTAATTTGCATTAATTTAATGTATTTATTTCACACAAGCATCATGACAAATAAAATATATCTTGAATTTTATTGGAATAGCCTCTGTAAACCTCTTTACTTTATACAGTTTTATGCATTTTGCATAACTAGTAAACCGCAATTGAAAGACTAAAGCTTACTAAATAAAAACTTAGATCTCGTTAAAACACACAATTCATATGATATGCATTTTTTTCATGGAGTTGACCGTTTTCGATAACTTTTTTGTTAATGTCGATTTACCCTAGTGTATTCCCTTATTTCCCTTCTACTTATAAGGAAATAAGAAATAAGTCCATTTCTGATAATTTTAAAAGGGATTACCTATTTAAAGAATAAAATAGTATTTTTGGATTTATGTGAATTTAGTATTTTTTATTAGTTTAAGCATGTTAACATTTAATTGTTGCTTTTTTAATTTTTATTTAATTTTATAGTCAAAATGGAATTTGTTATTCTGGGATTTATAGAAGAGTAAGAGGTCATTGTAGTGAATATTTATTACTTATGTTACATTGATTACCTTCAAATTTATTAATTTTAAAAAGCGATTTTGTATTAGTTTGGTTTTAAATTTACTTAAATATTTTAATAAAAATTATAGTTCGTTGTGTCATAGATTTTAAAAGTTATCTTACGTTATGATATATTTATCATTATGTTTTATTATCTTTTTTATTAATGTTTATATTTTATTAACATTTATGTTTAGAATTTATAGTATTATAAATAATATGTTATTATCATGAAGTAGAAGAGTAGTTTTGTTAAAAATATTTTGTTACAGAGATGTAAAGAAATGACGTGAATGGTACACATAAGATTTTTTGGATGCAGGGGGTCCCAAAACAACTGTAAGGGTTACAACTCTGAATTCTCTGGATAATCCGGAATTCAGAAGACATTTCTCGAGTACAAATATCGCCCACACATCCCTTTGGGGACAGTTTTTGCATTTTGCACACAACGGGGCCCGTGATAATTAACACTTTACTACAACGGCAAGAACAGAAATCTAAACATGGTCTTCCCCTGTCCTCGTAAAAACAATCTAGAGAGAGCTCTGTCGGCCATAAGGTGTACTACATGGACTCGCTGTGTTTGCCTCAGAAACAAGAAAGTAGAATAGTTCCTGTGGGAGCAATTCCACCAGTCCCACGGGCTCGTCAGTTATCTCCCTGGCGCGCACGGCTGCAATGTGGGATCTATACGTCACAACGTAGATATGCTCCCCTCTACCCGTAGATAAGGAGTAGTTAATGATTACAGGGGTGGTCGTCTGGCTTTCAGACAAAGGGGCGTGGGTTCAGTATAAGACATTGCATCAAGAACTGTCTCACGCATGGTATATATATATATATATATATATATATATATATATATATATATTAAAACTTTACTTTCTCTTCCAACTGCTATTATACCTATATATCTGATAGAGAAGGTAAGGTATTTCATCCAAAAATCGATGCCAAAATTTCAACCGAAAACCATGTTTGCAGGACATGTTTTGTGTGATTGTGGGAAGCATCAATAAAAATCTGATGTGTTCCATTCACATGACCTTCTCTATATCATTGCAACTAATTATTCTATTTACTTCATCTAATGGAGCAAAAATTAGCAGAAATAGTCTTATTACTTGCGTCGTTGTTGGTAGAACCAAAATAAGGGGGTATCATAAGTTAAAGTGATAGTCAAAAGCTGGTTGCTCTGCGACTGAAGTTCCTTTGTTTGTATGGCCACGAGTTCACAAATTCCTGTATGCAAAAAAGTGTAAGTTTTTATAACTGAAACCAAAAACAAGGAATATCTCAAAAATAAGCAAATCCACGAAAAAAATGTAAGTACCATAAATTGTTTGTTTTAAGGTGCTCTACATTTGCTGTGTGGTAAGTTTTTGTCCATGTCTTACGGTTTAGCAGTTTTGCCAAATTCCGTAAAATTGACCCAGAAGAAACTGCTCTTCAGAGGCTATTCCCAGAAAATTCAAGATATACATTTTATTTGTCAGGTAAATATCTTTAATATACGAAATTTTAATCAAAATCAATAGACCCATTTTTGAGTAAATCAAAATTTTCGAAAAAAATTCCATGTAAAGGGTAGTTTGGGGTGAAGGGATTTTTCTCAAAATCTTCGTGTCGCATCCCTGAAGATACTAAACTTAAATACCAAATACTTTTCATTTTTGAGTTATCGTGTTCACAACCACACGGACACACGGACACATGGTAACACGGACACACGGACTCACACACACACGGACCTTTTTCTGAAAATACGTTTTTTGGATATTGGGGATCCTAAAACATATATTTCCGGTGAAATTTCGCTGTCTAATTTTTTGGTGGAGTGCAATACATTCTCTATATACTATGTACATAATAGCACGTATAGAGAAAGTAAAAAACAAAAAGTTACCAAATACCAATCTTGTTATTTATGTTTAGTGTCTTTCAATGCTGTGTAACGAGGTAGTGTACAATAAGTAAATTAACACATGTACATAGGAAAATTAGCTAGATTATATGAGAACAATAACACATTTGCTATCTGCAATATATTTACATAGTTCCTGTATTTATTTTATACACTTATAGCATAATCCTCCTTTCTGTAATATTTAATAAATTGTAAATGTTATAATCTATTTTAAATATGCTTATGATTAATTCAAATAAGCGAAAGCTCTAGAGCTAGGCTTAGGGGTACAGGCTGGAATGGAAAATTGTCAGTGGGGGAACGCGGAGAAAAAGGTTAAATAGCACTATTCTTATGTACTCCCTTATTTCCTTTTTACCTTCTCTACACATACTATGTACACAGTGTATAGAGAAGGTATTGCACTTCACCAAAAAATTCGATACAGAGATTTCACTGTAAGTATATTTTTTTGGGTCTCCTGTATACAGAAAAAGCATTTTCAAAAAATGTCCTTATGTGTGTGTGTCTGTGAACACGATAAATCACAAACGAAAAGTCCGTAAAATATCAAACTTAATTATCAAGTTTGGTATTTAACTGTCTCTTCGTTTTTGAGCTATGCTGTCCACACACACACATACACACACACACACACGCACACATTCACACGAACCTTTTTCTGAAAATGCTTTTTACTTTTTCTACACGTACTATTTACATAGTGTATAGAGAAGGTATTGCATTCCACCCAAAAATTCGATACCGAGATTTCCCCGGAAATACATGTTTTGGGTCCCCCAGAATCCAAAAAGAGCATTTGTACAAAAAGGTCGGTGTGTGTGCGCGTGTGTATCTGTGTGTGTGTATGTGTGTGTGTGTGTGTGTGTTTCTGGACAGCATAGCTCAAAAACGAAAAGACCGCTGAATGCCAAACCTGGTATTTTAGTTTGATTTCTTCCAACAATGGGATACGAAGATTTTCAAGAAAATCCCCCTACCCCCAACTACGCTTTACATAGAACTTTTTTCGAAAATTTTGATTTTCTTAAAAGTGGCTGATACGATTTTGATTAAAATATCGTAAATTAAAGATATTTACCTAAAAAATAATATGTATATCTTGAATTTTCTGGGAATAGCCTCTGAAGACTGCTTTATTCCGGATGAATTTTACGAAACTTTGCATAGCTGATAAATTGTAAGAGATGGACAAAAACCTACCACACAAAAATGTAGAGTACATTAAAACACACAATTTATGTTTTATAATTTTTTTCGTGGAGTTGATCGTTTTTTAGATATTCCTTATTATTGGCTCCAGCTTTGAATAACGTGTACTTTTCTCATATAGGAATTTTTTCAGCTCGTGTCCATAGAAACATAGGCACTTCAGTCACAAATCAACCAGCTTTTGACTATTACTTTAACCTATGGTATTCCCTTATTCCACTTCTACTTAAAGGTAACAAGTAATAAGACTATTTCTGCTAATTTTTCTCACTTAACATGAAATAAATAGAAGCATAAGCTTTTTTAACAATGATTTGTTACAGCGATGTAGAGAAAGTCATGTGAATGGATCAGATCAGATTTTTGTTTAGTTATGCTAAATCGTCTGTCACTTTCTGGATTGCTCTCGTACATAGGGGAGTGTGCTGCCACCCTGATAACGTCTTTGTTACCTTAATTTCTTGTGATGTTGCAATAGCAATAAGAATACTCACATGGGATGTTACGAACAAGTTGAACTGAACGCTATGTGTGCTTGTATACATTATCCTGTCCTCTCGTACACCAGTTGCGCACTAGGCATGTGAAGCAGGCCCCTTGCATTCTAAAACACGAACCATTCATCTTTCATATCACCAGGCAGTGTAAGGAGATCAACTGCTCTTGTAACACGAGAAAAGAACCGACACGTTTTCATTATAAAAAGCAATAAAAGTACCTCGTACCAACATAACTTTCTCTCCTTTTTTTTCTCATTTCCGGAATTTATATTTACTATGATGGAATCCAATAAAATCCACATTATTTATGGTGTGGAGAATATTTCAATCTCTTGCCGGTTTTTCTTTCTTTCTTTTTTTTATCTCTTCTCGATTCCCCCTTTTTATTACAGCGGCACGTGACTGTCTCAGCAAGATTCACTCTGAAACATGGTTATTATCTGTGATTCTGACGTCGGTTGCAATATTTAGAATATTGTGTTGTTGCTGCGTTTGTAAATCCACTCCCGTTTCTAACCGTCTTTATTCAAACACAGGCTTCACCCTTTCCACGTTCTGTTAATTATTGTGATATATCTACTCCACAGAAATACTCAAGTAGAGACAACTTTAAATGTTTGAGGTGACGTAAATGTAATCCTGGTTCGTTATAAATTTCAGAATGCTGTAACTTCTTAGACAAAGATAGAAAACAAATTAATTTTGGTATATTGTTTTTTTCATTTTTAAACATACCTGCTTTTAGCTCAACAAACTTTCCCAACGATTCTCCTACTATATTAAGCCTTCCAAAAAGAAGGATTTCGGAAGGTCATCAGAATAGCATCTATTTGGGAAATTACCTCTTCGTTAGATGTGAATCGTTTTGCGTCGAGACACTTTTTAAATTTGAAAACAAAAAAAAATGATGTAAAGCCATTCACGTGACTTTCTCTATATCTCTGCAACAAATTTTTGTCAAAAAGTTTATGCTTCTATTTACTTCATACTAAGTGAGAAAAAAATTAGCAGAAATAGTCTATTACTTGCTTCTCTGTAAGTAGAAGCGAAATAAGGCAGTAACATAGGTTAAAGCGATAGCAAAATATAGTTTAAAGCTGAAACCAAAAAATCAAGGAGTATCTCAAAAACGATCAACTCTACGAAAAAAAATATATAACATAAACTGTGTGTTTTAATGTGCTCTACATTTCTTTTGTGCTAAGTTTTTATCTATCTCTTACGGTTTTTTACTTACATAAAATTCCGTAAAATTCATCCAGAATAAAGTAGTCTTCAGAGGCTATTTCCAGAAAATTCAAGATATACATTTTATTTGTCAGGTAAATATGTTTAATAAATGATATTTTAATAAAAATCGTTGAGCCAGTTTTAGAAAATCAAATTTTTTGAAAATTTTTCCATGTGAAGGGTAGTTGGGCGTGGGGGGAGTTTCTTTAAAATCTTCGTATCGCATCCTTGGAAGATATGGAAACTTCAACGCCAAGTTTGGTATTTAACGGTCTTTTCGTTTTAGAGCTAAGCTACCCACAGACTCACACACATACACACATACACACAGACAGACAGACAGACACGGGAGTTGTTCTAAAAATGCATTTTTTGGATTCAGGTGGTCTCAAAACATGTATTTCCGGTGAAATCTCGGTATCGAATTTTTGGGTACAATGCAATACCTTCTCTATACACTATGTACATAGTACGTATAGAGAAAGTAAAAACGCCATTGGGGACCAAATCTAGTGACTTTGTTAAATGTTGTAGTAATTTAAACCTTAATTCTAAAATTTTCGACCACGAATCTGCGCAAGTGTGCAATATTGCACTGTCTTGATGGAAGAGAATCCATTTCTTTGACAGATGAGGGCGATTTTTCTTGACTTCTCCGTTCAACCGGTGCAATAACGATGCATAATAGTCTCCACCTATCGTTCTTCCATTGTGCAAGTAATCAATGTAGGTGATACCACGTGCATCCTAAAACAAAACCGAGGCCATCCCTTTGTCTATAGATTTCACCACTTTTGCCTTCCTCGGAAAAGGTTTTCCCTTTCCTGTTTCGGCTGTACCTTTGTCTCTGGAGTGTAGCAGTATATCCATGTTTTATACACAGTTATGTATCGATGCAGAAACTCGTAAGATCATCTTTTGTGGTTTCCCGGGAAGCATGCGGGAGAGTTGAGGAATTTAATGTCATACCGACATGTTGGCATGGTAGCTCAATTGTTAGAGCAACTGGCTAGAAATCGGGAGATCCAAATCCCGGCTCTATCATTGAATTTTTCAGTCTGATTCTTCTTATACATCTTCTGTCCTACACACGGCTTGCATGGAAAAACAACTAAATTGACTAAATAAAGAATTGATTGTATCAGTAATAAGGTAATAGAACTTTTTTTCAAAAATTTAAGTTTCTCAAAATTGCTCTTATCATTATGATTAAACCACTCTAATTTAGGATATTTTCGTGACAAAATGTATATCCTGAATTTCCTGGGAATAGCCTCTGAAATCCTGTCCATTCTGAGTAGCTTTTGCATAAAAGTTGTTTGCAAGAGAGATAAAGTGATACTACACTAAAAAATCTGAGGTGTACCATTCACATGACTTTCTCCATATCCCTGCAACAAACTATTGTTAAAATCTAATACTTCTATTTACTTAATTTTAACCAGAAAAAATTAAAATAAATAGTCTTATTACTTGCTTCCTTGTAAGTAGAAGTGAAATAAGGGAGTACCATAGGTTAAAGTGATAGTCAAAAGCTAGCTGCTAAGTGACTGAAGTTCCTTTGTTTGTATACACAGGAGTAGACAAATTCCTGTATGAGAAAAGTATAAGTTTTTTAAACCAGAAACCAAAAACAGGAATGTCTCAAAAACGATGAAATCCACGAAAAAATGTATACAACATAAAGTGTATGTTTTGACGTGCTCTACATGTTTCGTTTAGTAAGTGTTTGTCCAGTCTTACGATTTAGCAGTTATTCAAAATTCCGTAAAATGAATCCAGAATAAAGTACCCTTCAGAGGCTATTCCCATAAAATTCTAAATATAAATTTTATTTGTCCGGTAAATAGCTTTAATATAGGATATTTTATTCAAAATCGTTAGAGCCATTTTTGAAAAAAATCAAAATTTTCGAAAAAATTGCCATGTAAAGTGTAGTTGAGGGTGGAGGGATTTTTCTCAAAATCTTCGTGTCGCATCCCTGGAATATACTAAACTTAAATACCAAGTTTGGTATTCTACCGACTTTTCGTTTTTGAGTTATCGTGTTCACAGTCACATGGACACACGGAGACACACACACACACACACAGACGGACCTTTTTCCGAAAATGTTTTTTTAGATAAAGGGGGCCCTAAAACATATATTTCTGGTGAAATCTCGGTATCGAATTTTTGGTTGTAATACAATACCTTCTCTATACACCATGTACATTGTACGTGTAGAGAGAGTAAAAATGTAGGTCTCGTTAAAGCACTCAACATATCAAACACATGTTTACTTTACATTATGCATTGTAATGCACCCAAAAATTCGATACCAAGATTACATATGTTTTAAAAAAAGATCCGTGTGTGTCCGGTATCGTGTACATGATAAGTCAAAAACGAAAATTTGGTAAAATACCAAAGTGGTATTTAAGTTAAGTATCTTCCAGGGATGCGACACTACGATTTTCAGAAAAAAACCCCACATCAAACTACCCTTTACATGGAAAATAATTAAAACATTTCGATTTTCTCAGAAATATCTCAAACGAAATTGATTAAAATACCGCATATTAAAGACATTTATAAGGAAAATAAAATGTATATCTTAAATTTTCTGGGAATAGTCTCTAAAACCCTTTTTAACCTCGCTGAGTATTTCCGAAGAGATAGACAAAAACTTGCAAAACAAACAGTGTAGACCTCGTTAAAATACATAACTTGTCACATATTTGGTACTTTCTCTACACATACTAGGTACATAGTATATACAGAAGGTATTGTAATGCACCCAAAAATTCGATGCCGAGATTTCACCGGAAATACATGTTTTCGGTCACCCAGAATCCAAAAAAAGCATTTTTAGAAAAAGGTCCGTTTGTGTGTGTCTGTGTGAGTGTGTGTCTGTGGACAGTATAGCCCAAAAACGAAAAGACCATTAAATACCAAAGTTGGTATTTAAGTTCAGTAACTTCCAAGGATGCGACACGAAGGTTTTCAGAAAATTGCCCCACCCACAACTACAATTGAAATGGAAATGTTTTCGAAAAGTTTGATTTTCTTAAAAATGGCTCTAACAATTGTTAATTAAAATATCGTATATTGAAGATATTTACCTGAGAAATAAAATGTATATCTTGAATTTTCTGGGAATAGCCTCTGAAGACTACCTTATTCTGGATGAATTTTACGGAGTTTTGCATAACTGCTAAATCGTAAGAAATAGACAAAAACTTACCGTACAAAAAATGTCACTTAGCAACCTGTTTTTGACTATCTGTTTAACCTATGGTACTCCATTATTTCGTTTCCACTTACAAAGAAGCAAGTGATAAGGCTCTTTCTGCTTATTTTTTCTCAATTAGCATGAAGTAATTAGAAGCATAAGCTTTTTAACAATAATTTTAAAATATATGTAGAGAAAGTCATGTGAATGGAGCACATCTGTTTTTTTTTTCTAAGTGCAGCTAACCATTTCTGAGATATTGTTTGTTATTTGCTTCAGATTTAAAATATTTTTCTCACACGCAGATTTGTGAACTCCTTACCAAGCATAGAAACTGATTTCAATCACATGGCAACCAGCTTCTAAAACATTTGACTATCACCTTAGCCTAGTGTTTTCCCTTATTTTTCATATACTTACAAGGAAGCAGCCAATAAGGTAATGTTTAACAACAATTTGTTACAGCCATCTAGAGAAAGTCAAGTGAATGGAACGCATAACATTTTTTGTAGAGTTGACCATTATCGAGATAATCCCTGTTATTGGTTTAAAATTTCCATTACTTATGCTTTTCTGAAATGTGAGAGCTTTATGCTTGCCATGTAAAGAGAAAGGAATTTCATACATCTATTAGTAACGAAGTGTCCCTTTAACCTATTGTTTTTTCCTTATTTCTCTTGTAACTACAAAGAAACGTGTAATCGATTATTAGTATGACGTAGATAGAAGAATAAGCTTTTGTAAGAATAGCCTGTTTCCAAAGGAGTAGAGAAAGGCATATGAATGCAACACATCGAATATTTTTACCATTTTCCCTAAATGCTTGTTAAAAGAAAACGGTTGTAGTTATATAAGTATAACTTTTATTAAAGATGTGTAGAGGTCTGTAACCTGACAGAGGTCGTACATTTAACGGTTAATTTAACGGTCAAACCAATTAGACCCAAGGGAAATGCCAACCTTCCACCTCAGAGCACAGGAATTTGGTGATTTGTCTTTCTATTTTATTTGTTAATAAACGTCAAGTCTTATTACTCTAAAATGCTATAAATTTTTCCTTTACGGTGTTAGAACAAGTTGAAACAAATTTTATTGTAATATATTAACCAGAGGGGACTTTACTACAGACTTTTGTGGAAGGCTTTTTGTGTTAACTTCTAGGAGGAAATTGGTGTTCATGGAGTTATAAGAACTTACGTTGTATAGAAATAGGGGAACGCAGAAGTACACTTTTAGCACTTTTATCGCACTTTGATATTTGGTACCAACTTACACCATAGGTTAACGTACCTATTTTCAATGCTTAACTCCTCTATGACAAGTGTAACACGTGTTTTGGAAGTAAATTTTACTTTCTCTACACATACTATTTACATAGTGCATTGAGAAGGTATTGCATTCCACCCAAAAATTCGTTACCGAGATTTCACCGGAAACACACATTTTTGGTCTCCTGTATCAGAAAAAAAGATGTAGAAATTGTTACGCGCGCTCGCGCGTGTGTGTATGTGTCCATGTGTATGTTCGTGTGTCTGTGGACACAATAACCCAAAAAACTTAGAATCAATAAATAAAAAACTTGGATTTTAAATTCAGTATCTTTCACGGATGCAACACGAGGTTTTTGAGGAAAATCCCCCACTCTAAAGTAGTTTCTAATGGAAAAAACGATAATTTTGACTCTCTCAAAAATGTGTCTAAAGATTTTTATTAAAATACCGTATATTAAAGATATTTACAAGACAAATAAAATGTATATTTTGAATTTTCTGGGACTAACTCCTGAAGACCTCTTTATTCTGGATGGATTTTTCTGAATTTTGCATAATTGATAAACCTTAAGAGGCACACTAAAATGTAGACCTCGTTAAAACACACAATTCATGTCTTATACGCTTTTTTGTAGAACTGACCGTTTTTGAGATATTACTTTTTATTGGTTTCAGGTTTAAAATACTTTTCTCAGAGACCATACAAAGCAAACTGAACTTCAATTGTTTCACATAGCGACAAGCTTTTAAAGGATTTGACTATTGCTTTAGGCCAAAATATACCCCTATTTCCCTTCTACTTAATAGGACGCTAGTAATAAGAGTATCTCGATTAGCATGATGTAGATAAAAAATAATCTTCTATAAGAATAGCTTGCATTTGAAATAGCTAGAGAAAGTTATGTGAATGGAATATATTAGATGTTTTCATACGGGAACTTGTCAATTCGCCCGCCTGGGAAATGTGGTAGTACCGTGTCTGCCTCACATTCAACAGGTGGTGAGTTCGAATCTCAATTAGTGTTGAGTTATTCGGATAAGGGTTTTTTCGGGGTTTGCTCTTATCCTGAGAAGACGAATGACGAGTAACTTTAAACTCCATGGACTAAGAGATCATTTGAGTATCATTTCACCAATTTCATTCATCGCCCGATATGATCCAACCAGATTAAAGGACGTTAAACTACAAAAAAAAAAAAAAATATATATATATATATATATATATCCGTTTTTTTTTACAAGCAAGCAAGTAGAGACAATTTATGGTAATGCTTATCCCAATTAGTATGAATTAGTTAGAAGAATAATCTTTTTAGCACTAATTTTTCACAGAGATCAGATTTTTTTTCATACGGGAACTTGCCAATTCCTGGCAATGCATAGAAACGAATTTCAACCACATAAAAATCAGCTTTTAAAAGATTTAACTATTATTTTAGCCTGTTGTACTCCCTTATTTCCCTTATACTTACAAAAAAGCAAATAATAAAGAAAATTTCTGATAATGTTTATCTCAATTATCATAAACTATATAGAGGCATGTGCTTTTTAACAATAATTTGTTACAGCAATGAAGATAAACATGGAACACATTAGATTTTTTTTTTTCATACGGGAACTTGCAAGCTCCTGACAACGCATAGAAATGGATTTCAACCACATGGCAACCAGCTTTTAAAAGATTTGACAATCGTTTTAGCATAGTGTATTCCATTATTTCCCTTCTACTTACAAGAAAGCAAATAATAAAGTCTATTTCTGATCATTTTTATCTCGATCAGCATGTATTAGAGAGAAGAATAAGCTTTTTAGCAAACATTTATGACACAGATGAACAAAACGTTATATGAATGGAAGTCATCAGATTTTAAACATTGAAAAATGTCTTTGTTGTTCTATGTAATAACTTGTATAAATTTAAAAAATATACCTTAATTTCACATTTAAAGTCTGATGCGTTCCATTCACATGACTGTTAAAAAGCTTATGATTCTATTTACTTCATGCTAATCGAGAAAAAAATTAGTAGAAATAGTCTTATTACTTGCTTTCTTGTTAGTATAAGCGAAATAAGGGAGTACCATATGTTAAAGTGATACTCAAAGCTAGTTGCTATGTGACTGAAGTTCCTTTGTCTGTATGGACAGGAATTGACAACTTCCTATAAATGAGAAAAGTATAAGTTTTTAAAGCTGAAACCAAAAACAAGCGCTATTTCAAAAACAATCCTCTCCACGAAAAACAATTATATAAACACGAATTGTGTGTTTTAATGCGCTCTACGTTTTGTGTGTGGTAAGCCTTTGTGTATCTCTTACGGTTTAACAGTTATACCAAATGTCTTAAAATTCACTCAGAATAAAGTAGCCTTTAGACGCTATTCCCAGAAAATTCAAGATATACATTTTATTTGCAAGGTAAATAACTTTAATATGCGATATTTTAATCAAAATCGTTAGATCCATTTTGGAGAAAGTCAAAATTTCCGAAAAAAATTTCATATAAAGGGTAGTTTGGTGTTGGAGAATATTTCTCAAAATCTTCGTGTCGCATCCCTGGAAATTACTGAACTTAAATTCCAAGGTTGATATTTTACCAGCTTTTCGTTTTTGAGTTATGGTATTCACAGACACACGGACACACACACACACTCACTTTTTTGTGAAAATGCTTTTTAGATTCTCTATCCCCGTTTGCACAATGTACATAGCGATAGAGAAGTATGGTATTCCAACCAAAAATTCAGTGTCAAGATTTCACCGGAAATACATGTTTTAGGACCCCCTGAATCCAAAAAACATTTTCAGAAACACATCCGTGTGTGTGTCTGTCTGTCTGTCTGTCTGTGTGTGTGTCTGTGGATAGCATAGCTCAAAAATGAAAAGACGGTTGAATACCAAACTTGTTATTAAGTGTGGTATCTTCCAAGGATGCAACACGAAGATTTTCAAGAAAATCCCCCACCTCTAACTACCCTTACATGGAAAATGTTTCGAAAATTTTGTTTTTATTAAAAATGGCTGTAACGATTTTGATTAAAATGCCACATATAAAAGCCATTTATATCACAAATAAAATGTATATCCTGAATCTTCTGGGAATAGCTTCTAAAGACCTCTTTATTCTGGGTGAATTTTGCTTAATTTGGAGTAACTAGTAAACCGTAAGAGATTGATAAGGTCTTGCTATACACAACATTTAGATCTTGTAAAAATACACAAATTATGTCATATACTTTTTTTCCGTAGAGCTTACCGTTATTGTAGTATTCTGTATCATTGGTTTCAGTTGTGAAGGACTTATACTTTTCTCTTTTGTCCTACTCCTGATCAAGCAAAGAAGCGATTTGCAATGACAATGGCATAACGACAGCTTTTGAAACATTTGACTATCACTTAAGCCTAATGCATTCTCTTAGTTCCAGTCTACTTATAAGGAACTATGTAATAAAATTCTGCTAATGTTTATCTCGAATAGCGTGGTGTTGAAAGAAGGAGTTTATTGTAAGAATTTTGTTTGTAAAGTAGCTAGAGAAAATTTTTTGGATACAGGAGACCTTTAAAACATATATTTTCTGGGAAATCTTTGTATCGAATTTTTGGGTGGAGTGCAATACCTTCTCTATGCGCTATGTACACAGTACGTGTAGAGAAAGTAAAAAATGCATTAACATATTAATGGTATTATCCTGCAGCTCAGGATCATAATTTATTAGCCACTGGCTTTGCATCTTTAACCATTCTTTAAGGTAATGCCTTCCAAAGCAAAGGAAATTAAGTTTATCTGAGAGGATTTGCACTAAGCTTAAGGTAAACTCATAAGAAGGGTCTGCGAGGGAAAGAAAACCAATTTAGATCGAGACGAAAGGACATTTTCTTTGGCTTCGACAGAAAACGAAAAAACAAAGAAAATGAACCCAGAGGGGGAAGCTGGATCTTCAAGTATAGCAAGTATATTCTGGCTATCCTTCAAATTCAAAAACTTTTCTCATTTACTTCTAATTACGTCTTTCGAGCTTTCTGTGACAGATCTCTCTGGCGTTAGACATTTTACTGTTTCTCTAAGACCAATGTGATTTTTAATTTCTCCAGCGTCTATGTACAAGTACTTAGTAGGTAGAGAAGACGTATAATTGCACCCAAAAATTTTATACCCATATTTCATCAGAAATACGTGATTTAGAAACGTGTCTGTGTGTGTATTTATTCTCTGTAGTTGGGTAATGTCTGGTGGCAGAGTTAAATTACAAAATTCACTTACAATAATAATCAAGTTAAATTAAGAGCAATAAGAATACAACCAACATATTATATATACATGTTTTTTTAAATGTATAACTACTTATTATCTTATTACTTTCCTCAGTTAAGGGCTGCCATGTGTACAACGTATAACTACACAATTAACATTTTTAAAAATAATTTACAATGCTAAAAATAAGTCGTACAACTAAGTACAGGTAACATATAAAATTAGAAGTGATAAACTTCAAATCAATTACAAATAGCACATACAAATCTTCTCAAAAACACTTTAGTAATTTCAAAATTACACAAAAAATTTTAATGAATTTTATAGCACCAGCATTAAAACGAATACAAATGATTTCTGAGGATGAGCATAGATACTCTGATTGCCATGATCGCTATTGTACGCAGTAGGCGTTTATCCAGACCATAATCTATCCAAAATTGGTGTAATTTTTTGGGTATAGTCCCTCTGGCTCCTATCATTAATCCAGTGACTGATATATTTTTACTTTCTCTATACGCGCTATGTATATAGTGTATGGAGAAGGTATTGCACTCCACCAAAAAATTCGATACCGAAATTTCACCGGAAATATACGCTTTATGGTCCCCTGTATCCAAATAAAGTATTTTCAGAAAAAGATCCGTGTGTGTGTCTGTGTGTCTGTGAACACGATAACTCAAAAACGAAAAGTTGGTAAAATACCAAACTTGGTATTTAAGATTAGTATCTTCCAGGGATGTGACACGAAGATTTTGAGAAAAATCCCCCCAACCCCAAACTACCCTTTACATGGAACTTTTTTAGAAAATTTTTATTTTCTAAAAAATGGCTGTAACGATTTTGATTAAAGTATCGTATATTAAAGTTATTTACCTGACAAATAAAATGTATATTTTGAATTTTCTGGGATAAGCCTCTGAAGACTACTTTATTATGAGTCAATTTTACGGAATTTTTCATAACTGCTGAACTGTAAGAGATGGACAAGAACTTACCACACAACGAATGTAGAGCACTTTAAAACACACAATGTATGCTATATTCATCTTTTTTCGTGGAGGTGTTTGTTTTTGAAATATTCCTTGTTTTTGGTTTCAGCTATAAAAAACTTATAGTTTTCTCATACAGGACTTTGTGAACTCGTGTCCATACAAACAAAGGAACTTCAGTAACATAGCAACCAGCTTTTGACTATCACTTTAACTTATGGTACTTCCTTGTTTCACTTCTACTTACAAGGAAGCAAGTAATAGGTCCATTTGTGCTAAATTTTTCTCGATTAGCAGGAAGTAAATAGAAGCATTAGCTTTTTAAAAATAATTTATTGCAGAGGTATAGAGAAAGTCATGTGAATGAAACACATCAGATTTTTAAGATTATATTTGCCCTTGTGTAAGGGAATAGTAGATTCATACATTGCCTTTTTTTCTGTGGCCACTTCTTCAGTGGGACTGAAAGCGAACAGTAGGATCGAGGATCACTCCGCTACCATCAGATTTCTTATAAGCAATGATGTCGATGCGCCTGCTGCTACCATTGTTGGACAAACCATGCACTTCCTCATGGACCTCAAAACCTTTTTGCTTCATGCTTGTTGCAATCAAGCTCCTAATTTTATAATAAGTAACACTTATGTCAATTACCAGCATGTTTATAAACAGTTACTATAAAGCCTCAACATAAATATTTGCACATCCTTAATTACTTCAGAATATTTACTTTAATTAATATTTGGCATTTATTCTCTTTAAATTACTTCTAAACGTCTTTAAGGTCAGAGAGCATCCCTTAAGGGCTGCTACAGACAATTCATACCATTCTTCAGTGGCCCTACTAAGAAAAGAAGATTTTCCTACGTCGGTTCTATACCCTCTACTCCTAATTTTATACAAATGATCGTTACGTCCGTAGAATGTGTGTGTGTGTGTGTGTGTGTGTGTGTGTATGTGTCCATGTGTCTGAACAGAAAGCTCAAAAACGAAATCGGTGAAATAACAAACTTGGTATTTCAGTTTAGTATCTTCCAAACAAGCGACACAAAGTATTTGAGAAAAATCCCTCCACCGCAAACTACCCTTTAGATATAAATATTTTTAATTTTATATATTCTTAAAATGGGTTTAACAATTTTTATTAAAGATATTTATATGTTAACTACAATGTACAGTTGAAATTTCTAATAAAAGCCTCTGAAGAACTTTTCATCTTGAATGAATTTTGCGTAACTGATGAACAGGAAATAAACAATAACTTACTTCACTAAAAGTATAACTTGTTAATACACACAATTTGTGTCATAGACATTTCAACGTGGAGTTGACCACTTCCGAGATATTCCTTGTTATTGGTTTTAGTTTTAAAATACTTAAAATTTGCTAGCACGGTAATTAACTAAATTTCCGGCAATGCAAACATCGAATTTCAATCACATGGCAACCAACTATTAAAAGATTCGTCATCATTTTAGCCTTTATTTCTCTTATACTAATAAAGAGGCAAGTAACGACTATTTCTGTTAACGGTTATCTCGATTATCGTGGAGTAGAAGCATTAGCTTTTTAACAGTAATTTGTTTCAGAGATGTAGAGAAAGTCATGTGAATGGAACACATAATATTGTTCGGTTAGGAATAATCAACAGTTAGAGGTCCATATGAACTTTGTAGTGGTCCACAAAGACATAACTACCTTGCTGGTCATGGGAATACTTTAATTACACTTCTAGTGTGTTCTCATAAGTTTTTTCGATGACTTTTAGAAAATTATTTTTACAAAAGCTTATTATTCTATACATGCTGGAAAGTGAATGAGTGCTAATAATTTTATATGTGGTATAGAACAATGCACAAAACGTCTAAGTGTGTTTTATTTTGTTATATACTAGTAACGCATATGCCAGGGTCTAATTGTTTTGAACGACCCTGAGCTATGTCTCTCCTGAGTTTACATACATCAAGCAACGGCAGCTACTGTGTTTAGTTCAACTCCCACACCGCTGACCTGCATTCGTGTGTTTCACGATGAGGAAATAAGGGACCGATTCAGTCTCAAACTTTTCTTTCACAATGAATTGCTTTATATATGTTAAAAAAGTAGATATTTTTACTTTCTCTACACATAGTGTACAGAGAAAATATTGCATTCCACCCAAAAATTTGACACCAAGATTGCATCGGAAATACACGTTTTAGGGTACCCTTTATATATATGTGTGTAAAATCATTTTGGGAAAAACATCCGTGTGTATGTCTGTGAACATAACCCAAAAACCAAAAGTGGTATTTAAGTTTAGTATCTTCCAGGGTTGCGACACGAAGATTTTGAGAACCCACCCCACACTGCAAACTACCTTTTTCAATGAAACATTTTTAAAAAGTTTGCTTTACTCAAAAATGACTTTTACGATTTTGATTAAAATATCGTATATTAAACATATTTATAACGCAAATAAAATGTACATCTTGAATTTTCTGGGGTAAGTCACTAAAGATTTCTTTTTTTTTTGAATGGTGTTGCTGATAAACTGTAACAGATACACAAAAGATTACTATACAACAAATGTAGATCACCTTAATTTTTGTTGGTAGTGTTTAACGCCCGCTTTTACTACCAAGGCACCGCAGACGATGACACTGGTGATATATGGAATGAGGATGGAGCACCGGTGGAATGCGATGGCGGGGAAAACCGGAGAACCCGGAGAAAACCCGCCACTGCGCCGCTTTGTCCACCAAAAATCTCATATGCGGTCGCTTGGGATCGAACCCGGGCCGTCTAGGTGAGAGGCGATGAGATCGCCTTAACACACACAATCTAAGTCACTTACGTATTTTTCGTGGATTTGATAGTTTTTGAGATATTCCTTGTTGGTTTCAGCAATAAAATGTTTATATACGGGTATTTATCAACTGCTGTCCATACAAACAAAGGAACTTCAGTCACATAGCAACCAGTGTTTGACTTTCACTTTAACCTATGGTACACCCTTATTTCCCTTCTGCTTACATGGAAGCAAGTAATTAAACAATTTCTGCTATTTTTTTCTCGAATAGCATGAAGTAAAAAGAAGCATAACATTTTTAGCAATAATTTTTGCAAGGATGTAGAGAAAGTCATATGAATGGAACACATCAGAACTTTTTTGGGTACTGGGAACCCTAAAACGTGTATTTCCGGTGCAATCTTGGTATCGAAATTTTGGGTGGAATGCAATACCTTCTTTATGAATGAATGAATGAATAAGTGTATTTATTGACATAGCAATATCATACATAGAATTTCAACAGTCGCACGGGTCCACAGACCGTACGTGCTTTTGTAATACACATTACAAGCAATATTAAAACAACAACAACAAAGAATAAAAAGAGTAAACACGAAAATAAAAAGACAAAGGAAATACACAGTCCAAAGCATTATTAAACAACAATAAAGAATTAAGAGTGAACCCGAAAATAAAAATACAAAGATATTCAAATATAGCAATTTAAATTTACAGCACAGAGTACACCTTCATAAATGCACCCTCTTATAATAGAAAATTACACTTAAAAGACATATATACACATAATATATACAACATATATAAAACCATAGCACGACAGTGACCTAAGTATGACATAATATATATGTATGTAGAACAATGTAGTCACTTTTGTTTAGTTGATCTTGCCCCCCCCCTTCTCTATTGGCAGCCTCCTCAGATCTCAGCTGTCTTGCTTTATGTATAAATTTACCTAGCCCGTCCATGTTTTCCGTGCCTGCCAGTAGTGTCCAACATGCTTCTAGCCCTACATTCGCAGTGGTAAAAAATCGCGGCAAATATTTTCCCCGCCATTCCTCCGTACCCCTACATCTTGCCAAGATGTGAGTCCACGACTCTTCCTCCTCGCAAATGGGACAGATTCTAGTACCATTCTCGTCAGAAATTTTCGTGCTCCTCCATGCTCCTAGTCTAATCCACGCGAGCCCCTCTCTAATGAGTTTGGTACCTGTTTTGATGTATTGCTCCATACCCCACTCCGATTTCAGCCCAGACTGTACTTCTAATGACACCTTCTCTGTGCATTGCGCAATTATTTGCTGACTGTCAATATCACAGAGGCGGTTCTTAATTTTTCTACAAATACTTCGCCTGTTTTCCTGCCCCGCCATCCAAATGTCTCCCATCCCAATGGTTGTCGAACCCTTTCTTTAATTTTGATGCCCACGTCGAATTACCTTCCATTCGCAACTGTTCACGGTAGCAGACTGCCTAATTAGAGATTAGTTTCCGTGAACGATTCTCAGCCAATATTTAACTGCTCTGATTTTGCACTCTATCGTTTCACTATGTGCCCCGAATTCCCTCATTATTCCGCAGTTTGCCGTACCCCTCCCTACACACAGAATTCCTTTCAAAAATTGGGTCCTCACTTGATCCAGATTCCCTGTTTGTTCCCACCCCATATTTCTCCTCCGTATGTCATCGTGGATCTAACTGTCGCTCCGTATACATTTTCCATTAAGGTTATGGATATATTCGGTATTCTGTAGCGTATCCGGAGAGCTTCCGTCGCATGTGCATAGTACGTGTAGAGAAATTAAAGAACCTAACTAATGAACTTACAGACCGCGAGTTGTTTCTAATTCAAATACCCCCATAGGACCTTAAATTTAAAGCGGGCTATATAAATGAAACAATAAAAAAAAATCTGCTGTATTCCATTCACAAGAATTTCTCTACATCTCTGCAACAAATTATTGTTAAAAAACTTATGCTTCTATTTACTTCATGCTAACCGGAGAAAAAATTAAGAGAAATATTCTTAACACTTCCTTCCTTGTAAGTAGAAACGAAATAAGGGAGCACAATAGATTATAGTGATAGTCAAAAGTTGCTTGCTATGTGACTGACGTTCCTTTGTTTGTATGACCAGGAGTTCACAAATTCCTGTGTGAGAAAAGTGTAGGTTTTTTAAAGCTTAAACAATTAACAAGAAATATCTCAAAATGATCAACTCCGTGCAAAACGTATATGATTGTGTGTTTTATTGTATCTATATTTTTTGTGTAGTAAGTTTTTGTCCATCTTTTACGGTTTACCAGTTATGCAAAATTCAGTAAAAGTCATCCAGAATAAAGAACTCTTTTAATCCTATTCCCAGAAAATTCGTGATATACGTTTTATTTGGCAAGTAAATATCTTAAATGTACGATATTTTAATCAAAATCGTTAGAGCTCTTTCTAAAAAAATCAAAATTTCCGAAAAAGTTCCATGCAAAGGGTAGTTGGGAGTGGAGGGGATTTTCTTGAAAATCTTCGTGTCCTATCCTTAGAGGAAACCAATCTTAAATACCAAGTTTGGTTTTAACGATTTTTTCGTTTTTAAGCTATGCTGTTCTCAGGCACACACACGCACACACACGGACCTTTTTCTGAAAATTCTTTTTCTGGATTCAGTGGTACCCAAAGGATGTTTTTCCGGTGAATTCCTTGTATCGAATTTTTGGGTGCAATACTATACCTTCTTTATACACTATGTACATAGAACGTGTAGAGAAAGTAAAAAGTGGATGTGGCACATTAGGTTTCATTTTACTTATGGCAATAATGATAAATAAAATTGTATTTCAACTGAAAGTGAAGCATATTTACCTAAACATCAGTTACATTTTTATAAGAGGCCAAAGAGGAGTGAAAATTAATAGGAACAGGAAAAGGGTTGGTGTATAAAGGGAGATGAAGTGATAGTGATCAATTTTCTGTTCTTGTTGGGAATGTTATTTTGAAGAGGGTGAGATAGCACCTGCTTATTCATCCCCTCTGTAGGGGGTCGAGATATCGAACTGACCTTTCAACCTAATATAAATAGCCTCAAGTATTTTATTATCTGAGATTTAAATTGTGTTTTGTCCATCCTGTGGCCGTTCTAAACGGCGATGTAGTGTCTATTTGAGATCCCACAGTAACAAGCTGATGTGCTCCATTCACATGACTTTCTCCACATCTTTGCAATAAACTATTGTTAAAAGCCTTATGCTTCTATTTACTTCATGCTAATCGAGATAAAAATAGCAGCAGTTGTTTATTTTTCTTGCTTCCTTGTAAGTAGAAGCAAAATAAGGGAGTACCATAGGTTAAAGTGACAATCAAAAGCTGGTTGCTATGTGACTGAAGTTCCTTTGTTTGTATGGGCAGGAGTTGACAGATTCGTGTATGAGAAAAGTGTAAGTTTTTCAAAACAGAAACTAAAAACAAGGCATATCTAAAAATCTATCAACTCCACTTAAATATTTATATCATAAATTGTGTGTTTAAACGTGACCTACATTTTTTGTATTGTAAGGTTTTGTCCATCTCTTACGGTATAATAGTAATGCAAAATTCCGTAAAAATTCGTCCTGAATAAAGTAGTCTTCAGAGGCTATTCCCACAAAGTTCAAAATATAAATTTTATTTGTCAGATAAATATATTTTATATACGATATTTTAATCAAAATAATTAAAACCATTTTTGAGAAAATAACATTTTTCGAAAAAATTTCCATGTACAGGATAGTTGGGGATTTGGGGAATTACCTTGAAAATCTTACTGTCGCATCCCTGCAAGAAGCCAAACTTAAATACTAAGTATGGCATTTAACTATATTTTTGTTTTAGAGCTATGATGTCTACATACACACACAGACACGCACGCACACTTGCACGGACCTTTTTCTAAAAATTCATTTTTTGGATTCAAGGGGGTCCATTCCAGTCTATTTCCGGGGAAATCTCGCTCTCGAATTTTTGGGTGCATTACAATACCTTCTTTATACACTGTGTACATAGCACGTGTACAGAAAATAAAAGGTGTTTTCAGAAAAAGGTCAGTGTTTATGTGTATGTGTCCGTGTGTCTGTGAACACGCTATCTGAAAAACGAAAAGTCGGTAAAGTACCTAACTTGGTATTTAAGTTTAGTATCTTCCAGGGATGTAAAACGAAGATTTTGAGAAATATCTGTACACACCAAACTACCCTTTATGTGGTAAAAATTTCGAAAATTTTGAATATTTCAGAAATAGCTGTGATGATTTTCATTAAAATACCGTATATTTAAGTTATTTATGTGGCAAATAAAATCTATATCTTGAATTTTCTGGGAATTGCCTCTAAATACCTCTTTATTCTGAATGAATATTACTGAATTTTTCATAATTGGTAAACCGTAAGCAATAAACAAGTTCTTACTACACACAAAATATAGATCACGATAAAACACACAATTTTTGTCACAAACTTTTTTTTCGTTTAGTTGGTAGTTTTTTAGGTATTCCTTGTTATTGCTTTCAGCTTTAAAAAACTTGTAGTTTCTCATATACGAATTTGTCAATTCCTGTCCACACAAACAAAGGACTTCAGTAACATAGCAACCAGCTTTTGACTATCACTTTAACCTATGATACTCCCTTATTTCATTTCTACTTATGGAAGTAAGTAATAAGACTATTTCTGTTATTTTTTTCTCGATTAAAATGTAGTAAATAGAAGCATAAGCTCTTTAACAATAATTTGTTGCGGAGATGTAGAGAGATGTTAAAGTTATATAGTCTTAAGATGTAACGTAATATCGGGGGCTTTGCATTAGAAACAACTCATCTGATTAGGAGTTTTACTTTCTCTACACGTTCTATGTACACAGTGTATACACAAGTCATTTCATTCCACCCAAAAATTCGCTACCGAGGTTTCACCGGAAATACGCGGTTTAAGATCTCCTGTATTCAAATAAGTATTTTTAGAAATAAAACAATGTGTGTGTCCGTGTATCTGTGAACACGATAACTCAGAAAAGGAAATTCGATACTAAACCTGGTATTTAAGTATAGTACCTTCCAGGGATGCGACACGAAGATTTTGAGGAAAATCCCCCAACCCCAAACTACCGTTTACATGGAACTTTTTCTAAAATGTTGATTATCTTAAAAATGACTGTGGTAAATTTGATTAAAGTACTATATATTAAAGTTATTCACATGACAAACAAAATTTATCTCATGCATTTTCTGGGAATAGCCTCTGAAAACCTCTTTATTCTGAATGAATTTTCCTAAATTTTGCATAACTGGTAAACCATAAGAGATAGACAAAAACTTACTACCCGAAAATATAGATCACGTTAACACACACAATTTATGTTATATACTTGTTTTCGTCGAGTTGATCGTTTTTGAGGTATTACTTGTTATTTATTTCTGCTTTAAAGTACTTATACCTTTATCATACGGTAACTTGTGAACTCCTGTTAATACAAACAAAGGAACATCAGTCACATAGCAACCAGCTTTTGATTATCACTTTAACCTATGGTACTCCCTTATTTCGCTTCTGCTTACAAGGAAGCAAATAATAGGACTATTTCTGCTATTTTTTTCTCGATTAGCATGAAACAAATAGAAGAATAAGCTTTTTAACAATCATTTTCCTGTATGAGAAAAGTATAAGTTTTTTAAAGCTGATTTAAAACAAGAAATATTTTGGAAAAGATCAACTCCAGGAAAGAATGCATATGACATAAATTGTGTGTTTTAACGGTCTCTAAATTTTTGTGTAATACGTTTTTGTCTGGATCTTACGGTATTCTAGTTACACAACATTTATACAAAATTCATGTAAAGTGTAGAGATCTTTAGAGACTAATCCCAGAAAATTATATTTATCCTAAAAATATATTAGGCATATTTAATTTTAATTAACACCGTTAGAGCCACTTTTGAGAAAATCAAAGCTTTCAGAAATTATTTGCGTAAAGCGTAGTTGCGGGTGGAGTGGCTTTTCTTGAAAACCTTTTCGTTACATCCTTGAAAGTTACTGAACTTAATTACCAAGTTTTTTAGTTTTTAATTGCTGAAATCTTTAGTAAATGTTTTAAAACTAGTATAAAATCTGGTTAATTACCTCCTTTAAGTTATTTCCATCTTTAAAAATTCTTCAGAGAAAATAGCTTCATACGGTCCTCATAAAGTCAAACCAGTTGCTTATTTTGTTTCTGCAATAAATGATTCAAACATAAGTTCTATGACGTCACGATATAACTGTTGTTTCGTTGTTCCATCACTCCTTCCCTTCATTTGTGCACTTCAGCTGTGTCAGGTGCTATCAGTGCAATATCAAAAAATAAACGAAGTACCAACATTGTACAAAATTAGCTGATATATTTCCCTCACTTTCAGTACATATTATGACGGACGGTTGGCAAAAGTGGGCGAAGAAGAACAAGAAATAAATTTGCATATATACGTTACTTTCCTTTTAGTAAAGTTAATTAATATACACAAGCAGATGCAAAGCTTGTTACGTATGGAGATTTGTACGTGATAAAAACCGTAGTTTTCTCTCTCTCTCTCTCTCTCTCTCTCCCTCCCTCCCTCCCTCTCTCCCTTCTCCTGGGAGAAGAACCAACATCTCGTTATGTCTTGCTCATCGTAAAGGAGAAGCACTAAACTGCATACCTTCCTAACCTCTCTGAGGTGCAACATCGCATCCACTTTTACCTTCCCTAGCAGGTATGTACAATGTACTTAGTACATAGAGGATATTGTATTCCAAAAATTCGATACGAAATTTCATCGCAAATACATATTTTGCGGTCTACTGAATCTAAATAAGCATTGATGGTTGATTCAATATCCTCCAAAAATGCGACGCAAACATTTTCGCAAATTCGATATATATTTTTACTTTTCCTACACGTACTATGTACATGGTGTATAGAGAAGATATTGTATTGCACCCTTAAAATTCAATACCAAGATTTCACCGGAAATACATGTTCTGAGATCCTCTGAATGAAAAGAATTTTAGAAAAATGTTCGTAGTGTGAGTGTGTGTGTGTGTATGCCTGTGGCCAGCGTAGTTCAGAAACGTAAACACCCTTAAATAACAAACTTGGACACAAATATTTTAAAGGAAATTCCCTACCTGCAACTATACTCAAATGTAATATTTTTTTGAAGATTTTGATTTTCTCAAAAATGGCTCTAACAGTTTTGAGCAAAATCTCTTACATTTAAATTATTTATGTGACAAATAAAATGCATATCTTGAATTTTCTGGGAATAGCCTCTAAAGACTAGTTTATTCTGGATAAATTTTACGGAATTTTGCATAACTGCTAAACCGTAAGAGTTGGACAAATATTTGCCAGACATTAAATGTAGATCATGCTAAGAGACACAATTTATGTTACATACATTTTTCTGTGGAGTTGATCGTTTTTGAGTTATTCCTTATTTTTGATTTCACCTTTAAAAATAATTTTTCTCATACAAGAATGTGTCAACTCCTGTCCACACAAACAAAGGAACTTCAGCCGCATAGCAACCAGCTTTTGACTATCACTTTAACCTATGTTACTCCCTTATTTCTTTTCTACTAACAAGGAAGCGAGGAATAAGATATTTCTGTTAATTTTTGCTCGATTAGCCTGAAGTAAATAGAAGTATAAGCTTTTTACAATAATTTGTTGCAGAGATGTAAGGAAAGTCATGTGAATGGAACACATCATATTTTTACTTTCTCTACACGTACTATGTACATAGTGTATAGAGAAGGTATTGCATTGCACCCAAGGATTCAATACCGAGATATCGTTGGAAATATATTATGCCTTGGGACCCTCTGAATCGAAAAAAAAGTGTTTTTAGAAAAATGTTCGTGTGTGTCTGTATGTCTGGCTGTGGGCAGCGCAGAAACGAAAAGAGCGTTAAATACCAAACTTGGACACATATATTTCAAAAGATTCCCCCAACCCTAACTACCTTCACATGTAATATATTTTGAAAATTTTGATTTTCTCAAAAATGGCTCTAACAGTTTTGAAATCTCTTATATATAAGGTATTGTGTAACAAATAAAATACATATCTTTAATTTTCTGGGAGTAGCCTCTGAAGACTTATCTACTCTGGATGAATTTTGCGGAAATTTGAACATTTGGTAAAGCTTAAGCTATAGACATAAACTTAGTGCATAGAAAATGTAGCTCTGGTTAAAACACTCAATTTATGTTAAATACATATTTTTCGTTGAGTTGATAATTTCTTAATATTTCTGGTTATTTGTTTAAGCTTTAATATATGTTTTTCTCATACGGGTATTTGTCAACTCTTGTCCTTACAAACAAAGGAACTTCAAGTACGTAGCAACCAGCTTTTGGGTATCGCTTTAGCCTTTGGCACTCCCTTGTTTCTTCTACTGAAATGGAAAAAAATAATAACACAATTTCTGCTATTTTTTCTGAATTAGCATGAAGTAAGTAGAAGAATAATTTTTTTAACAATAATTTGTAGCAGAGATGTATAGAAAGTCATGGGAATGGAACACATCTTTTTTACTTTCTCTATCCCCGTATGTACAATTTACATAGGGATAGAGAAGTATTGTATTCTACCCAAAAATTCGATGTCGAGTTTTCACCGGAAATATATGTTTTATAACTCCCTAAATCCAAAAAAAAAAAAAACCATTTTCAGAAACAGATCCACGTGTGTATGTGTTTGTGTTTGTGTGTGTGTCTGTCTGTATGTGTGTGTGTGTGAGAGAGAAAGAGAGAGAGAGAGCGTGTGTGTGTGTGTCTGTGTACGGCATTGGTCAAAAACGAAAAGATGGTTAAATAGCAAACTTGGTATTTAAGTTTAGTCTCTTCAATTTTCAATAAAATTTCCCGACCCCTAATTACCCTTTACAAGAAAAATTGTTCAAAAAGTTTCTGTTTCTTAAAAGTCCCTCTTACGATTTTGATTAAAACCCCACATATTAAAGCCATTTCTATCACAAATAAAATTAATATTTTCAATTTTCTGGGAATATCGTCTAAAGACCTGTTTATTCTGAATGCATTTTACTTAATTTGGCCGTAAGAGATAGATAGATAAAAGCTAACAATACAAAAAAATGTAGATCTTGCTAAAATACAAAAGTTATGTCATTTACATTTTCTTCGTGGAGCTTACCGTTTTCAATGTATTCTTTGTTATTAGATTCAACTGTGAAGTACTTATACTTTTCTCAGATGGAAGTGTCCGTTTTTCTTTTGTTCTACTCCAGGCCAAGCAAAGAAGCGATTTGCAATGACAACCGCATAACGATAGTCTTTTAAAACATTTGACTATCACTTATAAGAAACTAAGTAATAAAATTCCGCTAATGTTTGTCTCGATTAGCGTGGTGTTGAAAGAAGAATTATCTTTCGTAAGAAGTTTGTTTGTAGTGTAGCTAGATCATCAGATTTTTTTAATATTGTTTTTGCAAAAGCACGTTTGGTCTGTGGACCCGTGCGATTGTGAAGATCTGGCACCGCAGGCGATGACACTGATGATACATGAAGAGGAGCTCCGGTGGAATGTAATGGTGGGGAAAACCGGAGAACCCAGAGAAAACACGCCCCTGCGCCGGCTATCCACCACAAATCTCACATGCGTTTGCTTGGGATCGAACCCGGGCCGTCTAGATGAGAGGTGAAAGGTCTAGCCACTCGGCCACGGCGCGGCCCGATCAACGTATGATATTGTTGTTTCAATAAATGTACTTATTCATTTATTCATGTGGAATGCACATACGGGTTAGAGAGAGTAAAAATGTTCACTGTCGCTCCGTATTTTAAGTGATCATTGCCAACCTTACCGCAGTATACCACTAGGAAACAGCTTTTTAAGGACTGAAAGCAACAGAAGAGAGGACTGTAATAACAAATGTAACAGCAAAAGTAGGAATTAGTGGGAAGAAGAAAAATTCCATTTAAACTTTGGCCTTGTACAATCTTGAGAAGTTTCACTTGGAACAGTTAGGTGTTGAAATATGCGCAGTCAGTGCGGGGGGGGGGGGGGGTACAATAGCTGTAAAGACGACGCCTGCCCCGAGTTAATGATGCGTCGCTTAAAAAGCGCAGTTTTACCAACCTCACGCTATTGTAACGGCACCAACCACGAATTTATTATATATGACCTCTTTTTTCTTCTCCTGGCATCATTAAACGGTTACAGAATACTATCATTATCTTGTATAGCTGCCCCTGGCGCTATGAGCTTCCCGCCAAACAGTTTGGCGCTTGGCTGAACATCGTTAAGAAATGCCTCAACTTTCACATTCTCAAATTTTCCGCTCCCTAATTTGCTGTTGTGGAAAACATAACATCCCATGTATAGAGTAAATGATGTGTTACATAGCAAGGACTTTCTTATCTTGGTACGTGTATATTGCAGCGATTGGTTGTTAATCTGTGACGTCATTCCGTCAAGCAGTACTGCTCTTTCTCAGAAGAACTGCTTCCAAGAGCACCGAGAGTGACGGTCGGACACAAATCTTCCGCTGAACGGCGGTGTTCTTTGCACTTGATGGCTGAACATTGTTTTTTTTTTTAATGTAGTTTAACGTCCTTTAACCTTAATGAAATTGGTGAAATGATGCTCAAATGATCTCAGGGTCCATGGAGTTTTAAGTTACTCGATTTTCCTCTTCTTAGGATAAGGGAAACCCCCGAGAAAAATCTTATCCGCATAACATACCCTAAGCGAGATCCGAACCCGCCACCTGTTGAATGTGAGACATACCACCACACTACCCAGGTGGGCTGAACATTGTTAAGAAATACTTCAACTTTCATATACTCAAATTCTCTGCTCCCTAATTTGCTGCTGTGGAAAACATAATATCTCATATTTGAAATTCCAATTTTAAGTATGCATAAATAGGTGTATTTATTGAACTACCAGTATCATACATTGATCTTCACCAATCGTACGGGTCCACAGACCGTACGTACTTTTGTAATATACAAAATAGTAAGTAATATTAAACAACAGAAAATTAAAAGAGTAAATAGGAACATAAAAGGACAAAGATATTCAAACACAACTTAAACTTACAACACAAAACAAGCAGTATTCCTCCGAGCCAGGTGCTGCAGGCTTTTCGGCTGTAAATGGAATTCAGGAGTTCCGGGTTTATTTTCTGGCCTTGGGCATTTCCGGTGTTTTCCTGGGGCCGCTTAGGCGGATGTTGTGATCTTGTATATCTACCGCGGTTCCTTTCCCTTTCATTCCTTTATTTCACTTCCTTCTTTATCTTTCAGATCGGCGGCAGGTGTAGCTTGAGCCTTTGCAGGCAGATGACACGGTTGCTTGCCGTGTGAAACTTTCTTTCCCCTGGTTGTGGTGGTTGGGGCTAGGTGCTGTTGTGGAGACCTCCTTCCGGCCTCCCGGTGTCTGTATAGCCTCCGTGTTGCGCCAGGGCTGCCATCTGGTGAACTGTTAGGGTCTTCTGTGCGTCTCTGCGTTTAGCTCCGTGTGTATTGGCGTGTGGTTTCCCCTCCTCTCATCACTTTCCCGGGGGGGGGGGGTAAGCCGCAATAGATCAATACTCGGTCGCAGTTGCCCAGGTGTCCCCCGTTTTTAACATGCTCTATCTTCTATATTCTTTACTGATGTACCCTATTATAGTATACAGATATACTTAAAAGAAATACATACACACAATACCACAACAAAGCGATGACCGAGAAGTATGATATAAAATATATGTACAATATAATCACTTTTTAGGTCTTGTTATCGCCCCCCTCTTCCCTATTATCAGCCTTCTCAAATCTCAGCTGTCTTGCTTTAAGTAGAAATTTACCTAGTCCATCCACGTCTTTCGTGCCTGCCAGTAGCGTCCAACATGCTCTTGACTCTATTCGCGGTGGTTCAGGATCGCGGTAAATATTTTGCCTCCATTACTCCGTACCCCTATATCTTGCCAACTCCTCCTCCTCGCAAATGGAGTAGATTTTCACACCATTCTTGTCAGTAATTTTTACTTTCTCTAGCCCCATATGTACAATGTACATAGGGATAAAGAAGTATTGTATTCCACCCCAAAAAGTCGATACCGAGATTTCACTGGAAATACATCTTTTAGGACCCCCTGCATTTTCAGAAAAAGGTCCGTGTGTCCATGTGTCTGTGAACACGATAACTCAAAAACGAAAAGTAGCTAAAACACCAAACTTGGTATTTAAGTTTAGCATCTTCCAGGGATGCGACAGGAAGATTTTGAGAAAAATACCCCCACCCCAAACTACCCTTTACATGGAACTTTTTTCGAACATTTTGATTTTCTTAAAAATGGATCTAGCGCTTTTGATTAAATTATCATATATTAAAAATATTTACCTGGCAAATACAATGTATATCTTGAGTTTTCTGAGAACAGCTTCTGAAGACCGGTTTATTATGGATGAATTTTACTTAATTTGACATACCTACTAAACCGTAAGAGATATAAAAAAACTTACTCTAAAAAAAATTTAGGTGTTGTTAAAATACACAAGTTATGACATATACATTTTTCTCGTGGAGATTACCGTTTTGGAGGTATTCATTGTTATTAGTTTAAGTTGTGAATTACTTATACTTTTCTCAGACGGGAGTGTCTGTTTTTCTTTTGTTCTACCCCTGGCCAAGAAAAGAAGCGATTTGTAATGACAATCGCATAACGACAGCTTTTAAAACATTTGACTATTGGTTTAGCCTAGTGTATTCCCTTATTTTTTTCCTATTTATACGGAACTAAATAATAAGAACATTGTGCTAATGAGTACCACGATTAACAAGTTGCAGAAAGAAGAAGAATATTATGTATGAAGTTTATAGAACAGCTAGAGAAAGTCATGTGAGCGTAGCACATCAGATTTTTACTATCAGTAATGCCGCTAGTATAATCCACGCGAGCCCCTCTCTAATGAGTTTATCTATTTTGATGTATTACTCTACACCTTATTCTAATTTTAGCCCAGACTGTATTTCCAATGAAATCTTCTCCGTGCATTGACAGCTATTTGCTGTGTGTCAATATCACAGAAGTGGTTTTTATATTTTCTCCAAATACTCCGCCTGTTTGCCTGCCCCGCCATTTACATAAGTATATTCCATCCCAATGGTTTCCAAATCTTTCTTTAATTTTGATGCTCTCGTTAAATCCCCCCACCCCCGACTACCCTTTATATGGAAAAAAATTCAAAAAGTTTCATTTTCTCAAAAATGGTTCTAACATTTTTAATTATATTATGTATATTAAATATATTTACCTGACAAATAATATGTATATATTGAATTTTCTGGGAATAGCTTCTGAAGACATCTTTATTCTGGATGAATTGTACGGAGTTTTGTATAACTGGCAAACCGTAAGATATGGACAAAGTCTTACCTAACAGAACATGCATCGCTCCTTAAGACACACAATCTATGTTATATACTTTTTTCATGGAGTTGATTTTTTTTAGATATTGCTATTGGTTTCAGCTTTAAAAAGCATTCTTTTCTCATACGGAAATTTGTCGACTTCTGTCCATAGAAACTAAAGAACTTCAGTCACATACCAACCAGCTTTTCTCTAATACTGTAGCCTATGCTACTCCCTTATTTCCTTTCTACTTCCATGGAAGTAAGTAAAAATAGTATTTATGCTATTTTTTCTGATTATCATGCAGTAAAAAGAAGCATAAAAATTTTTAACAATAATTTGTTTTAGATACGTAGAGAAAGTCATGTGAATGGAACACATCAGTTTTTGTTGTTGTTTTTTTTTTTTTTTTTGGATAAGGGATATTTTGGAAATCGTTAACTCTGCAATATATGGAATAATTCAAAAATACTTTTCAACATTTGGGTTCCTGACAACAAAACAATAAAATATTTTCGCTCTAAAACGCTTTGTTTTCCCGTTATCAGTTTTTTTAATGATAGCTTCAATGGCTTTCTGGGAGCAACCTAATAGGTTCATTTATTTACGTACTCATTTATAGAAGGCTCTGACCATTTTACCCTGTAGAGTTGGTCTTGTGTTGCCATGTTTACTTGTTAACATTTATCAGATGTGTAATACATTCCCCAGCACGCCTAACAGGTGCTGTCTACAGGGACTTCATTCAGAACACTCTCCCAGACTTATTAGAAGATGTGCCTCTGTAAATAAGAAGAAACATGTGATTTACGCATGATGCTCTCAAGATGCACTGGTTGGTATCTAGTATCATAGATGGATAGGTAGATGGGGACCAGTTCCTTGGCCTGGACGTTCTCCCGACCTCAATCCTTTGTAATTATAAATTTTGGGAGCACCTTAAACCATTGGTTTATGCAGCACACATCCCAGATTAAGAAACTCTTAATCTATGTGTCGCGTAAGACTGTGAGATCATACGACACATTTATATTGGGAACATATGACATTCCATGTTTCGACAAGTGCATGCGTTTCTAGACAAAAGAAGAGAGCATTTGCTATAAGTAGTTTTTGTGTGAAACACATCCTAATAAGCTGAAAACTTAATAAAAAAGTGCCAAAAATAGAATAATGTGTAATTTAAAAATGTTTTGATTAATAACACTTTAAACTTAAATAAGGTTTTGGGACATGTGTTTATATGAACCTTATCTCTTGTTTTGATGTAAGGAAACTGTCCCCTAAATTTGTAAAATTATTTTTGAATCATTTTGTATGTGCTACAGTTTCTTAGTTTATATTTTCTAGTACTAGCACATTTTGAACACTTGTTTTTATTAAGCTCTATTTATAGTCATTTTAACCTCACAGGGTTTTATCGTGACCTTACATGATTTACAGCAATACCAGAACAATAACATTTATATTTTAGAGTTACTAATTTTTAATACATTTTGAGGTTATTTGGACATATGAGTTTATATATATATATATTATATATAAATCATTACAGTTTGACTTGTCCGAAACTTGATGTCACAACTTTCAAACTCTTCTATTTGAAGTTGTATATGTGCTTAAAAGTCTCACGCATTTAGGATTTGGTAGCGAAGGAAAAAAGGTTGTCATACGGCACACTAACATACTACGTTTTCTTTTAGTAAGGTGACATGTGCCGCGCCGGCATATCTATCAAACCACGCCTACACAACGCGACTGGGACCTTCGCTACCAACCGGCATCTCTCTTGGAGGGGGCCAGGCACGTGCCATGTGGCTATGTACGATTGCCTAATCCATGGTAATTTTGTGGTAGTTTTTGTATGTGCCGAATTTAGAACGATATTTTTTTTCGCGTATCACATACGGTATGACCAACAAGGTTCGTTTGGTGTCGTTTTGAAACATCCTGTATGTATACAAGGTATATGTATTTATTTATTTCTTTGAGATAAGAAATTATTTTAGGAATGAGAGACGCATCGTTGAGTATTGCTGCAATATTTTTGGGTATATCAAAATGACTGCGTTGTTTGTCAAATTTTGGGCATATCGGCATGAAGTGTGTTACTATTTATATTGTGTTATATGCTTCACATATTGCTAGAGGACTTTTATTTAGCACATATGAATGTGTCAGTTAAATATGTCCAATATCACAACTTGATTTCGGCGATGTTTTGAACACTTGTCTGTATTAGAAATACAGAAAATTTCTATGGATTAACAAATATGTATATACCAGTTACAAACATAATCAAATTCGACAAACTTTCACGGACAACACGACAGACCATAAATTTGGCTTTAAAAAGACACACACAAGCAATTGATAAATTTGTCACTAACCCAGTTCCTTTCTACTGGCTTCTCAAGAGTTTACCAAAAAAATTTCCTCACATTTAATTCTGAATAGCCGAGGAGATGGTCCACTTGAATAGCCGAGATCGTTAGTGCGATACGAAGTTGACTGGCTAACCTAGACTAGCGAGTTCATTAGCTATTGCTGTCAAATAGACCTGTAGTAAAGGATGGAGAGGGCCCAAGTAAAATAACCAGAGTAATGGTATTCCTGGTTGTCTTTATTATTTAAAAAAATCTGATGTGTTCCATTAACATGACTTTCTCTACCTCTCTGCAACAAATTATTGTTAAAAAGCGTATACTTCTATTTGCTTCATGCTAATCGAGAAAAAATAGCAGAAATAGTCTTATTACCTGCTTCTTTATAAGTAGAAGCAAAATAAGGGAGTACCATAGGTTAAAGTAATAGTCAAAAGCTGGTTTCTACGTAACTGAAATTACTTTAACTGTATGGACAGGCATTGACAAATTTCTGTTTGAGAAAAAGTATGTTTTTCGAAGCTGAAACCAACAATACCTCAAAAACGAAAAAAATTTATAAAACATATATTGTGTGTCTAAATGTGCTCTACATTTTTTGTGTGCTAAGTTCTTGTCTATCTCTTACGGTTTACCAGTTATGCAAAATTCCGTAAGGTTCGTCTAGAATAAAGCAATCTGCAGAGGTTATTTCCAGAAAATTTAAGATATACATTTTATTTGTCAGGTAAATATCTTTATTATACGATATTTTAATCAAAATCGTTAGAGCCATTTTTTAGAAAATCAAAATTTTCGAAAAAAGTTCCATGTAAAGGGTAGTTTTGGGTGAGGGATTTTATTGAAAATCTTCTTGTCGCTTCCTTGGAAGATACCAAACTTCGTTTTTGAGTTATGCTGTCCACAGTCACACACACAGACACACACACGCACACGCGCACGAACATTTTGCTAAAAATGCTTTTTTTTTATTCATTGGGTCTCAAAACATGTATTTCCGTTGAAATCTCGGTATCGACTTTTTGGGTGCATCACAATACCTTCTCTATACACTACGTACATAGTGGTATAGAGAAAGTAAAAAACACTATAGTTCTATTGCAAAAATATTAACATTTTTACAATATAAAAATATTAATAGCCTAGTTTTATTATTAAGGGTTAGTGTAATCCGAAATTAGAAAAATACTAAAACCTTGGATTAATCGTCTTTGTTGCCAAATGTCAACACAATTTACTGTGCTATTAAGGTTTTAAAATTGAAAACAATAATAAGGGATCTCTGTGGTCGAGTGGTCAGCGAGTTGACTTCTCACCTGGAGGTCCGGGCTCGATTCACGGCTAGGGTAGGGAATTTTTCTTTAACCAGAATTATTCCTTATCCCCTACAGAGTCTGGAAGTATGTATGTTTGAGGAAAATAAAACGATTTAAACCCAACGTAAAGAAATCTACAGACAACGAGTTCTCTTAAATGCAAATCCCCCGATATGATCTTAGCTGTAAATGAAGCAATAAATAAAAGAAAGAAAATGATAAGCAAATTTTTGAAATCATTAACTCAGCTATCTATGTATCTATCGATCTATCGACCTACCTACCAAACCACCTTCCTGCCTGCGTCTATCTATTCTTAGTTTATATTTTCTAATACTAGCACATTTTGAACACTTGCTTGCTTTAGTTAAGGCAGAAAATATCTATAGATTAACAAGAATGAATTTGATAGTTAAAAACATAATTAAATTTCATAAATTTTCACGGATAACATGACATAAATTCGGCTTTAGAAAAACACATACAAGTACATGATAAATTTGTCACTAACTCGGTTCCTTTTTACTGGCTTCTCAAGAATTTACGACCAAAATGTTCTCATATCTAAGAATGCATGCAAATTGTGAAAGCATAAAGATTTGGTGCAGGGGTCCACAGAACGAGCTGTCTGTTTACTGCTCCTTTAACGTCGCTTCGGTTAGTGTGTCGTTAAAGTTTGTGACGTAAGGTGTCCCAGTTACGCTACCTCAATGAAAACACAAACACAGCACTTTATAGTTCAAGAGCTACGATACTACATAACACAGTTCAGCTCAACTATTAAAGCGCCAATGGAATGAACGAGATTAGACAATTTCAACCAATCGCGGTCATCTGACTGGAGCGGCATTGTAGAAATATCTTACCGCAGCTGATGTTCATTTCTTTGAAATCTTGTCGCACCTGACGTTCGTTTGTTTAATCTCCTGTCTTGGTTGTTGGTAACAAGGTGACAATCCAAGCAGCCAAATTTCACCTATAATAACTGTCAGTTCCACAATTGTACTTTCAGTTAATTCAGTTATAATGTTTATTTAAAGTTTTAATCAGTTCATAATGTATTTAGTTAAAAAAGGACTGCAAATTATCTTTATTTGTATTTCTTATGTATGATATGAGTACAATAATATTAAATAAAATAACGTTAGCTTCCAATTCATGTATTAGTTTTTAAAAGCTCAAATAAAGTACTTGCTCCGATTGTTGCTATCGATATTCGCACATTGGGTGTAAACACCCTCGGCCATATCATAATTCAGGAGGCAGTGAAGAAAAAAGAAAAAAACTTTCGTTAAATAAACGTGATCGAATGCGTCATCTACCATTTGAGAACTAATGTAAGTATTACAATCATAACCTGATAAAGTCTTCATTCCTCTATATATTATAAATTATTAATAGTCTTTTTCCCTGAATTGTCTTATCATATACAACTTTTGTTTTTATCTCAGGCTAAAAAACTCGTTTTATTACTTATAAGTATTTGATATTTAATGGACTTTTAGTTTTTGAGATGTGGTGCCCAGAGACACACACGGATCGGTTTCTAAAAACGCTTTTTATGGACTCAGGCGATGTAAATTATATATATATATATATTTCCGGTGAAAGCGGCATAGAATTTTTGGGTGGATGTTCTCTATGCACCATGTACATAGTACGTGAAGAGAAATTAAATTTTACTTTCTTAATACGCACTATGTACATAGTGTATAGAGAAAGTATTGCACTCCACCAAAATTCGATACCGAGATTTCACCGGAAATATATGTTTTAGGGTCCCCAATATCAAAAAAAAGCATTTTCACAAAAAGGTCCGTGTGTGTGTTCGTGTGTCTGTGAACACGATAATTCAAAAACGAAAAGTTGGTAAAATACCAAACTTGGTATTTAAATTTAGTATCTTCCAGGGCTGCGACACGAAGATTTTGAGAAAAATACCCCCACCCCAACTACCCTTTACATGGAACTTTTTTCGAAAATTTTGATTTTCTCAAAAATGGCTCTAACGATTTTGATTAAAATTTCGTATACTAAACATATTTACCTGACTAATGAAATGTATATCTTAAATGTTCTGGGAATAGCCTCTGAAGAGTAGTTTATTCTGGATGAATTGTACTAAATTTTGAATAACTGCTAAACCGTAAGAGATGGACAAACATTTACTACACAAAAAATGTAGAGCACATTAAAACACACCATTTATGTCTTATACATTTTTTCGTGGAGTTCGTCGTTTTTGTGACATTTCTTATTTTTGGTTTCTGCTATGAAAAACGTATACTTTTCTCATACAGGATGTTGTCAACTCCTATCCATATAGACAAAGGAACTTCATTGACATAGCAACCAGCTTTTGACTATCACTTTAACCTACGGTTGTCCTTTATTTCGCTTCTACTTACAAGGAAGCGACTATTTCTGCATTTTTTTTTTCTGATTAGCATAAAGTAAATAGAAGTATAAGCTTTTTAAGAATTATTTGTTGCAGGGATATGGAGAAAGTCATGTGAATGGTACACATCAGATTTTTTTAGTAAATGTGAAATTTCTAGATAAATAAATTTGGTAATTTCATTTTTATATATATATATATATATATATATATATATATATATATATATTGTTTGTTTGTTGTTGTTTAGAAGTAGCAATAGCTGATTATGAATGTATGTATGATTCGTTTTTAATTTTTTAGTTTATTATTATATTTTAGAAATGTTAATAGTATTGTTAGTTTTATTTGTTTCAAGTTTTATTTTTTTATCCTTCTATATTTATAATTTATATTTATAGTTGTGCTAGTTTAAATTAAGTAAAGGATATTGTATGTATACATGTGAAGTTTAATAAATATTAAGAATCTGACATATTAGCCTTAGTTTAAGGAGTTGTTATAGAGATTTTTATTTTATATTATATTATTTTTAGTAAGTGTATAGAATAGTATATTGCGTTCTAAGAACTATAAGTTATACTTATCGGGTCAAGAACTAATTTGAGACTAATAAGTAACTTACAGTTCGTGTTTAACCAACTACTTTTTGAAATACTTAAAAATAACAGAAAACAACTGTAATATCTCATAATAGCTTTTCAAATTTTTATTGAACATTAAGAAAAAATGAATTCTCAATGTGAACAAATGAAAGGCTACATCTAAGTTATATGAACAAATCCTTCTTATACGCTCCTTTTTACTTTCTCTATACGCACTATGTACATAGTGTATAGAGAAGGTATTGCACTCCACCCAAAAATTCGATACCAAGATTTCACAGGAAATATATGTTTTAGGGTTCCCTTTATCTAAAAAAACATTTCCTAAAAAAGGTCCGTGTGTGTGTCCGTGTGTCCGTGTGTCTGTGAACACAATAACTCAAAAACTAAAAGTACGCAAAATACCAAACTTGGTATTTAACGTTAATATCTTCCAGGGATGCGACACGAAGATTTTGAGAAAAATCCCCCATCCCCAACTATCCTTTACATGGAATTTTTTTCGAAAATTTTGATTTTCTCAAAAATGGCTCTAACGAGTTTGATTAACATTTCGTATATTAAAGATAAAAAAAAATGTATATCTTGAATTTTCAGGGAATAGCTCCTGAAGAGTGGTTTATTCTGGATGAATTTTACTGAATTTTTAATAACTGCTAAACCGCAAGAGAGGGACAAATACTTACTACACAAAAAATGTAAAGCTCGTTAAAACACACAATTTTTGTTACATACATTTTTTTCGTGGAGTTCGTCGTTTTTGAGACTTACTTATTTTTGGTTTCTGCTCTGAAAAACTTATAATTTTCTCATAATGGATATTGTTAACTGCCGCCCATATAAACAAAGGAACTTCAGTGTCAGAGCAACCAGCTTTTGTTTATCACTTTAGCCTATGGTACTCTCTTATTTCGCTTCTACTCACAAGGAAGCAAGTAATATGGCTATTTCTGCTAATTTTTTACTGATTAGCACGAAGTAAATAGAAGTATAAGCTTTTTAAGAATAATTTGTTGCAGAACTGTAGAGAAAGTCATGTGAATGGAACACATCAGATTTGTTAATGAATTTTGCAATAGATTCTTTACTTGAAGTAGCACATTTCCTAATTTTACTCTAAGTATTAATGACCTCTCAAACTCTTACTGTAAGTACTTACAGTGCTTTTTGATATGGAACTTAATAAATTAATTTTAAATGTAGTTTACATTACCAAATATGTGTTCAGAATGATTAGTTTACATATATAAAGTATTTAAAAATGTGGAAACCGTCAAAATTGTATCTCAAATATCAGTGGTACTACTGTAACCGATACAGAAATAAAAACAGTGTTATTCGTGAAATCTCTTTGTAATATTAATGAGCACAGAGATTCATAAGACTATTTTACATAATAAGCTGGTAATGTAAGAAGCCACATTCAGTTTTTTTGTTTTTTTCACGTTGCGTATCAATTGTTTTTTTACCACACATTATCTTACTGTTCGCCTGCGGTCACTACCTTATTATTAAATCATACTTTGTAAGCAGTTTATGAATGCTTTCCTTTCATCCCCGTCTCTCAGCACAAATTCTTGTTCCACCCCCCGTGGTGCGGCAGAAGGGGTTGTTAGGAGAAACTGCAGGCCTGGTGCCCCTAGCGGCAGGGAGTCCAAACTCAAGAGGGTGTTTTTTTCTAAAGCCAGGTGTCGCTAGGGTCGACCTCCCGCAGGCAAGAAAAATATAAGTGTCGACTTTACACATCTCGTCTGAAATGGATGTGCTAATGACAAAAAGCAGAATATATGCGACATTGAGTACTTGGGTTTATTTATATTACTGGCTACGTGAATCTCTCTTTTGTTTCTTTGAATGGCCGCCCTAGGTCGACTCCAGTCTTCTGTTTTATCCTTCCCTTCAGTAACTCTGGTTTATAATGACCATCTGTCTACGCAAACGGCAATTTTATAATTCAAAATTAGCTCCTAATACTGTCTAACTTACACGTAGTAAAATAAAATAAAATAGAATCTAATATAGCATCCTGGAATCTGGTTCCCTATACCAGGACGTATATTGAAAGTTTTATAATTTGTTTCCCCTTTTAAATTCCCGTCATACATCATTGTTTAACAGATATTACTTATATACCAATAACTAAAAAGTTCATGTGTTACATTCACATGACTTTCTCTTCAACTCTGCAATAAATCATTGTTAAAAAGCTTATGCTTCTATTTACTTCATGCTAATCGAGAAAAAATTAGCAGAAATAGTCTTATTACTTACTTCCTTGTAAGTAGAAGCGAAATAAGGGAGTACCATAGGTTAAAGTGAAAGTCAAAAGCTGGTTGCTATATAACTGAAGTTGACTTGACAAATTCCTATATGAGAAAAGTATAAGTTTTTCAAAGCTGAAAGCAAAAGCAAGAAATATCTCAAAAACAATAAACTCTACGAAAAAAATGTATATAACATAAATTGTCTGTTTTAATGTGCTCTACATTTCTGTGTGATAAGTTTTTGTCCATCTCTTACGGTTTAGCAGTTATATAAAATTCCGTAAAATTCATCCAGAATGAAGTAGTCTTTAGAGGCTATTCCCAGAATATGCAAGATATACGTTTTATTTGTCAGGTAAATATCTTTAATACACGGTATTTTAATCAAAATCATTAGATTAATTTTGGAGAAGATCAAAACTTTCGAAGGAAGTCCCATGGAAAGAAAGGGAAGTTGCGGGTGGGAGGATTTTCTTGAATATCTTCGTGTCGCATCCTTGGAAGATACCAAACGTAAATACCAAGTTTGGTGTTAAACGGATTTTAGTTTGTGAGCTATGCTGCCCTCAGACGCACACACACACACATACGGACAGACAGACACACAAACGGACATTTTTCTAAAAATACTTTTTTTTTGGATTCAGCGGGTCTCAAAACATGTATTTCCAATTGAAATCGCGGTATCGAAATTTTGGGTGCATTACTATACCTTCTCTTTACCTATGTAAATAGTACGTGTAGAGAAAGTAAAAATATAAATCATCTTAATATGTACAATTTGTGTCATATACATTTTTCGTGAGGTTGTACGCTTTCGATAGCTTCCTTGTTATTGCTTCCAATTTTAACCTACTTAAACTTTTCGCAACCGGGCAGATATATTTCGTTTCATAACTCTGCTGTTTTAAATATAATTTAGGTCCCGTTACAGCACTCAATTTATGCCATATTTTACTTTCTCTACACGTACTATGTACATAGTGTTTAGAGAAGGTATTGTAATGCACCCAAAAACTCGATATCGAGATGTCACCGGAAATACACGTTTTGGGTACCCTGAATCCAAAAAAAAAGATTTTCAGAATAAGGTCCGTGTGTGTACGTGTGTGTGTACGTGTGCACGTACGTGTGTCTGTGGACAGCATATCTCAAAAACTAAAAGACCGTTAAATACCAAACTTGGTATTTAATTTTGATATCTTCCAAGATTGCGACACGAACATTTTCAAGAAAATCCCCCCTGTCCCAGCTACCCTTTACATGGAACATTTTTCGCACATTTTTAGATTTTCTTAAAAATTGGTCTAACCATTTTGATTAAAATACCGTATATTAAAGATATTTACTTTAAAAATAAAATGTATATCTTGAACTTTCTGTGAATAGCTTCTGAAGACTACTTTATTGTAGATGAACTTCATGGAATTTTGCGTAACTGCTAAACCGTAAGAGATGAACAAAAACTTACCACACAAAAATGCAGCGCACTTTAAAGCACATAATTTATGTAATATGCACTTTTCCGTGGAGTTGACCTTTATTTAGACATTCCTTGTTTTTCGTTTCAGCTTTGAAAAACGTATACTTTTCTCATACAGGAATTTGTGAACTCGGGTCCATACCAACAAAGGAACTTCAGTCACCTAGTAACCAGCTTTTGACTTCACTTTAACCTATGATACTCCCATATTTTGCATCTACCTACAAGGAAGCAAGTAATAAGAGTATTTCTGCTAATTTTTCCTCGATTAGCATTAAGTAAATATAGGAATAAGCTTTTTAACAATAATTTGTTACACAGATGTAGAGAAAGTCATGCGAATTGCATTCACATAACAGCTAACATTTAAAAGGTTTGATATTGTGCATTCCCTTATATCCATTGCAGGTTTTTGTCTATTTCTTACGGTTTTCAGAAAAGTCATCCACAAGGAAGAGATTTTCAGCCACTAAACCTAGGAAATTCAAGGTATACATTTCGTTTCTCATGAAAGTATCTTTAAACATACTGTATTTTTGAAAAATATTTCATGTAAAGGTAGTTGAAGGTGGAAGTATTTTCTTAAATATCTTCCAGTGGTCTGCTTAGCTGATACTGAACTTAAATACTAAGTTTGGAATTCAAGGAATGTTTCGATTTTGAGCTATGCTGAAAAAACATATATCTACACACTTTTGGACTCATGGGTTTCAAAACATATATGTCTTGTGAAATATGAGTTTCGAATTTTTGAGGGAATAAAATTCATCCTCTTTCTACAACGTACACTGTACATACAGGATAAAGAAAATAACAAAATATACCAAATATGCACTACATCTGAAAAATTAAACATTCATATTATTTTCTCTACACGTACTATGTACCGCGGTTTCACCAGAAATATGTGTTTTGGGTCCCCCTGGATTAAAAAAAAACATTTTTGGAAAAAGGTCCATGTGTGTGTCTGTGTATGGCTGCGGAGAGCATAGCTCAAAAACGAAAATACGGTTAAATACCAAACACGAAGATACCCCTAAGTATTCTTTACATGGAAACATTTTCAAAAATCTTGTTTTTCTTAAAAATGGCTCCAACAATTTTGATTAATTTCTTTTATATTTTAGGCATTAACATGCCAAACAAAATGTATATCTTGAACTTTCTGGAAATAGTCTCTAAATACTTCTTTATTCTGAATGATTTATATTCCATTTTGCATAACCAGTGAACCGTAAGAGATAAAACAAATATTTATGTCTGATACATATTTTTCGTGGGATAGATCGTTTTTTAGATATTCCTTTGTTATTGATTTCAGCTTTCAAAACTTGTTTTTCTCATACAGGAATCTGTCTTCTACTGTCCATACAAACAAAGGAACTTCATTCACATAGCAACCAGCTTTTGACTATAACTTTAACCTACGGTAACCCCTTACTTCGCTTCTACTTACAAGGAAGCAAGTAATAAGACTATTTCTGCTGATTTTTGAGATAGGCAAGACCTTCTAAATGTTTTTCATGTAAAGGATAATTGGAAGGTGGTGGATTTTCTTGAAAATCTTCACGTCACATCCTTGAAAGATACTGAACATAAATATCAAGTTTAACGAAGTTTTTATCACGTTCTCTACACATACTATGTACATAGTGTATAAAGAAGGTATTGCACTCCACCAAAAAATTCGATACCGAGTTTTCACCGGAAATATATCTTTTAGGGTCCCCTGTTTCCAAAAAAAGTATTTTCAGAATAAGGTCCGTGTGTGTCCGTGTATCCGTGTGACTGTGGACACCATAACTCAAAAACGAAAAGTCGGTAAAATACCAAACTTGGTATTTAAGTTTAGTATTTAACAGGGATGCGACACGAAGATTTTGTGAAAATTCCCCACACCCCAAAATACCCTTTACATGGAACTATTTTCGATAATTTTGATTTTCTAAAAAATGGCTCTAACTATTTTGATTAAAACATCGTATATTAAAGTTATTTATCTCACAAATAAAATATATATTTTGAATTTTCTGGGAATAGCCTCTGAAGACTACTTTATTCTGGGTGAATTACACGAAATTTTGCATAACTGCTAAACCGTAAGAGATGGACAAAAACTTACCACACAACAAATGTAGAACACTTTAAAACACACAATTTGTGTTATCTACATTTTTTTCGTGGAGTTGATATTCCTTGTTTTTGATTTCAGCTATGAAAAACTTAAATTTTATCATACAGGAATTTATCAACTCCTGTCCATACAAACAAAGGAACTTCAGTCTCTTAGCAACTAGCTTTTCACTGTCACTTTAACCTATGATAATCCCTCATTTCCCTTCTACTTTCAAGGAAGCAAGTAATAAGACAATATCTGCTAATTTTTTCTCCATCAGCATGAAGTAAATGGAAACCTAAGCTTTTTAATAATATTTTTTTGCTGAGATGTAGAGAATGTCATGTGAATTAATGATGAGATTTTTTTAGCTATGCTGCCCAGACACACACACACACACGGACATATTTTTAAAAATCTGATGTGTTACACTCACATGACTTTCTCTAGCTCTTCTACAAACTTCTTACAAAAGATTTGTCATGTTCCTTCACCTTGCTAACCGAGATAATCATTAGCAGAATGTTCTTACTATTTAGTTCCTTATAAGTAGAAAGAAAATAAGGAAACACGTTAGGCTAAACTGATAGTCAAATGTTTTAAAAGCTTTGGTTATGCGATTGTCATTGCAAATCACTTCTTTGCTTGGCCAGGAGTAGAACGAAAGAAAAGCGGACACTTCCTGTCTGAAAAAATGATAAGTACTCACAACTGAAACCAAAAACGAGAAATAACTCGGAAACTGTTACCTCCACAAGAAAAATGTAAAGGATATATAAATTGTGTGTTCTGATCAGATCAACATTTTCTGTGCAGTAAGTTTTTGTATATCTCTTACCGTTTAGCAGTTAAGCAACATTTAGCAAAATGCATCCGGAATAAAGAGATCTTCAGAGGCTATTCCCAGAAAATTCAAGATATACATTTTATTGGGTATGTAAATATCTTTAATATACGGGATTTTGATCAAAATCGTTAAGAGCCATTTTTTAGAAAATCAAAAATTTCGAAAAATTTTCTGTTTAAAGTGTAGTTAGGGGTGGCGGAATTTCTTGAAAATCTTCGTGTCGCATCCTTGGAAGATAGCAAACCTAAATATCAAGTTTAGTATTTAACCGTCTTTTCGTTTTTGAGCCATGCTGTCCACAGTCATACACAGACAGACAGACCGACAGACACTCACACATACACACGGATCCTTTCTGAAAATGTTTTTTGTGATTGAGGGAGCACTAAAACATGTATTTTCGGTGAAATCTCGGTATCGAAGTTTTGAACAGAATGCAATATATTTTCTATACTGTCGCTGCCGCCGTGCCTTTTTGTTTAAACGTATATTTAATTTGCCGACAGTGTGTGGTTCACTGGTTGGTAATTAACTATGGTGTGGGAAGACAGTTCCCATATGTTTCAGTTGAGTGCTTGACTGACAGCATACAGATTTGTGGGAGTTCGGCGTGCTCGATGCCAGGACCTGAATAGTTAACTTACCTTCGATTAAAGATGAACATCTTTTCTCGGCCGCGGTTTAGTAATTCTGAATTCGTAGTCTCAGTCGAGCTGTTTAGTTTCTCAGGGTAACTACATGAAAGATTTCTGTACAAATACTTGTTTTAAATTAATAGATACTGCAGGATACTGTTCCACACAGATTTCTTTTATTTGATGAAACATCTAACACCTTAGGTGAAATTACGTCGAAAAATATCTTATAGATTTTTATGTACACTTTGTAAACTTAAGTAAACACTTGAAATATTGATAGTTTACACTTGAATACTACTTTTATGTTTTAATACTTAAAAACATCGCACTCACGTTGCACTTTTATATATTTGGCGTGGAATTAGTACTTTATCGCGAAATCTTTCCACAGAGTGTCGTGGAGTAGGTGTCCGACTGACAGATGCAACTGTGTATTTTCTGACTTTGGTTTACTTATACTGTAAAAGAGGCAATATGGCTCCCTAAAACCTTCTAAGTTTTCATTAGCTTGTGCTCTGATCTAAACACAATGAAAAATTACCCTGTTTACGAGATTTTTGGGACTTTTACCCAGCAAGTACTTGCCACAATAATGCATGCATATTCTATAAAACAAAGTAAGGTATTTTCAAGGCTTTTGAGAAACATTGTAGGGTGTCCTTTGTTAGAGTTTACGACGCTGTATCTTGCCACTCTGGCTTGGAAATGTTAAAATACCTACAGCTAAATCTTATAAACTTAATACAAGAAAATCGCATACAGATATAAGATTACATCAGTGGTGTTTACAAATTCTTTGATAATCATTCAGGAGCAGTGCCGTAAGAAAATACCGTAAAAATACGCTCTGTGACTGCTTCTGTGGTCCAGTGGTCAGCGAACTGTATTCTCTCCCGGAGGTCCCGAGTTTGATTACCGGCTGGGGCAGGGATTTTTTTTTCAGCCAAAATTATTCCCTATACCCCACAGAGTCTGGAAGTATGTATGTGAGTGTGCGTGTGTGTGTTTGAGGAAATGATTTAAATTATTTAAACCAATCATAAAATAACCTACAGACCACGAATTATTTCTAATGCAAAGTCCCTGATATGGCCTTAGATGTTAAAGGGGGCTGTATAAATGAAAGAACAATAAAAAAATCTTATGTATCCCATTCACATGGCTTTCTCTAAATCCCTGCAGAAAAGTAAGTACTGTTAAAAAGCTTATGCTTCTATTTACTTCATCCTAATCGAGAAAAAATTAGCAGAACTAGTCTTAAGACTTATTTCTTTGTAAGTAGAAGCGAAATAAAGTAGTATTACAGGTTAACGTGATAGTCAAAAGCTGGTTCCTTTGTTGTATGGAAGGAGTTGACAAATTCCTGCATAAAAAGTACAGGTTTTTTAAAGGTGAAATCTAAAAAAAGGAATAACTCAAAAACGATTAACTCCACGAGAAAAATGTATGTAACATAAATTGTGTGTTTTAAAGTGCTCTACATGTTTTGTGTGCTAAGTTTTTGTCCATCTCTTACTGTTTAGCAACTATATAAAACTCCGTAATATTCATCGACAATAAAATGGTCTTCAGAGGTTATTTCCAGAAAATTCAAGATATGCATTTTATTTGTGAGGTAAATATCTTTAATGTACGGTATTTTAAGCTTAATCGTTAGAGCCATTTTTGAGAAAATTAAAATTTTCGAAAAAAATTCCATGTAAAGGGTAGTTTGGGGTGGGGAGATTTTTCTCAAAATCTTCGTGTCGCATCCTTGGAAGATACTAATCCTAAATACCAAGTTTGGTATTTTACCGACATAATAAGTGTAGAGAAAGTAGAATTATGAGATTTGTTTTGATAGAATAGAGATTCTATTTATTAAGAGAGTGCATCGTTAGCAAGTAGCAGATAGAGGAATAGCAGCGCATTACGAAGACGGCGTTCCTTCTTATTTTTATCGAGCGCTCTTAAATTTGAAGTGCGCTCAAGTCTGACATTTATTCCTCTCTTGATCCGACTTGAGAGAGATTCCTGATGATAACCTGTTGACAACGGCGGGGGATGAAAATTTCCACACAATCTATTTCACCCTTCTTCAGGTGAAGCGCGCCTGATGGGGACCGGCAGGAGGTCTCGGCACGATTTATGATTTCTGTCAGAACAATAAGGGTGAAAAATTTACCCCTCGGTTTGTAACGGAATAAGGTTTCTTATTATCTTTGCGTTCAAACGGCAAAGTATGTGACAAAAGACGCTCGCGTAATTGTGAGAGACAAGGCGGTCTTTCAAATTAAATTATATACTAAATAGACGTCCCGTGTTAGAGTCGAAGCTGAAGGGTGGAATTTCTCTGTAGCTAGTCATCCTTGCTTCTTAGTTACCTCACAGAGATGGTGCTTTCACAAAACATTATCTGTATATTTATTATTATTATTATTACTACTTTCTTTAGCACGAACATACAATGAGCATATCTGCAGCGTTCAGTGCCACTCTTCGTTATCCATACATTTTTACTTCCTCTACACGTACTAAGTACATAGTGTATAGAGATGGTATTGTATTGCACCCAAAACTTCTATACTGAGATTTTACCGGAAATACATGTTTGGGACTTCCTGAATCTAAAAAGAATTTTTTTTTTTTACCTTCTCTAAACGTACTATATATTGTATAGGTAAGGTAATTGTATTGCACCCAAAAATTCTATACCAAGGTTTCGCTGAAATACATTTTTTGGGAATAGCTGAATCCATAAAAAAGCATTTATATTTTCTCCAGACGTACTAAATAGTGTACAGAGAAGGTGTTGTATTGCACCCAAAATTCTATACCTAAGTTTCACCGGAAATATATGTTTTGGGATTCCCTGAAAAAAAATCTCATGTTTACCATTCACATGACCTTCTCTACTTCTCTGTAACAAATTATAGCTAAAAGCTTATTCTTTTATTTACTTATTTAGAAAAAGTAGCAGAAATGGTCTTATTACTTGCTTCCTTGTAAGTAGAAGCGAAATAAGGGAATAACATAGGTTAAAGTGATAATCAAAAGCTGGTTGCTATATGACTGAAATTCCTTTGTTTGTATGGACAGGAGTTCACAAATTCCGTATGAGAAAAGTATAAGTTTTTCAAGGCTGAAACCAAAAACAAGAAATGTCTAAAATATCCACGAAAAAGAATGTATATGACATAAATGGTGTTTTAATATGCTCTACATTTTTGTTTGGTAAGTGTTTGTCCATCACTTTCGGTTTAGGAGTTATACAAAATTCCGGAAAATTCATCCAGAGTAAGGTAGTCTTCACATACTATTCCCAGAAAATTCAAAATATACATTTTATTTCGCATGTAAATATCTTAAATATAAGAAATTTTAATCAAAACTGTGTTGCATCCTTGGAAGATACCAAACTTAAATACCATGTGAATGGTACACATCAGATTTTTTCCCTTCGATTTAGTGTACCACAAATCACGTATTTCTGGTGAATCCCGGTATTGGATTTTTCGGTGTAATACAATATCTTCTCTATGTATTGTGTACATAGTACATGTAGAGAAAATAAAAGCGAAAAGGTTTTTGGCGGTAGAAAAGCGTAAAATCGGTGTTGATAACTTTCGTTACTATTTAGTTTTGCCAATTCGTCTATCACCTTCTGGATGACCCTCGAACATAGATTTGCATAGATAAAGATAGGCAGTGAAAGGTAAAGTTGTTTAATGAAGGTAGTCACTATATATATATATATATATATATATATATATATATATATATATATGTGTGTGTGTGTGTGTATAGACAAAGAAAAAGATACAGAGACGGAGTATAATATAAGTGAGTAGCGAGGGAAGTAAAAAAAGATGGAGATAGATAAAAATTAGTGATATACAGTGAAAATCAAATAGAGAAAAAAAGCAAATGTGTTCCAATCACATTACTTTCTATACATATTTGCAACTAATTATTGTTGAAAAGCTAATGCTTCTATTTACTTCATTCTAATCCAGAAAAAATTAGCAGAAATTGTCTTATAGGTGCTTCCATGCAAGTAGAAGGGAAATAAAGGTGTAGAATAGGTTAAACTGAAGTCAAAAGCTGGTTGCTATGTGACTGAAGTTCCTATTTGTATGGCAGGGGTTGACAAATTCCTATATAAAGTATGTTTTTTAAAGCTCAAACCAAAAACAAGGAATATCTAAAAAGCGATCAACTCCACAAGAAAAAAAAAATATATATATATGTGATAAATTGTGTGCTGTAACATGTTCTACATTTTTGTGAGGTAAGTTTTTGTCCACATTATACGGTTTAGCTGTTATGCAAAATTTCGTAAAATTCATCCAGAATAAAGTGGTCTTCAAGGCTATTCCTATAAAATTCATGATTTAGGTTTTATTGGTTAGGAAATATCTTGAAAATATATTATTTTAATCAAAATCGTTAGAGCCATTTTTGAGAAAATCAAAATTTTCAAAACAAAATCCATGTAAAGGGTATTTAGGGGTGGGTGATTTTCTAGAAAATCTTCGTGTCGCATCCTTGGAAGATACCAAATTGAAATACCAAGTGTGGTATTTAACGGTCTTTTCGTTTTTGAATTATTCTGCCCACAGGCACACACACATACACAGAGACAGACACACACACGGACATTGTTCAAAAAATGTTCTTTTGGATTCAGGGAGTCTCAAAACATATATTTCCGGTGAAATATCGGTATCGAGGTTTTAAGTGCATTACAATAACTTCTCTATTCACTATGTAGAGAGTAATAGAAATGGATAGTGATATAGATATAGATAGGGAGAGAAGTAGACATAGATATGTTTATGGATAGAGATAGAAATAGATAACAGAGATAAATGCGGAAAATGCACAGAGAAAAATAGAGATGAATTGAGAGAGAGAGAGAGAGAGAAAGAGAGAGAAAGAGAGAGAGAGAGAGAGAGGAGGAGGGAGATAGAAAGAGGAATTAGATATCCAGGGATATATAAAACTTTGTAGAGCGTTTGTAGCCCAAAAGTATGCCATCACATAAAGTTTCAACTTTTTGGAATACTGTGCTGCCCTTAAGCATGTCACTTGTGATGACGTAAGAAGACAAACGATCTGTTCAAGTGTTTGATCTCAGCTAACGGTCTCAGTTTAGCCTCATGAAGAACTCCTCTTACATTTTCCTCTCACGTTTCCGAAGACTTTTGAGAGGATGGACCGGGCTTTACTACACGAGAGCCATTGATATCCCTTAGGTAAGCTTCTACAGAAAGGTGTACAAGCACGTGCCGTTGGTAGTCCTGAAATGCGCTCCACGCACCTTACGTAAACACGCAGTGTGTGTTTTTGATTTGTATGAAGGCGGTCCAGAAAGTAAAGACACGTTTAACATAACTAAACTATAACAAAAGTCATCAACACAAAACTTTATTTAAAACTTTACAGTACCTTACTGTATTTCTCAACGTAATCTCCATTCTGTCAAGACATTTATTGTCACGTGGTACCGGTATTTCATTGCAGATAGTTTACTCCTTCACCGCTAAAAAATGCACATAGCTACACTTTATTCTAAGGGGGTTAGATATTCACCATCCTATATAAAAAATCTGATGTGTTCCATTCACATGACTTTCTCTATATCTCTGTAAATTATTATTGTTAATAAGCTTATATTTTACTTATTTCATGCTAATCGAGAAAAATGAGCAGAAATAGTCTTATTTCTTGCTCTATTGCAAGTAGAAGCGAAATAAGGGAGTACCATAGGTTAAAGTGAAAGCCAAAACATGGTTGCTATGTGACTGATGTTCCTTTGTATGGACAGGAGTTGACAAATTCCTGTATGAGAAAAGCATCAGTTTTTCAAAGCTGGAACCAAGAAAAAGGAATATCTCAAAAATGATCAGCTCCACGAAAAAAATGTATATAACATAAATTGTGTGTTTTAACGTGCTCTACATTTTTTTGTGGGTTAAGTTTTTGTCCATCCCTTACGGTTTAGTAGTTATGAAAAATTCATCCAGAATAAAGTAGTCTTCAGAGGCTATTCCCAGAAAATTCAAAATATACATTCTATTTGTCAGGTAAATGTATTTAATATATGATATTTTAATCAAAATTGTTAGAGCCATTTTTTAGAAAATCAAAATGTTCTAAAAAGGTTCCATGTAAAGGGTAGTTTGGGGTGGGGGGGATTTTTCGCAAAATCTTCGTGTCGCATCCCTGGAGGATAATTAACTTAAATACCAAGTTTGGTATTTTACCGACTTTTCGTTTTTGAGTTATCGTGTTCACAGACACACGGACACACACACACACTCACGGACCTTTTTCTGAAAATACCCTTTTTTGGATAAAGAGGACCCTAAAACATATATTTCCGGTGAAATCTCGGTATCGAATTTTTGGTGGAGTGCAATATATTCTCTATACAATATGTACATAGGGAGTATAGAGAAAGTAAAAATTACCAGCTTGCCTGAAAAATATAAACTGTTTGCAGCACTTTAAGCTAACTGTAAAGCAACTTTTACTAAGCTTGTATAATGTGAGTGAATTCATAGATACATTGCAGCTATAAACCATAAAATTGTACATAACTTAATCTGTGTCTATTATTACCACTTGTTATTAATTTTGACCTGTTATATATTATGACTATGTTCTGCTAAAGAAATGTATTTATCTAGTATTATAATATATCTATGTGCTGAATGGATGAATAAAGCTACTACTAGTAAGGATCTGAGCCTAGATGTCACTGTCACTTTGAGGTCTTCATCGGCTGCAAAATATTTTCCATCCAAAAAGTCAAGTACGTGACCAAAGTAAAACAGTGGTTTTTCTTATATCTTTTATCGACCTTTGCTTTTGACTTCTCCATAATACTTGATGAACTTCCACTCTGGTCTTTATCGTACACACTGGTTCTTCCTTAATTACTCGTAAATTACACGCCAATTCCTCACTGAAGACTCGTTCATTGCATTATCACCACACACTTGTGTTATTTGCCTACAAAATTAGTTAGCCGAACATTTTGTGTATTCCAAAAACGAATAAGTTCTTTAGCGATAGAAAAGTATAACATGGGAATTAAAAAGTCGTACCACTCGACAGTAGATATCTTGACAGAATAGAAATTATGTTGAGAAATAGAGTAAGGTAGTGTAACTTTGTAAATAAAGTTTTGTGTTGATAGCTTTCGTTATTGTTTAGTTATACCAAATTGTCTGTCACTTTCTGGATGGCTGTCATATAATTACATTAACATATTAAGTGTTCTTCAGGCCAAGGTTAAATATAATACACTCATGATCCGTTTTACCAGCAACTATTTAAAGTATAACATGTACATTCTATAAACATTCTTCTAAGTCTTACTTTCTTTCACACAATCTAGGTGTAGGGCAGGAGTAGAATAGTGTTACACTACCTGACCATAATACCGTGCGATCCACCGCTTCGCAGTGTTTTTCCACTACGCACACGGAAACATGTTAACACACATCTGCTGATAACAAGGTGTGATGTAGATAACAGAGTAATGTTTATGAATAAAAGGTTTGTTTACCAAACAGCTAGAGAACATCATGTGAATGAAACACATTAGATTTTTATCTTCCTACTTACAAGGCACCAAGTAATAAGGCCTGTTTCTGCTAATGTTTATCTCAACTATATGAAGTAGAAAAGAAGAATAAGTTTATTAACAATAATTTGTTGCAGAGATATAGAGAAAGTCATGTGAATGTAACTCATCAGATTCATAGCACGACAGCTCACAAGGAACTTTGGTCTACCGCCCGTCCGCTGCGCCCCCATCTCGGTCTATGACAGACGTCATGGGTGGGGTAAAGTATTGGAGGGTGAGACGTGGTCAGCGCCTCGAACCCCCAGCCAGTTAATGCGGTCCTCATGACCTGGAGCTTCTCCATCAAGTAGCTCCTCAATTGGCACCCCAGGGACCTCACGAGGCTGAGTGCACCCCGAACCAGGTCTCCCAGCGGGGGAAAATCCGCACTTCGGTACTGGGAATCGAACTGAGGTCTCCCGCTTGGTATGTTTATCATGTAAATACCTTTAGTAGACGGTACTTTAAACAAAATCGTTAGAACTATTTTTGACAAAATCAAAATGTTTGAAATGTTTCCATTCTTGGAAGATACTAAATTTAAATACCAACTTTTCGTTTTTGAGTTATCATATTCACCGATACACACTCACTCACTCACACTGACATTTTTCTAAAAATGTTTTTTTTAATTTCTCTATACGTACTATGCACCTACATAGTGTATAGAAGAAATAATGTATTTTAACCGTGCTCGAGTGGTCAGCGAGCTGACTTCTCACCCGGAGGTCCCGGGTTCGATTCCCGGCTGGGGAGGGGAATTTTTCTTTAACCAGATGTATTCCCTATCCCCCACAGAGTCTGGAAGTATGAATGTGAGAGTGAATGTCCGTGTGTATCAGTAATATAATAATGACTAACCTAAAGTTCTAACCTACAGTAATACGAGTTGTTCACAAGTCAAAGCCCCCGATATGACCATTGAAGTTAAAGGGGGCTATACAAATGAAACAATAAAAAAAAAGTACTATATTCCACCCAACAATTCAATTACGAGATTTCACCGGAAATACATGTTTTAGGACCCCCTGAATCCAAAAAAAAACATTTTTACAAAAAGGTCCGTGTATGTGTGTATGTGGACAGCATAGTTTAAAAACGAAATGATCGTAAATACCAAATTTGGTAAATAAGGATGCGACAAGAAGATTTTCAAGAAAACCCCCTCACAACCAACTACCCTTTACATGGAACTTTTTTCTTAAAATTTGATTTTATAAAAAATGGCTCTAACGGTTTTGATTAAAATATCGTATATCAAAGATATTTGTCTGACAAATAAAATGTATATCTTGAATTTTTCAGGAATGGCTTCTAAAGACCTGTTTATTCCGGATGAATTTTGCTTAGTTTGGAATAACTAGTAAACCGTAAGAGAAAGACAAAAATTTACAATACAAAAAAATTAGATCTCGTTAAAATACACAAGTTATGTCATACACATTTTTTCGTGGAATTACCGTTCTAGAGGTATTCCTTGTTATTAGTTTCAAATTATGAAGTACTTACACTTTTCTCAGACGGAAGTGTTCGTTTTTCTTTTGTCCTACTCTTGGCCAAGCAAAGAAGCAATTTGCAATGACAATCGCATAGTGACAGCTTTTAAAACATTTGACTATCACTTTAGCCTAGTGAATTCCCTTAGTTCCATTCTACTTATAAGGAACTATGTAATAAAATTCTGCTAATGTTTATCTGTATTAGCATGGTGTTGAAATAAGAATTATCTTTCATAAGAAGCAGAGTAGCTACAGAAAGTCATGTTGGAGTATTGAGGTGAGATCCAATGGGTGTTTGAAGTTGAGAAGTATCTGCCAAGCTGCAGTCATTAAACCCGTCTTTAAGAACTGACACAGACAGTCTTTATGCGGAACCTGTTAATTTCATCCCGAGCATCTAAATTTTAATTAAGACTGCAACGAGACACATCAACTTGAAAGCCAAAAAAAGGCTACACATTTTTCTCCCCTTCATCTGTGAAATTAATTCACCTTCATTACGTCCTCCTATTTTCGCTCTGAAATCACCTAAAATTGAGATGAAAAGAACATTACTGGGAATGATACGCTTTTAAAAGTTGAAAATGCTTCTTTCTTTCTTCTCATCAGTGTGAAAGCCATACCGGCGTTAACGACCGGGAAAACGACCACATCTGGGCCCCAGGCGGGGGTGGCAGGGGTTAAAAGAGTTCTCGCTCGAATGGATAACGACTTTACTCCAGATAGTACATTCATTATCTTAATATATCTTACGAAACAGCTGATTTATCGACATTATTTGAAACAAAATCATAAATGTGCACAAACCGTTACGTTCCAAATAGCGCACTTAAACGAACCATGATGTTTTTGTTCTTTCTATAGGGTTTAACGCCCATTTTTACTTTCTCTATATGCTCTGCGTACATAGTGTATAGAGAAGGTATTGCACTCCACCAAAAAGTTTGATACCGAGATTTCACCGGAAATATATGTTTTATGGTCCCTTGTATCCAAAAAAAAGTATTTTCAGGAAAAGATCCGTATGTGTATGTGTGTGTGTGTCCGTGTGTCTGTGAACACGATAACTCAAAAACGAAAAGTCGGCAAAAACCAAACATTGTATTTAAGTTTAGTATCTTGCAGGGATGCAACACGAAAATTTTGAGAAAAATTCCTCCACCACAAACTACCCATTATATGTAACTTTTTTTTAAAATTTTGATTTTCTAAAAAATGGCTAACGATTTTGATTAAAACATCGCATATTAAAGATATTTACCTCACAAATCAAATTTATATTTTGAATTTTCTGGGAATAGCCTCTGAAGACTACTTTATTCTGGGTCAATTTTACGGAATTTTGCATAGCTGCTAAACTGTAAGAGATGGACAAAAACTTACCAAGTTAACACACAAAAAACGTAGAGCACATTAAAACACACAATTTATGTTATATATATTTCGTGGAGTTGATCGTTTTTTTTTAGATATTCTTTGTTTTTGGTTTCAGCTTTGAAAAACTTGTATTTTTCTCATACAGGAATTTGTGAATTCATGTCCATACAAACAAAGGAACTTCAGTCACATAGCAACTAGCTGTTTACTATCACTTTAAGCTATGGTACTCCCACATTTTGTTTCTGCATACAAGGAAGCATGTAATAAGACTATTTCTGCTAATTGTTTCTTTATTAGCATGAAGTAAATAGAAGCATAAGTTCTTTAACAATAATTTGTTACAGAGATGTAGAGAATGTCATGTGAATGGACACATCAGATGTTTGACAGACATGGAAGGCCTTGGTCAGCAGGGAGTGTACTTGCAAGAGTGCAACAGAATGTGAGCGCGGTGTGTACATTTCCCATCTCGTCTCCAGCAGTCATGTACATTCTTGCCCGAATGTTGCAACAGCAGGGGACATGCCACGGTTCCCTGAACATAGAGAGTTAATGAGACGCGAAACGTCGCCTTATAACATCCATCTTTGACTCCCTCCCCTCCAAGGAAACTTTGTTAAGTATCGTCCAGACAGATTCGCTTTTCAAAAACATTCAGCAAATGTCTGTGTTTATAAGTTAACCGCTTCTGGCGTCACTTAAAAGCTTTTCATTTCATTTTTATTTTCTCTATACATACTATGTACATAGTGTATAGAGAAGGTATTGTATTGCACCCAAAATTCGATACCGAGAGTTCACCGGAAATATATGTTTTGAATCCCCCTGAACTCAAAAAAAGCATTTTTAGAAAAATGTCCGTGTGTGTCTGTCTGTTTGTGTGTGTGGGGGGGGGGAAGCATACCTCAAAAGCGAAAAGTCCGTTAAAAACCAAACTTGGTATTTAGGTTTGGTATCTTCCAAAGATGCCACACGAAGATTTTAAGAAAATCCCCCCATCAGCAACCACCCTTTGCATGGAGCTTTTTTCGAAAATTTTCATTTTCATTTTTTATTAAAATATCGTGTATTAAAGATATATACCTGACAAATACAATGTATATCATGAATTTTATGGGAATAGCCTCTGAAGACTACTTTAATCTGGATGAGTTTTACGGATTTTTGCACAACTGCTAAGCCGTAAGCGATTGACAAAAACTTACCACACAGAAAATGTAGAGCACATTGAAACAAACAATTTATGTTACATACATTTTTTCGTGGAGTTGATAGTTGAGATATTCCTTTTTTTTTTAGCTTCAGTTTTGAAAAACATACCTTTTTCATTCAGGAATTTATCAACTCCTGTCCATACAAACAAAGGAACTTCAGTCACATAGCAACCAGCTTTTGGTTCTCACTTTAACCTATGGTACTCTATTATTTCACTTCTACTTACAAGGAAGCAAGTAATAATATTATTTCTGATAATTTATTCTCGATTAGCAAGAAGTAAATAGAAAAATTGGCTTTTTAACAATAATTTGTGATGCCTGTGCTATTTAAGTATAGTATAATATCATATATATCAACAGAAACAATTACATTACAGGACACAAAGAACATACATTTTTCCAAACATTTGACAAACACAGGAAAGCCCTCTAGTATAGGATTAATTGTTTTTTCACACAAGCCGTGTGTATTACAGGAGTTAGATAGGTAGAGTCAGACTGAAAAATTCAATGCCATAGCCGAAATGTGAACCATGGATCTCTCGATTTCTAGCCGGTTGCTCTGCTCAGCCATGGCAACATGCTGGCATAGCATTGAATTTCTCAATAATTTATCCAATACCAATTGACCATAATATTTTGAATCCCGGCTATGGTATTAACATTTTCAGTCTGAGTCTACCTATCCAACTCCTGTCCTACACACGGTTTGTGTGAAAAAAAAAGCTAATCCAATACCATTTGACCATAGTAGTTAGTTATACTATGAATCCTGGGACTTAAAGTACTTGCAACATTGTAAGTCGCCATTAGGGTATGTTATTTTAAAATATTTTGAGGTTACTTTGTGGTTTACCGGGAATCATGCGAGTCAGTTGAGAAATTCAATGACATGCCGGCATATTGCCATGGTAGCTCAGTGGTAGAACAGCCGTCTAGAGATCGGGAGATCCGTGGTTCAAATCCCGGCTATTGTATTGACTTTTTCAGTCTGACTCTACTTCTCCAACCCCTTTAGTATTGCTTTGCTGGCAAGGCTCATGCATGTATTTGCGAAGCCCACAAGAGCCTGTAAAGTTTTGTTTTCACATGGTGATGCAAGCAGAGTTTACGCACGACATATTGAATGCTCCAGGTGAGAGTGGCGAGCATTTTTTGATGACACCGCCGAGGAGCTGGACCACAGACTCCCATCCGATGCTTGGTCATAGAGACAGGAGTTTGTAATGTGCACAGAGGGAACTTTAATGGACCCGCGCTACAGACAAAGCCACTTAAAGGATTGCAGGCCGCTCTTAAATGTTGTTAAGCCTCATGGCATTTGTAACATCTGCCAGGAGGTCTTCTTTGAGGACATTCCGTTCTGTTAAACGCTACACGAGCTCTGTCTGCCTCTAACAGTAATGACATCCTTACTTCGGCAATGCTCAAGTGTTGCTTTAAATACAATTTACAAATCCTGTGTTTTTACTTTCTTTAGCACTAAATGTGCAAACCACATTGTGGACACAGAAGGTATTCCATTCCACCCGTAAGTCGATGCTAGGTTTCTACTATCAATATACATTTTACTGCCCTCTGTATCGAAAAAATAAACCACTTTTGTAAAAAGTCGAGTGTGTTTGACTCTGTATGTTTGTGACCAACATAATTCAAAAACTAAAAGCCGGCAAGTAGAAAATTGACATTAAGTTCAACAAAACTTTCCTGCCCTTAAAATACTCTTTCAATGGAAATATATGCAATATGCTGATTTTATCAAAACAGCTGAAATGTTTTTGATAAAAATAATAATCATATTGTATAACATCGTAACATATCAAATTACAATATCAGATCCCAAAATTGAAAAACGAGATTTTTAGTGTCCCCTGTATGCAAAAAGAAAACAAAACAAAAACAAAGAAACAAAAAAACCGTACACATACCTAGAGTACATATTTTATTCCACCCAAGAATTCAATTTTAAGATTTCACAAGAAGTATATGTTTTAAGGTCCCCGAAAAATTAGAAAAAGGTCCGTGTGTGTATAAACAAAATGGTTCAAAAATGAAAAAAACCTTATATACCAAACTTGATATTTAGGTTCAGTATCTACCAAAGATACCAGACGAAGATTTTCAAGAAAAGCCCCACACTACAACTACCCTTTACATGTAAACATTTCTGAAAACTTTGTTTTTTTCAAAAATGACTCTCAAGATTTTAACTAAAATCTCTTATGTTTAACATATTTACATGACGTATAAAATGTATATTTGGGAACAGCATCCCAAGACCTCCTTATTCTCTAGGAAATTTTATGAGTATTGCGTAACTAGTAAACCGTAGGAGATAGACAAAGACGTAAAACATAAACAAATGTAGAGCTCCATAAAACACATAATTTATGATATATACATTTTTTGCTCTGAAGTTTACCAATTTCGAGATATTCCTTGTGATTGGTTTCAGTTTTAAAATGCGGGGGCCGTATTATTTTCAACCTCCGATAGGCTATAAATAAAAGACAAGTTCATAAAAAACAATTACTTTACTACTAAAAGTTTTATACACTTTTCAACATAATCACCGAAACGATTGAGAAATTTATCGTACCTGTACACAAGTTTTGCAATACCCGCTTCAAAAAATGTTGCCCCCAATGATTTCAAATGACTTACGTCATATACGTTTGTAACCATTTTAGAAATATTAATTACTTTCTCTATAGGCACTATGTACATAGTGTATAGAGAATGTATTGCACTCCACCAAAAAATTCAATACCGGAAATATATGTTTTAGGGTCCCCTGTATCCAAAAAAAGTATTTTCAGGAAAAGGTCCGTGTGCGTGTGTGTCCGTGTGTCTGTGAACACGATAACTCAAAAACGAAAAGTCGGTAAATACCAAACTTGGTATTTAAGTTGAGAATCTTCCAGGGATGTGACACGAAGGTTTTGAGAAAAATCACCCCACCCCAAACCACCGTTTACATGGAACTTTTTTCGAAAATTTCGATTTTTCACAAAAAGGCTATAACGATTTTGATTAAAATATCACATATTGAAGACATTTACCTGGCAAATAAAATGCATTTCTTGAATTTTCTGGGAATAGCCTCTGAAGTGTAGTTTATTCTGGATGAACTTTATGGAATTTTGAATAACTGCTAAACCATAAGAGATACTTATGTATTATACATTTTTTTCGTTTTTGAGACGTTCCTTGTTTTTGGTTTCTGCTATGCAAAACTTACACTTTTCTGATACAGGAATTTGTCAACTACTGTCCATACAACCAAACGAACATCAGTCACATAGCAACCAGCTTTTGACTGTCACTTTAACCTATGGTACTCCCTTATTTCGTTTCTACTTACAACAAAGCAAGAAATAAGACTTTTCTACTAATTTTTCTCGATTAGCATGAAATAAATAAAAGATAAGCTTATTAACAATAATTTGTTACAGAGATATACAGAAAGTTATGTGAATGGAACACATCAGGATTTTTATTCTGGGGTGTTCAAAAGCTGTATTATCTCCGATGTAAGATCGTTATCAAGTTTTCGGGTGAAATGTACGGTAAAAAGTACGTATGTGTAATAGGAGTCCGTAGAGAAAGTAATGCGATATATCATGTATTTTCTTTTTCATTTGCTCTTCCATAATTTTTTTTTTATTTTTATATGTTGTAATCTTCTTAAATATGACATCTAATGGAATATATTAAAGAATTTATGATTTATGCTTTTTCCTTCGATTAAAGTTATAAATATTTGATTTTAAAACAGAGCTTGGATGTAGTCTAGCTTTACTAGGGGCCGACAACAAGCAAGAAATTGGTATCATATGGAACACTAATCTTGCAACACAGCCTCATAGTTAATTTAATAGTGATACGCTTCTAACGTTGTTACTGCTCATTAGATAATTAGTGGGCTCATTTGCATTGATCGTCAGCAACATCAACAACTTCAAGCGACAAACAACTGCCTAACACTTTTTGTTTCGCGATATCAAACAAATCTTACCATTTCTAATCTACGAGGGTCATCCAGAAAGTGACGAACGATTCGGCAAAACAATGACGAAAGTTATCATAAGCAACACCACGAGTGTTTCCATCTTGTCGATAATTCACGACCGGAGCGAAGCGACGTCCTAAGAGATGAAAACACGAGTTGTATTTGATAAGACAATTCAGCGGAATAGACTATTAATAATTTATAATATATAGGAAGGGAGATTTTATCAGGTTATGATTGTAATACTTACATTAGTTCTCAAATGGTAAATGACGCATTCGACATTTCTTTCTTCACTGCCACCTGACTTATGATATGGCCTACCGTGTCTAAACCCAATGTACGAATAGCGATAGCAACAATAGCAATAGGAAACAATTATTTTATTTCAACTTTTAATAACTAATATATAAAATGGAAACAAACATCATTTTACTTGAGGTTATTGCACTCATCTCAAATAGAAATACAAATCATGATTATTTTCACTCCTTTTTACTTTCTTTAGCCCCGTATGTACAATGTATATAGGGATAGAGAAGTATTGTATTCCACCCAAAAATTCGATACCGAAATTTCAACGGAAATACATGTTTTAGAACCCCCTGTATCCATAAAAAGCATTTTCAGGAAAAGGTCCATGTGTCTGTGAACACGATAACTCAAAAACGAATAGTAGCTAAAATAAATACCAAACTTGGTATTTAAGTTTAGTATCTTCCAGGGATGCTAAACGAAGATTTTGAGAAGAATCTCCCGACCCCAAATTACCCTTTACATGGAACTTTTTTCGAAAATTTTGATTTTCTTAAAAATGGCTCTAACGAGTTTGATTAAAATATCTTATATTAAAGATATCTACCTGACAAATAAAATTTATATCTTGAATTTTCTGGGAATAGTTTCTGAAGACCTGTTTATTCTGGATGAATTTTGCTTAATTTGGCATAACTAGTAAACCGTAAGAGATAGACAAAAACTTACTATACAACAAATTTAGTTCTTGTTAAAATACACAAGTTATGTCATATACATTTTTTCTCGTGGAGCTTACCGTTTTCGAGGTACTCATTGTTATTAGTTTCAGATGTGAAGTACTTACACTTTTTTCAGACGGGAGTGTCCGTTTTTCTTTTGTTCTACTCCTGGCCAAGAAAAGAAGCGATTTATAATGACAATCGCGTAACGAAAGCTTCTAAAACATTTGACTAAACAAGCGATTTATAATGACAATCGCATAACGAAAGCTTTTAAAACATTTCACTATTGGTTTAACCTTATTTCTTCCTACTTATAAGGAACTAAGTAATAAGAACATTGTGCTAATGAGTTCCTCGATTAGCATAGTGCAGAAAGAAGAATAATCTTATGTAAGAAGTTTGTAGAACAGCTAGAGAAAGTCATGTGAGTGTAACACATCAGATTTTTTAACTAAATACGTTATGAACTGGATAAAACTTTAAATAAACATTGTAACTGAATTATTTGAAAGCATAATTGTGGAACTGATAGTTATTAAGAGTGAAGGTTGGCTGACTGGATTGTCACCTTGTTACGAATAATCAAGACAGGAGATTAAACAAACGAACGTCAGGTGCGACAAGGTTTCAAAAAATTAAAAACATATGTTGCGATAAGATATTTTGACAATATCACTCCAGTCAGATGAACATGGTTGGTTGAAATTGCCTAATCTCAGCCATAGTTTAATGGTTGATCTGAAATGTCAACACAAAACTTTATTTACAAAGGTACAGCACCTTACTCTATTTTTCAACATAATCGCTGTTGCTATCAAGGTATCTATTGTCACGTGGTACCGATTTTTAAATGCAGATTTTGTACTCTTCCACCTGAGCCAAGATGTCACTGCCACTTTGAGGTCTTCATGGCTGAGAAATCTTTTCATCCAAAAAGCCATGTACGATGTCCAAATAAACAACGGTTATTCTGAATTCTTTTTTTAACATTTGTTTTCAACTCCTCCATAACGATTGATGAACTTCCACTGCAGTCTTTATCGTACACACTGGTTCTTCTTTGATTACTCGTAAACTATGCGCCATTTCCTCACCGAAGACTCGTTCATTGGATTATCACTATATATTTGCGTTATTTGCCAAGAAAATTTGATTGGCCGAACATTTTGGACATTCAAAAAGACGAACAGGTTCTTTGGCGGTATAAAATTATAACATCGGCATTGAGAAATTGGTATCACGTAAAAAATATCTTGACAAAATGGATATTGGGTTAAGAAATAGAGTAAGGTTTATAACTTTATAAATAAATTATTATTTAGTTATGCCAAATCGTTCATTACTTTCTGATTGGCCCTTGTAATGACTTCATATCCAGAGATAAACATATGTTAGATAAGTAGAGTCAGACTGAAAATTCAATGCATATCCGGAATTTGAACAAAAACTCTAGCTGGTTGCTCTACCACTGAATTATCATGGCAATATGCCGGCAAAGAATTGAATTTCTCAAATGACTCGCATGTTTCCCGGTAAACCACAAGGTATCTCAATTTATTTTGAGTTGACAGCCCCAATGGCGCAACCTGCCAGAGACTGGGAGATCCGTGGTTCAAATCCCGGCTATTGCTTTGAATTTTTCAGTCTGACTCTATTTATTTAACGGCTTGTGTGAAAAAACAATTCAATTAATAATAATTTACGATACTATTTGGATATACTATGAAACTCAAGTCAGATTATACAGAGAGAGTCATGTGTAGGGAACAAATCATATTTTTACTTTCTGTACACGTAAAACATACATAGTGTATAGAGAAGTTATTGCCTCCACTCAAAAATTCGATACCGTGATTTCTCCGAAAATATACGTTTATATGTTTTAGGGTCCCTTATATCCAAGAAAAAACATTTTTGGAAAAAGGTCCGTGTGGGTGTACGTGAACACGATAACTCAAAAACGATTAGTCGGTAAAGTACCAAACTTTGTATTTAAGGTAATGCATAAAAAAAGGTTTGCCTAATTAAATAATGTAATGCCTGTATTTCAATTTCCCGTTTTTTTTATTAACATGCGGCGCTTTAAACCGTATCACGTGACGATTTAAATGGATGACTGTAAGTGGGTGTGGTGCTTTTAACCTTTTCACTATGGTGAAAAATTGGTAAAAATCAGAAAGTTGGTTTTATTATTATATTATTTTATATTTTATTTTGGTATGTGTCTATTTCAAGTTGAATATACAATAATTTGCACTAATAACTAAACAAGTGAGTCAAAATTTTCAAAACAGGTCTCACAACGGGTGCATCTATCTGCGCCGTCATCATCTAGGCATGCCGTATCACCGATTATTTAACCCGAGCCCTCCCCATCCTAAGCCACAGGCGAGATAGAGCACTCGGCGGACCTCCCCACACCCCACCAGCAGCATATATCCGGCCGTGAAATAGAGACTCTTTGGCGGCAGAGGGCAGCTTGACTCGGACCAAATGTCTTGCAGTTTTTCTTTGCTTTATATATTCCTGAGAATTGATGTAAACAGTCCGTGAGAGTTGACAGATATTCTGGGTTTAAAATTTTCTGCAGGAAATTATGACATTCTAATACTTACAAAGAAACAGTTTTCAAAACTTTAAATTGTCCCACACGATGCAGTTTTCGAAACTGAAGCTTGAAAATTTTTATGCTTGATTAAATGTAGTAAAAATAAAATTCATAAGATGATTTGCTTCTAATATCAAAAGTGATCGTGTAATTAAATAATAAAATTCATATTTCTATAGAAAAAATATGTGCTCCATTCACATGACTTTCTCTATATCTCTGCAAAAAATATTTTTAAAAAGCTTATGCTTCTACTTACTTTCCGCTAATCAAGAAAAAATTAGCAGAAATAGTCTTATTTCTTGCTTCCTTGTAAGTAGAAGCGAAATAAGAGGGTACCTTAGGTTAAGCTTGTACTCAAAAGCTAGTTGCTATGTGACTGAGGTTCCTTTGTTTGTATAGACACGAGTTCACAAATACCGGTGAAGAAAAATATGTTTTTATAGCTTAAACCAAAACCAAGGAATATCTCAAAAATAATCAACTCCACGAAAAAAATGTATGCGACATAAATTGTGTCTTTAAATGTGCTCTACATTTTTTGTGTGGCAAGTTTTTGTCTCTCTCTTACAGTTTATTACTTATGCAAGTTCCGTAAAATTCACCCAGAGTAAAGTAGTCTTCGGAGGCTATTCCCAGAAAATCCAAACTATACATTTTATTTGTCAGGTAAAATTCTTTTAATATGCGATATTTTAATCAAAATCGTTAGAGCTATTTTTAGAAATTTAAAATGTTTGAAAAAAGTTCAATATAAAGGGTAGTTTGGAGTGGGGGGATTTTCCTCAAAATCTTCTTGTTGCCTCCCCGGAAGATACTAAACTTAAATACAAATTTTGGTATTTTACCGACTTTTCGTTTTTGAGTTATCGTGTTCATAGACACACGGACACACGGACACACACTGACCTTTTTCTGAAAATACTTTTTTTGGATACAGGAGACCCTAAAACATATATTTCCGGTGAAATCTCGGTATCGAATTTTTTGATGGAGTGCAATACAATCTCTATACACTATGTAGATAGTGCGTATAGAGAAAGTAAAAATAAAAAATTAATAAAATGACAATTAAATAATTTGTTTCTCCTAAACTAAAATTAAAGAAAACTGCCGCAGAGGAGAGAATGAAGAGGAAGGAGGGTCCAACTTTTGTGTCTTAAGGGTTTTAGACTGTTTGAAGCTATGCTAATTAGAGGGAAAATGTTTTGAACTTTAAAACTTGATTTACTCGTTTACAGTTTTTTCAACATTTTTTGACATTCAAAATTTTCCACACGAAGATATGGAGAAAACTCCGCCTAACCCAAACTATTTTTTACATGGAATTTTTTCAAAAATGTTGACTTTCTCAAAAATGGGTCTAACGACTTTGATTAAAATATCGAATATTAAATATATTTACCTGGCAAATAAAACATATATCTTGAATTTTCTCGGAAGACTACTTTATTCTAGATGAAGTAGGTGGAAAAATAAGTTAACAATAATTTGTTACTAAGAGGTAGAGAAATTCTGTGAATGGAACTTATCGGATATTTTATCACATGGTTCATATATATGAGATATAGCAGTGGGTAAAGACTGAAGCCTTGTCTAACACCTTAGTTAATTTGTTTTTATTCTGTATAGTTGTTTCCTACTCGTACTGAAATATGATTTTCGCAATACAATTTAAAAATTGCATCTACTTGCTGATTTGTATCCTGAACTTCTAACAAAATTTAAAATAGTTTGTTCTGCCTACTTTATCAAAAGCCTTAGTGATCTCAATAAAGTCTAAACGTGTGATATTCCTTTCCAGAATCAATTTCATTTTCTATTAACTTGGCTTCATAGAGGAGGTTAGTTTTTTTATTTGAAGGTTTTGTATACATATTTTACAATCAGAATTTAAGGGGATGCATCACCCAAAATCCTAAATTCAACAGTTTTCAACTAATCAGGCTGAAACTTTTAACATACATTTATGTTGTAGAGTAGTTATATGCTTTAAAATTTAGTTTATATATTATAAGTATTTTTTGAGTTATTACTTTTTAAATTAAAAAGCTGGCGCCAAATTGAAATCACTCCACTGAGTGAAAATGATGAAAAATGTAATATTTTTATTTTTCAAAGTATGCATTTAAGTATCAGTAACAAAACTGTTTATTATACTACAATTAGTTCTAGAGGCAAAAAAATTAAAGCAAGAAACAGACTAAAATTCAAGAAAGTTTATAATACAATTGAGTTTAAAAATCAATATCGTAAATAATATTAGGTCTTTTAAAAAATCATATTACAGAAATCTTTTTTTGCTTGTTAAGAACCTATCCTAAACATATAGGAGAGCTTGAATGAAACCAGCATCGTGTGGAACATTTTAAAGTTTTGAAAACGCTGAAAAATAAAAACACGAGAAAATAGGTTTTAAGGTGTAACATAGCATTTAACCCTATAAGTCTTAGAATGTCATACTCTCCTGCAGAAATGTTTAAACCAATGATATATGTCGACTCTCACGGACTGTTTACAGTAATTCCGAGGAATATATAAAGCAAAGAAAAAATGCAAGTCATTTGGTCCGAGTCAAGCCGCCAACACAGTTCCCTACTTCATGGCCGGAAATATGCTGTTGGTGAGGTGTGGGGAGGCCTGCCGGGTGCTCTATTTCGTCTGTGGTTTTGGATGGGGAGGGCTCAGGTTGAATAATCGGTGATACGGCATGCCTCGATGATAACTGGGCAGGTATAAGCACCCGTTGTGAGAAGTAACTTTTTTAGTTATTATTGTATTTTAAAGTTCAAATAGACACATTTAAGGCCAAATGTTATTGGTCAAAACCAAATTTCGGATTTTTAGCAAATTTTTACCATAGTAAAAAGGTTAAAGCACCACACCCACCTACAATGATACATTTAAATGTCACGTGATACAGTTTAAAGCGCCGCATGGTAATAAAATAACGGGAAATTGAACCATAAGCATTACATTATTTAATTAGGCAAAAAGAAAAAAAAAATTAGGAATTTGGTTGATGTATCCCTTTAAAAGGCTTATACCTCTACTGGAGTAGTTTATGGCAAGGTATGCAAAGATTGTCATGTGAATGCAGCACATAAGATTATTATGTTAAAGTACGTTTGTTATGAAACCAAATTGCAGGCGGTTGATTCACCGCCTTCTCTATTTCTCACCGGTAGACTTGCTCCTTATGTAACACGAATATCTCATACTACAAACTCTGAAGAAAGTTTGAGAGGCTTTCCTCCGCAAGAGCAAAGTAAACTTCGAAGCGAGGACTCTTTGAAAAGAAGGAACAGAGGAGCACTTACAATCCAACCTGAGGGAACAACTTGGCGCTTATCGTTTGTTCAGCAAATGTTTCTATTCAGAATCTCCTCCTTCAGTTTGCATAACGTTTAAGATTTCACTCCCTCGGCTTCGAATTTCTTTAAGGTGGTTTTTCTGATGCGCCGGATATTTGCACAAATTTTAACAACTTTATATAGAGACAAAGAAGCTGGTTTTCTACCCCTCAATATGGCCTCATATTCCAGTTAAATTTGATTATTACTTTTAACTGCTTTATATATCCATTTCAATTCTATCTTTCGTTTCTTTTAATCTGATTTGCAGGGATAGCTTCTTGGGGATCGATAGCGGGACAGAATCGAAGTTAGCGCAGCATGGTATATAGTTATGATGTGTTGACAATGCAGTGTGTACGTAGTGGTACTGATAGAAGGAAACTGGGGCAGTGGTAGACTGTGATGTTTTCACTAGCAGTGAAAGACGATTGGGTGGGTAGTAAACATAAATAACAGTGATTTACGGGAACTAACAATGTTAATATTTACATACATTCAATAGTTATTGTACAGCAATTCATCAGCATCATTATTCGTTTCATTTTCTCTCAAGATACATAGATTACAATGCACAACAACGTACATTCGTAACGTCTCAAATGTGAATCGTCCCCGATTGGCACGTAAACAGGCTTTATATTGGATTAATTGTTTTATCACAGAAGCCGTGTGTAGGACAGGAGTTGAATAGGTAGAGTCAGACCGAAAAATTCAATGCCATGGCTGGGGTTTGAACCACGGATCTCCCGATCTCTAGCCGTTGCTCTGCCTCTGAGCTACCATGGCAACATGGCGGCATAGCATTGAATTTCTCAACTGACTTGTATGTTGCTCAGAGGCAGAGCAAGCGGCTAGAGATCGGGAGATCCGTGGTTCAAATCCCGGCTATGGCATTGAATTTTTCAGTCTGACTCTACCTATCCAACTCATGTCCTATACGCAGCTTGTATGAGAAACAATGAATCTACTAATTGACCATAATAATTGGCTATACTATGAATCCTGGGTCTTAAAGTAATTACAACATTGTAAGTCGACATTGGGGTTGTCATCTCAAAATAATTTGGGATCCCCTTGTGGTTTACCAGGAAACATACGAGTCAGTTGAGAAATTCAATGCTATGCCGGCATGTTGTCATGGTAACTCAGTGGCTGAGCAACCGGCTAGAGATCGGGAGATCCATGGTTCAAATCCTGGCTATGGCTTTAAATTTTTCAGTCTGACTCTTCCTATCCAACTCCTGTCCTGCACGGCTTGTGTGAAAAAACAATTAATCGAATAGATACCACTGATTTTAGGGAATTACCAATTTTAATATTTACATACATTCAATTGCTGTTGTGCAACAAGTCATGAGCAACATTATCCGTTTCATTTTGTCTCAAGATACATAAATTACAATACACAACAACATATTCGTAACGTTTCAAATGTGAATCGTCTCCGATTGGCACGTAAACAGGCTTTATATTGTGGAAAACTTCGCTCCACATCACAAGATGTGATTGGAGCAAAACGGTAATAGGACACATCATAGACTATTGGGTAAGATACTGCATCAAAAATTATTTCCGTAGCAACATCTCGTAGCACATTTCGTATATTGAAAATCCGACATTTTTTCCAAACACTTTCTTCACTTGTTCTTTTCGCACGGTCTAAAATAGGTGTCACGGGTCTCTGAATCATTGATTGAACAAGTTCATTGAACTCTACTTAATAGGTGTCCAGCTATAGGTCCCTAAGATGATTGCTAAACAGACAATAGTTATTTATATAATAAGTGGCTTAAACAGACTGTTATTTGCGAGTGGGATGTTTAGTACACGAGTCTTCTAATTTCTCATGAGCAGATAATAGTCTAATTAGCCACGTGTAATATACAACGCTTTATCCTGTCCTAATATAAGTTTAAATATTTTTATATCTATTAATATTAATATTATTAGAGTCGTCATTAGCAGGAATTGACTTTTAGTCAAGATTTGGATACTGTATTGTTTGTTCGTTGTTGTGTAACCCCGCCGGAATAAACCGTTTCAATTCTGCTTGTTTAAACTGCACCAAATAAATCAATAAATGAATGAAAATGAATATTTCCGGAGAAGTTTTAGACTATGCTAAAAAAGTTGTACATATTTGTTACCCAGCAAGTCGAAGGACTTATATAACAAGGAAGTTTCATTATTTAAAAAAATGAGGAGCTGCCAAATAAATTAAAATAATTGTTTCCTAGGATACATAAAATGCAAATATGAAGTCTATAGGATAGGATATATAATCTGATTAGTGCTTCTGCACATAGAGAAGTATTTATGAATCATGAGGTATGAAGTTAAGCTCTAAGGGCTAGAATATATATATATATATATATATATATATATATGGAGTTCCATTGTGAACGTTAATAATTCAAAAATCTGATGTGTTTCATTCACATAGCTTTTTCTAGATTTCTGTAACAAATTATTGTTAAAAAGCTTATTGTTCATCATGCTAATGGAGATGAAAATAAGCTGAAAAGATTTTATTACCTGCTTCCTTGTAAGTAGAAGGAAAATAAGGGAATACACTAGGCTACACCGACAGTCAGATGTTTTGAAAGCTGGTTCCTATGTGATTGAAATCCGTTTCTTTGCATGGCCAAGAGTTGACAAATTCCTGTATGAGAAAATTTTTGAGTATTTTAAAACTTAAACAAGTAGCAAGGAATATTTAAAGATGGTCAACACCACGAACAAATTATATAAAACATAAATTGTGTGTTTTAACAAGATATAATCGGTGTGTATTAAATTTTTGCCTACCTCTTAGGTTTACCGTTTATGCAAAATTCAACAAAATTCTTCCAGAATGCTCTTCAGAAGCTATACTCAGAAAATTCAAAATATACATTTTATTTGTCCTATAAATGTCTATAGTATACGCTATCTAATTAATATCATTACAACAATTTTTGATAAAATAAAAATTTAAAAAAAAAAAAATTCCAAGAAAAGGATATTTAGGGGTGGGGAGATTTTCTTGAAAATCTTCGTGACGGATTTTTAAAGGATACTAAACTTAAATGCGAAGTTTGGTATTTAACTGGGACATTTTTCTAAAAATGTGCTGTTTTTTTATTCAGGGGGTCCCAAAACATATATTCCCAGTGAAATCTGGGTATCGAATTTGTAGGTAAAATAGATCTTCTATACACATGTACACAGTACGTGTAGAGAAAGTATTTCCACTATCGTTTTAGCCTAGTGTATTCCCTAATTTTGCTTCCGCTTACAAGGATGCAAGTAATAATACCATTTCTACTAACGTGAATCTTGCTTACCGTGGTGTAAATAACAGTATTTTGCAAGAGAAGATTGTTTTTGGAAGGTTTTTGAAAGTAATGTCAATGAAACACACAGACTTTTTTACTTTCTCTAGCCTCATAGGGATAGAGAAGTATTGTATTCCACCCAAAAATTCGATACCGAGATTTCACCGGAAATACATATTTTAGGACCCCCTGTATCCAAAAAAAGCATTTTCAGAAAAAGGACTGTGTGTGTGTCCGTGTGCCCGTGTGTCTTTGAACACGATAACTCAAAAACGAAAAGTAACTAAAATACCAAACTTCGTATTTAAGTTTACTGTCGTCCACGGATGCGACACGAAGATTTTGAGAAAAATCGCCCCACCCCAAACTACCCTTTACATGGAACTTTTTCCGAACATTTTGATTTTCTTAAAAATAGCTCTAACGATTTTCATTAAAATATCCTATATTAAAGATATTTACCTAACAAAATGATTAGCTTTAATTTTCTGGGAATAGCCTCTGAAGAGCTGTTTATTCTGGATGAATTTGGCATAACTAGTAAACCGTAAGAGATAGACAAAAACTTACTATACAAACAATTTAGGTCTTGTTAAAATACACAATTTATGCCATATACATTTTTCTCGTGGAGCTTGCCGTTTTCGAAGTATTCATTGTTATTAGTTTCAGTTTTGAAGTACTTATACTTTTCTCAGACGGGAGTGTGTCCGTTTTTCTTTTGTTCTACTCCTGGCCAAGAAAAGAAGCGATTTGTAATGACAATCGCATAACGACAGCTTTTAAAACATTTGACTATTGGTTTAGCCTAGTGTGTTTCCTTATTTTCTTCCTACGTATACGGAACTAAATAATAAGAACATTGTGCTAATGAGTACCACGATTAGCAAGGTGCAGAGAGAAGAAGAATCTTATGTATGAAGTTTGTAGAACATCTACAGGAAGTCATGTGAGTGTAACACATCAGCTTAGAGCGCTGTACCTCCTTTGCTATCTACGATGGTCATGCAAAAAGTGACAGACCATTTGGATTAACTAATTACTAGTACAAGATATCAAAACAAAACTTTTTAATTATCAATGTAGTGTAATTATTATCAAGGTATTTAGTGACCCGTGGTGCCAGTTTTTCAATACAGATCTTATACTTTTCTACCGCCAAATACCTGAGCCAAAATTTTCTTCCACTTTGAGTTCTTCATCAGTTGGGAAGTCTTTTTCATCCAAAAAGTCGTATACGATATTCAAAGTGAAACAACGATTTTTCTTAATTCTTTTTTCAACATTTGTTTTCAGCTCCTCCATAACGATTGATGAACTTCCACTCCGGTATTTATCCTACACACTGGTTCTTCCTTGATTACTCGTAGATTATGCGGCATTTTCGCAATGCATTATCAGCATACACTTGCGTTATTTGCCTATAAAGTTTGATTGACCGAATAAATATAGAAAGGTATAACTTCAGCATTAAAAAACTTGTGTCATGTGACAGTACATATGTTGACAGAATGGAGATTACGTTGCAAAATAGAGTAGGCACTGTAACTTTGTAAATAAAGTTTTGCGTTTAAATATACGGATAATATTTAGTTGTGCCAAATCTTCGTTACTTTCTGGGTGACCCGAATGCGTGCTAGAGAAAGTAAAAATGTCATTTTTCCCCATATTTTCTCCACAGCATATCTGTATGTTTTATTTGAAAACTTGAGAGTACAAAGCTGGAATATATCCGTACAGAGAGATGTTATTTCGTAATAAATATCCTATCTCTAGAATGGCAATATATTTTCAGAAATTTCTTTGCTTCTCCTTGCACAGAATAACAAATGATACAATCTGTGTGTACCAGATCTCACAAAGCCACTTCTTGAGATGGAGTTTCTGCATATTTCATCCAAGTATAGTCACGAACTATATGCTATTTGTAATGTTCTTCACTTATTTTGGTGGTATTTGTCTTTCTCAGATATGAACGTGTTTTGAGGTTAAGAAGAGCAGTCTTATGAAGCTTCTGGCAGCACAGAGACTAAGGTAGGACATTTTATATTAACATCTGAGGAGTTTTCAGGGTGTTGTTTTCGTACCGAGGGGAAACAAGTCTAAAACCTATCTAGTTGTCCAATAATTGTTGCTTTATCTGTTATTTACCTATGGATATTCGGAACAATATACCAGGTAACCTACATGTCCACAAATACTCCTTTATAGAGCTTGCGGCGGTAATTAGGGGTCTGGGGTTCGTATCCTGGGTACAGGTTTTGGATATTTAGGAATGGTGTGAATATGTGGCTGCCCTGACTCAGTATTTCGTTATCATGGAATCTTTCTCAGGTGTGGTAAGACACAAGTGATTTTCTTCGAGTTCTAGATTATTATTGAGCTTATTTATTCATTTTGTTCGGCCTTTTCTGTCGTCAACCACACACGCATTCCTCCTAAATTTTCCCCTTTTAAGTGACGCCATACTCGTCTGCGCGTATTATTACTTTTGACAATCTTTTGGTGTAATGATTTCGTCCGTATTCTGGTCCATATTAAATTAACACTATTTTTGTCACAACCAAATGTAGCCCTTTCAACTCCAGGACGGACCCAAATATCACATCTTACCTCCGCGGATGTTCCATGCCAGGTGCCAAAAGTGTTGCTCGACCAGCAAGAGAATTCTTCCTTTTTTCCTTGTTATGTACACCCTCGGACAGTGTAACCTCTCCCTTTCAGTTCAATGTCCTTCCCTTAACGGTACTATCCTACCTGGTCGCTTGTCAGCTCGTGACAACTGTTTGTCCTTGTTATGTCCACAGTACAACTTCACCCCTTCTCTTCAATGTCCTTCCCTTAACGGTACTATCCTACCTGGTCACTTGTCAGCTCATGACAACTGTTTGTCCTTATTATATCCACCCTCGGGCAGTGTAACCTCACCTCTTCAGTTCAATGTCCTTCCCTTAACGGTACTACCTTACCTGGTCACTTGTCAGCTCCTGAGAACTGTTTGTCCTTGCCTTCTTGGACGTGTTTTACAATTTTTCTTCCCATTCTTTCAATGTACATTTGTCCCCTCTTAGTATAATTTATATATCCCGTTTAGAATAACTTTTAAACCCTATGACACGACATGTACTGTCTCAAACTAAACGGGGCTTTATCAAGTCAATGTGGTGCAAAAATGTATTTGCAGCTAAAATTTATAAATATGTATTTATTCGTGAATAAACAAATCTGAAACCAATCTGGTTCTGTCCAATATTTGTGCTTTATCTGTCATTCATCTATGGAGATTTGAAACAATATAATAGATAGCCCACATGTTCAGCAGATATTTCTTTGAAGAGCTGCAGAACCCAATGGGGCAGTATCAAGTTAAGGTGGCGCTAAACTGCATGTACAGATACAACTTATGAAACTTAATTAATTGTGAATCAGATACATTAGAAAACCATATAGAAGTTATTTTATTGAGATACCTTTTCTATATGTTTAGTTATAGGCTTGAACTTGAACTTGACATTTGGAAAGCGGTTTGGTATTAACTTTTACATTCCCTAGCACATATGTAGATAGAACTGGTGTTATATTACACCAAAAATCGAGATTTACTGAAAAAACCCAGCCCTTAACTACCCTTTCGAAGGGACATTTTAATCTTCTCAAAAATGGCTCTGAGGATTTTGATTAAAATACCTTACGTTTAAGATATTTTATAATGAACGAAATGTATATCCTGAATTATCTGGGAAGAATCTGCAAAGACCTCTTCATTCCGAATGACTTCTGTATAACTAATAAACCGCAAGAGAGAGACAAAAATGGGCTTAATAAAAATATAGATGTTGTTAAATCACACGAATTATATTAAATATTACTTTATGTAGGGCTAATCGTTTTTTAGGTATTATGGTTATTGATTTCAATGTTAAGCTACTTAAACTTATCTCAAATGTGAGATATCTTCTTTTCGTCTCTCTCTTTTTTTTTTTTACTCCTGGAAAGCAAAGAGAACCGAATTGTAATTGTTTAATAAGCGACCGGATTTTAAATGATTTGAATAAGGCCCTTATTTCCCTTCTAGTTTTAAATAAGCAAAAAATAAGACCAATTCTGCTAATGTTTAAGTCAATTAGCATGATGTGCGTAAAAGAATATTCTTTTCTAAAAAAAAGGTTTGTTACCGAAACAGCTATAAAAAGTCATGTGAATGGAACACATGATATTGTTTATAAAACTGTAAAGCATTAACAGAAATGGTCATTTAACTTAGTTCCTTTATAAGTAGCAGGCAAATAAGGAAATACGCTTGGCTAAACCGACAGTTTTAGGTTTTAAAATATGGTTGCTATGGGTATGAAATCCATTTCTTTTCGTGGCCAAGTTGACAAGTTCCCGTTTGAGAGTATTTTAAGTATTTTAAAACTGAAGTAAACAAAAAGGAATGTATCGAAAATGACCAACTCCAAGAACAAAATAGATATTCCATAAATTGTGTGTTTTATCGAGATAAACATTTCTTATTGAGCAAATTTTTGTCCGGCTCTTACGGTTTAGCAGTTATGCAAAATTCCGTAAAATTTATCCAGAATAAAGTAGTTATCAGAGACTATTCCCAGAAAGTTAGATACGAGCATACATTTTATTTGTCAGGTAAATATATTTAATGTACGATATTTTAATCAAAATCGTTAGAGACATTTTTGAGACAATCAATATTGTCGAAAAAAAATCCATGTAAAGAGTAGTTGGGGTTGGGGGGGATTTTCTTGAAAATTTCGTGGGTACTAAGTTTAGTATTTAACGGTGTTTTCGTTTCTCAACTATGCTGTGCACAGACACACAAGCACGCACACGGATCTTTTTCCAAAAAAATATGTTTACTTTCTCTACACGTACTATGTACAGAGTGTATAGGGAAGGCATTGTAATGCGCCCAAAAGTTCGATACCGATATTTCGCTGGAAATACATGTTTTGGGGCCCCTGAAAAGCATTTTTTGAAAAAGGGCCGTGTGTGTGCGTGTGTGTTTCTGTGGACAGCATAGCTCATAAACGAAAAGACCGTTAAATAACAAACTTGGTATTTAAGTTCAGTATATTTCAAGGGTGTGACACAAAGATTTTTAAGAAAAATCCCCTCACCCCCAACTACTTTTAGAAGGAAGAATTTTCGAAAATTTGATTTTTTTAAACATGGCTCTAACGATTATCATAGAGTAAATTATTTATGGTAATTTCTTTTACGAGGGCTGTTCCTTGTATTTCTAGTGACCTACCGAATGTCCCTCGGAATAATGGAATCATCGTTTGGATAGAGATCTGAGAACATCTTGTAAGATGTGGTGCAAGACAGAGACCACAACAGTGCTTATAACATATAATTCTTGAAATAAGTAGAAAGTAACTATTATCACAGATTTCCCAATACAGCATGTAAGTTGCATACAAAGAAGATATATGTGCCCCATTCAGGTAAAGTTCTCTACATCTCTGAGACAAACTATTTCAAAAAGATTCTTCTTCTATTTCCTTCACGCTAATCGAGAAACAATTCACATAAATAGTCCTATAGCTTCCTTCCTTATAAGTAGAAACGAAATAAGGGAGTACCATAGGTTAAAGTGATAGTCAAAAGCTGGTTGCTATGTGACTGAAGTTCCTTTGTTTGTATGCACACGAGTTCACAAGTCCTGTATGAGAAAAGTATGCGTTTTATAGCTGAAACCAAAAACAAGGAATATCTCAAAAACAATCAACTCCACGAAAAATATGTATATAACATAAATTATGTGTTTTAAAGTGCTCTACATTTATAGTATGGAAAGTTTTTGTCCATCTCTTACGGTTTAGCAGTTATGCAAAATTCCGTAAAATTGACCCAGAATAAAGTAGTCTTCAGAGGCTACTCCCAGAAAATTCAAGATATACATTTTATTTGCCAGATAGATATCTTTAATATACAATATTTTAATCAAAATAGTTAGAGCATTTTTAGAAAACCAAAATGTTTGGAAAAAATTCTATGTAAAGGGTAGTTGGGGTTGGGGGGATTTTTCTCAAAATCTTCGTGTTGCATCCCTGGAAGATACTTAACTTAAATACCAAGTTTGGTACTTTACCGACTTTTCGTTTTTGAGCTATCGTGTTCACAGAAACACGGACACACACACACGGACCTTTTTCTGAAAATGCCTTTTTTAGATAAAGGGGACCCTAAAACATATATTTCCGGTGAAATCTCGGTATCGAATTTTTGGGTGGAGTGCTATACCTTCTCTATACACTATGTACATAGTACGTATAGAGAAAGTAAAAAGAAAGAGAGGATACGAAGTACAGAGAAAGGTTGAGGATAGAGGCAGAGAGAGAGTGTTAAAGAGTGAATAATCATTGCATTTAACACACTGAGGTTGATACTAAGTTATAAATCGTATAAAAGGCCTCTAATCCGAGATTTCACGCACAATCCAGTCCCTGTTAGTTCTAAAGAAAAGGAGAGAAACGCAGAATCGCAGCAGTCGTCTAATTACGTCATAAAACCGGAGACAAAACACGTTTGAAAATGTCAATACAGAAGGAAACGTTCAGGTACCTAATCTTCCTTCAAAGATAGGATTTATTGCGACAAAGGGAGCTGGAAGAAAAGGCGAGATAATTAGAAAAGACCTGATGAACTGCAGTTAATGAGTTATTTTCCCTTCAACCTTTTGTCGGATGTTTTAAGCTAGCTACATTGTTTCCAGAGGGTTAAGAACGCTGTATAATATACAAGCCCTTACATTAACCCTAGTGAAGCCCCAAAAGACTACATAACGTACCCCCGTCCCCGCTTACAAAAAGAGGGCGCCTTTAACGTGCACTAACGCTTTGGCTACACAGAAAACGATAACTGCTTGGTCAAGTTTAATACGTTAGAGGGAAAAGGGGGCGGAAAGGAGGGGGATAATACGACCCCATGTGAATAGGCAACTTGGGTCAGAATAACGGAGCTTGTCCTGAAACTCGATTTCTAAACTATACAGTAATGAACAAAACGGTAAAAGGAGAATAAAACGATATATCGAATTGGAACAAGTGAATTTATTTACCGATTTGTAAAATATTAATTTATATGCTTCTTACATATACAGGCTGTTTCAAAACGACACCAAACGAAGATGTGGACCTTATTGGTCATAGTAGGCCTTGTTTGATAGACACGCCGGCACGGCACTGGTCACCTTAGTATGGAAAACGTAGCACGTGGGTGTGATGAATGACAACCGTTGTTCCTTCGCTGCCTAATTCCAAATATGTGTGATTTTTAAACACACATAAAACTTTAAATAGAAGAGTTTGAAAGTTTTGGACAAGTCAAAATGGAAGCTAATCGACTGCTATCTTCTTTTGGTGTCGTTTTGAAACGGTCTGTATAATTACAGAAATCTGATGTGTTCCAATCACATGACTTTCTCTACATCTCTGTAACAGGTTATTGTTAAAAAGGTTCTTCTCTCCACTTCATGATAATCGAGATAAAGTTAAACAAAAATTGTCCTTACTGTTACTTGGTTCCTTATAAGTAGAAGGAAGAAAAGAAAATGCACAGGCTAAAGCGATAGTCTCGGCCTTAAAAAGCCGGTGAAACAATTGAAATTCCAGTCCCTTTGCTTGATAGGAGTAAACAAAAGAAAAGAGCGATGTCTTCCCGTGTGAGAAAAGTTTAAGTGCCGTAAAACTGGAACCAATAATACAGAATATCTCGAAAACGGTTTACTCTGCAGAAAATGTATATGACATAAATTCCGTGTTTTAATGAGGTCTACGGTTTTTGTGTAGAACATTTCTGTATATATCTCATAGTTTGCCATTATATAAAAGTCATACAGGATAAAAAGGTTTTCAGAGGCTACTTCTAGAAAATTCAAGATATACATTTTATTTGTGATGTAAATATCTATAATATAATTTTGATTAAAATTATATTAAGAATAATTTTTAAGATAATTCAAATGTTATAAAAATATTCCCTGTAAAGGTTGGTTTGTGCTGTAGGGATGTTCTTGAATATCCTCGTGTCGTATCCCTGAAAGATACCAAATCTAAATACTAAGTTTGGTATTTAACGGTCTTTTTCTTTTTGAGCTATGATGTCCAGAGATACATATACACAGACATACACAGACCTTTTTCTAGAAATGTTTTTTTTCGTAATTAGGGGACCTCAGGCTATAGAAGGTAAAAAGTAAGCAGTTTTACTTTTTATTTTTTCTACACTTACTATATAAATAATGAATGTAGATGGTATTGTATTGCATCCAAAAATTCGATACCGAGGTTTCACCGAAAATATATATTTTGAGATCCCTGAATCCAGTAAAGCATTTTTCTTTCTCTACAAGTACTATGTAAATAGTGAACGTAGAAGGTGAACTGTATACCGAGATTTCACCGAAAAGATATGTTTTGAGATCCCCTGAATCCAAAAAAAAACATTTTACTTTCTCCTCACGTACTATGTAAATAATGAATGGAGAAGGTATCGTATTACACCCCAAACTTCGATACCGAGGTTTTACCAATAATATGTTTTGAGATCCCCTGAATCTGTACAGCATCTTTACTCTCTCTCTACACGTACTATTTAAATAGTGAATGGAGAAGGTATTGTTTTGCATCCAAAAATTCGATACCGAGCTATTACCGGAGATATAAGTTTTGATATCCCCTGAATTCAAAAAAACATTTTTTACTTTCTGAACACGTAATATATAAATAGTGAATGGAGAAGGTTTGTATTACACCCAAAATTTCGATACCAAGATTTCAGCCCAAATACAGGGTTTAAGGGAGCCTATTATATTCCATCGAATGAGTGCTTCATAGAAGCATTACAAACAAAAAGGTAGAATAACATTTTGCTCTTTGATCAGCCGATTTCGAAAAAATAAATGGTTTTTGTTCCGAATTAGATGCGTTATTCTATTAGAATATACGAAGATAATAGTTTTTACTTGTAAGATGCGTGGAGTAATTATTTCTGACATTACTTTTGGTAGGAATTATGGGAGATCACACAGAGTTAAGAAATAAAAACGGTTAATAAAATTAAAGGAATATTTCGAGCAGCTTTTCAGATGTAATATAACCCGGTAACCTGCGTTGAGGCTGGTCAGGTTTCGGCATCGGCTTCTGGATGTAAACGTGTCGGTCGCTTGCATACACGACGCAGGGTGGTGTAATGTTTTGGGTGATAACGACGGCAACTGGTTTTCTGATTGGTCTACACCCCCACAGTAAATCCCTTCAACGTCCTAGTGAGGCGTGTTTATGTACTGACCTAGGACAAGTGACACTCACGCAACCTGCAGCGTTGCCACATTGTCTGTCTCTTGTTTTCCACAAAACTAATATATCTCCGTAGGAAATGCTAAGAGACAAAAACGTAAGATACAAAATGTGTTTCAAATAATGAGATCTATCACTGGTTTAAGTTAATGTAATGACTTCCCTTCCACCCGGTATATGCTCTGAGAGTCCTTAAATCCCCTCCCCCCAAAATAAATAAATATATTTTCAGAAAAATGTCCAAGCGTGAGCCTATGGGTGTGTATATGTGGGTACCATAGCTCAAAATTTAAAAGACCATACAATTTTAAACACTTGGTACTTAAGTTTGATATCTTCCAAGGATGTGACATGAAAATTTTAAAGAAACTCCCCAACCCCAAACATCCCTTTAAATGGAAATTTTTTGACAATTTGGTTTTCTCAAAAATTTCTGTAATGATTGTGATTAAAATACCTTCTTAGGATATATATATATTGTAGCTATAAGTGTTTTCGAGATATCACGGATTATTGGTTTCAATTATAGCCGCTTAAAAGTTCATAAAAAGGGAAGCCTTCTTTGTTTTAGTTTCTCTTTGTTTACTCCTGATAAACAAAGAGATTGCACTCTTAATAGTTTCATATAGTGAACGGCTTTTAAAGGACGTGATTCTCGCTTTAGCCTGTGCATTTTCTTATTTCCGTTCCACTTTCAAGAAAGCTAGTGGTAAGACTAATTCTTCTTATGTTTATCTTAATTTTCATGAAACAAATAACAGATTAATGTTTTGAATAAAAGGTTTGTTTACCGAACAGCTAGACGACATCATGTGAATGGGTTTCTGCCCTTTTACTTACAAGAGACACAGTAGTAAGAACAATTTCTGCTAATCTATATTTCGATCATAATGAAATACGAGTGCCGTTTTTTATTTTCTTCTTTTTTATTTTTTTACCTCCGATAGGCTATAAATGAAAGACAAGTTCATGGAAAACAATATTATTTTAATACTAAAAGTTTTGCACACTTATGGTTACTTTCCAACATAATCACCGAAAAGATTGAGATTATCGTATCTTCAAAAAATGTTGCCGCCAATGATTTCAAATCAGCCTTGACGTTGTTTTGAAGATGTTCGTACTTTACGACGTTTGCGGAGAGCCATTCAAAACAAACGAAGAGGAATGCTGACTTCAGGAATTGTGTTGATCCGTGAAAACGCTCATCCACAATTGCTGGCACAAACCATCGGCTCCTTGAACACTTTCAATGGGACATTTTCTATCATCCGTCTGACCTGGATTCCAGCGACTTTCACCTTTTCCCAGATCTAAAGACGTGGCTAGGAGGGCAGCACTTTCAAACCAACAAAGATCTTCAAAACAACGTCAATGCCCATTTGAAATCATTGGCAGCAACATTTTTTGAGGGAGTATTGCAAAGCTTGTGCACAGGTACGATAAATGTCTCAATCTTTTCGGTGATTATGTTGGAAAGTAGCCATAAGTGTACAAAACTTTTGTTAATAAAGTAATTGTTTTCTATGAATTTGTCTTTTATTTCTAGCCCATCGGAAGTTGAAAAAAATTGTTACAGAGATGTAGAGAAAGTCATATGATTGTAAGACATATTTTTATACTAGTACTCTCAATTTTAGTTTTGGTTATTGCATTTCCGTTTCCAAATTCGACTTTATCAAAGTAGAGAAAAGAAAGTAAAATTTGCGCATTTGTAAACTCCTGTAGCATTAAATGGCAACATATCGCTTTAACAAACAAGTCCTTTACAAACAAAACTTTGTTGGGGGCAGGGAGGGTTGAAGTAGTTCGGATACCCTCCGTCTCGTATTGATAATTTATCAAACCCTTCACGTCAGTGAGTCATTGGGCGGGTGCGGGAATTCATGGCATAAAATGGGGAATAGCTTTGAACTAGCAACAAAAAGAGAACGAGCTTATATCATGATGGGGTGGACACAAATGATAAAACGGGTTTCACTTCAGCGAGGGCTTTGAAAAATAGTCCTTAAATTATGTGGGAGGGAGGGGATGATTCCATCAGAAATATTAGTAAAGAAGCGGTTCCTGAACTGGATTCATCAATTCATTTCATTTCCTGTGTTATTCAAAGTGTATTTACCTCTGGCATTATAATTACTAACAATTCGAATAATTTTAGTTGTATTACTTTCTGTACATGTACTATGTACATAGTGTATAGAGAAGGTATTACATTCCACACAAAAATTCGATACCGAGATTTTACCGGAAATTCATATTTTGAGTACAAGAAGATATTTTCAGAAAAACTGTGTTTGTCTCTGTGTGTCTGTGGACAGTATACCTCAAAAACGAAGAAACATTGAATACCAAACTTGGTGTTTAAGTATGGTATCTTCCAGGGATGCAATACATAGATTCTCAAGAAAATCTCCCCACCCCCAAGAACCCTTAACATGGAACTTTTTTTGAAAATTTTAATTTTATTAAAAATAGCTCTAACAATTTTGATTAAAATATATTTAATTAAAGATACATACCTGACAAATAAGGTGTATGTCTTCAATTTTCTCGGAATGGCCTCTGAAAACTACATTATTCTCAATCAGTTTTACGGAATTTTGCATAAGTGCTAAACTGTAAGAGATGGACAAAACTTTAGCACAAGATAAATGTAGAACACGCTAAAACACGCAATTTATGTAATATACATTTTTTTCGAGGAGTTCATCGTGTTTTAGATATTCCTTGTTTTTGTTTCAGTTTTTAAAATGTTATACATTTCTCACACAGGAATTTCTCAACTCGTTGTCATATAAACAAAGGAACTTAAGTCACACAGCAACCAGCTTTTGACTATCATTTTAACCTATGGTACTCTTTTATTTCGCTTCTACTTACTAGTAAGCAAGTAATAAGACTATTTCTGCTAATTTATTCGCTTTTAGCATGAATTAAAAGCAATCATAAGCTTTTAACAATAATTTATTGCAGAGATGTAGAGAAAGTCATGTGAATGGATCACATCAGATTTTTACCTTCGCTACAGGTGTATAGAGAAAGTATTGTATTTCATCCAAAAATTCGATACCCAGATAGAAGTTTTAGGCCCTCCTAAAGAAGCATTGCAACAAAAAGGTTCGCGTGTGGGTGTGTCTTTGAACACAATAATTCAAAGACGAAAAGCTGGTAAAATACCAAACTTGGTGATCAGTTCAATACGATCCAAGGATGCGACACGAAGATTTTTAAGAAAATGCCCCACCTTCACATAAAAAATGTCGAAAATTTTGGTTTTCTCAAAAATGGTAATGATTATATTATCTTATGTTTAAGTTATTTACATGAAAAATAAAACGCATACCTTGAATTTTCTGGGAATAGTCTGTAAAAACCTGTATATTCTGGATGAATTTTTATTCTTTTTCATAGCGGGTAATTGGTAACAGATATACAATATTCAGCAGAATTCATCCTGAATGAGCAGCTCTTCAGAAGTTATTCCAAGAAAATTCAAGATATACGTTTATTTGTCATATAAATAGCTTTAATATAAGGTATTTTAGTTTAAATTGTTGGACTCATTTTTGGGGAAAAAAATAAAAATTTTTGCATATAAAGGAAAGTTTGGAGGGGGAATTTTCTTCAAAATATTCGTGTTGAATCCCTGAAAGAAATAAACCTCAAATACCAAGTTTGTCCAAACTCACGCACATACACACATACACAGGTCGCGCCGAGTGGTTTAACTACTCGCCTCTTAACTAGATGGCCCGAGTTTGATGGAGAAATCGACGCAGGGGCAGGTTTTCTCCTGGTTCTCCAGTTTCCCCCGCCCGTCGCTCCATCTTCATTCCATGTATCACCAGTGCCATTGCCTGAGGTGTTACTTGTAGTAAAAGTGGGCGTTAAACATGATCAAAAATGAAAGACACGCGTACCTTTTTTAACTGCGTTTTTGGACCTATGGGATTACAAAATATATATTCCCGCTGAAATCTTGGTATCGATTTTTTGAGTGAAATACAATACTTCCTAATACTATGTTAATAGTACGTGTAGAGAAAGTAAAAAGTCCATGTATGTCTGTGAGCAGCATAGCTCAAAAACGAAAATTCCGTTAAATAACATATTTCACAAACATATTCCAAAGGTTTAAAATACAGTCCCCCCCTTACCCAACTACCATTTTCATTTCTCAAAAACATATAACAATTTTGATTAAAAGACTATATGTTTAAGATATTTTCATGATAAGCGAGGTACATTTCTTCAATTTTGGGAATAGGCTCTCGAAAGCTCTTCATTCTGAATGAATTTTGTGTAAATAGTAAACCGTATGAAATAGGCAAATACTTAATACATAAAAATATATGGTGATATATCAAAGATCCTATATACTAGGGGTGTCCATTAAGTCCTTACAAATTGCAATAAATGACACTCATAATATCGGAAAAAGCTTGTATTTAGTAATCGTCGTCATTCACTAAATGACAGTTAAAGTTTCAGCTACATCCATCAGGTGGTTTCGTCGCCATAGGTAACTGAATAACAATTATGTGATTCTTTATAAAGATGGAAGAGAAAAGAGTTTTGCGCGGTGATTAACACTTCTATTCAGGAGACATCGAAAGAGATAAAGGCCGAGTTGGATGAAGTTCTTGGCACATCTACTCCAGCGTTTCCAGCCACAAATGATTAACATCGTTTCGGACATCCAGTAGAAATTGACAAAATCCTAGATTTGACTTTGAGTGATCGATGAATCAAGGTTCGCGAAATAGTAGAGGCCACAGGCATATCACAAGGTACAGTGATCTCAATTTGGCACCGAAAATTATGTCTGACAAAGTCTCGGCAAGATGTGTGCCGCGTTTGCTCTCAATGGAGAATAAGCGTAATCGTGTGAGAGATTCGATAACTGGTTTGGTACTTTTCTGTTGCAATTCTGACGAGTTTCTGTGTCGATATATAGCTGTGGATCAAACATGGATACAATATTATACTCCAGACAAAAAGGGACAGTCGTGATAGTCGGTTTTTAAAGGCGAACATGCTCCGAAAAAAAAAGGTGTAAAATCTATAGACAAAATTATGGCGTCGATTTTTTGTGCTGAATTATCTATATTGATTACTTGCAGAAAAGAAGAAAATGGAGAGGATTTTGCATCCTTATTGCAGCGGTTGATCGATGAAATCTATAAAAAAACTATCTCATCTGGCAAATAAAATTATTCTCTTCCATCAACACCATGCAAGGTTGCACACCTCTGCAGCTTGGATGGTGAAAATGGTAGAGTTAGGTTTCGAATTGCTAGAACTAGGTTTGGCCTCCAGTGAATTTTTTATTTGAAAACTTGAAAAAGTGGCTGAGTGGAAAAAAATATACTCTAATGAAGAGGTCATCTTCCAAACAGATGCCCATTTTGAGGATCTTTCGAAATCGTACTTATTGGTGTTTAAACAGTTGGAGAAACGCTGAGAAAAGTGTATTGAACTAAGAGGAGATTATGTTAAAAATAAAAATAGATTACCAAAAACTAATTTTTCTAAGGACTTACTGAACGGCCCTCATACGTTGAAGGAAATTGGTTTCCTTTGTAAGGTAAATTGTTTGTTACCGTGAATCGCTAAACTGCTATAGTCCAATTATAAATTGCCACACATAATTGAAGACATTCTAAAATCAATTTTTGGGATGAATTCATTTCACAATTCATATTTCTTGGAAAAAGTCGACAATGTAATAAGACAGACCGTTACAGTAAACGAGAATGCATGTTACTCAACTAGGTCAACGCTAAACTGAAGCATCACGGTATGGAAAACAATATCCACACAAGTTGGCGCTCGACTTCACATCCACATCCCGTAAAACAATTACGTAGGAGTTTGCGATCGTGCACTTCCCAATAATGTGGCTTTAATCTCCACATTTCAATACAACCGATGTTTATTAGTGCGGTTGCGTTATTGGACAACCTTTCCTGGCATATCCAAAAACTCTTTGCAACTGAAAGATGCCTGCCATAGTACAAGAAATTGCCAAACGCTCTAAGAGATTGTCTGCAAAACTCTGTGAATAGTGTTGCAGACAGAAAGCTATACGCTGAACAAGAGAACTACAGACATGTTCCCAATGTTTTTAAAACTTCATTATTCGCCCCATAGTATTAGTTTCCACTTTCTTCACTGTCTCATTTGAGATGTTAATATATGGAAGCCAAGCGTTTTCATATCGAGTGTTAATTTTTTGTTAATGGAAGGAAATTGATACCATATTGGTTTATTGATTATGTGGTAAAGAAAAAAACTTAATTACTGATAATAATTAGCTAGTAAGTGGTCTTTGAATATCATAATATTAAATTTTATTGTATTTTAAGTATAATTTCATTTATGATCAGAACTAATTATTTAACTAAAAGGAAGCTATTCTTTCTAGTATACCGCATCCGCAAGTGTTGGATACCAATATTTAAATGTTCACTAAGCGCAAATAGCTTATGAAATAAATTTTTTATGTACAAACAGTAATTTATTTATAGGTAAAAGGAAGTCTGTGTTATATACTTCCTTAAAGAATGTTTAATAAGGAGAAACATGTAGAATAAGCTTTGAGCCTATATAAGAGCTGAATAGACGCTCATTCCTTATTGGTCAGTCTTCACGTGACCATCACAAGGGTAGCGCCCTATGGGAGCGCGTGCTCTAGAATGCAATCTCAATTTATCTGTGCCATCCTACAGTTTTAATGATTATTGTATCCAGAGATATTGATAAGAACATCTTACCAGTGTATCATTTACCAGTAATGCATTATCTCCCTCGCGGCCACGAAACTGAGACATAATAATAATAATAATAATAATAATAATAATAATAATAATAATAATAATAATAATAATACCTATTACAGTGAGTAGTACTAAAAAGAATCTCAATTAGCTCACCGATGATATTTGTAATACATTGGTTATAATATTTATAGCGGTTTAACCTTTCAATTACATTTTGAAACACCTCTTATAACAATATTTATGATTTCATAAGAAGTGCTGGTTTATTAATGTGTACAATAAGGCCGTTAGTTAAAATTGCGACACCAAGAGGGAAACTCTTGAATGTAATCAACTTAATACCACAGATTGGTACATAATAAATAAGAAATGGTAACGTTTTCAAATCTATAAAAGACCTTTTAGCCCCGTATTTGGCACGTCCTACATGCGCTACAATCCTTCGTGGCATTGAACCAAAAAGGCTGTGAATAAGTTCCTTAGGGATTTCTCATCAACGCAGTTTGTATTTGAGCCCACAATTCCGTGACACTGGTTACTGGAGGACCGTGACGCACCTGGTGCCGATCAACCATATCTCAGACTGGTTCGAAGGGCGACATGTCAGGCGAACGTGCAGGCCAGGGAAGCTATGGTAACCATCGCTCTATGAAAAAACCTTGTACGCTCCTCGCAATATGTGGCCGGGCATTGCCCTGCTGAAATGTGACTGTGGAGATGCCAGAAGCAGTTGGAGTGCCTCGGAGTACCACCTTTAGGATTTCTGTTCAAAGTACCCTCAATTCGTAGGAGGCGAGATCGGTCGTTGTAACCAATGGCGCCCCAAACCTGGTGTTTGTCCGCTATGCGGGTAGCTCTCCAGGCTGCGCAAATCACGGTATCATTGGACACGTATGCGATCATGACAATAGGACACGTTGAAGCGGGATTCGTCCGAAATAACTACATTTTGCCACTCAGCACCCCAGTTCATGTGCCCATTGCAGACGGAGGAACTTGTGGTTTCTGCACAATGGAAGCCGACGTAATGGTATGTGTGCAAGCAGTCCAGTCTGCAGCAGACTGTGGCGAAACGTTGATGCAGACAAGTTCACACCTGTTGCAGTGATCCAGCGTGGAGCCATCACTCTGGATGAAGCTGTACGGTTCAATATGGCCATGAGGACAATATGGCGGTTATCCCATGCTGTGGACATCTTCTGAGGTCCAGTACTTTCTCTTCGCTGCACACTACCTTCATCTATCCATTGCTTCCACACATGCATCAATATCGTAGCAGCATGCCCTGTACGAGACAAAATATCACGGTATGACAAACCCGCGTCCCGGAGCCCGATCATTCTACCCTTCACCTGCCGATATGTCTCCCTTTGACATCGAGGAGGCAAAGTTTCCAGTTTGTTTTGATTACATGTAATGCAACACTGACCATGCTGGACCGTCTTGACAGGGCTGTGCTCGGCCTACGTGTACCCCATCTTTCTGCAAGCCTAATTACGTGTTCCTTGCACACTCTTACACACTTCAAACAAGTTTGGAGTTATTCGGGAAATTCTTTCTTAGTGCTGCAATTTTCACACACGGCAGTATAGAAATAAAATGCACACTGCGGTAAGAAGTGTTGCCTAACTCTTAGAATAGGTACATAAATATCTACCAGACGCTCATTTATACGACGTTGTAAGAAGTGTTGCCTAGGTTTCAGGATACTGCTCTATAAGAGGTCATAGAAAATATTGCCCAGCTCTCATAATACTCCTGTATATGACGTTGTAAGAAGTGTTGCCCAGCTCTCAGGATACTCCTCTATACGATGTTGTAAGTAGTGTTGCCTAACTCTCAGGATATTCCTCTATACGACGTTGTAAGCAGTGTTGCCTAGCTCTCAGGATACTCCTCTATAAGACGTTGTAAGTAGTGTTGCCTAACTCTCAGGATACTCCTCTATACGACGTTGTAAGAAGTGTTGCCCAGCTCTCAGAATACTCCTCTATACGACGTTGTGAGAAGTGTTGCCCAGCTCTCAGTATACTCCTCTATACGACGTTGTGAGAAGTGTTGCCTTGCTCTCAGTATACTCCTCTATATGACGCTGTGAGAAGTGTTGCCCAGCTCTCAGGATACTCCTCTATACGACGTTGTGAGAAGTGTTGCCTTGCTCTCAGTATACTCCTCTATATGACGCTGTGAGAAGTGTTGCCCAGCTCTCAGGATACTCCTCTATATGACGCTGTGAGAAGTGTTGCCCAGCTCTCAGGATACTCCTCTATACGACGTTGTGAGAAGTGTTGCCCAGCTCTCAGGATACTCCTCTATACGACGTTGTGAGAAGTGTTGCCCAGCTCTCAGGATACTGCTCCATAAATCGTTGTAAGTAGTGTTGCCTAACTCTCAGGATACTCCTCTATAAGACGTTGTAAGAAGTGTTGCCTAGCTCTCAGCATACTCCTCTATAAGACGTTGTAAGAAGTGTTGCCTAGCTCTCAGGATACTCCTCTATAAGACGTTGTAAGAAGTGTTGCCTAGCTCTCAGCATACTCCTCTATATGACGTTGTAAGAAGTGTTGCCTAGCTCTCAGCATACTCCTCTATATGACGTTGTAAGAAGTGTTGCCTAGCTCTCAGCATACTCCTCTATACGACGTTGTAAGAAGTGTTGCCTAGCTCTCAGCATACTCCTCTATATGACGTTGTAAGAAGTGTTGCCTAGCTCTCAGCATATTCCTCTATATGACGTTGTGAGAAGTGTTGCCTAGCTCTCAGCATACTCCTCTATATGACGTTGTAAGAAGTGTTGCCTTGCTCTCAGCATACTCCTCTATATGACGTTGTGAGAAGTGTTGCCTAGCTCTCAGTATACTCCTCTATATGACGTTGTAAGAAGTGTTGCCTAGCTCTCAGGATACTCCTCTATAAGACGTTGTAAGAAGTGTTGCCTAGCTCTCAGCATACTCCTCTATATGACGTTGTAAGAAGTGTTGCCTAGCTCTCAGCATACTCCTCTATATGACGTTGTAAGAAGTGTTGCCTAGCTCTCAGCATACTCCTCTATACGACGTTGTAAGAAGTGTTGCCTAGCTCTCAGCATACTCCTCTATATGACGTTGTAAGAAGTGTTGCCTAGCTCTCAGGATATTCCTCTATATGACGTTGTGAGAAGTGTTGCCTAGCTCTCAGCATACTCCTCTATATGACGTTGTAAGAAGTGTTGCCTTGCTCTCAGGATATTCCTCTATATGACGTTGTGAGAAGTGTTGCCTTGCTCTCAGGATACTCCTCTATACGACATTGTAAGAAGTGTTGCCCAGCTCTCAGGATACTCCTCTATACGACATTGTAAGTAGTGTTGCCCAGCTCTCAGGATACTCCTCTATATGACGTTGTAAGAAGTATTGCCTAGCTCTCAGCATACTCCTCTATATGACGTTGTGAGAAGTGTTGCCTTGCTCTCAGGATACTCCTCTATACGACATTGTAAGAAGTGTTGCCTTGCTCTCAGTATACTCCTCTATACGACGTTGTGAGAAGTGTTGCCTTGCTCTCAGTATACTCCTCTATACGACGTTGTGAGAAGTGTTGCCTTGCTCTCAGTATACTCCTCTATACGACGTTGTAAGAAGTGTTGCCCAGCTCTCAGCATACTCCTCTATACGACGTTGTGAGAAGTGTTGCCTTGCTCTCAGTATACTCCTCTATATGACGTTGTGAGAAGTGTTGCCTAGCTCTCAGGATACTCCTCTATATGACGCTGTGAGAAGTGTTGCCTAGCTCTCAGCATACTCCTCTATATGACGCTGTAAGAAGTGTTTCCTAGCTCTCAGGATACTTCTCTATATGACGCTGTAAGAAGTGTTTCCTAGCTCTCAGCATACTCCTCTATATGACGCTGTAAGAAGTGTTTCCTAGCTCTCAGGATACTCCTCTATATGACGCTGTAAGAAGTGTTGCCTAGCTCTCAGGATACTCCTCTATACGACATTGTAAGAAGTGTTGCCTAGCTCTCAGGATATTCCTCTATATGACGTTGTGAGAAGTGTTGCCTAGCTCTCAGTATACTCCTCTATATGACGTTGTAAGAAGTGTTGCCTAGCTCTCAGGATACTCCTCTATACGACATTGTAAGAAGTGTTGCCTTGCTCTCAGGATATTCCTCTATATGACGTTGTGAGAAGTGTTGCCTAGCTCTCAGCATACTCCTCTATATGACGTTGTAAGAAGTGTTGCCTAGCTCTCAGCATACTCCTCTATACGACGTTGTAAGAAGTGTTGCCTAGCTCTCAGGATACTCCTCTATACGACATTGTAAGAAGTGTTGCCCAGCTCTCAGGATACTCCCTGTACGACATTGTAAGAAGTGTTGCCTTGCTCTCAGGATATTCCTCTATATGACGTTGTGAGAAGTGTTGCCTAGCTCTCAGCATACTCCTCTATATGACGTTGTAAGAAGTGTTGCCCAGCTCTCAGTATACTCCTCTATACGACGTTGCAAGAAGTGTTGCCTAGCTCTCAGGAAATTCCTCTATACGACGTTGTAGGATGTGTTGCCTTGCTCTCAGGATACTCCTCTATATGACGTTGTAAGAAGTGTTGCCTAGCTCTCAGGAAATTCCTCTATACGACGTTGTAGGATGTGTTGCCTTGCTCTCAGGATACTCCTCTATATGACGTTGTAAGAAGTGTTGCCTAGCTCTCAGCATACTCCTCTATACGACGTTGTAAGAAGTGTTGCCTAGGTCTCAGGATACTCCTCTATATGACGTTGTAAGAAGTGTTGCCTAGCTCTCAGGATACTCCTCTATAGGACGTTGTAAGAAGTGTTGCCCAGCTCTCACGATATTCCTCTATACGACGTTGTAAGAAGTGTTGCCCAGCTCTCAGGATACTCCTCTATATGAGGTTGTGAGAAGTGTTGCCTAGCTCTCAGGATACTCCTCTATATGACGTTGTAAGAAGTGTTGCCTAGCTCTCAGGATACTCCTCTATATGACGTTGTAAGAAGTGTTGCCTAGCTCTCAGGATATTCCTCTATACGACGTTGTAAGAACTGTTGCCCAGCTCTCAGGATATTCCTCTATATGACGTTGTAAGAAGTGTTGCCTAGCTCTCAGGATACTCCTCTATATGACGTTGTAAGAAGTGTTGCCTAGCTCTCAGGATACTCCTCTATACGACATTGTAAGAAGTGTTGCCTAGCTCTCAGGATACTTCTCTATACGACGTTGTAAGTAGTGTTTCCTACTTCATAGAATACTTCTCTAAAAGACACTGTAAAGGTGTAAGTATCCTGACTCTCAGGAAACTTAAATAGTTATAACATAATCGTCCTAACTGCAAGTATACCTAAAACAGTACCCACCTGAGCTTATTTTTTTGTTTATTCCCAACATTGTAAATCATTAATTAGTTAATGCGGGATGAAAGGAAGTTTTTAGTTTATTTCTACAGATCTTTACTTTATGTTGATGATATTTTACATATAGAAAGTATTTTTTAAGAAACACCTGTGTATTTATCGGTTTGCCAGAAATAACAATGTAGAAATATACATGTACTATATCACAGAGAATCGTATACCTCATTTTGAAAACAAAATATTTGGTTTCTTTTGTTACTGGTTTTTAACCTTATTACTACAACATTTCTCGAGAATTTATTCAAAATCATTACTAAAGCAAAAATACAAGTTTCCACTATAATGAGAATACCTATAAGGCTTTACGAAGTTAAAACATTTGAAAAAAAGGTTCCTAGGTTTTGGATGATCCAGTTATTGCCGTTATGCTCTGTACTGACGCTTTTAAGGTTTATTTCATATGTAAATTGAGCTTTTTTTTTATATGGTTCGAGTTAAAATCCAGCAGATGAATTGTGTTACTAATAATTCATATAGTCAGATAATCCTATAGCATTAATAATACAGTCAAATCATATATGTGTTACAATGGATTTTTGTCTACTTTTATTGTTAAATCGTAGTCTACGGTTGCTGCAGTTATATTTGCGTTACACGTTCACACGAATACATCCCTGAAAACTGCGTAAAAAGGGATAAAAATAAGGAAATATTAAAAATGGTGCTATAGGAGCCTGCGAATCAATTGTACACTCATTGGAAGTGTTTGAAGGGGGCGCTACATACACCTGTATCAGTATTACCTCTAGGTGGCATTTGTTACCCAGTTCAGAGCATTACGCATATCCCACGCTCAGCTAAAACGCAGGTGAATGGACAATAATGTATTGCGTTCGTATGCTTAAAAGCATATAATGTGTGTACTAGGGATTCTCCGATAATATGGTTAAAATTAAGTACAGTTTTAGTTCATTTAAACCTCACCAAGTGAGGTTTACGTAGTTTTCTCTGATCAGTAGACAAATGCTGATGTTGTATCTCATTCACCACGATTTTCTTTTCCTCATTCCTCTTTCAATCCGTATTCTTATACTTTTTCAGTCGTGCTGCAAGGTTTAATGGCGTGTGACGGTTCCTCCACTTTATAGCTTCTTCCTGGGGGGGTGATAGCCGCAATAGATCTCATGGTTCCCAGTGCGAGAAGTGTTCCCTTCATCATAAATCTATATATGCGATAAATTAATACTAGTAATAATAGAGTATTGTTGTTATGGTATCTTAAATGGAATTTATGAGCCCTGTTTGGGCATGTGCGTGTTTTCTTGATATAGTCAGAAGACGCAACTAGAATAGCTGAAGTGGTTAAAGCGTGTTTCTGTTGAATAACAAAGAAGTCGGGAGGTGGATCGAATCCGGAGCAACGCCTGTCTAAGTGTTGAGAGCTTTGGTGCTTCGTGGCGCATGGAATCTTGAGTTCGAGTCCCGCCTTGGGCATGGGTGCTTTGTGTTTGTAAATGTGTGTCTGTATGGGTACGTAAAAAGAAAACGGTAAACTAATATGTCAACAAGGGAAATGAGGTAATTGGAAAAGAGGAGAAAGAAAGAGAAATACAGCTCCAGAGTCCTGATAAGACTCCAGAACAGCATTTTTAATCCATTTTTAATAAAAAATAAAAATAGTAAGAGAAAGCTGTTAGATTCCAGCCAGGAAAGACGGCCTCCAGTTAGAGAAGTTCTTAGATACTTAACTATAGTTTAAATTCAGTGAAAATGACGATAACATAGAAGGCGGCAGTCGCAGCATCAAGAAGGAGTTTTACACACCGATACTTTCATTTCCTGTTCTACTACAATGTAAAAAGATAAAAATAACATGATAATATTGAATAGGTAGAGTCAGACGCCATAGCCAGGATTTGAACCACGGATGTTCCGATCTCTAGCCGGTTGCACTGTCACTAAGCTATCATGGCAGCATGCCATATAGATTATAGGTTAAAATTCCGGCTATGGCATTGAATTTTTCACTCTGATTCACCGCTCCGTATACCAATTAAAGCACCAGGAGTCCTGGGTCTTACAGGGACTCCAACAATCCCGCCGCCCAGAGTTGTATTTCCAAAGTGCATTCACCATCACAAACGGGCGCCACCACCGCAGTGCTAGTCGGAGATACAACCCTGATAGAGACAAAACGGAAATGAAATGAAGGGACAGGAAGCATCCCAGGAAAACCCATCAGTTAGAGACTTCGGCAGAGGGAATAGAATCCACGACCTCCTGAACACCAGTACCAGATGAAACGCTTGGGTCACTTTTCTAAAGTTGCAGTAGACATATTGTAAATCATCTCTTATGGACTAAAATTGCAATATTTTAAATTAACGTTACATGCTGAAGATTATAATAATTTATTTTATACATTTTATTTTAATTCCTAAGAGTTTCCAATTTCTCCGAAATAGTCAATTCTACGAAAGAATGTGTATGTCATAAATAGTGTGTTTTAACGTAAACTACATTTTTGTGGAGTAAGTTTATGTCTATCTTTTACGGTTTCACAGTTATGCAAAAATCACCAAAATTCATCCAGAATGAAGAAGTCTCCAGAGGCTATTCCCAGAAAATTCAAGATATACATTTTATTTGTCAGGTAAATATCTTTAATATATGGTATTTTAATCAAAATTGTTAGAGCCATTTTTGAAAAAAGCAATATTTTCGAAAAAAGTTCCATGTAAAGGCTGGTTTGTAGTAGGGCGAATTTTTTCAAAATATTCGTGTAGCATCCTTGAAGAATAACTTAAATACAGAGTTAGGTATTTTAGCGAATTTTCGTTTTTGAGTTATCTTGTTCACAGACATAAGGACACACACAAGCGGTCTATCAGGCTTGAGGTTCTTTAACGTGCTGTAAGTCTACGACACGGGACCAACGGCTTTACTTCCCTTCCGAAAGCAGCCATGCTAAGGATTTTTATGCCCAACAGAATCCATCGTCTTCCGCCGGGTTTGATCCCGCGACCTTACACACACACATTCCTGGACATTTTTATAACAATTTTTTTTGGATTTAGGGGGTCTGAAAGCATATATTTCCGGTGAAATCTGGGTATCAAAATTTTGGGTGGATACCTTCTCTATCCACTATGTACATACGGTCTAGACAAAGAAAAAACCGCAAATGCTGTAGCATTACATGGTTCTCAAACTTCGATACAGATACATAATTGCAGGTATTCACCTCCCACACCGTATGTGCAGTTTACCGCTCTTGTGAAAGCATCCAAATGCAACAAGCTACGCACATTAATTTTTGTAGACGGATATTGGACGTTAAAGCGGGAAGTAACCTATACGAACACACACACTGGAGGATTAATCTGGCAGAAGGCGGCGATGCACTCTGTAGTAATCGGCTTTCCTTGCTGCTCGACCCCATCACATCAGAAGTGAGAGGCGTCGTAATGGCCGGGCTCTTATCGAAAACTCGGATCTCATTTCCCATGCGCCCTCCCGCCCGCCCGCCTGCCAGATTTCAGGCCTGCAACACTCTCTACACCTCTCCGCTTCACCTGAAAAATACCAACGTTTGAAACTTACCTCGTCGCACATACTTCAGAAAGGTATATCTAGTTCTCATATAATTCTCCCTACTGGCTCCACAAAAACTGGTATGACATTCACATGATTTTCTCCACTTGTTCTGAAATATATTTTTACAAAAGATATATTTTATATACATTTTAGCAGAAATAAAGGTTAGCAGAAAGGATCTTATTACTTGCTTCCTTTAAACTAGAACGTATATAAGAGCTTTCATTAGGCTAAAGCGACTATCAAATATTTTAAGAGCTAGCTGCTATGAGTTTGATATTTAAATTCGTTTCTATTTCTGTCGCCAGAATAAAACAAAAAAATATGAAGTGCAGGAAGTCCTCCTATGTGAGAAAAATTAACATACTTTAAAACTGAAATCAATAACAGGGATTATCTGAGAAATTCTTAACTCCACAAAAATAATATGTGACTGACATAATTTTTAACTTTCTCTACATGTACTATGTACATAGTGTATGGATAACGTATTGTAATGCACCCAAAAATTCGATACCGAGATGTCACCGGAAATACAAGTTTTGGGTCCCCCAAATCCAGAAAAAGGTCCGTGAGTGTGCGTGTGTGTTTGTGTGTGTGTATATCTGTGGACAGCATAGCTCAAAGACGAAATACCGTTAAATACCAAACGCGGTATTTAAGTTTAGTATCTTGTACGGTAGCGACACGAAAACTTTCAAGAAAATCCCCCCACGCCCAACTAACTTTACATGGAACTTATTAAAACATTTGGATTTCATGAAAATTGGCTCTAAATGTTTTGATTAAAATATTGCATATTAAAGATATTTACCTGACAAATAATATGTATATATTATGAATTTTCTGGGAATAGCCTCCTAACATTGCTTTATTCTATATGAATTTTACGGAATTTTGCATAGCTGATAAACCGTAATAGACAAAAATGTAGATAACATTAAAACACACAATTTATGTTATATACTTCTTTTTTTTCGTGGAGTTGATCGTTTTTGAGATATTCCTTGTTTTTGTTTTCAGGGTGGAAAATCTCAATTTTTCTCATACAGGAATTTGTCAACTCATGTCCATACAAAGGAACTTCAATCACATAGTAACCAGCTTTAGACTATGGCTTTAACCTATGCTACTCCCTTATTTCCTTTCTACTTACAAGGAAGAAAGTAATAAGACTATTTCTGCTAATTTTTCTAGATTAGCAGTAAATAGAAGTATAAGCTTTTTAAGAATAATTTGTTGCAGATATGTAGAGAAAGCAATGTGAATGGTACACATCAGATTTTTTTCGTGGAGTTGATCGTCTTAGAGATATTCCTTGGTTTCAGCTCTAAAAAGGCTATACGTTTCATATAGGATTTGTCAATTCCTGTGCATACAAAAAAAAGGAAGTTCAGTTACAGAGCAACCAGCTTTTGACTATCACTTTTAATCTACGGTACTCTCTTATTTCGCTTCTACTTATAAGAAATCAAGCAATAAGACTGTTTTTGCTAATTTTTGTCGATTAGTATTAAGTAAATAGAAACATTAGCTTTTTAAAAAAAATTGTTGCAGAGATGTAGAGAAAGTCATGTGAATGGAACACCTCAGATTTTTCTGCGTTTAACGTTTTATCGGACTTCCCCGTGTATATGTAGATGCAGCCCACGAAGTAGTGCTGCATAACCTGGTCAACAGCAGTTACAATGTCAGCATAGGCGCCGTCAGTGAATCTCTCATTGCACACAGTAAACCCCTTCCTACATAAAGCCGATGTCCCATGGTCAAACATTTTGGTCCAATACTCCTCAAACTACAAATTGGATCGTGGGGCATCGGATAATTTATTGTATACAATTTCCGTCCAATTTTTGGTCCAATTCCAGTTTGCTACAATAGGATACAGCGGTTTCTAATTTTTGGTTCAAACGTTTGAAATCAACTAATGAGCGATCTGGCGGAAATGACGTAATAAGATGGCAGTTAGCGCTGGGTCTTCCTTCCCGCCAACGAGATTGTTTGTGAAACTTTGCTATATCTTGTAGACTTTGTCCTAAATAATAGGGTTATAGTAACTGCGTTTTTGTTGAAATATACATTTCTTTGTGCGGCAGAGATTTATGAAATAATGACTCGGGTATTTATAATCCCTGCCAATGTATTTTTCGGACCCATTTGTACCTAGCCTTCTTTTTTCAACAAAAATAAAAAAACGTGGTCTTAATTTTCATTTTCTGGTATGGACTGCCTCGCCTCATATTTGTGTCCTGGCGAGTGATTTTTGCCTCAACTAAGGACAACAACAAATTTTCGTCCATTCTAAGGAAGTTAAAATAATTTACAGAGGCAGAAACGAGTTTATTTTGCAGCATATATAGTACACCTCTTCCTTAGCCTGCATTCCAACGTTCCAGCCATTGTCTAGTCCACCAACGCCTCTTTATTGATATTTTTGTCTATTATAATATGCTCTTGCAATGGATACATAAACTAAGCTTGTGACAGTGAACCTAAATACTTGTGGATCAGCAACCTCCACCATCTTCTATCAGCTTTTCATGTGCATGCGAGAAACATTTGGACCAATACACACTCCCGTGGGAATAGAATGGAGAAATTGTACACAACATTTACATCGTATAAACATTTTTGGACCAAACTTTAACCGTATGACATCAGCTTAAGGGTCTTTTGTTTGCATTTCTTCTAAGTACTGATCTGAAAGTTTGAAAATACAACACCGAAATGCAACGTTCTTATTTTCTAACGTTACACCGAACATAAACCTTTATTACGTGGTTTGATGTGCAAAACTTCTACAGCGTCAACTTAAAGTGTTTGAAAAGACAAATAAAAGCGTTATAGCTAACAGGAAAGTTTAATAGAACTAGTTGGTGACGTGAATGGGACAAAAGTTTACTTTTAAAACAAACAGAACTGTCCCAGGTCTAACACTTGCGATTATTTTAACGAGTAGTCGATATAACGTTTCTTTTTTATTTGCCTGTACAAATTTTAACAATAGGGCAATTTTGTAAAATCTAATATTGTACTATAACTTGAAAAGTCTGATGTTTATTTTTATATAAGTTTATTGTTTTTTTAAAACGTACCACGTGCGTTGTGTATAGTGAAGGTATTGTACTCACCAAAAAATTCAAAACCGACATTTAATTGGAAATACATATTTGAGACCCCTTGAATCCAAAAATAAAAAAATTATAACCGTATAACTCAAAAACAAGCTGTGGTCCATTCACATGACTTTTACTTAATGCTAGTCGAAAAAACTAGCAAATATAGTCTTATTACTAGCTTCCTTGGAGTAGAAGCGAAATAAGGGAATACCATAGCTTTTTTAAAGGTGAATCAAAAACAACGAAGATATAAAAAACGATCAGCTCCACGATAAAAATGTACATTACATAAATTGTGTGTTTTAACGTACTCTACATTTATCGTGTGGTAAGTTTTTGTCCATCTCTTACGGTTTAGCAGTTATGCAAAATTCCGTAAAATTCATCCAGAATAAAGTAGTCTTCAGAGGCTATTTACAGAGAATTCAAGATATACATTTTATTTGTCATGTAAGTACCTTAAATATAAGAGATTTTAATCAAAATCATTAGAGCCAATTTTCAGAAAATCAAAATGTTTGAAAAAAGTTCCATAGTCTGTGGTTGGCGGATTTTCTTGAAAATCTTCGTGTTGTATGGAAGATGCCACAATACCAAACTTAAATACTATGTTTGGTGTTCAACGGATTTTTTGTTTTTGATCTATGCTGCCCACAGATACACCTTAATAAACACAGACAGACACAGTCACGCACATTTTTCTAAAAATGCTTTTTTTTTTATTCAGGGGGTCTGAAAACATGTATTTCCAATGAAATCTCGGTATTGAATTTTTGGATGCATTACAATACGTTCTCTATACACTATGTACATAGTACGTGTAGAGAAAGTAAATCAAACATATATATATAGCAAGTAGAATGAAAATGCTGGATTCTAAAAGTCTAAAATAAACCATTAAAAATGTAGATATATTACGAGAGATTGACTTATGCACGCTGGGTAAACGTAACTGCAGCCAATAAAGCGAAGCTAGGATTTCCGCCACTCCAGAAATATGAAATATGTTCCCTTCTATATTCACATCGCATAAAGAAAGTAACGCGGGGAGGGGGGGTGCGGGGTACTGCAGCAGCAAAGTCGAGAGCTGCAAAATTGAAAAGATGTTGTTAAACAAAATTTCAGAAAGCGCTTCCCCAACGCTGTGCTCTGAGGAAGAATAAGAAGAAGCTATCTCATTGTGTCTTTGTAAATATTTCCAGCTAGACTTGTGCCTAATGATAGCGGAAGAGAGACGCGGAGATGTATTGTTATCTATGCGGTATTGCAGACAAAGGAATCATGCGCCGTTAACAAACACTTAATTTATTGCCTGCATTCTTTAACCAGGGATTAAGAAAATGTTTTGAAACGCAGTGATGCCATGCGGATCAGAAACAATGCAAATGGGCAGACTTCATAGCGCCATCTTCAGGAGTGTTTTACATATTTGCTAGCACGATCAAATACTCACACAACTGTCTCCACCCAATATCGTTTATTACTCTCTCTACAGTTTGCACACAAAGTCCGTATACCCCTGTACTAGATGGAAAATTACGTAAGTAAATATGTTTTTTTAGGTTGGTATATATTCATATTATTCTCCTGTCAGAAAACATTGTTGACGACTTCGATTATTGTCGCTTTTATGACAATACATCAACAAATCTTGTGAATTAAATTAGTTGATGCCCAGATATTGAAAAAGAATGTCTGGTACAAGTGATTAGCCAATTGAGTGTCCGCTGTGTGGGTTCATGAGCGTCAAATCGATGAAAAATGTTGCACGGTTTCTGAAAGCAGCACCGACAAAGAAGACGTTGTTAGCGTGGGAACGGAAAACATTTTTAACGGGCAGTTGGGACAGTATTTTAGTACAGCACATATAATATTAGTTTAATTATTAATTTATCATATTTAACATAGGAAATATACGCTCAGTTGGAAGGCCTCACCATGGAGGGCAGCTTTTGTTTTCTTCAAGGTTGCACATGTGGCTAAAAGTAACAAACATTTTAATGCATTAAGGACATAAGCACGAGAAAGCTAGGGACTCTGCCTTTAAACCGGTTTTGCTTTGTAAAACATAGTCACGTGGGTGTAATATAAAGAAAAATACCCGATAGCCGTGATGATGCCACTTTTCGTGATCTTTCTCAATCAATCAAAAAGGAGGGCAAAACTGTGAAGTGTTTGTATATAAGTGATGTGCGGATGAGTAACAAGGAGTAACCATGAGAAGTCGGGAGTAACAAGGAGAGATCGAGGCTGACAATTAGAAGTGGAGAGTAACCATGAGAAGTCGAGAGTAACAAGGAGAGATCGAGGCTGACAGTTAGAAGTCGAGAGTAACCATGAGAAGTCGAGAGTAACAAGGAGAGATCGAGGCTGACAGAAGTCAAGAGTAACGATGAGAAGTCAGAGTTTTTACGTACAGAATCGGGCGTAGTCAGATACATCGCAGGAGACGCAACGCGTAACGCCTCAGGATCATAAAGTGCAACATATCCTAAGAAATCACGCGCCACATATATCGCCGAAAGTCATTGTCTACAAAATAAGCAGATGGGTGAATATTGTGCAAACTTATAAACTTCGGGCCACAGTTACTAAGGTCAATCTAAGTGGAAGTAGTGCTAAATAAATACGATTTCATCAAGTTCACGATTAATTATGCCGGAAGTTGCTTGTCGGGTTAGTGCCTCAAAGAACCCATAATTCACGAATAAATGAAATATCCACTGAATGACGTGAACTTTCTGTTTAATTGAGGCTATCAATAGTGTGACATACCCTGTCATTCTCTCCCCCTCCCTGAATAAGAGATGCATCTTCTACCAGAAGGAGCTCAGCCGGTGCCATCACGGGAACTTTCTGTTTAATTGAGTCTACCAATAGTGTGACATACCCTGTCATTCTCTCCCCCTCCCTGAGTAAGAGATGCATCTTCTACCAGAAGGAGCTCAGCCGGTGCCATCACGGGAACTTGCAGGTGTATCCACTGACTACAGAGAAATTCACCAGCATTAACCCGCGACCAACTCCAGGTAGACTCACCTGACAGCGACATACTGGCACCCTAACGTGCACGTCACAAACAATACCGCGGCATCCACCAGAGTTGGACTTTGTGCTAACGTGGAAAAATCTACCCAACGTGCTGCAGAGTTAGGGTACCGGAATCAACCATGAGGAAACACATTGAAGTGGATCTGAAAATAAAGTGGTGGCGTCTATTGAATGTGAATACATTTTCAGATGCTGACTTGGAGACACGTGTTGATGCTTGTGGTCGGATGCTCAACAATTCCTAAGGATGTCTGAGAAGGCAAAAGTCATAAGAGTTCACTTTCTCTATACATTTGTAACAAATTAACAAGAATTATTGTTCACTCAGATGTACCTAATCACTCAATATTTGCTTCTTTTTGTTGATGTGCTAGTGTATGTTACTGAAGTTATGGTTAAAACAAACAATTAGATGTTTTGGAGTCCTAAGATATAAGTAGAAACAATTAACTACATAAATATTGGAAATTTGTACTTTTATTTCACGTCAGTTTGAATTTAATAGAGGGGTGTACGGACTTGGTGCGCACACTCTACTTTTCAGATTCTGACGACAGTGGAAATCTCATTTTATATGTAGAGTCAGACTAAAAATTCAATGCCACAGCCGGAATTTGAACCACGAATCTCCCGGTCTCTAGTCGGTTGCTCTACCACCGATCTACCATTGCAACATGCCGGCATAGCATTACACTTCTCAACTGACTTGTATGTTTCCCGGTAAACCACAAGGTGATCTCAAATTATTTTGAGATGGCAACCCCAATGGTGACTTACAATGTTGTAAGTACTTTAAGACCCAGGATTCATAGTAATTAACTATTATGGACAGTTGTGATAATTTTAATTGCTTTCTCACAGAAACCGTGTGTAGGACAGGAGTTGGATAGGTAGAGTCAGACTGAAAAATTCAACGCCATACCTGGAGTTTGAACAACGGATCTTCCAGTCTTTAGCCAGTTGCTATACCACTGAGTCACCATGGCAACATATCGGCATATCCAACTCCTTTCTACATACGGTTTCTGTGAGAAAACAATTCAAATTAATCTCACTGTAGTGGAAACCTTGTTTTTTGAGTTATCCTGTTAGTATAAACATATTTTGTAAATCAGTTATCTACGAGGGTAATCCAGAAAGTGACAAGACGATTTGGAACAACTAAATAAAAACGAAAGTTATCAATACAAAGCTTTATTTACAAAGTTACTCTATTTCTCAACGTAATCATCACTACTATCAAGTTATTGATAGTACCACTACCACTACTACCAGCATTAGTGTAGAATACGAGGGACGTGCAAGAACTCTGTTGCATAACTGGTAAACCAAACAGATGCAAAATTTTGATTCCGTTAAAACACACATTTTAAGTGAAATAAATTTTAAGCACTTTGTTATCAGTTTAGCCTAATGTAATTATTCCTTTATTCTCCTTAAACCCTTAAAAATACGTAATAAAGGTATTTCTAATTATGATTTTCTTTACTAGAAGAATAAACTTTTGTAAGGATAGCTTGTTGCAGAATATGTAGCGAAAGAAATTTGGATATAGCCCAACACATTATTTTAATTATAATCTCCACATATCTTTTACAAGGAATCAGAGCCGAATTGGTTTCTAAAATCGTGATTTGTTCCATTCACAGGATTTTCCATATCGGTTTCTCAGAAAACTCTGCTTACAACAGATTATTTCTTTATGTATACCATGCTAATAAAAATAAATATTATGGTCATATTACTTACTTCTAAGTACGAGGGCCGTTTTTTTCAACTTCCGATAGGCTATAAACAAAACAGAAGTTCATAGAAAAAATTTATTTTATTACTAACAGTTTTGTACACTTATGGTTACTTTTAAACACAATCACCGAAAAGATTGAGACATTTATCGTACCTGTGCACAAACTTTGCAATACCCGCTTCATAAAATGTTGCCGCCAATGATTTCAAATGAGCACTGACGTTGTTTTGAACATCTTCGTTGGTTTGAAAGTGCAGCCCTTCTAGGCACGTCTTCAGATCAGGGAAAAGGGTGCAGGGTACGGCGGATGATCGAAAGTGTCCCATTGAAGTTGTTCAAGGAGCCGATGGGTTGTGCTAGCAGTGTGTGGACGAGCGTTGTCATGGATCAACACAATTCTTGAAGTCAGCATTCCTCTTCATTTGATTTGAATGGCTCTCCGCAAACGTCGTAAAGTTTCACAATAAACAGCCGCATGGATAGTGGTTCCGGGCTGAATCGTTGGCGGCAGCATTTTTTGAAGCGGGTATTGCAAAGCTTGTGCACAGGCACGATAAATGTCTCAATCTTTTCCGTGATTATGTTGAAAAGTAGCCATAAGTGTACAAAACTTTTAGACATAAAATAATTATTTTCTATGAGCTTGTCTTTTATTTATAGCCTATCGGAGGTTGAAAACAAAAACGTCCTCTTAGAAGGGAAATAAGGGAATACACCAGGCTAAAGCGATAGTCAAATCGTTTAAATGTTGCCACTATGGAATCAACATTGAAATTCGGTTCCCTTTTCTTAAGTTGGAATAAACGAATATGTATTGAAGCAAATGAGGACTTCCAGTGCGAACAAGATTTTACTATTTTAAAACCAAAACCAACAAAAGGGTTACATTGGAAAACGTTAAATTTGTAAAGAAAATGTATATAACATAAATAGCGAATTCTAAATAGATCTCCATTTATTGTGCAGTGACTTTTTGTGCATAGCTTACAGTTCAATTGTTGTGCAAAAATAAGTCAGAATGAACAAGACTTTAGAGGCTATTTCCAAATGATTCAAGATATACATTATATTTAATATTCGTCACCTTAATAAAAATCTTTTTCAGAAACTTAAACGTAAAGTGTAGTTCGGGATGTAAGTTGTAGTTCGGGATGTATATATTTTCTAGAAAATCTTCGTGCTGCATATTTAAGATATGCTGAACTTAAATGTTTAACCGACTTTTCGTTTTTAGAGTTATTGTGTTTACCCACACACGTGAGCGCACACGCAGCTTTTCCTATAATGGCTTTTTGGTCTTAAAGGACCTCAAAACAGTAAAATATCGACGTAAAATTTAGGGTGCAATACAATATTATGTCAGCGTTTGTGTAGATAGGCAAACTTATTCTTTTCTAGATTATTACCTCTTAATTGCATGCCTTATTTGCTATATATGCCGTTTTTTTCTAATTCGCAAACCGGTATTTACATCGGTGGTCTCCTTAGCGCGGTGGTGCCGTTGCTGCCTGCCAAGCGGGAGATCTGAGCTCGATTCCCTGTACCAGATTGGGGATTTTTCCCCGCAGGGAGACCTGGTCCGTGGTGCATTCAGGCTTTTAAGGTCCCTGGGAGGGCCTATTGAGGAGCTACCTGATGCAGAAGTAGCGGCTCCAGGTCATGAGGACCGCATTAACCGGCACTCCGTACCTGATGTCTGTCATGGAACGAGGTGGGGGACGCATTGGCAAAGGTTTCTTGGAAGCTGTTGTGCCATGGAGTCAATGTTTATATCCCTTTCACAAACACCACAACTGAAGCGACATTATCGTTAGTACAATACGAAACGGACTGGTCATCCAATCAGAAAAAATCGCGAGGTCAAGTCCCAGACACTGCAGTCAAATGTGACTATGGTAACGGATGGGGAGGGCCCAAGTAAATTACCCGGCATAATGGCAGACTTGACTGCAGTTGCATGGATTTTGTTCTTTTGTACTAAAAAGAAATACTGCAGCTTTGTTGCAAAAATATTAATCATTTTACAATAAAAAACGTCTATAACCAGCTTAATTTTATTTCTGAAGATTAGTGTAATACGAAATTAGAAGAAACTCCACTGTAAATACTGAAAGCTTTGAAACAACGTCTTTGTTGCTTAAATGTAACGTCATGTAATTAAGGGTTAAGACTTCAAAGTGTGGAAATATGGATATTCAGTTTTCGTATGAACGCAATACTTACTTCACCTACTATAAAAAGCAGTAAAGAAAGTAAAAACTCATGTTAGCCGGAATTTAGGGTTCTGCATGCAGTTCTTTGATATGTTTTGCTCGACAGCGGCGGATTGAGTTTTTCCGGCGACCACAAGCGGCGCCTGTTGTTTGGTTACTGTGAGCGATGAATAGAAATGGTGCCGCTTTCCCTCCAGCCATAACAACCACTATCGGAGGGGCTGTAATGGATATGGTTATATGGTGCAGCTGTAAAATAAGACTTACCCCTCTTGTGTAAAGATTGCTTTGGCAACGGGAAAATACTCCTGTTTTCCTGCTTCTGCATCGCCGCAAGATAAGCTTTGTGCATCTTAAACAAAGCCTGGAGTCAGTGCTACCAACACACGCACCTAAACAAGTAGATACATGTTGTAAATGCCTATAGAAGGTTTATACATTCCATTTTTACTTTCTCTACACGTACTATGTACATAGTGCATAGAGAAGGTATTGTATTGCACTCAAAAATTCGATATTGAGATTTCACCGGAAATATATGTTTTAGGGTCCCCTGTATCCAAAAAAAAAAAAGCATTTTCAGAAAAAGGTCCGTGTGTCTGTGATCACGATAACTCAAAAACGAAAAGTTGGTAAAATATCAAACTTGGTATTTAAGTTTAGTATCTTACAAGGACACAATACCAAGATTTTGAGAAAAATCCCTCCACCCCAAACTATCCTTTACATGGAAATTTTTTCGAAAATTTTGATTTTCTCAAAAATGGCTCTTAACGGTTTTGATAAAAATAGGGTGCAGTAAAGATATGTACATGGCAAATAAAATTTATATCTTGAATATTCTGGGAATAGCCCCTGAAGGCTACTTTAATCTGTGAATTTTACGGAATGTTGCACAACTGCTAAACCGTAAGAGATAGACAAAAACTTACGACTCAAAAAATGTCGAGCACGTTAAAACGCACAATCTATGTTCTAATCATACTTTCTAAACTCATACTTTTCTCATACAGGAATTTGTCAAGTCAAATCCATACAAACAAAGGAACATCAGTCACATACCAACCAGCTTTTGGCTATCACTTTAACCTATGCTACTCTCTTATTTCGCTTCTACTTACAAGGAAGCAAGTAATAAGACTATTTATGCTGATTTTTTTCTCGACTAGCATGAAGTACTTAAAAGCACAGTCTTTTTAACAACAATTTGTTGCAAAGATGTAGAGAAAGTCATGTCAATAAAACTACATCAGATTTTTTCTGTGAACGTTTTCATGAATTTCGCTTTCCGGTTGTAATGGTAGAATGCCTATACGCAGTGCTGTTAAGCTAAGCTACCATAAAGTGGGAATATTTTCACTTAAGGAGTTAATTTTACATCTTACATTTCCTACATGTTTTGCATTATTTTGACAACAATACAACGACGCACTTGTAATTGTGTCATTTTAAAGGCACATGTGAATTATTGGAAACACACTTTGTTTAGTTTTAGCAACAATAAATGTTATATTACTATAAATGAAATGCTACAATGTGCAAATATAGGGTCATTAAATTATAAGATAGGCGGAGTAGAGGGTGAGAGGTTAGACCACCCGCTTTCCATCTAGGCGGCCCGGGTTCTATCCCAAGTGCCCGCATGTTGGTTTCGAGATGGACGAAGCGGCGCCTGGGCGGGTTTCCTTCGTGTCCTCCGGTTTCCCTCGCCACTCATTCCACCAATCACCTTTCCAAACATGAGTTTCGTTTACATTTCATATCATCCACTACCTCATGTTCATGTGAGGCTACAGGCAGAACCCTCGTAACAGGTTCTCCATTCTGTGGTTTCGTAACGTTGGCTTCTAACTCCTAGGTATTGTCTTGTAAGCCTAGGGAGGTATCAGCTCTACAAATGCGGGAGGGTAAGCCGATTACGAAACGAAACGAAAGTATAAGGTAGCTCCTTTCGCAAATTCTCTCCGGTGCACGAGAAATCCGATGGTCGCCGGGAAAGTGTTGCCAGCAAAAGCGCACTGGAGTTCTTTTCTTAAATAAATGCTAAAAAATATTGACATCTGCTCTCAACAGGCAGTGTAACAGGTTAAAGATATTCTCACTCAGCAGCAAAAATCTAGAGTGGTAACATTATGCAGGAAATCACAAGGATTCCTGCTGCTAAGCTCAGGGGAGTGCTGCCCGTATGTGAGCAGATTACAGTTTCACAATTTTTCTTAAGATAGTATTTTAGTGCGCCTTTGGCGGCACCACTTTCCCGGCGACTCTCGGATCTCTTACGCAGAGGAGAGAGGCCGCGATAGGCGTTACCTTATAATTTAACGACACTATATAAATTGAAATACATTTATCTGATTCTCGTTTTATTACTGACATGTGTCTTTTTACTTTATCTACACGTACTATTTATATAGTGTATAGAGAAGGTATTGTATTGCAACAAAAATTCCATACTGATATTTCACCGGAAATACATGTTTTGGGTATCCTTGAATCCAAAAGAAGAATTTTTCAAAAAAGGTATGTGTGTGTGCGGTGTGTGTATCTGTGTTTGTGGACAGTATAGCTAAAAAACGAAGACTGTTAAATACCAAACTTGATATTTAAGTTTGGTGTCTTCCAAGGATGCGACTTGAAGATTTTCAAGAAAATCCCTCAACTCCCAACTACCTTTTACATGGAACTTTTTTCGAAAATTTTGATTTTCTTAAAAGTGGCTCTAACAATTTGGATTAAAATATCTTATATTAAATATATTTACCTGAGAAATAACATGTACTTACAGAAAAGCATATCTGCTAATGATCAGCATGAAATGAATAGAAGCAAAAGCTTTTTAACAATAATTTCTTACAGAGATGTAGAGAAAATTATTTTAATGAAACACATCAGATTTTTAAATGTATTTTCTGTATTTAGAGTTCCTCAATAAAACATTACCAGTGACATCTCGATATGGAATATTTGGGTGCATGGAAAACTTTCTTTATGTTATTTATATAACTACTGGAAAAACTAAACATTTAATGCATCCACAACATTGCTTATTGCAAGGAGCATCCATAAAGTAACGAACGAATTGGCATAACTAAATAATAACGAAAAATATCAACACAAAACTTTATTTACAAAGTCAAAGTAACTTACTCTATTTATCAACGTAATCTCCATTTTGTCAAAATATTTATTGTCACGTGGTACCAGTTTTTCAATGCGAATGTTATATTTTTCTACCGCCAAAGAATGTACAAAATGTTCGGTCAATCAAAATTTAGAGGCAAATAACGCAAGTATATGGTGAAAATGCAAAGAGCGAGTCTGCAGTGGGGAAATGTCACATAATGTACGAGTAATCAGGTGTACGATAAAGATCAGAGTGGAAGCACATCAATCGTTATGGAGCAGTGGATAGTAAATGCTGATAAAAGAATTAAGAAAAACCGGTGTTACACTTTAGTAACCCTACATGAATTTTTGGATGGAAAAGGTTTTCCAATCAATGAAGACATCAAAGTGACAATCTTAGCTCAGATCTTCAGCATCACCCTCCGTGGTGTAATGGTTACCATGCTAACTCCATAAACCCAAGGTGGCGGGTTCAAACCCGATGGATTTTTTCGGATGTAAAAATCCTAAGCATGGCTTCCTTTGGAAGGGAATTAAAGCCGTTGGCCCCGTGTTGTAGATTTACGGCACGTAAAAGAACCTCAAGTCTGATAGAGGCGTCTGAGAAAAATTAAACGTATTTCACATCGAATTTAGAATGGGACGCTGAGAACCACAGTAGTTAAAGAGAGTCCATAAATAACACGCCATTTACATTTTTTTTTCAGATCTTTAGCGGTGGTCTTGTATAACATCTGCATTGAAAAACCGGTACCACGTGACAATAAATACCTTGATAGCAATAAATATTGCGTTGAAAACTCTGACGTGTTCCATTCACATGACTTTCCCTACATCTCTGAAACAAATTATTGTTAAAAAGCTTATTCTTCTCCCTACTTCTTCGTGATAATCGAGAGAAAGGTAACAGGAATTGTCCTTATTACTTGGTCCCTTGTAAGTAGAAGGAACAAATCTAATGTGTTCCCTTCACATGATGTCCATTAGCTGTTTGGTAAACAAACCTTTTACTCTAAATATTAATCTGCTATAAACAGTAGCAAATTAGGTCTGATTACTAGATTCCTTATAAGTAGAAAGGAAATAAGAAAATGCACAGGCTAAAGTGATAATCTTACCCCTTAAAAGCCGGTCACTATGTGAAACAATATAAATTCTAATCTATAAGCTTTTTAGGAGTAACAAATGAGAAAAAAATATATTTTCCCGTTGGAGAAAAGTTTAAATTGTTTAAAATTGAAAACAATAACCCGGAATATCTCGAAAACGGTTAACTCTACAAAAAATATATATGTCAAATCAAAGTGTTTTAATGAGTGTGTAGTACGTTATTGTGTATTTTTCGGTTTTCTCGTTATATGAGTCATCCAGAATGAAGAGGTCCTCAGAGGCTATACCCAGAAAATTCAAGATATACATTTCGTTTGTCATTAAAGTATCTTATACATAAGGTAAAAATTTTAATCAAAATCGTTAAATCCGCTTTTGAAGAAATCAAAATTTTCGAAAAAATTCCCATTTTAAGGCTAGGTTGAGGGTGGGGGGATTTTCTGGAAAATCTTCATGTCACATCTCTGGAAGATACTCAACATAAATACCAAATTTTGTATTTAACTTACAGTTCATTTTTCAATTATACTACCTTCGATAGATATACAGACAGATACACTTATTTATTTTACTAACTACCTTTTTTTGGACTCAGGGAGTCCCAAAATATGTATTTCCGGTGAAATTTCAGTGTCGAACTTTTGGGTGTATTACAATAACTTATCTTTACACTATGTACATAGTACGTGTAGAGAAAGTAAAGAAATCTGATATGTTCCATTCACATGACTTTCTCTACATCTCTGCAACAAATTTTAGTTAAAAAGCTTATGTTTCTATTTACTTCATGCTAATAGAGAAACAGCAGAAATAGTCTTATTACTTGCTTCCTTGTAAGTATAAGCGAAATAAGGGAGTGCTATAGGTTAAAGTGATTGTCAAAAGGTGGTTGCTATGTGACTGAAGTTCCTTTGTTTGTATAGATAGGAGTTAACAAATTCCTGTATGACAAAGGTATATTCTTCAAAGCAGAAACAAAACACTAAGAATATCCTAAAAATGATCAACTCCACGAAAAAATGTATGTGACATAAATTGAGTGTTTTATTGCGAGCTGCATTTTCTATAGAATAAGTTTTTGTCCGGCTCTTACGATTTAGCAGTTATGCACAATTCCGTAAAATTCATCCATAATAAAGTGGTCTTCAGAGGCTATTCCCAGAAAATTCAAGATACACATTTTTTCGTCAGGTAAATATCTTTAATATACGATATTTTAATCAAAATCGTTAGAGCCATTTTTAAGAAAAGCTTTCCATGTAAAGGGTAGTTTGGGGTGGGGGGATTTTCTTGAAAATCTTCATGTCGCATCCTTGGAAGATACTTAACTTAAATACCAACTTTTGTATTTAACTTACTGTTGTTTTTCGATTATGCTGCCTTCGATAGATATACAGACAGATATACACTTGGATCTTTTACTATTTTTTTTGATTCAGGAGTACCCAAAACATGTATTTCCGGTAAAATCTCGGTATCAAATTTTGGGTGCATTACAATATCTTCTCTATATACTATGTACATAGTACGTGAGGAGAAAGTACAAACAGAGTAAGGTAAAGTTTAGTGTTCATACCTTTCGTTATTATTTAATATAAAAATCGTTCATTACTTTCTGAATGACCCCAGCATATTATATAAACTATCTCACTCTATCCTCGCGCCTTTACAGCACCGACTGAAACTTGAAGCGATTATTGAAATAGCGTCATTGAAAGACTAAAGAACCCCTGGAATTAGCCCAGACAATAGACGGATAAAGAAGCGAACGGATCAAGCTTGGGAATTATTTTTGAACTGTATGAAGCCCACTACAACAAAAGCAAGGACGGAAGCGAATATATATTTTAAATCTCTTATCGTTTACCTCGCAGCAGCTCGGAGCGGGGCCCCAGGGGCGGTATCTGCACATCACATTTCCCCGAGGTGAGTGGTCGACGGCAATTATGGGGGCGACGCTCGGAAAATATGTTCTTTTCGTAATCACAGCAGTGTGAAATTCGATTTTCTGCACCCAAACTGAACGAAATTGCCTTTCCCCGCGTGTGTTAAACTTGCCAATTAAATTTCAGGAAAAGTAATGCACGCAATTTTCCCTTCTTTTGAATGTAAATTCTAAGATATCTGCACCAGTAGGGTTCCTGCGCTTTCGTCCCTTCCTTCTTAGCTTTTTCTTTGTTTGAGTGGAAACAAAAATTCCTCTAATTCAATTTCGAGTTGATTCACTTCTACCGTTTCTTTTCAATTAGTTTAATTCAAGGAAACTTATCAGCATTAATCCATAGGTTATTAAAAAGTTTTAGTAATCTACTGGACAAAATCACCTGGGATTTTAAATTTATGCACTATTATTTAAACCAATATCAAGAATATCTGGTCGTCTCCTTAACGCAGCTGTGGGAGACCTGGGTTCGATTCCCGGTGCCGGCGTGTGGAATATTCCCCCGCTGGGAGACCTGGTTCGGGGTGCACTCAACCTCGTGAGGTCCCTGGGGGGCCAATTGAGGAGCTCTTGATGGAGAAGTAGCGGCTCCAAGTCATGAGAACGGCATTAACCGACCGGGGGGCACTGAACTTGCTCATACGACTGTCATGGAGCGTGATGGGCCGTGATGATTATTATTATTATCTTCATCATAACAAGAGTATCTCAAAATGTGGAACGCTACAAATATTCTGATGTGTTCCATTCACATAACTTTCGCCAGCTGTTCCATGTTCAAGCTACTCTTACAAAAGTTTATTGTTTTATCTACTTCATGCTAATGCAGACAACTATTAGCAGAATTGGTGTTATAGTAAATAGAAGGATAGTAAAGGAATGCATTACGTTAAAGCTCATACTCTTTTAAAAGCTCAGCATTAGGTGAAACAATTGAGGCTCGGTTCTCTTTGTATCGTCTCGTTTGAGAAAAGCTGCGTAGTTCAAAATTGAGACCAATAACAAGCAATATCTCGAAAACGGTCAACTCTACAATCAAAACGTATATTAAAAACGTGTTTTAAAGACATCTACATACCTTATGTAGTATGATTTTATCTATCTCCTACTGTTTAACTTTTATGCAAAATTTTGCAAAATTCATCCAGGATCTGCTGTGGTGTTAGATATATATATCTTTGTTCTTTTATTTTCGTATTTATTTTTTAACCTTTTTTTGTTTTTTAACATTGCTTACTATTCTGTGTATTACAAAATCACGTACGCTCTGTCAGTCCACACATACACTTATTAATTTGTTCAAATTATGCGTCATTTCCTCACTGAAGACTCGTTCATTGCATTATCACCATACTCTTGTGTTATTTGCCTCCAGAATTCGATTGGTCGAACATCTTTACATGTAAAAATATCTGATGTGTTCCATTCACATGACTTTCTCTATATCTCTGCAACAAGAAAGCCTATGCTTCCATTTACTTCATGCAATTGAGAACAAATTAACAGAAATAGTCTTATTACGAAAGTGATAGTCAAAAGCTGGTTCCTATGCGACTGAATTTCCTTTGTTTCTGTGGACCGGAGTAGACAAATTCTTGTAAGAGAAAGCTGTGTTTTTTAAAGCTGAAATCAAAAAAAAAAAAAAAAAAGGAATCTCTAAACAACGACCAAATCCACGAAAAAAAAATATATAGCATAAATTGTGTATTTTAACGTACTTTACATTTTTTGTGTAGTAAGTTTTATCTATCTGTTACGGTTTAACAATTATACAAAATTCTGTAAATTTCATCCATATTAAGTAAGTTTTAGCAGCTATTCCCAGAAAATTCAAGATATACATTTTGTCAGGTAAATATCTTTAGTATACGATATTTTAACAAAATATTTATAGCAATTTTTGATAAAATCAAAAATTTTCGAAAAAATTCCATGTAAAGGGTAGTTTGGGGTGGGGAGATTTTTCTCAAAATTTTCGTGTCGCATCCCTGGAAGATACTTAAGTTAAATAACAAGTTTGGTATTTTACCGACTTTTCGTTTCTGAGTTATCGTGTTCACAGACACACGGCACATAGACACGAACTGTTTTTTTTCTGAAAATGCTTTATTTAGATACAAGGGACCATAAAACATATATTTCTGGTGATATCTGGGTATCGAAATTTTTGGTAGAGTGCAATACTTTCTCTATACACTATGTACATAATACGTATAGAGAAAGTAAAAAATCTTATTTATTCCATTCACATGACTTTCTCTATATCTCTGCAAGAAATTATTGTTAAAAATTTTATGCTTCTATTTACTTCATTCTAATCTAGAAAAGAAAAAAACCAGCAGAAATTGCCCTATTACTTGCTTCCTTGTAAGTTGAAGGGATATAAGGTAGCACTATTGGTTAAAGTGATAGTCAAAAGTTGGCTGCTATTTGACTGAAGTTCCTTTGTTTGTGTGTACAGAAATTGTTAAATTCCTATATGAGAAAAGTATGTTTTTTAAAGCTAAAACCAAAAACAAGGAGAATCCCAAAAACGATCAACTGCAAGAAAAAAATGTATATTAGATAAATTATGTGTTTTAAGGTTTTCTACATTTTTTGTGTTGTAAGTTTTTGTCCATCTCTTACGGTTTACCAGTTAGGCAAAATTCCGTAAAATTCATTCAGAATAGAGTAGTCTTCAGAAGCTATTCCCAGAAAATCCAAGATATACATTTTATTTGTCAGATAAATATATTTAATGTACAAAATTTTAATTAAAATCGTTAGAGCCATTTTCGAGAAAATCAAAATTTTCGAAAAGAGTTCTATGTAAAGTGTAGTTAAGGGTAGGGGGATTTTTCTCAAAATCTTCGTGTCACATCCCTGAAAGATACTCAACTTCAATACCAAGTGTGGTATTTTACTGACTTTTAATTTTTGAGTTATCGTGTTCACAGACGCACAAAACTTTTTCTGAAAATGCTTTTTTTTTTATAAAGGGGACCCTAAAACATATATTTCCGGTGAAATCTCGGATACGAATTTTTGGGTGGAGTGCAATACCTTCTCTATACACTATGTACATAGTACGAGTAGAGAAATTAAAAACGAAATGGTGTACCTATGTAAAAGAAGAACATCGGCATTGAAAAACTGGTACCACGTGACAATAAATGTCTTGACAGAATGAAGATTACGTTGAGATATAGAATAAGATGCTGTAAATTTGTAAATAAAATGTTGTGGTTATTATTTAGTTATGCCAAATATTTCGCTACTTTCTGGATGACCCTCGTAAATACAATATTTTGTTTGTAATTTTGAACTGCAGTTTTAAGAAAAGTATAGTAATGATTTCAGATCTGTGAAACTATTTCCGCGTGGCTAAGTATCAGTAAAGAAGAACATATTGTTATTATTCTGTTTCGCTTCAGGTGATATAGCACGCTCGATTCTGATTAAATCGACACAAAGCGGAAATACCACAAACTTTGAACAAGATGGAGGTATGTGAGCAACATTCAAACACGTGGTTTGAGATTGTAATTAAAGTTTTTCGTGCATTCGGTTAAGATGAAATTCCATCGATGTTCGCAACCGTTTGATGCAAACCCGCATTGGAAAACAACGAGTTCCATTCTGGTATTATCGCTTAAAATGAAGAGGAAATTTAAACGCACCCATGTTACTAGTGCTGCTATCTGTAATCTCAACTATTTTAAATGTATTCCCTCGGAGGTTTCGATGCTTGAATTTATGAAAATAAAAATCGGCTGTGCTCCATTCACACGACTTTCTCTACATCTCTGCAACAAATTATTATTAAAAAGCTTATGAGTCTATTTACTTCATGCTAATCGAGAAAAAAAATTAGCAAAAATAGTCTTATTACTTGCTTCCTTGTAAGAAGATAGTAAATAAAGGAACACACTAGAACTAAACTGACAGTCAAATGTTTTAGAATGTGGTTGATATGAGATTTAAATCCGTTTCTTTGCGTGGCTGGGAATTGACAAGTTCCCATTTGAGAAAAGATTAAGAAATTTAAAACTGAAACCAATAACAAGAATAGAAACGGCAGGTCTACATAAAAATAATATGACATAAATTGTGTGTTTTAACGAGATCTACACTTTTGGTGTAGTGCGTTTTTTTTTTCTATGTCTTACGGTTTACCAGTTGTATAAAATTCCACAAAATTCATTCCGAATAAAGAGTAATTCAGAGGTTTATCCCAAAAAATTCAAAATACACATTTTATTTGTGATGTAAATAGCTATAAAATATGGTATTTTAATCAAAGTAGAGCCATTTTTGAGCAAAAGAGAATTTTGAAGAATATTTCCATGTAATTGGTAGTTGGGAGTGGGAGGATTTTCTTAAAGGTCTTAATTTGGCATCCTAGGAAGATAGTAAACTTAAATATCTACCAGGTCTTATTATTTTTGAGCTATGCTGTCCACAGACACACACTCGGACCTTTTTCTAAAAATCTGATGTGTTCCATTCACCCCATTTTCTCTACATCTCTGCAACAAATTATTGTTAAAAAGCTTATTTTACTATTTACTTCATGCTAATCGAGATAAACATACTTACTTCCCTGAAAGTTGGAGAAAAATAAGAGCATGCACAGGCTAAAGCGACAGCCTTTAAACGCCTGTCGCTAGTGAAACAATTGAAATTCCATCTCTTTGCCTGCCAAGAGTAAACAAACGAGTCTTCCCGTTGAAGAAAGGTTGGTGGCTTAAACTTGTAACTCATAATCCGAAATATCTCGAAAACAGTTAACTGCACGAAAAGAAGTGGATATATCATTAATTGTGTGTCTTAATGAAACCTACATTTTGTGTGATATATCTTTGTCTATCGCTTATGGTTTGCAAGTTAAACAAAGGTAATCCAGAATGAAGAGGTTATTCCCAACAAAATTAAGATATACACTTAATTATCATGTAAATATTTTAATAGGGTATTTTAATCAAAATCAAAACAATTTTCGAATGTTTTTGCATGTAAAGGATATTTGGGAGTAGAAAATTTTCTTAAAAACCTTCGTGTCGCATCCTTGAAAGATATACACTTAAATATATACCAAATTAAGTACTTAACGGTCTTTTAGTTTTTGAGCTATGCAGTACACAGACATACACAGATGGAAGCTTTTTCTAAAATGTTTTGTTTTACTTTTTCTACACGTACTATGTACATAGTGTATAGAGAAGGTATTGAATTCCACCCAAAAATTCGATACCGAGATTTGACCAGAAATATATGTTTTAGCATCCCCTGCATCCAAAAAAAGCATTTTCAGAAAAAGGTCCGTGTGTGTCCGTGTGTCCGTGAACACGATAATTCAAAAACGAAAAGTCGGCAAAAATACCAACCAACCTTTTAAAAACTTCTCATGCAGGAATTTGCCAACTCCTGTCCATTTAAAGCAAAGGAACTTCAGTCACATAGCAACCAGCTTCTGGCTATCACTTTAACAATAGTATTCTCTTATCTCGCTTCTACTTACAAGGAGGCAAGTAATAAGACTATTTCTGTCAATTTATTTCTCGATGAGCATGAAGTAAATGGAAGCATAAGCTTTTTAACAATAATTTGTTGCAGAGATGTAGAGAAAGTCATGTGAATGGAACACATCAGATTGTTTTGGAAGTGCGGGGTTTCAAAATGTATTTCCGATGAAATATATGTATGGAATTTTTAGGTGGAATACAACGCCTTCTGTATACACTATGTACGTAGTGTGTGTAGAGAAAGTAAAAAGCATGAAGATTGGTGGACTCAAGGTATTTGAACCGAGGACTTCCCGAATGCAGGTCGCCTGAACGGTAGTTTTACGTTTTTGTGACAATTTGTTGTGATAGTTTTCAATTGTTAACGCAGCGAAAGGCTTCACATATTCACCTGGCCAATAAAAAACTGCCACATCACGTTCAACACACGTGATACGGTTTTTTAGTGGTCGAGAAGCGCCAGAGAATTTTAAAGTGACGGTTGCTATAAACGCTCGTGTTGGAGTTGATTTTATTTGTCAGTGTTGTTTATTCTGGTTGATTACACGCCTGCTGCGTCCTTATCATAAAAACTGACACGCGATGAGTCCCGATAGGCATTAACATCACACTGACGTCACACAATGTCATTATAAAAACACAAATAATTGCGCAATGCACAGAGAAGGTGTCATTAGAAGTACAGTCTGGGCTGACATCGGAGTGGGGTATGGAGCAATACATCAAAACAGGTACCAAACTCATTAGAGAGGGGCTCGCGTGGATTAGACTAGGAGCATGGAGGAGCACGAAAATTTCTGACGAGAATGCTACGAGAATCTGTCCCATTTGCGAGGAGGAAGAGTCGTGGACTCACATCTTGGCAAGATGTAAGGGTACGGAGGAATGGCGGGAAAAATATTTGCCGCGATTTTTTACCACTGCAAATGTAGGGATAGAAGCATGTTGGACGCTACTGGCAGGCACGGAAAACATGGACGGGCTAGGTAAATTTATACTTAAAGCAAGACAGCTGAGATCTGAGGAGGCTGCCAATAGAGAAGGGGGGAGGAAATAAGATCAACTAAATAAAAGTGACTACAATGTTCTACATACATATATATTATGTCATACTTAGGTCACTGTTGTGCTAGGGTTGTATATATTATGTGTATATATGTCTTTTAAGTGTAATTATCTATTATAAGAGGGTGCATTTATGAAGGTGTACTCTGTGCTGTAAATTTAAATTGCTATATTTGAATATCTTTGTATCTTTATTTTCGCATTCACTCTTAATTTTTATTGTTGTTTAATATTGTTTTTGACTGTGTATTTCCTTCGTCTTTTTATTTTCGTGTTTACTCTTTTAATTCTTTGTTGTGGTTGTTTTAATATTGCTTGTAATGTGTAATACAAAAGCACGTACGGTCTGTGGACCCGTGCGACTGTTGAAATTCTATGTATGATATTGCTATGTTAATAAATACACTTATTCATTCATTCATAAAAACACACTATTAGCACTTCAAAGAGATTCCACGAAATAGTTGCAACTAGTAGACTGAATACAGTTTATTAGACATTATGTGCTCTAAATAGATATAGTCACCTCATAACCAAACTTTTATACCACTAATGTTTCACAATCTTCTAATAGCTATTTATGAAACAAGCCGTAAAAATGTGATGTGTTCCATTGACAGCACTTCCTCAACATCTCTGCAAAAAGTTGTTGTTAAAAAGCTCGTATTTACTTCATGCTAATCAACACAAAATTAGCAGAAATAGTCTTGTTACTTGCTTCCTTGCAACTAGAAGAGAAATAAAGGAGTACCATAGGTTAAAGTAATAATCAAAAGCTGGTTGCTATGTGACTGAAGTTCCTTTATTTGTATGGACAGGAGTTGATAAATTCCTGTATGAGAAAAGTTAAGCTTTTTAAAGCTGAAACCAAAAACAAGGAAACTCTCAAAAACGATCAACTCCACGAAAAAAAAAAAAAAAAAAGGATATAACATAAATTGTGTGTCTTAATGTGTTCTACATTTTTTTTTTAAGTTTTTGTCCATCTCCTACGGTTTAGCAGTTATGTAAATTCTGTAAAATTCACCCAGAATAAAGTAAGGCTGTTCCCAGAAAATTCAAAATATGCATTTTATCTGTGGGATAAATATCTTTAATATACGGTGTTTAATCGTTAGAGCCATTTTTGAGAAAATCAACATTTTTTAAAAAAGTTCCATGTAAAGGGTCGTTTGGGGTGGATAGATTGTTCTCAAAATCTTTGTGTCGCATCACTGGAAATTGCTAAACTTAAGTAGCAAGTTTGGTATTTTATCGACTTTTCGTTTTTGAGTTATCGTGTTCACAGACACACGGACACACTGATACACGGACACACCACACGGACACACACGGACCTTTTTCTGAAAATAAGTTTTTTGGATACATGGGACTCTAAAACATATCTCGGTTTCGATTTTTTTGGGTAAATAGTACTTGTAGAGAAGGAAAAAATTGTGTTTTATGTTGTGAGCAGGAAGCTTGCGAAACGAGGCCGTAGACCGAGTACAGTAACCCTACCAACATATAAAACAAATATAACACGTGTGACGCACACTATTACTTTCTCTACACGTGCTATATACATGTTGTATAGAGAAGGTATTGTAATGCACCCAAAAATTCAATACCGAGATTTCACCGAAACTACATTTTTTGTTACCCCCTGAATCCGAAAATATCATTTTTGGAAAAAGGTTTCTCTCAATCATAATCGTTAAAACCGTTTTTGAGAAAATCAAAAATGTTGTAATTTTTTTCCATGTAAAGGGTAGTTGGGGGTTAAAAATTTTCTTGAAAATGTTTGTGTCGCATCCTTGGAAGATACAGGACTTAAATACCGACTATGATATTTAATGGCCTTTTCGTTTTTGAGCTGTTTTGGCCTCAGACACACACACGACATTTTTCTAAAAATGTATCTTTTTTTGGGGGGGGGGGATTCTGGATTTCACGCATTTTTTTGGTGAAATCTCGGTATCGAATTTTTGGGTGCAATTCAATACCTTCACTATGTGCATAGAATATGTAGAGACAGTAAATACCTGATATGTTCAATTCACATGACTTTCTCTACTTCAGTGTAACAAATTGCTATTAAATAGCTTATTTTTCTATCTATTTGATGCTAATCTAGATAACATTAGCAGAATTGCTTTCTTGTAAGTAGAAGGAAATAATGGAATATACTAGGCTAAGATGATAATTAAGTCGTTTAAAAGCTGGTTGCCATGTGGAAGATCTCCATTTCTTTGCATTACCAGGAGTTAGCAAATTCTCGTTTGTGAAAATGTTTTAAGTACTTTAAAACAGAAGCCAATACAAGGAATATCTCAAAGTGGTCTACTCAACGAAAAAAAAATGTATATGATATAATATTGTATGTTTTAACTAGATCTACATATGTTTGTGTAGTAAATTTTTGCCTATCTCTTACGGCTTACTAGGTATGCAAAAATCCAGCAAATTTCATCCAGAATAAAGATGTCTTAAGACGCTATTCCCAGAAAATTGAACATATACATTATATTTGTCGTGTTAATCCCTCTAATATACGCTACTTTAATCAAAATCGGTACAGCCATTTTTTGTTAGAAAATCAAAATTTTCGAAAGTTTTTCCATGTGAAGGGTAGTTTGAAGTGAGAGAATTTTCCTTAAAATCTTTGTGCTGCAAACTTGAAAGATACTAAACTTTAATACTACTTTGGCATTTTACCGACTTTTTGTTTATGAGTTATCGTGTTCAGACACACAGACACATGGACACACACACACAAAGGGACCCATTTACAGTTTTTTTTCCTATGGAGTCTCGATATCGAAATTTTGGGTGAAATACAATAGCTTTTCTACACACTATGTGCATAGTACGGGCAGAGAAGCTGAAAAATGTCTATACCCTTAATTATGTTTCAATGAGATCTACATTTTTGTGCAGTAAGTGTTTGTATATCTCTTATGGTTTACCATTTACAAAAAATTCATCTTGGATGAATAGGTCTTCAAAGGTTATTCCCCGGAAATTCAATATATATATATATTTTTTTTAATGCAAATATCTTTAGTATACGATATTTTGATTAAAATTGTTAGAGCCATTTTTTCAGAAAATCAGAATTTTTAAAACTTTTTCCATGTAAAGTGTAGTTGGCGTTGAAGATTTTCTTGAAAATGTTCGTGTCGCATTCTTGGAAGATACAAGACTTAAATACCGACTTTGGTATTTAACGGACTTTTCTATTTACTTTCTCTACACGTACTATGTACATGGTGTATAGAGAATGTTTTGGTCTCCACCAAAATATTCGATACACGATTTCACTGGAAATATATGTTTTACGATCCCCTGTATCCAAAAAAGGGTATTTTCAGAAAAAGGTCCGAATATGTATGTCTGTGAACACGATAACTCAAAAATATCAAACTTGGTATTTAAGTTTAGTATCTTCCAGGGTGCGACACGAAGATTTTGAAAAAAATACCCTCACCCCAAACTAGCCTTTACATGGAACTTTTTTCGAAAATTTTGATCTTCTCAAAAATGGCTCTAATAATTGTACTTAAAATATCGTATATTATAGCTATTTACCTGACAAATAAAGTGTATATCTGCTATTTTCTGAATACTACTTCATTCTGGATGAATTTTACGGACTTTTACTTAACTGCTAAAACGTAAGAGATGCACAAAAGCTTACGACATAAAAAATGTAGAGCTCGTTAAAACAGGCAATTTATGTGATATTCATTTTTTTCGTGGAGTTGATCGTTGTTTAGATATTGCTTGTTTTTGGTTTCAGTTTTGAAAAACTTATACTTTTCTCATACAGGAATTTGTCAATTCCTGTCCATACAAACAAAGGAACTTCAGTCACATAGCAACCAGCTTTTGACTATCACTTTAAGCTATAGTACTGTCTTATTTCACTTCTACATACAAAGAAGCAAGTTATAAGATTATTTCTGCTCATTTTTTATGGTTTAGCATGAAGTAAATAGAAGCATAAGCTTTTTAACAATAATTTTTTGCTAGCGAAAGTCATCTGAAAGGAACACTTAGATTTTTTTCATGCAAATATCTTTAGTATATGATGTTTGGATCAAAACCGTTATAGCAATTTTCGAGAAAATCAGCATTTTCGAAACTTTTTCCCATGTAAAGGGTAGTTGAGTTCGAAGATTTTCTTGAAAATGTTTGTTACAAATTCTTGGAAAATACAAGACTTAAATACCGACTTTTTTATTTAAAATTTTTTCTCGAATCTGTGGTCCGAAAACACGTATTTCCAGTGAAATCTGGGTATCGAATTTTTGGATGCAATTCAATACCTTCACATAGTGCGTGCAAAGAACGTAAAAATCTAAATCAGTTATTTAGAGATTTGTAAACTCTCTGTAGCTAGGCAACTGTCAACACACTTTGCAGAACAAGTTCGTTACCTCGTAATAGAACCAGGAAACTACACCAAACTTGTGACAAGCAAGTCTTCTGCTGTATGCATAAGATTTTCCAATCAACTAACTCCCAACTCATCTTCTAGAGTCGCTATCTAGGGATTCCTCTTCGACACAAAACTTGTGCTCAAGTTAAAGATCCCTCTCGGCGAAATTCATAAACTGATTCAACATCTCAGATTCTGAGATATGTGCTCTGTTATTTGCACTAACGATACGTTTACCTAAGGTAGTACATGTATTGCATTTTAACCAAGAATGTCATGCGGTATTTTATAAAAAAGGATACCTGTTGAGATATTTCTTTCTCTACCTATATAATTTATTCATCTCTTCAAAAAAAAAATCTGAAAGTTAAAAAGCTTATGCTTCCTTGTCAGTAGAAGCGAAATAAGGAAGCACCTCAAAAGCTGGTTGCTAGGTGACTGAAGTTCCTTTGTGTGTATGGACACAAGTTGACAAATTCCTGTATGAGAAAAGTATAAGTCTTTCTAAGCTGATACCAAAAATAAAGAATGTCTCAAAAACGATAAACTCCACGAAAAAAATTACGAAACGTAAATTGTATGTTCTAATGTGCTCTACATTTTTTCTTTGGTAGGTTCTTGTCCTTCTCTTATGGTTTAGCAGTTATGCAAAATTTCGTAAAATTCATCCAGAATAAAGTAGTCTTCAGAAGCTATTCCCAGAAAATTCAAGATATACATATTATTTGTAAGATAAATATCTTTAATATACTATAAAATACTAAGTTTGGTATTTTACCGAGTTTTCGTTTTTGAGTTATCGTGTTCATAGGCACACAGGCCTCTTTCTGAAAATACTTCTTTTGGGATACAGGAGACCCTAAAACATGTATTTCCGTGAAATCTCAATATCGAATTTTTTGGTGGAGTACAATACCTTCTCTATACACTATGTACACAGTACGTGTAGAGAAAGTAAAATCATCCTTTCGTAGTCGACTTACCTTGCTCCCTAGGACTTACAAGCGGATGCCTAGTGGTAAGAAGCCGTCAATAGCACGAAATCACAGAATGAAGAGCCGGGAACGAGTGCTCGGCCCTTAGCCGGTCATGAGCGTGAGAAAGCGGATATGACATGCAAGGTGGAATGAGTGGCGGGAGAAACCAGACACTGCTTCGTCCACCATAAATTCCACACGCGGACGCTTGGGATCAAACCCAGGCCGCCTAGGTGGAAAGCAAGCGGTCCAACCCCTCAGCCACGGCGCCACCTTAAAGCAAACCATACGTGCAAAATAAGATCATCGCTAATCTTAGCGAACGGTTAACCATTGATCAACAATTACATACTATTAAACCAATTAGTTTTACCAACTCAACGATCCTGCAAAAGAAATATTTTAATGACAAAAAAAATCTCATGTGTACCATTCACAAGACTTTCTCTATATCCATGCAACAAATTATTCTTAAAAAGTTTATACTTTTATTTACTTAATGGTAATCTGAAAAAAATAGCATAAATAGTCTTATTACTTGCTTCCTTGTAAGTAGAAGCGAAGTAAGGGACTACCATAGGTTAAAGTGATAGTCAAAACTGGTGGCAATGTGACTAAAGTTCCTTTTTATGGACAGGAGTTGACAAATTCCTCTATGAGAAAAAAATGTACGTTTTTCAAAGCGGTAACCAAAAACAAGGAATGTCTTAAAAACGATGATCTCTACGAAAAAAATGTGTATAACATGAATTATATGTTACCGTGCTCCACAATTTTCATGGAATAACTTTTTGCCCATCTCTTAGGTTTGGCAGTTATTCAAAATTTCATAAAATCATCCAGAATAAAGTAATCTTCAGAGGCTATTCCCAAGAAATTCGAAACATACATTTTATTTCTTAGGTAAATATCTTTAATATACGAAATTTAATCAAAATCTTTAGAGCCATTTTTGAAAAAATAAACATTTTCGAAAAAACTTCCATACACAGTTAGTTGGGGTGCGGAGATTATTCTCAAAATCTTTGTGTCGCATCCCTGGGAGATAGCAAACTTAAATCTCAATTTTGGTGTTTTACCGACTTTTCGTTTTTGAGTTATCGTGTTCGCAAGCACACGGACACACACACACGAACCTTTTTCCGAAAATGCTTTTTTTATTTAAAGGGGACCCTAAAACATATATTTCCGGTGAAATCTCGGTATCGATTTTGGGTGGAGTGCAATACCGTCCCTATAAATTATGTGCGTAATACGTGTAGAGAAAGTAATAAAACCACTAACATAACATTTTCACAAAGCAGCATCACCTGACATACCAGACTGACGCCATAACCACACTACCACACAACAATATTCCCACCCCAACCAGAAATACATGTTTTAACGGGATACGAAGCGCTAAAAGTGATTTATTATAGTATTAATGCTGTAGTGTTAAAGTTTTTGTATACACATTACTGACAAACCTTATTCATAAAAGTATCATTAAAATATTTCTTCTCATTCTAGATACATTAGTTAATTAGCCAAAATCAAAACCTTCTCATGTAGATATTCAAATCCATATGCAGTTTCTATTTTGGTTACGCTCACTATGCAAGTACAAGTAGACACAGAATGTTTTGTATTCGACCCAATAATGTGTGTTGATATTTAAACGGAAATGTGTGTTTGGAGGTCATCAGTGTCCAAAAAACGCATTTATAAAAACGGTTTATGTGTGTATGTAGACAAAACCAAAGTTGGAATTTAAATTTAATATCTTCAACATTTTTGGAAAATATTCCATCTCTCTCCTCACATACATATAGGACCTTTTTCTAAAATGTCTCTTTCAGTGTTACTTTCTCTATACGTACTATGTACATAGTGTATAGAGAAGGTATTGCACTCCACTCAAAACTTCAATACCGAGATTTCACCGGAAATATATGTTTTGAGACTCCCTGAAACAAAAAAGCATTTTTAGAAACATTTCCGTGTGTGTGAATGTGTGTGTGTGTGTGTGTGTGTCTGTGGGCAGCATAGCTCAAAAACGAAAAGACCTTGAATACCAAACTTGGTATTTAAGATTTTATCTTTCAAGGATGTGACAGGTTGAATTTAAAGAAAATCTCCTCACCCCAAACTACGCTTTATATGGATCTTTTTTCGTTGTTTTTGATTTTCTCAAAAATGGCTCTAATGACTTTGATTGCAATATTGTATGTTAAATGTATTCACCTGATGAATAAAATGTATATCTTGAATATTCTGGGAATAGACTTTGAAGAGTACTTTACTCTGAAGGAACTTTACGGAATTTTGCATAGCTACTAAACCGTAAGAGATAAACAAAAGCTTGCTGCTCAAAAAATGTAGAGCACTTTAAAATACGCAATTTATGTTATTACATTCTTTTCGTGGAGTATGTTTTTTGAGATATTCCTTGTTTTTGATTTCACCTTTGAAAAATATTTCTTATACACGAATTTGTCAACTGCTGTTCATACAAAGGAACTAAAGTCACACAGCAACCAGCTTTTGATAATCGCTTTAACCTATGGTACTCCCTTATTTCGCTTCTGCTAAAAAGGAAGCAAGTAATAAAGCTATTTCTGCTAATTCTTTTTTTTTTTTGCATTTGGCTTACCCTCCCGCATTTTTACGACTTCCACCCCTCCCCCTCCCCCACTGGAACTAACAAACGCATGCCTAGATTTCAAAGATACATCATGGAGACAACTGCACGAAACCACAGAATGGAGAACCTCGAAAGAGTGGTCGGACATGAGCGAGAGAAAGCGGATGATATGAAATGCAAGCGAAATTAATAATAGGAAAGGTGATGATAGAGCAATCCGTAGAATGAATGTTGGGGAAACCGGAGGATCCAAAGGGAAGACGACCAGACGCCGCTTAGTCCACCACAAAACCACATTTACGGTGGTTGGGAGTGGTCAGACCCTTCGTCTAGACGGCCCGGGTTCGATCCCAAGCGACCGCATGAGAGTTTTGTGGTGGACAAAGCGGCGCATTTGTGGTTTTTCTCCAGATTCTTCGGTGCCACAAGTAGTAAAAGCGGAAAAACCGGGCTGCATAGGTGAGAGGTGAGGGGTCTAACCACTCGGCCACAGCGCTGCATCAAGAATTGTGTTACAATTATGATTTACTTTCCCTACCACATATATTAGGCATTAGAAGTGTTGATTTCAATCCAAAAATTCAACGTCGAAATAATTTATTTAACCCTTAGTTGCCTTCACTAGTATACTGCCATTTTTCCTTTAATTCAAGTTTAATACTGGAGGTACAGTAAAACTATTTGGGAATAAACCTATAACATTATTATATAAAATATTAGAGAAAATAGATATAAAAATTAATGTAGATCCCTTATCAATCTTTTCTTCCTAATCTAAAGCTTAAGTTGCTGCTAAAGGCACTACCAAAAAAGTAGTTCAAATGACCACAAGTGTTAGGTGATAGGTAATGGACTGGTCATCCATTCAAAGCCAAATGTCGCAAGTTCAAATCCCAGTGATTGTGGTAAAGGACGGGGAGAGCCCAAGTAAAATAATCGGTGTGATGCTTGGAAGTTAATGGGGCTACATTTGGCTGTAGTTATGTCGGTTTCTCTTTTATTTATTAAAAAAAAATCACTGCAATTTTAGCGCAAAATTGTATATATTTGTACTTTCTCTACACGTACTTTCTACATAGTGTATAGAGAAGGTACTGCACTCCATAAAAAATTCGATACCGAGATTTCACCGGAAATATATGTTTTAGAGTCCCCTGTATCCAAAAAAGGCATTTTCAGAAAAAGGTTCGTGTGTGTGTCCGTATGTCTGTGAACACAATAACTCAAAAACGAGAAGTCGGTGAAACACCAACCTTGCTATTTAAGTTTAGTACCTTTTAGCGAGCAACACGAATATTTTGAGAAAAATAACTCCAATTTCAAACTACCCTTCACATGGAACTTTTTTCGAACATTTTTATTTTATAAAAAATGGCTCTTAGGATTTTAATTAACATATCGTGTATTAAAGCTATTTACCGACAAATAAAATTTATATTTTGTATTTTCTGGAAATAGTCACTGAAGCCTTCTTTATTCTGGGTGAATACTACGGAATTTAGCATAACTGTTAAATCGTAAGAAGTGGACAAAAACTTACCAAAAAATGTAGAGCACATACAACACACAATTTATGTGTATACATTTTTTTCGTGGAGTTGATCGTTTTTGAGATATTCCTTGTTTTTGGTTTCAGCTTTGAAAAACAAGCGTAAGCTTTGTAACAATAAATTGTTGCAGAAATGTAGAGAAAGTCATATGAATGGAGCACATCAGATTTTTACAATATAAAACAGTCTTGATTACTTGTTGTTTATGGTTGAAGATTAGTATAACATGAACTTAATCCCAGAGTACAACCCTAATTGTATAGTTACGCTTAAAACAAGCGGAACTTAAAGGTACCGAGAGTCAATAAAGGATTAAGGCCCATGAATCTAAATGAATGCGGCGCCGTGGTTGAGAGATTATACCGCTCGTTTCGCTGTTTCTTTAATTATTAATTTATTTAAAACAGTACCGGAGTCTGATCAGGACTCCGGCGCTGTATCCCCGTTTACATTTTCCCCCTAAGTTTACTGTATGATTACTGGTTTTACTGTTCCTTTACACAAACATATACACATTGCACAAACATATAACACCCATACCCAAGCGGTATTCGAACCCACGAAGCACCAAAGCGAGACGCCTTAGCGAGCGTGGCCACTTTCGTTGGGTAAAGCGGCCTGGTCGGGTTTTCTCCGGGTCCTCCGGTTTCCCCCGCTATTCATTCCACCATTACCTTTCCCATCATCCATTTCACTTGCATTTCATATCATCGAGTTCATCACGCTCATGCCTGACTACAGGCCAGGTTCTCCATTGTATTTTTTTTTAAATATAGTTCCGGAAGCCTGTCAGGACTCCGGCGCTGTATTCCTTTTTTCTCCATTTTTTTCAGTTTCCTATATTTCCTTAGTGGACCTTATTACTCTTAACATTTTCCTTTTACACATAGATACTCAAACATAGACATACAGAAACACCCATGCTCAAGGTGGGACTCGAACCCACGAAGTGCCAAAGCGAGACACTTTAGCGAGCGCGGCCACCGGGATCGGCGGGTTTCGTGCCGATGGCTCCCCGACAAGCTTCTGACCCCTAGACATTCGCTTGTAAAGCCGAGGGGGTGTTAGTCGTAAATATGGGGAGCATAAGCCGACTACGAAATAAAATATCTAAAAGAGCAGTTTTAGAAAAAGATGCCCTATATTAGTGTGTGTGAGATGGAGAAAGAGAGAGGTTATTCTGAATAGCATACTTTTACATGGAATAGTTTAATACACACGGAATCAGGGAATCTCAAAACATGTATGTCCGATGAATTCTCGTTATTGAGTTTTGGGTGTATTACAATACCTCCTCCATACATAGTACGTATAGAGAAGTAAAAAACTGATTCTTCAGTAAACTAAAGAAATAGTAACATTTTTAAAAGCTGATTTTTTTATATTACTGAAATCCCTTTGTTTGTATGATCAGAAGTTGAAAAATTTTGATATGGGAAACGTATAAGAATTTTAATGCTAAAACAAATAGCAAGGAATATCTCACAAAACATCAGTTCCACCACAAAAAGCATATGTTATAATTAATATGTACATTTTCTGTGTATATTAAAAGTCATTTTTGAGAGAGTTAACATTTTCTAAACTTCATCCTTGCAAAGGCTAGTATGGTGTGGAAGTATTTTTACTTTCTCTATACGTACTATTCACACAGTTTATAGAGCAGATATTGTATTGCACCAAAAATGTTTATATCGATATTTCACCGGAAATACATGTTTGGGTCCCCCTGAATCCAAAAAATCTGATGTGTTACACTCACATGACTTTCTCTAGCTACTTTACAAACAAGCTTCTTACAAAATATAATGCTAATCGAGATAGACAGAGAAATTTTATTACTTAGTCCCTTATAAGTAGATTGGATCTATAGTTAAAGTGACAGTCAAATGTTTTAAGAGCTGTTGCTATGCGATTGTCATTGCTAATCGCATCTTTGCTTGGCCAGGAGTAGAACAAAAGAAAAACCGACACTCTACTTTGCAACTGAAACTAATAACAAGGAATATCTCAAAAACGATAAGGTTCACGAAAAAAACGTATATGGCATAAGTTATGTATTTTAACAACTTCTATATCATAAGTATCGTAGGTTTTTGTCTATCTGTTAAGGTTTACTAGTTATGTCAAATTAAGCAAAACTCATCCAGAATAAACATATCTTTAGAAGCTATTCAAAATATACATTTTATTTGTGATAGAAATCGCTTTAATATGTGGTATTTTAATCAAAATCGTTAAAGCCATATTTAAGAAAAATAAAATTTCGAAATTTTTCCCATGTTAAGGCTAGTTAGGAGTGGGGGGGATTGTCTTGAAAATCTTCGTGTTGCATCCTTGGAAGATACTTAACTTAAATACCAAGTTTGGTACTTAACGGTCTTTTCGTTTTTGAGCTATAATGTCCACAGACACACACAGAACTGTTTCTGAAAATGCTTTTTTTGGGCTCAGGGGGTCCTAAAACATGTATTTCCGGTGAAATCTCCACATCGAATTTTTGAGTGGAATATAATACTTTACTAGCAGTATCTACATTGTACATACAGGGCTAGAGAAAGTAAAAAATAAAGGTGCAATAAAAAACTTTGAAAAGAAACGCGTTGCAGTAAAGGAAACAACACGCATATTGTGAGAAAAACGATGGGACAGGAGTTAAACAGAAAACTGAGCCCATCTGCAACTCTCTTTTTAAAGTTTGGGCGTTTTATCCAATTTGGCCGGAGATGACTTCGTTGTGAAGCTTCTGCTTCTTTACGTTTCAGATACCTTTTTCTTTTCCCCCGATGTTTCTTTGTGCCTATTTTGTTAAGAGCGCCTTGTTTAAGCACATCCTGCGAGTAGCAGAGACACCTACCGTGCAAGTGGTGTACGAATCTTAAAGAATTCTCTCTCGGATACTATACCGTGTTTCTTATAAATTTGCCCGGTACCGCTTCACGATCACTTGAGCTGGTCCTTGTACCCTGCAAGCTTCTCTCACAATTCTCAACTCCTTTCCCCTGATTGGCTAAGAACACCTTGGAATGCGATACACGAACCCTATACAAAGCAAGGTTAGGCGATAAAACAGATATAAGCACTCCGTCATAAGTGGAACGAAGGAACCTTGCAAATTTATCACACCAGCCCATCAGAATGTCGCTGTGTTGGCATATTGCATTCCGCTTAACTTGGGAGTAACGCGCTAAATGATTTCCGTCTCTCATAAATACAACTTGCTCTAAGACAAAATATTCAAAGAAAATTCATGATGAAGTAGGGAGTATGTTTGTAGTAGAACCGTAAAAACCACATATTTATCGCTCAAACAGTTTTCATAATACACATGAATAAACATTTTGTCACCAGTCAGATTTGCATGTTCAGTGTGCGAGTGAGAGGGAAATATGAAAAGAGTGGGGGTAGCGACCTGGCAACGCAGAACACGATAATGTAACTCATTACTGCAGAGTAGAACTCTTTCTTTTGAAAAGCACTATAGTCACAAGAATGATAAGAGATATCTTAATCTTAAATCTTATATAAGAAACAAGCTAGTCGCCCTCCGTGGTGTAATGGTTACCATGCTAACCTCATATACCCAAGGTCGTGGGTTCAAACCCAGAGGAGGACGATGGATTTTTTCGGGTGTAAAAATCCTTAGTATGCCTTCCTTCGGAACGGAAGTAAAGTCTTTGGTCCCATGTCGTAGATTTACGGCACGTAAAAGAACCTCAAGCCTGATAGAGAGGCAAAGTTAAGCGGTATTTCACGCCCAATTTAAATGAGAACTACAGTAGTTAAAGAGCGTCCATAAATAACACGTCATTTATTTTATCATGATATTACGTATAAACACTACCAGAAATTGTCTTATTACTTACTTTCCTGTAACGTGTTATAAAACTGGTTGCTAGGAGAAAAATTCTGATGTGTTGACTTCGGTTTTAAAGTAGTTATACTTTTCTCAAACGGGACCATACTAAGGGGATCGACACTTAACTGTTTAACATAGCGGCGAAATTTTAAAAGATTTTACTATGCTAATATTTATTTCAATTAGCATGATTTACGTAACAGAATGCTCATTTATAAGGCTAGCTTGTACTTGGAAAAGCTAGAGAAGGTCATGTGAAAGAAACATCTCATATATTTGTTTTAGGAAGTCTAAAACGTACATTTCCGAAGTAATCCCTTTATCTAGCTTTTTCGGTGAAATACAATATATTCGCTATTTACTATGTACATTTTAGAGACTGTAAAAATGGTTTTTATTTATTTTTAATTTCTACACACGTACTACGTACATAGTGTATAGAAAAGGTATTGCATTCCACTAAAAATTCGATACCGATGTTTCACCGAAAATAGACGTTTCTGAGTACCCTGTATCCAGAAAGGTATTTTCAGAAAAAGGTCCATGTGTGTGTATCCGCGTGTCCGTGTGTCTGCCTGAAATCACGGTAACTCAAAAACGAAAAGTCGGTGAAATACCAAACTTGGTATTTAAGTTTAGTATCTTCCAGGGATGTGACACGAAAATTTTGAAAAAAAATCCCCCTACTCCAAATTACCCTTTACATGGAAAAAGTTTCGAAAATCCTGATTTTTTCAAAAATAGCTGTAACGATTTTGATTAAAATCTCTTATATTTAATATATTTAAGAGCCAAATAAAATGTATATCTTGAAATTTCTGGGTATAGCCTTCAGTCCTCTTAATTCCGGATAATTTTATTGCATTTTGTAGAACTGGTAAACCGTAAGAGATAGACCAAAATTCACTATTCAAAAAGTGTAGATGAAGATAAAGCACACAAATTATGTTATATAGATACATAATTTTCGTGGACTTGCTCGTTTTTGAAATATTCCTTGTTATTGGTTTCAGCTTTAAAAACATACAAGAATTTCTAAACTCCTGCCATATAGAAACCAGCTTTTGACTATCACTTTAACCTATGGTACTCCCTTATTTCGCATCTATTTACAATAAAGCAAGTAATAAGACTATTCCTGCTAAATTCTCGTAATAAGCATGAAGTAAATAGAAGCTTAAACTTTTTAACAATAATTTGTCACAGCGATGTAGGGAAAGTCATGTGGATGGAACACTTTAGATTTTTTTCTTATTCAAGCAGTCTAAAAACGCATATTTCCGAAGTAAGCTTGAAATTTTGATTCTTGGCTGGAAAACAACACTTTCCCTACTTATAATTAAGTTCTAGGAAAGTAATTCTAATAACCTCACTGCTATTGGTGCAGAAGATTTCTCGGAAAACCTTCATTAGTCCGGGATGTTTAACGGAAGCTCGCTTTTTCCCGGAAACTGTCGACTTTATTACTACATAGTTAATAACTCTCTAAACCCGATCTCTTGTATTTGTTAGACTTTCAAACCCGAGGGAAAATATTTTGTTAAGATCTTCAAACTTTCTAGACAACGTTACAAAACTTTTATTGAATATTCCGCAACCACCAGATAAAATAGAGGCTTTTCAGAATGTTAGAACAATTCAGTATTTTATACTTTCTCTACCACTACTATGTACATAGTAAGTAGAGTAGATATTGCATGCTATTCAAAAATTGGATGTCGTGATTTTACCGGAAATATTGTAGTAATCTCTGAGCATGTGCGGATTTTCGTTAGAGTTAGTCGCTAGGGAGAGCTCTTGATGGGAATTAGTCAAAGGAGAAAGCGTTTGGTGCTCCACGAGGAAACATGAAGCAAAATGGCTGATTAAGGGCTCAAAAATACCTAATGTATTCCATTCACATGAATTTCTCTACATCTCTACAACAAACTATTATTAAAAAGCTTATTTTTACTTTATCTATACGTAATATGTACATAATGTATAGAGAAGGTATTGCACTCCACCATAAATTCGAAACCGAGATTTCACTGGAAATATATGTTTTTGGGGTCCCCTGTATCCAAAAAAAGTATTTTCAGAAAAAGGTCCGTGTGTCTGTGTGTCAGTGTGTCTGTGTGCCATGAACACGATAACTCAAAAACGAAAAGTCGGTAAAATACCAAACTTGTTATTTAAGTTTAGTATCTTCCAGGGATGCGACACGAACATTTTGAGAGAAGTCCCCCCACCCCCAACTACCCTTTACATGGAACTTTTTTTCGAAAATGTTTATTTTCTCAAAAATGGCTCTAACGATTTTGATAAAAATGACGCATATTAAAGATATTTACATGACAAATAAAATGTATATCTTGAAATTCCTGGGAATAGCCTGTGAAGAGTACTTTATTCTGGACGAATTTTACGGAATTTTGAATAACTGTTAAACCGTGAGAGATGGACAAAAACTTATTGCACAGAAAATGTAGAGCACGTTAAAACACACAATTTATGTTATATACAATTTTTTCATGGAGTTAATGTTTTTGAGACATTCCTTTTTTTTTTTTTTTTGGTTTCTGCCATGAAAAACTTATACTTTTCACATACTGGAATTTGTCAACTGCTGTCCATACAAACAAAGGACTTTCAGTCACATAGCAAACAACTTTTGACTATCACTTTAACCTATGGTACTGCCTTATTTCTGCTCTACTTACAAGCAAGCAAGTAATAAGACTATTTCTTCAAATTTTTTTCTGATTAGCAGGAAGTAAATAGTAGTATAAGCTGTTTAAGAATACTTTGTTAGTTAAAGGGAAAGTCACGTGAATGGTACACATGAGATTTTTTCTATTAACTTGAAGTTAATTGAGAAAAATGATTACAAATGGTTTTATATTTTGCTTCCTTGTGAGTAGAACAGAAGTAAGGGAGTACCTTAGGTTAAAGTGACAGTCAAAAGCTGCTTTGTGTGGAAAGTAGTTGAAAATTCATCTATGAGAAAACTATTTTAAAGTTGACACTAATAACACGGAATATATAAAAACGATATAAAAGTATAAAGCATAAATTGTGTGTTTTAAGGAGGTCTACATTATCTACTAAGTCATTTTTGTTTATCTCTTACGATTTACCAGTTAAGCAAAATTCCGCAAAGACGTCTTCAGAGCCTATTCCCCAAAAATGCAAAATACACATTTTGTTTGACATGTAAATATCTTTAATATAAGATACTTTAATGAAAATCGTTAGAGCTATTTTTGAGAAAATCAAACATTTCCAAAAATGTTCCATGTAAAGGGTAGATGGGGGTGGCATAGATATACATTCACGGACCTCTTCTAAAAATTTGAGTGTTTCACTCACATGGTTTTCTCAACATCTCTGTAACAAAATAGTATGTTAAAAAGATAATTGTTTTATTTACTTCATGCTAATCGAGAAAAAATTAGCAGAAAAGATCATACTGCTTTCTTCCTTGTAAAAAGATGGGAAATAAGGGAACTCCAAAGGCTAAAGGGATAGTCAAATATTTTACAAGCTGGTTGCTATGTGACTGAAATCTCTTTGTTTGTATAGTCACGTGTTGACAAATTCTCGTATAAGAAAGGTAAAATTATTTTAAAACTAAAATAATTAAAAGGAATATCTCAATAAAGAGAAAACTCCACGAAAAAAATGCATGTAACTAAAATTTCGAAAACCTTTTGATGTAAAGGGTTGCTGGGGGTGGGGAGATTCTCTTGAAAATTTTCCTGTGGCATCCTTGGAAGATACTGAACTTAAATTCCAAGTTTGGTATTTAACTAACGGTCTCTTCGTTTTTGAGCTATGCCATCCACAGGCACACACACATACGGACATTTTTCTAAAAATTCTTTTTTGGGATTCAGGGGGTCTCAAAACATTTTTTCGGTGAAATCTCGGTATCAAATTTTTGCGTGGAATACAATACTTTATCCCTATGTACGGGGGCCGTTTTTTTTTTTAACCTCCAATAGACTATAAACAAAAACAAAGTTTTTAGAAAAAAATTATTTTATTACTAAAAGTTGTGTACACATATGGTTACTTTTCAACATAATCACCGAAAAGATTGAGACATTTATCGTACCTGTACACAAGCTTTGCAATACCCGCTTCAAAAAATGTTGCCGTCAATGATTTCAAATGACGATTGACGTTGTTTGAAGATCTTCGTTGGTTTGAAAGTGCTGCCCTCCTAGCCACGTCTTCAGTTCAGGGAGAAGGTAAAAGTCGTTGGGTGCTTGTCAGGACTGTACGGCGGATGATCGAAAATGTCCCATTGAAATTGTTCAAGGAGCGGATGGGTTGTGCCAGCAGTGTGTGGACGAGCGTTGTCATGGATCAACACAATTCCTGAAGTCAGCATTCCTCTTCGTTTGTTTTGAATGGCGCTCCGCAAACATCGTAAAGTATGAAGATCTTCAAAACAACGTCAATGCTCATTTGAAAACATTGTCTCAATATTTTCGGCTATTATGTTGAAAAGTAACAATTGTAAGTGTACAAAACTTTTAGTAATAAAATAATTGTTCTCTATGAACTTGTCTTTTATTTATAGCCTATCGGAGGTTGAAAGAAACCACCGCCCTCGCACATTGTATATGTGGGGCTAGAGAAAATAATATGAAAATGACATCACAGAAGGTGGAAGTCACAGCGTCGAGGAGGAGTTTAACACGCAAATATATATATTTCTAATACTATATAACTAAGTAAGATTTTTTAATTTCTCTACACGTACTATGTATATGGTGTATAGATAAGATATTATATTGCACCCCAAAAATTAGATACCGAGATTTCACCGGAAAAACACGTTTTGGGACCCCTGAATCCAAAAAACAACATTTTTAAAAAATCTAATGTAGTACACTCACATGAATATCTCTAGCTGTTCTACAAACTTCTTACAAAAGATTCTTCTTTCCACACTATGCTAATCTAGATGAACATTAACAGAATGTTCTTATTACTTAGCTCCATACAGGTACAAAGGAAAAAAGGTAATTCACTAAGCTAAAAGGATAGTCAAATGTTTTAAAAGCTGCTGTTATGCGGTTGTCAATGCAAATCGCTTCCTTACTTGACGAGAGGTAAAAAAAAAATCTGATGTGTTCCATTCACATGACCTTCTCTATATCTCTACAACAAATTGTTGTTAATAAGCTTATCTTTTATTTATTTCATGCTAATCGAGAAAAATTAGCAGAAATAGTCTTTCTTCTTGCTTTATTGTAGGTAGAAGCGAAATAAGGGAATACCATAGGTTAAAGTGAAAGCCAAATTTGATTGCTCTGTGACTGATGTTCCTTTGTTTGTATGGACAGGAGTTGACAAATTCCTATATGAGAAAATTATAAGTTTTTCAATGCTGAAACCAATAAAAAGGAATATCTCAAAAAGATCAACTGCAAGAAAAATATGTATATAACATAAATTGTGTGTTTTAAGGTGCTTTACATTTTTTATGTGTTAAGTATTTGTCCATCTCTTACGGTTTAGTAGTTATGCAAACTTCATCCAGAATAAAGTAGTCTTTAGAGGCTATTCCCAGAAAATTCAAAATATACATTTTGTTTGTCAGATTTTTCAGAAAATCAAAATTTTCGAAAGAAGTTCCATGTAGAGGGTAGCTTGGGGTGGGGGGATTTTTCTCAAAATCTTCGTGTCGCATCCCTGGAAGAACTTAAATACCAAGTTTGGAATTTTACCGACTTTTCGTTTTTGAGTTATCGTGTTCACGAACACACACACGGACCTTTTTCTGAAAATATGTTTTTTGATACAGGGGACCCTAAAACATATATTTCCGGTGAAATCTCGGTATCGAATTTTTGGTGGAGTGCAATACCTATGTACATAGTACCTATAGAGAAAGTAAAAAAAAAACGACACTTCCTGTGAATGTCCTGGTTCCTATATCCTGTATGTGAAGAGTATAAATATTTTGCAATTGAAACCAATATCAAGGAATATTTCGGAAACGGTTACCCCCACAACAAAATTACAGGGACACAGATTGTGTGTTTGGACGAGGTCTACAGGTTTTTTGCTGTAATTTTTCTCAAGCTCTTACGGTGTAGCAGTTAAGCAAATTTTGACAAAATTCAGCCAGAATAAAGAGATCTTAAGACACTATTCCCACCAAATTCAAGATATACGTTTTATTTGGGTAGTCAATATCTTTAATATACGGTATTTTAATCAAAATCATTGGACTCATTTTTGAGAAACTCAAAATGTTCGAAAAGTTTTCCATGTAAAGGGTAGTTTGTGTGTGTTGAAAATCTTTGTGTCGCAACCATGCAGGATACTCAGCCCAAATACCAAGTTTTATATTTAACGATTTTTCGTTTCTGAGGTATGCTGCCATTACACACACACCACACATACACACACACAAACGGACATTTTTCTAAAATGATTCTTTTAGCTTCAGGATGTCCAAAAATGTGTACTTCCCTTGAGATCTCGGTATCGAATTTTTGGGTGCATTACAATACCTTCTCTATACTCTATGTACATTGTACGTACGGGGCTAGATAAAGTAAAAATGTCCATATGTGTGTCTGTGGGCGGGATAGCTCAAAAACGAAGTCCGTTAAAAATCAAACTTGACTTTTAAGTTCAGTATCTCCCAAGAATGCGATACGAAGGGTTGCAAGAAAATCCCCCACCACAAACTACCCTTTACATGGAAAAACATTTGAAAATGTTGATTTCCTGCAAAATTACTGTAATGATTTTGATTATAATATTTTATATTTAATATATTTACGTGACAAATAAAATTTATATCTTGAATTTTCTTGGAATAGCCCCCAAATACCTTTTTATTTTAGATGATATTTTTTAAATTTGCAAAACTTGTAACCCGTAAGAGATAGAACATTTACTACACAAAAATTTAGAGCTCCTTAAAATACACAATTTTTGTCATATACCTACATTTTTTCCAGGAATTGGCCATTTCGAAGGTTTGCTTGTTATTGGTTTCAGTTTACTTGTCAACTCTTGGCCATGCAAAGAAACGCATTTTAATTCCATAGCAACCACTTTTTAAAACACTTGAATGTCGATTTAGGTTAGTGTATTCCCTTATTTCCCTTCTACTTATATTAAACTAAGTAATGGCAACGTTTCTGATATTGTTTATCTCGATTAGCATGAAGTGGATAGAAGAATGAGCTTTTTAACAATAATTTGTTACAGAGATGAAGAGAAACTAATAAGAATTTTAAACTACTTTTAATAAAATCTGATGTATACCATTCACATGACTTTCTCTATATCCCTGCAACAAATTATTCTTAAAAAGCTTATACTTCTATTTACTTTATACTAATCAGAAAAAATGAGCAGAAATAGTCTTATTACTTCCCTCCTTGTAAGTAGAAACGAAATAAGGGGCTACCATAGGTTAAAGTGATAGTCAAAAGCTGGGTGCTATGTCAATGAAGTTCCTCTACTTATATGAATAGGAGTTGAAAAGTTCCTGTATGGGAAAAGTATATGTTTTTCATAGCAGAAACCAAAAATATGGAATGTCTCAAAAATGACGAACTCGCGAAAAAAATGTATACAACATAAATTGTGTGTTTTAACGTGCTCTATATTTTTGTGTAGTAAGTTTTTGTCCATCTCTTACGGTTTAGCAGTTATTCAACATTTAGTAAAATTCATCCAGAATAAACTACTCTTCGGTGGCTATTCCCAAAAAATTCAAGATATACCTTTTATTTGTCAGGTAAATATCTTTAATATGCGATAGTTTAACCAAAATCGTTAGAGCCATTTTTGAGAAAATCGAAATTTTCGAAAAAAAGTTCCACGTAAAGGGTAGTTGGGAAGGGGGGATTTTTCTCAAAATCTTCGTGTCGCATCCCTGGAAGATACTAAAATTAAATACCAAGTTTGGTGTTTTACCGACTTTGTTTTTCAGTTATCGTGTTCACAGACACACGGACACACGGACACACGGACACACACGGACCTTTTTGTGAAATGTTTTTTTTTTTTTTTTTTTTTGGATATTGGGGACCCTAAAACATATATTTCCGGTGAAATCTCGGTATCGAATTTTTGGGTGGAGTGCAATTCCTTCTCTATGCACTATGCACATAGTGCGTATAGAGAAAGTAAAAATAGGTTGGGCACCTTTTCATTGCTTATTAGATATAAACATCAAAATAACGTTATTGATTTTTTAGGTAATTTATTGCATATTCAGTCTTTGGTTAAAACATTTTGTAGCAACAGAAATGGAAGTTATAATTCCATCTACCACATTTTCCTGTGATTTTTCATACTTGAAATTCTGGTTGACTCTGCAAATCCTGACAGTTGAGTCATTCAAACCAATTTGTCGTCAAAATTGCTTTCTTATTCCCCGATTCAGATACAGTAGCTTTAAAAGACATTACTGACCCACTAACCCCTAAACCTCCCCTTTCAGGAGGTCAACAGCATTTGTTTTAGTTCAGCAGTCAGCTACCAGAGTGCACTTCTGTGTAGGGTACAACAGAGGCCTCTGTTGAACGAGGTATGAACCACATGTGCCTCTGTGGTACGCGGTAATCAATACGCGGTGCGCTGCTCTGTTGTTTATATCCCCTCGAGCATGCAGGGCTTGCCTGGATGTTAATAGCGGAGAGTGGGGTAATTGTACCATCATGATTTGATAATTATTATGTTCCTCGTAAAGTAATATATTTGTGGCTAATATATAGAATACGTTTTATTATCAAAATACCAATTTTTACATTTTTACTTAGTACATAGAAATACACGTTTTAGGTCCCCTATACAAAAAAAAATCTGATCTGTTCCACTCACGTGACTTTCTCTACATCTTTGCAACTAATTATTGTGAAAAAGCTTAGGCTTCTATTTACTTCATGCTAATTGAAAAAACATTAGCAGAAATAGTTTTATTACTTGCTTCCTTGTAAGTAGAAGCGAAATAAGGGAGAACCATAGGTTAAAGTGTTAGTGAAAAGCTGGTTGCTATATGACTTTTCTTTGTTTGTATGGACAGGAGTTGACAATTTCCTGTATCAGAAAAATATGTTTTTAAAGCTGAAACCAAAAACAAGGAATATCTCAATATCGATCAACTCCACGAAAAAATGTATGTAACATAAATTGTGTGTTTTAATGTGCTCTACATTTTTTGTTTGGTAAGTTTTCGTCTATTACTTACAGTTTAGTAGTTATGCAAAATTCCGTAAAATTCATCCAGAATAAAGTAGTCTTGAGAGGCTATTGCTAGAAAAATCTAGATTTACACATTATTCGTCATGTAAATAGCTTTAATATATGACATTTTAATCAAAACCTTTAGAGTTAATTTTGAGAAAATGAAAATGTTCGAAAAAAATACCTTGTAATGAGTAGTTGGGGCTGGAGAATTTTCTTGAAAAACTTCGTGTCGCATCCTTGGAAGATACCAATCCTAAGTACCAAGTTTTGTTTTTAACGGACTTTTTGTTTTTGAGCGATACTGGCCACAGACACACACACCTACTTACACACAGACACACACACGGCCATTTTTCTAAAATTGTTTTTCTTTTTTTTGGATTCAGGAGTCTCAATATTTATATTTCCGGTTAAATCTCAGTATCGAATTTTTGGGTCAAATATACTACCTTCTCTATATACTATGTACATAGTACATGTAGAGAAAGTCAAAATTAGAAAAAGATCCGTGTGTGTGCTGTACTCTCTGTGGACATAAATCAAAAATGAAAAGTCAGTAAAATTACAAACCTGGTATTTAAATTTGGTATGTTACAAGTAACGACTCGAAGAGTTTGAAGAACCCCCCCCCCCAACCTAACTTGCTCTTTACATGGAAATATTGCAAAAAAATGTTATTTAATGGAGCTACGTATTTTGATCAAAATACTGTATATTAAAGTTATTTACATAAAAAATAAAATGTTAATCTTGAATTATCTCGGAATATTATCTGAAAACTTCTTCAATTTGGACAACTTTTGCATAAGTGGTAAACCATAAGAGTTATAAAAGTATCATACAAAAATATGTAGAAGTCGTTAAACACAAAACTTGCGTCATAATCATCTTTCCTTGGATTGAAAATTTCGGAGATATTCTTTGTTACGGATTTCACTTTTTTAAAACTTAAAACCTTTTTACTTTCTCTACAGATACTGTGCATTTCTAGAAAAATGTCCATGTATGTGTGTGCGCGTGTGGACATTATAGCTCAAAAACGAGAAAGTCCAAACTTGATATTTAAGTCGAGTATATTTCAAAGATGCAACAAGAAGATTTAAAAAAAATGTCCACCCCCAACTACAACATTTTTCGAAAACTTTGAGTTTCTCAAAAATTACTCTGGTAATTTTCATTATCATACCGTATACCTAAGATATTTTATGACAAACGAAATGTATATCTTGAATATTCTGCGAATAGCCTCTGAAGGCTTCTTATTCTGGACGACTTTTGTATAACCGCAAACCGTAAAAGAAATACAAGTTTACCTCTTTAAAATACACAATTTATGTTATATACATATTTTTGTACAGTTAACCATTTTCGAGATATTAATACTTTTAATTTTAGCCACTTAAACCTTTATTCAAACGGGGAGACATCTGTCTTCTGGTTTCTCTTTTTTTACTCCCAGAAAGCAAAGAGGCTGGAATTTTAATTGTTTCTCATAGCGACCGGCTTTTAAAGACGAAACTATCTCTGTATGCTGAGCATTTCCTTATTTACCTCCTACTTATAGGTAAGCTAGTAATAAGACTAATTCTGCTTATGTTTATCTTGATTAGCATGATGTAGATACTAGATTAATGTGTTGAATGAAAGGTTTGTTTATCGAACAGCTAGAGAACATCATGTGAATAGAATACATAAGATTTTTTTACTTCTACTTACAAGGAACCAAGTAATAAGATAATTTCTGCTAATGGTTACATCGATTAGCGTGATATAGATAGAAGATTTTTAACAGTAATTCGTTATAGAGAAAGTCATGTGATTGTAACATATCAAATGAATAAACATGAATAAAAAAATTGGAAAAGATCTGTGTGTTCGTGTGTCTGAGAGCAGCACAGCTCAAAATGTTTGAACATTAGTGTTTTCTCAAAAATGGCTCTATCGATTTTGATTAAAATGTCGTATATTAAAGCTATTTACTTCATAAATAAAATGTTTGTTTTGAATTTTCTGGGAAGAGCCCAATTTAGCATACCTGGTAAATCCTAATAGATGGACAAAAACTTACCAGCAAAAGTGCAGATCTCGTTAAAACACACAATTTATTTGGCAGGGATTTTGTAAACCTAATCATTCCCTTTTATTTGTTTTAATTATCAAATACTTAAACTGCTCTCATTTCTTGAACCTATCTTTTTAATGACAACTGCTTATCGACAGCTTTTAAAATATGAGACTATCACTTTAGCCTACTGTATTTCCTTTGCACTTAGAAGAAACAATTAATAAGACCATTTTTTATAATGTTTATCACGATTAGTATGATATATATAGAACAATTAGCTTTTTAAAATAATTTTTTGAGATGTAGAGAAGTATAGAATATTTTTTTCTGCTATATAAGCAAAAAAGGTATTGTATTTCAAGCAAAAATATAGGTAACGATGTCGCTGAAATACACGTTTTAGTGAGATGCTCCTGTAAACTTGAACAAAAAATACTGAATACTTTTAAATTGTTTTAATAATATAATAATAAAAATCCTAAGCTTTAATAAGCTATAGAGTTTTTTTTTTATTTAGCACACTTTAACTACTGCTTAAAGGAAGCTTGTAATTTTCTTTATTAACAGGTATTCCCAAATTTAAATCATATGTTCTCGGAAAATATTTTTCCATCACTTTCTCATACTCAAAATGCTCCACATGATCCAAATGTTTATTACTCTGTTAAGAAATATCTCAAAAGTACATTAAAAAACTGATGTGTTATATTCAGATGGTTTTCTCTACAGCTCTGTAACAAATTACTGTCAAACAGCTTAAATAATCTTATTACTTGCTTCCTTGTAAGTAGAAAGGAAATAAACAAGTAGCATAGGCTAAAGTGACAGTCAAAAGCTGGTTGCTATGTGACTGAATGTCCTTTGTTTGCATGGACAGGAGTTGATAAATTCCTGTATGAGAAAAGTACACGTTTTCAAAGTTGAAACCAGTAATAAGGAGTATCTCAAAAACGATCTATTCCAAGAAATAAATGCATATAGCATAAATGGGATGTCTTAATGAGCTCTACATTTTCTATTAAGTACATTTTCAGTTAGGTAAGTTTTTGTCTATCTCTTATGGTTCGCTAGTTATGCAAAATTCCGTAAAAATCATTCAGAATAAATTATCCTTCACAGGTTATTTCCAGAAAATTAAAGATGTATATTTTATTTGTAAGGTAATGAGTTTTAATATACGGTATCTGAATCAAAATCGTTACAGCCATTTTTGAGAAAATGAACATTACGATCACTTTTCCATGTAAAGAGTGGTAGGGGGTGAGGGATTTTCTTGAACATCTTCGTATCGCCCTTGGAAGATACTGAACTTAAATACCAAGTTTTTGTGCTTAACGGACTTTTCGTTTTTGAGCTATGATGTCCACAGACATACACATACACACACACGAGCGCGCGTGGACCTTTTGCCAAAAATGCTTCTTTTTATTTAGGGGGATCCAAAACATGTATTTTGGGTGAAATCTCCGTATGGAATTTGTGGGTGCATTACAATACCTTCTCTATATACTACGTACATAATACGTATTGAGAAAGTAATACTTATTAGTTTCTCTACACGTGTGTCTTATGACTGTAGGCAGCATTGGTCAAAAACGAAAAGTCCGTTAAATAGCAAACTTTGTATTTGAGTTTAGTATTTACCAAGGATGCGAAGCGAATCTTTTCATAAAAGTCCCCTCATAAAAACGCCCCTCGACCAACTCCACGAAAAAAATGTATATCAGATAAATTGTGTGATTTAAGGTGCTCTAAATTGGTTGTGTTGTAAGTTTTTGTCCATCTCTTACGGTTTAGCAGTTGTGCAAAATTCCGTAAAATTCATCCAGAATAAAGTAGTCTTCAGAGACTATTCCCATAAAATTCAAGATATACATTTTATTTGTTAGGTAAATATCTTTGGTATACGAAATTTTAATTAAAGTCGTTATAGCCATTTTTGAGAAAATCAAAATTTTCGAAAAAAGTTCCATGTAAGGGGTAGTTTTGTTTGGCGGGATTTTTCTCAAAATCTTCGTGTCACATCCCTGGAAGATACTAGACTTAAATACCGAGTTTGGTATTTTACCGAATTTACGTTTTTGAGCTATCGAGTTCACAGGCACACGGACACACACACACGCACACACACACATACACACGGACCGTTTTCTGAAAATACCTTATTTTGGATACAGGGGACCATAAAACATATATTTCCGGTGAAATCTCGGTATCAAATTTTTGTGTGGAGTGCAATAACTTCTCTATACACTATGTACATAGTACACATAGATAAAATAAAAAAGGAAAAGTAATCAATGGTGATTATTATGCTAACTTATTACAGCGTTTGAGTGATGCAATGGACCAAAAACGGCCGCATTTAGCAAAAAAAAAATGTTTTGTTTCATCAAGACAATGCACCGGTTCTCACGTCCATTATTCCTATGATCAAATTCATTTATTAAACTCGCTTCCTCATGCACCCTATTCACCAGATTTAGCTCCCTCTGATTATTTTCTGTTTCCAAACTTGAAGAAATGTCTTGGTGGTAGAAAATGTGCCCACAATGAAAAGGTGGAGTCTGCAGTTGATGGCTATTTTGCAGAGCTCGATGGTTCTCACTATAAACAGGGTATCAAAGCTATTGAACATAGCTGGGAAAAGTGTATCGAGCTGAAAGGAGACTATGAAGAGAAATAAAGATGTTTTTCTCTAAAATTTTTGTGGTTTCTTAGTTATGTTGGATACTTGTGGGACAGCTCCGTGTATGTTCTCGTGGCAGACGAACAATATGTTTTTGTGCTATATACCAATCGTGTTTTGGAACTATATATTTATACATACTATATAAGTAATATAATTTTGTGTATAACTGTAGACGATAGTAATTTTTTAAAAAAATCTGACGTGTTCCATTCACATTACTTTCTCTACATCTCTGCACCAAATTATTGTTAAATAGCTTACGCTTCTATTTACTTCATGTTAATATAGAAAACATTAGCAGATATATCTTATTACTTGCTTCCTAGTAAGTAGAAGCGAAATACGGGAGTACCATAGGTTAAAGTGAAGTCAAAATCTGGTTGCTATGTGACTGAAGTTCCTTAGTTTGTATTAACAGGAATTGACAAATACCTTCATGAGAAAAGTAAGATATTCAAAGCAAAAACCAAAACAAAAGGATAATTAAAAAACGATCAACTTCACGAAAAAATGTATATAACATAAATTGTGTATTTTAACGTGCTCTACATTTTTTGTGTTGTAAGTTTTGGTCCATTTCTTACGGTTTAGCAGTTATGCAAAATTCCGTAAAGTTCATCCAGAATAAAGTAGTCTTCAGACGCTATTCCCAGAAAATTCAAGATATACATTTCATTTAGCAAGTAAGTATCTTAAATATAAGAGATTTTAATCAAAATCTTTAGAGCTATTTTTAAGTAAATAAAAAATTTCGAATTTTCTTGAAAATGTTCGTGCCGTATCCTTGGAACATACTAATTTAAATACCAAGTTTGGGTTTTAACGGTACCCACACAGACAGACAGACAGTCACATTTTTCTAAAAATACTTTTTTTGGATTCTAGGGGTCTCAAAATATATATTTCTGGAGAAATCTTGGTATCGAATTTTGGGTGCAATACGATACCTTCTCTATACACTATGTACATAGTATGTATAGAGAAAGTAAAAAATAAATAATATACTCATCCTCCTTTTGTGGAATATTTTGCATATCTATACTATATATTGGAACAACATAAATGACACATTTATATACCGTATTTTGAAACGGAAGGAGTAGAAAATTCGGCGGGTAGAACGGTTAATAGAACATCCAATAATATAAAACGTATATAGGACAGGAAACTCTCCAGTATCGAATCTGTTGAACATGTGTTTCTGCTAAAAGTGTATTTTACAGCCAAGTCCAGAGTTCATATCTCTGAAATCGTCAACAGACGTCGTAAAAGTTGCCGCCCACAGGGATCCACGACTGAGGTTTACGAGCAACCGGATAATATTTGAGTTCAAGTTTACGGATAATTCATTTGTCATTAGCTATAAACAGTGACCCTTGTTTTATTGGTTAAATGTTATTGTTTCCATCATAAATATGCTATAAAACGTTAATTATAATGCAATAATTGGAAAAGAAACTTCTGTTGCGATAATAATAATAGCTATTTATGATGTAAGAGCGTAAAGTTATGGTGTTTGATTTCAGCGGGAGAAACGATAAACTAAAAGAGATTTTACGCTCGGGGATCATACAACTTTTCCTATGAGAATTTTATGCTATTAAAGGTAAAGCAACGAAAGATGCATAAATTTGAGGTTATATTTGAGCCATTGACCAAGGGTTATAGTTTTCTAAACACCATTTAATAAATTTCGCATATTGCGCTTCATAAACTTTTCGGAATTTAGCAGCTAGCAAATTTGATTCCGCTTCTTACGCACCTCTAAAGATATTATAATTCTCAAAATTTCCATTTGCTCAAAATACATCACAGAATAACAATAAAATTGGTTTGTCATGGCCTGCTATAATTTCAATTCTTAGTAATGGTAAACGTAATGTCCATATCTATTTATTTTGGCGAGCATAAAGTTGGAATAAAATTACTTTACGCTTGCTGCATTTCTTTGCGCGTGCTTTCCGTAAAAATGGAGTTTACGATCTGAAATGAGGTCTTGTGATGATGATTTTCTCTATCTCTTAGAAAATGTAAATGACGTGTATACTGCTGTGGATCTCAGCGTACCATTCTAAATGTGGCGTGAAAGACCGCGTAATTTTGCTCAGAGGCCTCTCAATCAGGCTTGAGGTTCTTATACATTCTTTACTTCCCTTCCGAAGGAAGCCATGTTAAGGATTTTTACACCCGAAAAAATCCATGGTACTCCACCGGGTTTGAACCCGCGATCTCGGGTTAATGAAACTAGCATGGTAACTATTACACCACGGAGGGCGATCTGTATCTCTTAGCCTTGTACTGGTATACTCTATCCAAAATTTGAGAATCGATATTTCACTGGAGATACATATTTTGGAAATCATGAAGATAGACAAATACTCGTACCCTACACAAAAAGTGTAGCTTGCGTTAAACAACCAGTCTATGTCAATTATATCTTTTTTTTTTTTTTTTTTTTTTTTTTTAGTTATAGACAAGGTATTGTAATCCACCCAAACTTTCGATAGCAAGATTTCACCGGAACTTCACGTTTTGGGTTCCCCTGAATCCACAAAAAGCATTTTCAGAAAAAGGTCCGTGTGTGTGTGACTGTGGACAGCATAGCTCAAAAACGAAAGGACCGTTGAATACCAAACTTGGTATTTAGTTTTGGTATCTTCCAAGGATGCGACACGAAGATCTTCAAGAAAAACCTCCTACCCGAACTACCCTTTAGATGGAACTTTTTTCGAAAATTTCGATATTTTCAAAAACGGCTCTTAAGATTTTCATCAAAATGTCGTATATTAAAGATTTTTACCTGACAAATAAAATGTATATCTTGAATTTTCTGGGAATAGCCTCTGAAAACTACTTTATTCTGGATGAGTTTTACAGAATTTTGCATAGCAGCTAAATCGTAAAAGATAGACAAAAACTTACAACAAACATCGTGTAGAACACAGTAAAGCACACAATTTATGTGATATTCATTTTTTCGTGAAATTAATCGTTTTGGAGATATTCATTGTTATTGGTTTCAGCTAAAGAACTTAGTTTTCTCATACAGGAATTTGACAACTGCTGTCCATACAAACAAAGGAACTTCAATCACCTAGCATCCAGCTTTTGACTATCACTTTAAACTATAAGACTCTCTTATTTCACTTCTATTTACATGGAAGCAAGTAATAAGACTATTTCTGCCAATTTTTTCAGGATTAGCATGAAGTAAATAGAAGCATAAGCTTTTTAACAGTAATTTGTCGCAGAGATGTAGAGGAAGTCATGTGAATGGAACACATCAAATTTATTTTTAAACAGTGATGGTAAATTTGGGTCTTTTACCAGATGCCAGTAGAGTTAAAAGTAGAAAATACTGTCACTCCATGTTATCAAATTTTGTGTATGCGTCCTCGGCCTCTTTCAAGTAGGCTGTGACTCTGAAAATCTAAAAAAAAATGGCGGAGTATTTGAATGTCATGAACATGGAATCTGCTGAGCGAATCATGCAAGCAGCGGAGAGAGCAGAAATACAATTGCTATACTGCCTCCGTTGTATAGAATGTTTTCGTTCTGTACGAGTAAGTCATCATATTGTCAGCACTGATGCTAAGCATTTCCGGGCGTAAAAATCCTTAGCATGGCTTCCTTCGGAAGGGAAGTAAAGCCGTGGGTCCCGTGTCGTAGATTTACGGAATGTAAAATAACCTCAAGCCTGATAAGAGAGGCCTCTGAGCAAAATTAAGCGATACTTCAATCCCAATATAGAATGGGACGCTGAGAACCAAAGCAGTTAAATAGCGTCCATAAATAACAGGTCATTTCATTTGATGCTAAGCAAGGCAACAAATTAATATCGCAGACCATTAAGCATGAACCCTGTGAAATAGGTGCAACAATCTATTTATAATTATCATATATCTATAAATATTGAGAACTGTCTAAAATAATATGACACAGGTGTTAAAATTGTTTTATATTGTTGGCAGGATTACTGTACTCGCAAGCTTCCTACTCACAATATAAACCACCATTTTTACTTTCTCTACACATACTATGTACATAGTGTATAGAAAAAGTATTGTAATGCACCCAAAAATTGGATACCGAGATTTCATTGGAAATACATATTTTGGGTCTCCGTGAGTCCAAAAAAAAACATTTTTGGACAAAGGTCCGTGTGTGTCTGTGCGTGTGAGAGTGTCTGTCAGCCAGACTGTGTGTGTTTCTGTCTGTCGGTCAGTGTGTCTGTGGACAGCATAACTCAAAAACGAAAAAACCGTTAAATACCAAACTTGGTATTTAATTGTGGTATTTTCCAAGGATTTGACATGGAGGTTTTCAAGAAAATCCCCCCACCCCAAGTACCCTTTACATGGAACCAATTTCGAAAATTTTGATTTTCTCAAAAATGGCTCTTACGATTTTGATTAAAATATCGTATATTAAACATATTCACCTGACAAATTTTCTGGATATAGCCTCTGAAAGTTTTTTTTATTGTGGATGAATTTTACGGGGATTTGCATAACAGTTAAACCGTAACAGATGGACAAAAGTTTTCTGCATAATAAATGTAGAGCACATTAAAACACACCATTTATATATATGTTTTTTTTTTTTTTCGTGAAGTTGATGTTTTTTTTTTAGATATATTTCTTGTTTTTGGTTGCAAATTTGAAAAACTTACTTTTCTCATACAGAATTTTGTCAACTCCTGTCCATACAAACAAAGGAACTTCAGTCACATAGCAACCAGCTTTTGGCTATCTCTTTAGCCAGGAACAAATCAGCTTTTTACCACTTATATCATAAATAAAGAAACAGTGGAATATTATTAAAGACATGTTTTTAAGATTCTCATTGCAATGATTTCGTGGAATACAAAATTGTATTGTGTTAAAGTGGAATATTTTTAAAAACAATAAAAATGTTTAAAAATATTTAAATTACCTTCTCTAGAACGTATATAGATGTTTTACGTTCCCCTCGAGTACAAAAATATATTTTACAAAAAGTTCCTATGAGCGTGTGTGTATGTGTGTGTGAGTGTGTGTGTGTGTGTGTGTTTGTGCGTGCTTGTTTGGCTGTGCAGAGCACAACTAAAAAACGAAAAGTCAGCTAAATACCAAACTTGGTATTTAAGTTTATATCTTCCAAGAATACGATACAAAAATTTTCAGGAAAACCCCCCACCTACTGTTACCCTTTACATGGAACATTTTTCGAAAACGTTGGCTTTCTGAAAAACGGCTGCAATGATTTTCACTAAAATAATATATGTTTAAGATATTTTTATGCCAAACGAAATGTATATCATGAATTCTATGGGAATATCTTCTGAAAACTCTTCAGACTGGATGACTTTTGAATAACTTCATTATAACTGGTAAACTATACAAAAATATACATCGAGTTAAAATACACATTTTTGTAGAGTTAATTATTTTAGAAATATTACAAATTATTGGTTTTTTTATCTGCTTAAACTTTTCTCATGCAAGAAGCCACCTTTCTTGTCGCCACTCATTTGTTTACTCATAGCAAGTGAAGAGAACAGAATTTGACTTCTTTCACATATCAACTGGCTTTTAAAAATACTTGAGTATCACTTTAGCCTAGTATAGTCCCTTATTTCTGTTCTAGTTACAAGGAGGCAAGTAATAACACCAATTTTGCTAATGTTTATATCAACTGGCATGAAGGAGATTAAATTGTTATCTTTTGTAAGAAAAGCTTGTATGTGAAACAACTAGAGGAAGTCATGTGAATGGAACAAACCATCAGATGTTTTGCCATATGAAATAGTGGAATACTATAAAAGCCTGTTATCTGAAGTGCCTCTTGAAGGGTGGCATCATTGATTTAAGGACATGTATGATTGAAAGTTTGAAATTCTAAATTAATAATGGGGTGTTTTTAAATGTAATGATAATAAGTTTTTGTAAAAATGTCATCCATTTTCCGCTAATGGTTTACAAGCTATGATCATTTGCTTATGTTTTTTTTTCATGTCATTAAAAAGCTCCCTTGCTTCAAAAAATATAAAAATGTTGGTATAATATTTTAACCCTAGGCTCACAACATATCTACTTTATACTTTCTCTATATTTGCTATGAATATAGTGCATAGAGAAAGTATTGCACTCCACCCAAAAACCCGATACCGAGATTTCAACGAAAATATATGTTTTACGGTCCCCTGGATCCAAGAAAAGCATTTTCTAAAAAAGGTCCGTGTATTTGTGTGTCTGTGAACCCAATAACTCAGAAGCGAAAAGTCTGTAAAATACCAAACTTGGTATTTAAGTTTAGTATCTTCCAGGGATGCGACTCGAAGATTTTGAGAAACATCCCCCAACCCAACTACCCTTATCATGGAACTCTTTTCAAAAATTTTGATCTCAAAAATGGCTCTAACATTTTGATTAAAATATTGTATATGAAACATATACCTGCGACATAATACATATATACACTGAAATACCTGGGAATCGCCTCTGAAGACTACTTTATTCTGGATGAACTCTACGCAATTTTACATAACTGCTAAACCATAAGAAATAGACGAAAACCTACCATACAAAAATGTAGAGCACGTTAAAACCCACAATTTATGTTATATTCATTTTTTCATGGGGTTGATCTTTTTGAGGTATGCCTTGTTTTTGGTTTCAGCTTTGAAAATCTTATACTTTTCTCATACAGGAATTTTCAACTCGTGTCCATACAAACAAAGGTGCTTCAGTCACATAGCAACCAGCTTTTGACTTTCATTTTAACCTATGGTACTCCCTTATTTCGCTTCTAATTACTATCAAGCAAGTAATAAGACTATTTTTGCTAATTTGTTCTCGATTAGTATAAATTATATAGTTGCATAAGCTTTTTAACAATAATTTGTTGCAGAGATGTAGAGAAAGTCATGTGAGTGGAGCATATCAGATTTGTTTTCTATGTACCATTTGGTTTTAGGCTTCAAAGGCTATGACTTTGTTGTCATAAAAGTACAATTTTGTGTTTGAGAGTTGGAAACATGTGCTTAAAATTGTCTGACAGTAAAGGCTAGAGCAATTCTTATTGAACCTCTGCGAACAGGTACACTAACATTTCTTTGTGTAACAAAAAACAACTATTTTGCAAGAAGCATTTTACAGGAAGAAAAATGCTGATAATATCAATACCGAGAAAGATTTCAATGTATGGCTCACATTGAAATTCACCACGTTGGTAGGTTGGACCCTCAGCTTTCCTTTTCTTCGCCTCTGCTGCTGCTTTTTTTTTTTTTTTTGTCCGTTTTTTCTTGCATTGCTTTTCTTCTTAAAATTTTCTTTTTTACTATACATTATGAGTTAGATCCCGTCGCACTTTTTTGTATTGAGGAATGTTTAAATTGTTTTATGGAATTAAAATAAAAAGGTTGATTTATTTAAATATTTCATGAAATTCCAGTAACACATACCTTTAGAAACTGATTTCTTCGAATGCAAAATCGTTTCGATGTCAAATTTGGATACTTTGGAAAACAATAAAATTATTTAATGACATGCCGGTATTCACTCACTGAGCTACCGGCTAGAGACCGGGAGATCCGTGGTTCAAATCCCGGCTATGGCATTGAATTTTTCAGTCAGATTCTACCTCGCTCCAGTCCTACACACGTATTTTGTGAAAAAAAAACAAAAAACAATGAAACAAAAAATCTGTCCCAATTGTAGGCTAAACTGTGAAGCTCCGGACTTTTTGTACTCTCGACATTGTAAGTCGCTATTGGGGTTGGTATCTCAAAAGTATTTGAATTCACCTTGTGGTTTACCGGGAAACATGCGAGTTATTTGAGAAATGTAATGTCGTGCAAGTATGTTGCCAGGTAGCTCAGTGATGGAGCAACCGGCTAGAGAATAGGAGATCCGTGGTTCAAATGCCGGCTAGAGCATTGATTCTTTTCAGTCTAATTCTACCTATTCAACTCCTAAATACAGCTTGCTTGAAAAAAAAAAACAGTTAAATCAAAACAATTGACACTAATAGTTAGTTGTTTTATTAAGCCCAAGACTTAAAGTACTTGAGATCACTTTGTGGTTTACCAGGAAACATACAGGTCAGTTGCGAAATGTATTGCTCTGCCGGCGATTTGCCAAGGTAGCTCAGTGGTAGAGCGGTCGGTTAGAGACAGGGAGATTCGTGTTTCGAATCCCGGCTTTGAAATTTTACTTTCTGTATACGTACTATGTGCATAGTGCATAGAGAAGGTATTGCACTCCACCCAAAAATTCGATACCGAGATTTCACCGTAAAATAGTTTCCTGTATCCAAAAAAAAAAATTCACAAAAAGTTCCGTGTGTATATGTGTGTGTATGTGTGTGTGTGTCCGTGAACACGATAACTCAAAAACGAAAAGTCGTTAAAATACCAATCTTGGTATTTAAGTTAATGTCTTCCCGGGATCGACACGAAGATTTTGAGAAAAGTACCCCCACCCCATACTACGCTTTACATGGAACCTTTTTCGAACATTTTGATTTTCTCAAAAATGGCTCAAACGATTTTGGTTAAAATATGTGACAATATATGACAAACAGAATGTATATCTTGAATTTTCTGGGAAAAGCCTCTAAAGACCTCTTTATTCTGATGATCTTTATTGAATTTTGTATACTTGGGAAACCGTAAGAGATAGACAAAAACTCACTTCACACAGAAAATGTAGATCAGGATAAAACTCACAATTTATGTCATTTTTATTTTTTTCGTGGAGCTGATCGTTTTTGAGATATTCCTGTCTTTTGGTTTCAGCTTTGAAAAATGTATTAACTCCATGGCACGACAGCTCACGGGGAACCTTGGCCTACCGCCCGGCCGCTGCGTCCCCCATCTCGGTCCACTACAGACGTCATGGATGGGGTGCAGTATTGGAGGGTGAGACGTGGTCAGCGCCTCGAGTCCCCCCCGGCCGGTTAATGCGGTCCTCGCGACCTGGAGCCGCTACTTCTCCATCAAGTAGCTCCTCAATTGGCCCCCCAGGGACCTTACGAGGCTGAGTGCACCCCGGTCCAGGTCTCCCAGCGGGGGAAAAATCCCCGCGCCGGTACTGGGGATCGAACCCAGGTCTCCCGCTTGGTAAGCAGCAACGCTACCACCGCGCTAAAGAGACGACCTTGAAAAATGTATACTTATACTTAATTTGTCAACTCCTATCCATACAAACAAAGGAACTTCAGTTACATAGCAACCAGCTTTTGACTGTCACTTGAACCTATAGTACTCCCTTATTTTGCTTCTACTTACAAGGAAACAAGATTATTTCTGCTATTTTTTTCTCGATTAGTATGAAGTAAATAGAAGCATAAGCTGTTTAACAACAATTTGTTGCAGAGATGTAGAGAAAGTCATGTGAATGGAACACGTCAGATTTTTCAGTCAATCTTTTCCTAACCATCTGCTGTCCTACACACGGCCTGTGTGAAACAAAAAATTAAAATTTTAAAGTGTAATTCATGTTTAATTTTGTGAAGCGTATCAGTGACTCCCTTGATAGTGTGAGCTCTCTATGTGTGGAGTGTGGAAATGATATTCTGCCCTCAAGCAGAGATACGGACCGCTCTACAGAGCTGAGTGTTACGTGATCCGAATAAGAGAACTGAAACTTGGTTCCTTCTGTCGAGAACAATTTCCGGCGTCTAACCCTGGCCCTCTCAGTTCTCGACCACTTAAAGAAAAATCATTTCCTGACCCTCGAGTTCGACATCAGTCTTGCAAACTTAAGGATCGATAACCATCTGCGAGAAAAGACCATTCATAAATATAGATTTTAATGCTATTAAACACCTCAAACCTTCTAACCCATGGACTACACATTTTAAAAGCTATTCAAATACTACATACACCATATATTGAAAATCCAGAGTAAGGACATTACCTTCATATACCGTTTGGCACATACAAAAACTGCCAAAAAATCACCATGGATTAGGCAGTCGTACATAAACAAATGGCTCGTGCCTGGCCCACTCCAAGAGAGATGCCGGTTAGTAGCGAAGGTCCTAATCGCGTGGTGTAGGGATGGTTAGATAGACACGTACGGTTCACCTTAGTAATGGAAAACATAGCATGTGGGTTTTGTTATGTGTATCGTATAACACGTTTTGAGGTTGTTTACGTGACGTATGACAATCGTTGTTCCTTCGCTGCCTAATCCCAAATGTGTGCGATTTTTATACACACATAAAACTTTAAATAGAAGAATTTGATAGTTGCGACATCAAGTTTCGCATAAGTCAAAGAGTAAGCTAATTGACTGCTATCTCCGTTTGACGTCGTTTTGAAATTGCCTGTATATACCCTCTTACAGGGTAATGATGAAGCCAAAACAATAGCAAGTTTCTAACTCTTATGTGCCTACTGCTCACCAACACCTTGCGTCAGTCATACTCACCAAATTCAGAACAGCATGGATAAATCAGCACCACCATATTGGACTATGTGTTTAAGTCCTTTACAAATACTGTTACGTCAGAAAACAACATACAGTTTCAAATAACATTGTATTAGCACTTACATACACACACAAAAATAGTTCATGTATTTAATATCCCTTAAAGAAAGCAATCTATATAACTGTATATGACTCTAGGAATTCCACTCAATTGTCATTGTTCGCTGTGATATAATTTTAACATTTTTATATTATTTCTACTTCAACCATTGTTTTCATGTACCAGTAGGCATTTTCCCCCTGTTTTACTTTCTCTATACGTACTATGTACAGAGTGTATAGAGAAGGTATTGCACTCCACCAACAAATTCGATACCGAGATTTCGTCGGAAATATACGTTTTAGGATCCCTTGTATCCAAAAAAAGCATTTTCAGAAAAATGTCCGTGTGTGTGTGTCCGTGTATCCGTGTGTCTGTGAACACGATAACTCACGCACACACACATACACACACAAGACACACACATGGCCATTTTTCTAAAACTGCTTTTTTTGGAATCAGGAGGTACCAAAACATGTATTTCCGGTGAAGTCTCTAATTTTTTGGGGGGTACAATACAATAACTTCTCTATACGCTATGCGCATAGTACGCAAGAGAAAGTAAAAAATCTGAAGTGTTCCATTCACATGACTTTCTCTATATCACTGCAACAAAGTATTCTATTTACTTCATCTAATGGAGCAAAAATTAGCAGAAATAGTCTTATTACTTGCTTCCTTGTTAGTAGAAGCGAAATAAGGGGGTACCATAGGTTAAAGTGATAGTCAAAAGCTGGTTGCTATGAGACTGAAGTTCCTTTGTTTATATGGACAAGATTTGACAAATTCCTCTAGTGAAAAGTATAAGTTTTTCCAAGCTGAAACCAAAAACAAGGAATATCTAAAACACGATCAACTCCACGAAAAAATGTGTATAACATAAATAGTGTGTTTAAAAGTGCTCTACATTTTTTGTGTGGCTACCGTTTGTCCATCTCTTACAGTTTATGCAAAATTCCGTAAAATTCCTCCAGAATAAAGTAGTCTTCAGAGGCTATTCCCAGAAAATTCAAGATATACATTTTTCAGCTATATATCTTTAATATACGATATTTTAATCAAAATCGTTAGAATCATTTTAAAGAAATTCAAAATTTTCGAAGAAAGGAGAGTCGGGGGTGGGGAGATTTTCTTAAAATTCTTCGTGTCGCATCCTTGTAAGATGCCAAACTTAAATACCAAGTTTGGTATTTAAAGGTCCTTTCGTTTTTGAGCTATGCTGTCCACAGACACACACACAGATCTTTTTCTAATAATTGTTTTTTGTTTTTTTTTTGGATTCAGGGGGACCGAAAACATGTATTTCCGGTGAAATCTGTATAGAATTTTTGGGTGGAATGCAATACCTTCCCTGTACTCTATGTACATAGTACGTTTAGAGAAAGTAAATCATTGACATTAAAATAAAATATATATTTAGGGGGGGTGATACACGGATAATCCGCACACGAATAATCGGAAATATACTTGACATTGTTTATACATGTTAGTGAAATTAAGAATTTTATTTTTATACTAGGCTCCTCAAAACATATATTTCCGATGAAATCTGGTGTCGAAATCTTGGGAGGAATGCAATATATTCTCTACTTACTATGCACAGTGTACGGGTAGACAAAATAAAACATATAGAGGAAAGAAACATCTTTGTCTTACATACTATAGTCATGTTTATGCAGCATTCTCTGTATTTTAATATCGTTGAGCCGTTTATTTGCGCACCATATTTATAAGAAACATTAATAAGAAAGTTATATCTTTCCGTGCCATTACTAATAACTTGTTTGTTAAATCTTTTATCTCCACCAGTGCGCTACTGTTCATACAAAACAGAAATTTTAATTGAAGACGCATATCCGAATGAGGAAGTCTAACTTTTTTCTGCAGTTCCTCAATGGAATATTAATTAAGAGGGTTATTCATGTCCCACTTTGACCCAAAGTTTCTCTTAGCGAGTGGCAAGCCTGGACTTGACATGTGTCGCCTCTTGCGGGAAACGATTCAACTACACGGACTTGGTTTACGGGTTCACCGCTAGATGCGCCTAATGTGCACAAACTGGAATAGTGAAGGTAAAGAAATAATGGAAAACAGAGAAATTATAAATCAGGTGTATAATCAACAATGAAATGTATTACTTTTTACTATGTACATAGTGTATAGAGAAGGTATTGTGTTCCAGCCAAAATCGATACCGAGATTTCACCGTAAATATTTATTTTGAGACACTACAAATAAAGCATTTTTATAAGAATAAAAACTAAAGTAGGTAAAATACCAAACTATGTAATTAAGTTACTAATTAACTTATACGAAGGTTTTGAGAAACTACCCAAACTACCCTTTACGTGGAAACTTTTTCATAAATTTTGATTTTCTCAAAAACGCCACTAACGAGTTTTATTAAAATATCGAATATTAAATATATTTACCTAAAAAGGAAATGTATATCTTGAATTTTCTGAGAATAGCCTCTGAAGACCACTTTAGTCTTAATGAATTTTGCATAACTGCTAAACCGTAAGAATTGGACAAACGCTTACCACACAAAAAATGTAGAGCACAATAAAACACACAATTTATGTTATATAGTTTTTTTTCGAGGAGTGGATAGTTTTTGAGATATTCCTTGTTTTTGGTTTCAGCTTTGAAAAGCTTGTACTTTCTCATACAGAAATTTGTCAACAAAGGAACTTCAGTCACGTAGCAACCAGCTTTTGACTTCACTTTAACCTATGATACTCCAATATTTCGCTTCTACTTATAATGAAGTAAGTATTAAGACTATTTGTGCTAACTTTTTCTCGATTAACATGAAGTAAATAGAAGAATAAGCTTATTAACAATAATTGGTTACACAGAACTAGAGATAGTCATGTGAATGGAACACATCAGATTTTTTTTTTGTTAGGAATGCAATACGTTCTTTATACACTATGTACATAGTACGTGTAAAAATATATTTTCCATTGTAAAACTTTCTGTCATTGAGTAGCCTTTCTGGCAGTTGCTCACGAATGCTGTGAAATTGTCTGTCATTTCTGTAAGACGATCTAATTTTTTTTTTTCTTTCTTTCTTTGTTTTCTTCTTTCTTCGTGAGAAAATCTGTCATAGAAACTAAAGCACAGAAGAAGTAAGTTGAAGCGCTTGATATTCATTACCAATCTAAATATGTGTAATGCAGTCCATCCCAAAACCTTCCAAGGATAGACTGACTCTGCTTAGCCCTCCTGCCAAATATAGAATGCTTTCTTGTCTTCCTTTGTTGTCAAATTAGCATCTCTTAAAGGACTGAATTTGTTCCGCATGTAGTCAATATGCTGCAGAGGTGTACGTGAAGATTATTTCACTACTTATGTGATCTGTAATAAAATATGTCCACCGATCTATAGATGTGCATTACCTCTAACTACAGCTAGTTGAGTAAGTAACTTCCATGATCTGGTTCTCTATTGTTTTAAAAATTAGCACAAATAGTCCTATTGCTTGCTTCCTTGTAAGTAGAAGTGAAATAAGGGAGTACCATAGGTTAAAGTGATAGTCAAAAGCTAGTTGCTATGTCACTTAATTTCCTTTGTTTGTATGAACAGCAGTTGACAAATTCCTTTATGAGAAAAGTATAAGTTTTTCAAAGCAAAAACCAAAAACAAGGAATGTCTCAAAAACGATGAAGTCCACGAAAGAAATGTATATAATGTAAATCGTGTGTTCTAACGTTTTCTGCATTTTTCGTGTAGTAAGTTTTTATCCATGACTTACGGTTAAGCAGTTATTCAAAATAGCCTAAAATTCAACCAGAATAAAGGTCGTCTCTTCAGAGGCTATTCCCATAAAATTCAAGATATACATTTTATTTGCCAGGTAAATATATTTAATATACGAAATTTTAATCAAAATCTTTAGAGCCGTTTTTGATAAAATCATAATTTTCGAAAAAAAGTTCCATGTAAAGGGTAGTTGGGGGTGGGGGGATTTTTCTTAAAATCTTCGTGTCGTATCCCTGAAAGATACTAAACTTAAATACCAAGTTTGGCATTTTACCGACTTTTCGTTTTTAAGTTATCGTGTTCACAGACTGAGGGACACACACACACACACGGACCTTTTTCCGAAAGTGCTTTTTTTAGATAAAGGGGACCCTAAAACATATATTTCCGGTGAAATCTCGGTATCAAATTTTTGGGTGGAGTGCAATACCTTCTCTATACACTATGCACATAGTGCGTGTAGAGAAAGTAGAAACGAATTCTTTCGCGGTATAGAGTATAACATCGGCATTCAAACATTGCTAATACGTGACAATACATACCTTGATAGTAATGAGAATTACTTTGAGAAATCGAGTAAGGTACTGTAGCCTTGTAAATAACGTTTTGTGTTGATAACTTTCGTTATCATTTAAATATGCCAAATCGTCTGTCACATTCTGGTGGCCAGCAGCCGCTAATTGTGACCTGCAAGTTATTGATTTCCTTTAGGTCAGTAACCAAGTGTGGGCAATCGATGAACACCAAGTTAAGAATGGTGGCCTTGGAAAGTCATATTACATACAGTCCGATGTATGGAAATGTTTAAAAAATCTGATGTGTTCCATTCACATGACTGTCTCGACAAATTATTTTTAAAAAGCTTATGCTTCTATTTACTTCATGTTAATCGAAAAAAAAAATAGCAGAAATAGTCTTATTACTTGCTTCCTTGTAAGTAGAAGCGAAATTAGGGAGTGCCATAAATTAAAGTGAAAGCCAAAAACTGGTTGCTATGTGACTGAAGTTCCTTTGTTTGTATGGACAGGAGTTGACAAATTCCTGTATGAGAAAAGTATAAGTTTTTCAAAGCTGAAACCAAGAAAAAGGAATATCTCAAAAACAATCAACTCAACGAAATAAAATTATATAACATAAATTGTGTGTTTTAACGTGCTCTACATTTTTGTGTGTTAAGCTTTTGTCCATCTCTTACAGTTTAGTAGTTATAAAACATTCATCCAGAATAAAATAGACTTCAGAGGCTATTCCCAGAAAACTCAAGATATAAATTTTATTTGTCTGGTAAATGTCTTTAATATATGATATTTTAATCAAAATCGTTAAAGCCATTTTATAGAAAATCAAAATTTTCGAAAATAGTTCCATGTAAATGGTAGTTTGGGATGGGGGATTTTTCTCAAAATCCTCGTGTCGCGTCCCCGGAAGACATTAAACTTAAATACCAAGTTTGTTAATTTACCAAATTTTCGTTTTTGAGTTATACTTGTTCACACACACACACGGACCTCTTCAAGAAAATCCTCTACCCCACATTATCTCTTACATGGAACTTTCTCCATTACCCCGATTCAGTATAAATGTCTGTGTTTTTTGAGCTAAGGGGAGTCGAATACCCTATCTTGCCAATGTTAAAGTTTGACCCATTGTCTATTAAATATAATAAGCTACTTTTTTGAAAGTATATTCAGCAATAACTTTTGTTGAGTATGAAAACTAAAATACTTTCAATCATCAGAAGGAAAAGTATAATTACTTTCTCTATACGCACTATGTTCATAGTGTATAGAGAATGTATTGCACTCCACCAAAAATTTAGATACCGAGATTTCACCGGTATATATGTTTTAGGGTTTCTTGTATCCAAAAAAGGTATTTTGAGAAAATGGTCCGTGTGTGTCCGTGTGTCTTTGAACACGATAACTGAAAAACGAAAAGTCGGTAAAGTACCAAACTTGGCATTTAAGTTTAGTATCTTCCGGGGATGCGACACGAAGATTTTGAGAAAAATCCCCTCATTCCAAACTGCTCTTTACAAGGAACTTTTTTTGAAAATTTTGATTTTCTAAAAAATGGCTTTAACAATTTCGATTAAAATACCGTATATTAAAGATATTTACCTGAAAAATAAAATGTATATGTTGAATGTTCTGGAAATAGCCTTTGAAGACTACTTTATTCTGGATGAATTTTGCATAAGTGCTAAACCGTAAGAAATAGACAAAAACTTACCACACAAAAAATGTAGACCACATTAAAACACACAATTTATGTTATATACATTTTTTGAGGAGTTGATCGGTTTTTTTTAGATATTCCTTGCTTTTAGCTTCAGGTTTGAAAAAGTTGTAATTTTCTCATACGGAATTTGTCAACTCCTGTCCCGACAAACAAAGGAACCAGCTTTTGACTGTCGCTGTAACCTATGGTACTCCCTTATTTGCCCTCTACTTGCTAGGAAGCAAGTAATAAGATCATTTCTGCTATTTTTATAAATTAGCCAGAAGTAAATAGAAGAATAGGTCGTCTCCTTAGCGCGGTGGTAGCGTTTCTGCTTACCAAGCGGGAGACCTGGGTTCGATCCCCAGTACCGGCGTGGGGATTTTTCCCCCGCTGGGAGACCTGGCCCGGGTTGCACTCAGCCTCGTAAGGTCCCTGGGGGGCCAATTGAGGAGCTACTTGATGGAGAAGTAGCGGCTCCAGGTCATGAGAGCCGCATTAACCGGCCAGGGGGACTCGAGGTGCTGACCATGTCTCACCCTCCAATACTGCACCCCATCCATGACGTCTGTAGTGGACCGAGATGGGGGACGCAGCGGACGGGTGGTAGGCCAAGGTTCCCTGGGTGTTATAAATAGAAGAATAAGCTTTTTAACTATAATTTGTTACAGAAATGCAGAGAAAGTCATGTAAATGGAGTACATCAGATATATGTTTAAATTATTTTATGAAATTAAAATAAAAAGAGGCGATAAGTTTATGAGAATAGCTGAACTTGATGTGCACATTACTTGGATGACTAACGACACATGTTCATTGCTATGGTGAGATATCCCCTAAGGCATCGGCCGGGCGGCGAACTGTGGATCTCCAGCTAGTGTCAGATGTGATGTGTGGTCAGGACATCTATTCCCGCGGCTATCGTTTGCCACAGAACATCTCCAAGCGTGCCTTTGTGTCAATATTCGATCACTATCCCCTAGAGTAATTATGTTCACGTCCACAAATTTTACATTTCAATGATAAACATAGAACAAGAATGAAATACTATAATATTATCATAGGTACGAATGAATAATGTACTTATTGAAACACCCGTTAGCATACATTACTCTTAATTAATCGCACGTGCAATTCACAAAATAGTAGGCAATATTAAAAAAACAAAAAAATAAAAACCTGATATGTTCCATTCACATGACTTTCTCTACATCTCTGCAACAAATTGTAGTTAAAAAGCATATGCTTCTATTTAGTTCATGCTAATCGAGAAAAATACTTACTTTCTTGTAAGTAGAAGCGAAATAAAGGAGTAACATAGGTTAAACTGATAGTCAAAAGTAGGTTGCTAAGTGACTGAAGTTCCTTTATTTATATGGACAGGAGTTGGCAAACTCCTCTCAGAGAAATGTATAAGTTTTTTAAAGCTGAAACAAAAAACAAGGAATATGTAAAAGACATTCAACTCCACGAAAAAACTGTATATAACTTAAATTGTGTGTTTTAACGTTCTCTACATTTTTTGTGCGGTAAGTTTTTGTCCATATTTTATGGTTTAGCAGTTATCTAGACCTACGTAAAATTCATTCAGAATAAAGTAGTCTCCAGAGACTATTCCCAGAAAATTAAAATATACATTTTATTTGTCAGGGAAATGTCTTTAATATACGATATTTTAATCAAAGTTGTTAGAGCCATTTTTTAGAAACTCAACATTTTCGAAACAAGTGTCATGTAAAGGGTAGTTGGGGGTGGGGGGATTTTCTTGAATATCTTCGTGTCGCATCCTTGGAAGATACCAACTTAAATACCTAGTTTGGGTTTTAACGGTCTATTCGTTTTTGAGCTATGCTGCCCACAGACACACACATACACACACACACAAACACACATACACAGACAGACACACCCACGAACATTTTTCAAACATACTTTTTTTGGATTCAGGAAGTCTCAAAACACGTATTTCCAGTGAAATCTCGGTATCGAAATTTTGGGTTCCATGCAATACCTTCTCTATACACTATGTACATAGTTTGTGTAGAGAAAATAAAAAAGTGGAAAAAATTCCGCGCCCACGGGGATGTGTGTATTGTGTGTGAGTATGTGAACCCGTTTTTAATTCACAACTTGGTATTTAGGTTCAGAATCTTCCAAGAATGCAACACAAAAATTTTTATGAAGTCCTTCATCTCAAACTACCTACATTTTACATGAAAAGTAAATTGCAAAATTGTAATGTTTTTCAACTTATTACTTGCCTGAAGAATAGATACAGATGGCCAGAGGTGGAAGCTTGCGTGAACACAAACAGATAAGCGGTATTACGTCCACACTCCCGGTGCATGCCCTATACAGTACGACAACAGTTGAGTCTCTTGCAGTGGACTTTTCCGAATCAAGTCAAAATGGAAAGACCGCCACACGTAGTCATACACTCACAAAGTAGAAAATTAATATTCATTAATGATAAAAAGCACAGGTTCAACCTATTGTGGATCGTTTAGTTTATTCGTTTATGTACGCTGAGCTGAAGTTTTGATGGTGACTGTACTGCTCTATATTCCAGGCATTTCTGATCGCTCAAAACCATGCTATGCTACACCAGCGACCTGCATAACAACTGCATTCTTTCTTCAGACAGGTAGTGTATTATTTATTGAATTCTAATTTATTTAATCTAATGCTCAGGCAGTTGAACAACTGTTATGAGCCTGCTGGCTTCCCAATACAATTGTCCATTTAATTTGTTCCAAAATTGCTGAATAGCAGATCACGCACTAGGAGTTCCCAGTTTCGAATGGCATCTTGATACAGCTTGCAGTTCGGTGCGATAAGAATTTTCATCCAGTGTAGATGGTGTGCTATACAATCATGTGTTATTAATTTCTCTACACGTACTATGTACATAGTGCATAGAGAAGATATTACACTCCACCCAAAATTTCGATACCGAGATTTCACCGGAAATATGTTTTATGGTCCCCTGAATCCAAAAAAAGCATTTTCAGAGAAAGGCCCGTGTGTGTGTCCGTGTGACCGTGTGACTTTGAACACGATAACTCAAGAACATAAAGTCGGTAAAATACCAAACTTATTTAGGTTTAGTATCTTCCAGGGATGCGACACAAAGATTTTGATAAAAAATTCCCCCACCCCAAACTACCCTTTACATGTAACTTTTTCCGAAAGGTTTGATTTTCTCAACAATGGCTCTAACGATTTTGATTAAAATACCGTATATTAAAGACATTTACCTGGCAAATAAAATGAATTTTCTGACAATAGCCTCTAAAGACTACTTTATTCTGGATGAATTTTACGGAAATTTACATAACTTCTAAACCGTAAGATATGAACAAAAACTTACCACACAAAAAATGTAGAGCACATTAAAACACAAAATTTATGTTATATGAATTTTATTCGTGGAGTTGGTCGTTTTTTTAGATATAGCTTGTTTTTGGTTTCAGCTCTAAAAACTTACTTTTCTCATACAGAAATGTGTCAACTACTGTCCATACAAACAAAGGAACTTCAGTCACATAGCAACCAGCTTTTGACTATCACTTTAACCTATGATACTCCCTTATTTCGGTTCTACTTACAAGGAAGCAAGTAATAAGACTATTTCTGCTAATTGTTTCTCAATTAGCATGAAGTAAATAGAAGCATCAGCTTTTTAACAATAATTTGTTGCAGAGATGTAGAGAAAGTCATGTGAATGGAACACATCAGATTTTTCTGGAATGTTGCAGCTGTTTTACTTCGAGGTAATTCTGGTTTAGAGTGTAACGGCTATTTAACGATATTAACGTGACAAATAAACTGAACATGTTGAATTCTCTGGCAATAACCTCTAAAGGCATCTTCATTCTGGATGAATTTTGCATAAATGGTAAACCGAAAGAGATAGACAAAAACTTACTAAACAAGAAAAGTATATCTCGTTAAAACATATAATTTATATCATATACATTTTTATGGGCTTAACAATCTCCGAGATATTCGTTGTAATAAATTTCAATTTTGAACTTAGCTTTTCAGAAACAGAAATTTGACATTCCCGTCTCTTTAGCCTTAGTTTCATTCCACTGAGGAGGAACCAAGTAATGTTGCAAGAATATTTTGCAGAGATAGTAAATATGTTTAAAAAAATATTTTCTTGAATGAGTACAGAAATAATGTGAATGTAACATTAGCTTTTCACTTTTCACGTATAAACAATGTACATAGTAAGTAGAGAAGGAATTGTATATTATCCAAAAATTCGATATAAAGATTTCGGAAATACTTGTTTTTAGGTAAGCTTAATCAAGAAAAAGCATTTTTAGAAAAATATCTCTGTGTGGGTGTATGTCTGTGAACAGCAAAATTAAAAAACGAGAAGCTGATTAAATACAAATCTTGGTATTTAACTTAAATTTCTTCCAAGGATGCCTCCTTCGCTCCTAACTACTCTTTACATTGTAGTTTTTTTCTTCCTTCTTGGCATTTTCGATTTTCTCAATATGGTATAATGATTTTGATTAAAATTCCGTATTTTAAAATGACAAATTAAGCATATCTTGAATTTTCTGGGAAAAATCCCTGAAGTCATTCTGTATGTATATTTCATAACTGGTAAATCACAAGAAACGTACAAAAATTTACTACAAAAATGTAGACCTGTTTAAAACACTCAATTTCTTTCAGATACATTTTCTTTAAAGTTAACCGTTTCCGAGGTAATCCTTGTTATTTGTTTGTACTTTTGAAATATTTCTTCCTTCATATCTTATATGTTTTAATCTTGGTCTTGCAAAGAGAACCTATGTCTATAAACCATACAGTGACTTGCTTTTAAAGCATTTGACTATCGCTTTAGCCAGGTGTATTACCTTATTTCTCTTCTACTTATAATTAGTTAAGTAATAAGACCGTTTATGCATATGCTAATCTCAATTAGCATGTAGAAGATAAAAATAAACTTTAGTAGGAATAGTTTCTTACAGACTATATAAGACAGAACATCAGATATTTTGTCCAATGCTTAAAAACTGTTGAAAATCAGAATAAGTTAACTTGTGCAGAAGTCAAAGACAATAATTTTTTTTTCCACAAACAATGTTTATATTCTCGCATGCATTTATGTAAATATCCGAAACAGAAATGCAATTTAATATAAGATGTAGCTCGAAGAAGTCTCCATTAATAATTTGGTATATACAGGTGTTTCAAAAATACGGGGCATAATTTCAGGTATGTATTTCCCACATGTAGGCAATCAAATTTGTTCATTATAACATGTGTCCGGAAATGCTTCATTTCCAAGTTATGGCCTTCACAACATTGAAATTCACTGGAACGTTTTTCTTTCCGCAGGTTGTTGTCATTACAGAAGATGTTCAAAATGTCCACCTCCTGCTTGAATACAGACCTCACATCGATGTCTCATTGACCTGCGAACACGATCCCAAACTCCAGGAGTATTGCGTATGTCCTCACAACTTGCCACAATTCGATTCCGAAGGAATTCCAAATCCGGCACAGGAGACGAATAAACCAATGATTTTATATGGCCCCACAAGTAGAAATCGAGAGGGTTCAGATCAGGTGAGCGTGGAGGCCAAGCAATTGGGCCATCTCCACCTATCCATCGATCAGGAAACCTTCGATCCAAGTACCGGCGAGACGTAAGACTGAAGTGTGTAGGAGCGCCATCATGCAAGAAGTGAATGTGTTGATGATTGATCAGTGGAGTGTCTTCGAAAACGTCAGGTATGGTGTTTTCCAGGAAGTTTGTGTACGCCTGCTCCGTAAGTCTGTTTGCAAGTACATGTGGTCCAACTAATCGATCACCAATGATACCGGCCCACATATTGAGGGAGAACCGCACCTGGTGATGAGATACAACAGTTGCACGTGGGTTTTCATGCGACCATACATGCTGATTGTGGAAATTTGTTATGCCATCTCTTGTGAACTGTGCTTCATCTGTAAATAATACGACGGCAGAAAAGTTCGGATTTACACCACACTGCTGCAAGAAACACTGTCAGAACCTAACTCGTGCAGGGTAATCTGCTGGTGACAGGGCCTGTACACGTTGCAAATGATAAGGATACAATTGATGTTCGTTCAACAGTCTCCAGACAGTCGTATGAGGAACATTGACTTGCAAAGCTAACCGTCGTGTGCTGATAGAAGGAGTCCTGTCCACAGCCTCCAGAATCTCCTCCTGCACTTCTGGAGTTGTAGATCTTGAGTCGTCCCCTTCCCAAACCAGGAGAGGTGAATGCTCCATACTCGCACAGACGGGAATGGAGACGTACAAATGTCTTCCGATCTGGACATTGTCGCTGTGGGTACCTCTCCTGGTACAAACGACGAGCCAGCGCAGCATTGCCGTCCGCCTTACCGTACATGAAGTGTATCTCTGCCAGCTCTTGATTTGAATACATGTCGCACAATCTTAACGCCTAAAGAACACTGAATGTAACCTTCCTCAGAATGAAATATCAGAGCGCCCTCCTAATGTCTCCTTTGACGGCAAAGACCTGCGGAAAGAAAAACGTTCCAGTGAATTCCAATGTTGTGAAGGCCATAACTTGGAAATGAAGCATTTCCGGACATGAACTATTTTGATTGTCTACAGGTGGGACTTTTCAATGTTGTAAAGGCCATAACTCGGAAATGAAGCATTTCCGGACACATGTTATAATGAACTATTTTGATTGTCATGTGGGAAATACATACCTGAAATTATGCCCGTATTTTTAAACACCCTGTATATACACAAGGTGGTTCACCTGTCCTAATTCTCTGGTTTTATGCAACCCGCAGATTACAGTCTAACCTGAAAACATCGTTCCTGAGACCCATCTTCTGCAAACTGACATTATAGACTTTCGCGCTATAACTTATAAACAGTAGCGCATTGCTAGCATAAGTTTCAAGATGTTCAATTTAGGTTCGAATCTTGCCAAAACATTGACCACCCCGCATTTTATTTCTTCTTGATTTGGCACAAAGCTAGATGGGAATATCGTAAACATTTTTAACTTGCTTTTTTGTTTCTTTTATTGTTGACCTCTTAATTTATGTTGATTCTAACTTTATTAGTCCAGTATTGTTTTAAGGCGTAGTAACGTTTCTTTTTCAAAACAATTAGAAAGAAAATTAAAAATCGAAAACTGAAGAACACTTAAAATTAACTGCCGTTTTTTCTTAATTTTTAGTTTACACCTAAATTTATTAGTGTGACAAACACTGAACTAACTTTGCACCTTGATGGATAATACATAAATGTTTTGTAAACAGTTTATGCTAAAAGTAGGCCTTTTCCAGCTGTCAATAGTGTTAAAAGTAGAACATTCTGTCTCTCAGTATTATAAAATTATAACACCCCAATGTAGTCAACTTTGGTTTATGGATCCACGGCGTCATTCAAGTAGGCTATGACTGAAAGCTCGTATCGATCCATAAAATGGCGGATGATTTCAAAGTCAAGAACATGGAACCTGCTGAACCAGACAAATTATGCAAGCAGCGGAGAGAGCAAAATTACAACTGCTATACTGCCTCCGTTGTATATATCGTTTTCGTTCTGTACGAGTAAGTCATAACGTTCTCAGCAAGGCAACAAATGAATATCGCAGACCGTTTAGCATAAACTTCGTGAAATACGTGAAACAATCTATTTATAATTATAATATGTTTATAAATATTGAGAACTTCTAAAAATAGTATATGAAACCGTGTTAAAATTGTTTTATATTTCTCGTAGGATTACGAAATTCGGCGCTTTTGGAAATTTTACCAATTGTAGTTAAAAATAGTTATTAATTTATAAAATGTACTTAGAGGGGTACTATGTCCGTCTGAACAAAATGGACTTTTCAATGGTGAATGAATTATTAGAACTGCCTGACTGTTATTTGACATTATCCAAAACACATACATACGTCTAGAGACATATTTGCTTTCTCTACATGTACTGTGTATAGAGATGTTGAGAGTTCACCGCAAATATAGGCATGCTTGGTGACACTCTGAATAAAAAAGAAAATAGAACAATGTGTGTGTGTCTGTAGCTCAAAAACAAAGATGCCGTTAAACATCAAATATGGTATTTAAGTTTATTATCTTCCAAGGAAGTGACAGAAGAATTTCAAGGAAGTTCCTCAATACCCTTTACATGGCAATTTTTTGAAAATTTAGTTTTTCTTAAAAATGACTAACGATATTGATTACCGCATACTAAAGTTATTCACAACACAAATAAAATGTTTCTTTTGAATTTTTTGGAATAGCCTCTGAAGGGCATTTAATCTGGTTGATTTTTGCATAATTTTACATCACGGTTAAACCGTTACAGATAGACAAAATCTTGCTGCACAAAAAATGTAGATCTCGTGAAAACACACAATTTTTGTCACAGGTATGCATTTTTGTTGTACATTTCAGCATTTCCAAGATATTTCTTGTTATTGTATTCAATATTATAATACCTTTACGCCTTTCTCAAGCAGGAAGCATTGTTTTTATTTTGCTCTATTCCTGACCAAGCAAAGAAACCAATTTCAATGACAATTTAGGTAAACTATTGAAGCACTAATGAAATGTCCAAGATTAGGAAATTTCAACCAATCTTGGTCATCGGTCAAAACGTCTTATCGCAGCTGAGGTTCATTTCTTTGAAATCCTGTCACACCTGACGTTTGTTTGTTTAATATCCCATCTTGGTTATTGGTAACAAGGTGACAATCCAGTCAGCCAGCCTTCACGTTTAATAACTGTCAGTTCCACAATTGTACTTTCAATTAATTCAGTTACAACGTTTATTTAAAGTTTTATCCAGTTCATGATGTATTTAGTTCAAAAAATGAGTGAAAATAATCATTATTTGTATCTATTTTGTATGAGATGAGTGCAATAACCTCAAATAAAATGACGTTTGTTTCCATTTCCTGTATTGGTTTTTAATCGCTTTGTTCCCTATTTCTATTTTTGCTATCAATATTCGTACATTGAGTGTAGGCACGGTCGGCTATATCATAATTCAGGAGGTAGTGAAGAAAGAAAAAGAATTGGTAAATAAACATGGTGGAATGCGTCATCTACCATTTGAGAACTAAAGTAAGTATTACAATCATAACCTGATAAAATGTCGCTTGCTATATATTATAAATTCTTAATAGTCTATTTCGCTGGATTGTCTTATCAAATACAACTCGTGTTTTATCTCTTAGGACAAGATGAAAACACTCGTGGTGTTGCTTATGACAATCGCATAACGATAGCTTTGAAACATTTGACTATAGCGTATTCCTTTGATTCCCTTCTGCTCATAAGGAACTAAGTAATAAGAAAATTCTGCTAATGTTTATCTCGATTAGCATGGTGTAGAAAGAAGAATTATCTTTTATTAAGGAATTTGTTTGTAGAACATCTAGAGAAAGACTTGTGAGTTAACAATTATATTTTTTCTTCTATTAATTTAAATTATAATTGTAAAACGACAAAGGATAAACAGTGAGTATTAAATGCTCTGGGATAAACCGATTAAAGAAAGGATTCTTGATGCGCATGCGCACGCATTAGCAGTATTTTATCCAGTATATCACGTCCCCAGCGAGGACAAAGGAAAACGAAAAGCTTCGCCTGATCTCTTTTGATGGAAGTCAATACGCTTCAGTTTTTCTTCTTCTGCTTCTCTATGGAAACCATCACCAAGGCTTTACCGGACTGGAATACTAAATGTGGCAATTGATTAGTTTGAAATTCTGCCCCAGCCCAAAGCAATATTATGCAACCCGCCTTCTATCTGAGGTCGAAGTTCAAAAAGCATTCTTAATAGAGCAGCGTGCATGAGCCAGGGTTTGGATTAGCATTCCAATGCGGACAGGCGTTCTCTGCTTCTGGATTTTGGTCTTACCTATACCCAAAAATTTCACGTGTTTCAGTCACATCACTTTCTCTACCCACTCTTCAACAAACTATTTATACAAAAACTTATTCTTCTACCTACATTTTTATAATCAAGAAAACCTTCTCATTCCCAATTACTCATTTTGTTGTAAGATACAGTAGGTGAAGATTATCACCACACGTAGACCCTTGGAGGCCTCTGCGACTTAAATGAGCTCAGGGAGGGAGGGATAAGAGAAGAAATATGAGAACGTCCAGATCCAGATGATGATGATGGGCACAAGGATAGACGAGGTACCCGGCTACTGAGGCGAAGCGCCGCAACTGAACCTTATCCAAATTTGCGTTTTTGGATTCAACGGCCCTCAAAACTATACTTATGGTGTACCATCCAATATGAAGATCAAAATGTAAAGTAGTAATAATAATAATAATAAATAATAACAACAATAATAATATTAATAATAATAGTAGTAATAAAAGTAATAGTAATAATAATAGTAATAATGATAGTAATAATACTAATAATGATAATAATAATATTAATAATACCAATAATAACAATAATAGGAATAATAGTAATAATAATTGTAATAATAGTAATTATAGCAGTAATAATAATAGAAATAATAATAACAATAATAATAGTGTAATAATAGTAATTTCTCAACACAGAAAACAATACATATGTGAAATATCAAAACAATATGTATATCGGAAATTGTTAGATCCAAAAAAAGTGTAGTAAGACTTTTTGTGTCTCTTGCGGTTTACCATTTATACAAAAGTTATTCAAAATAAAAAGGTCTCGAGGCTATTCTAGAAAATTCTTAATATACTTATCATTTGTCATGAAATGGTCTTAATCAAAAATGAGAAATCAACATATTAGATAAATGTTCTATGTAAAGTGCTGTTTGGGCACAGGGCGAGAAATAATTAGTATCAAATTATATGCTTACATACCAGAACCGTGAGAATTCGGACTGGGAATGCAATACATGCAGTCCACAGTGAAGGTCATCACAGTGAAGGTGTGCATAGTGTATAGAGAAGGTATTGTATTGCACCAACAATTTCGATACCGAGATTTCACCGGAAATATATATTTTAGGGTCCCCTTTATCTAAAAAAAGCATTTTCACAAAAAGGTCCATGTGTGTGTGTGTGTGTGTGTGTGTGTGTGTGTGTGTGTGTCCGCGTGTCCGTGTGGCTGTGAACACGATAACGCAAAAACGAAAAGTCGGTAAAACACCAAACTTAGTATTTAATTTTAGTATCTTCCAGGAATGCGACACGAAGATTTTAAGAAAAATCCACACACTCCAAAGTACCCTTTACATGGAACTTTTTTCGAAAATTTCTCGAAAATTTCAATCTTCTCAAAAATGGCTCTAACGATTTTTATTAAAATTTCGTATATTGAAGATATTTACCTGAGAAATAAAATGTACATCTTGAATTTTCTGGCGATAGCCTCTGAAGAGTAGTTTATTCTGGATGAATGTTACTGAATTTTGAATAACTGCTAAACCGTAAGAGATGGACAAAAACTTACTCCACAAAAAGTGTAGTACACGTTAAAACACAAAATTAATGTTATACACATTTTTTTCGTGGGGTTCGTCGTTTTTGAGGCATTACTTATTTTTGGTTTCTGCTATGAAAAACGTATCCATTTCTCATACAGGAATTTGTCAAATGCGGTCCATACAAACAAAGGAACTTCAGTGACATAGCAACCAGCTTTTGATTATCACTTTAACCTATGGTACTCCCTTATTTCGCTTCTACTTACAAGGAAGCAAGTAATATGGCTATTTCTGCTATTTTTTTTTACTGATTAGCAGGACGTAAATAGACAGCTTTTAAGAATAATTTGTTGCAGAGATGTAGAGAAAGTCATGTGAATGGTACACATCTTTTTTTTTTTTTTTTTTTTTTTTTTGGCTGTGCAATAAAAATGATTCCCAAACAAGTGTGTCTGTGTTTTTGTGTGTGTACGTACATGCATCCTATATATGACTGCCTCATGACAGTTTTAGAGTGGTTTTAGACCAAGAAATTAGAACAAAACATTACCGCAATGTTTACTGCAATAAAACTAATTTATAAATAATAACTTCTGACAGGCCAAAATGTGGGATTGTGTTAAATAGTGTTTCAAATAGATATCTCTCTTCTTGCACTGTCTAAACATTTGGAAAAACAATTAATATAACAGTTGTTGCGTGTGGTGTATATGGTACTTTGTATAACCACAAGATGGCGGCTGAACACAAAACGTGCTTCAGCAACCACAATGAATAAGGATAGGAGACTTCCAATCTATTCTCTGTATATTTGTGAGTTTGGGGGTGTGATTTTCGTGTTGGATCATAGGAAGACATAGAACTTACGGTGATTTATCTATGATATTGACCCAAAGTTATGAAAATAAAAAATAACTTTTAGTAATAAAATAATATGAATTCTTAAACTTTAAAAAATAAACCGTTATTTCCACTTGGAGCACTTTTACTATACTATGTTCCTTTAGAATAGGCAGTTCAAGGTCATATTCCCCTACTCTGTAGCACTTTTAGTTAAGCCTTGAAAAGAGAGAGAGAGAGGAGGGAGGAGAAGCAGGCGCGCAGAAGTTGGTGTAGCGGGGATGCCTAGTAACCCACAGACGTTACCTTGAGCCGCCTTAGCAGTTAAATGAAGCTATAATTGAATAAGCGTGTGCCTTTTAATAAACTAATCTTTTCTTTTTTTTATGCCAAACTTTTTTAACGCTTTTCCATACGATGCTATTATTTTACAAATTTGTTTGCAAATTGTTATATTGACACCCTAAACAAATCTGACTTATTCCGTTCACAAGAATGTCTGTACACCTCTGTAACAAGTTATTTTTCATAAGCTTATTCCTTTATTGCGTGCTATCAAGATAAACAACAATAATGGTATTATTACATTATTATAAGTAGAAGGGAAATAAAGTAGTACACTAGGCTAAACCAACAGTCACATGTTTTAAAATGTGGTTGCTAAGAGATCGAAATTTGGTTCTTTATCTGGCCAGGTATTGTCAAACTCCTGTATTAATGAAGTATTTTAAAACAGGAAATGTTTCCACACCTGTCCATAAAAATAAAACGGATTTCAATCCCATAGCAGCCGTATTTTTAAAATTTTAGGTTAATCTATTTCATAATTTCTGTTCTATTATAAAGAACTAAGTAATAAGACAATTTCTGCTAACGTTTATATAGATAGGCAGGAACTAGACAGAAGAATAAGAAGGTTATCATCATATGAACATCATTGCGATAAATAAAAAAAATCTGATATGTACCATGCACATGACTTTCTCTATATTCCTGCAACAAAGTATTCTTAAAAAACTTATACTTCTATTTACTTTATGCTAATCAGAAAAAGTTAGCAGAAATAGTCTTATTATTTGCTTCCTTGTAAGTAGAAGTGAAATAAGGGAGTACCATAGGTTAAAGTGATAGACAAAAGCGGTTGCTATGTCAAGGAAGTTCCTTTGTTCATATGTACAGGAGCTGACAAGTTCCTGTATGACAAAAGTATAAGTTTTTCATAGCAGAAACCAAAAATAAGGAATGTTTCAAAAAAACGTATATAACATAGTTCGCGTGTTTAACGTGCTCTACATTTTTTGTATAGTAAGTTTTTGTCCATCTCTTACAGTTTAGCGGTTATTCAAAATTCCGTAAAATTCATCCAGAATAAACTACTGTTCAGAGGCTATTCCCAGAAAATTCAAAATATGAATTTTATTTGTCAGGTAAATGTCTTTAATATACGATATTTTAATCACAATTGTTAGAGCCATTTTTGAGAAAATTGAAATTTTCGAAAAAAGTTCCATGTAAAGGGTAGTTTGGGGGGGATTTTTCTCAAAATCTTCGTGTCGCATCCCTGGAATACACTAAATTTAAATACCAAGTACAGTAGTATGCCTAATTTTACTTTCTGTACACGTACGATGTACATAGTGTATAGAGAAAGTATTGCACTCCACCAAAACATTGAAAACCGAGATTTCACCGGAAATATATGTTTTGGGGTCCCCTATATCCAAAAAAAGCAATTTGAGAAAAAGGACGGTAAAATATCAAACTTGGTATTTAAGTTCAGTATCTTCCAGGGATGCGACACGAAGATTTTTAGAATAATCCCACCACCCCAAACTACCCATGATATGGAAATTTTTTCAAAAATTTTGTTGTTCTAAAAATGGCCCTAACGATTTTGATTAAAATATTGTATATTAAAAATATTTACCCAACAAATAAAATATATATTTTGAATTTTCTGAGAATAGCTTCTGAAGACTACTTTATCCTGGACGAAATTTACATAACTGCTAAACCGTAAGAGATGGAAAAAACGTATCATATAAAAAATGTAGAGCACGTTAAAACGCACAATTTATATTTTCTAAATTTTTTCGCGGAGTTGATCAGTTTTTAGATATTCCTTGCTTTTGGTTTCAGCTTTGAAAAACATACTTTTCTCATATAGAAATTTGTCAACTCATGTGCATACAAACAAAGGAACTTCAGTCACATTTCAATCAGCTTTTGACTATCACTTTCACTTATGGTACTCCCTTATTTCGCTTCTACTTACAAGGATGCAAGTAATAAGACTATTTCTGCTAATTTTTTCTCAACTAGAATGAAGTAAATAGAAGCATAAGCTTTTTAACAGTAATTTGTTGCAGAGATGTAGAGAAAGTCATGTGAATGGAACACATCAGATAAATTGGATCTTGAGGAACACTTATAAATATGTTTGTGAAATGATACAAATTATAAAATTAATAGAAGCGCAGAACGAGCAATATCATAAAACATTCCTTAGCCATTTATCGACATCATTTGTGTGGTTTAAACAGAACGTAAAATGTATTATGGTTTATAAACCCTTTTATTTTTGATTTTCTCTTTTATTTTTTAACTTTTATTGTTGTTGCACATTTTTTATAATTTTTGTAAGAATTTGTTCTCATAGATTTATTTTTATATAACTATTGTAGCATATGTTAAAATACATTTTGTAATGCTCACAATATTTTTTGTTAAAATCCCTAAATATATATATACCTATATATCATTCTGTGACACTAGAAAAACTCATTTATGAGTCAGACTATAAATAAAAACTTATTTTAAACAATCTGATGAGCTACAATCATATACTTTTCTCTACATATCTGTCTCAAATTATTGTTAATAAGCCTGTTCTCCTATCTACATCGTGCTAATTGAGATAAACATTAGCAGAAATTTCCCTTATTACTTGGTCCCGTGTAAGTAGAAAGGAAAAATCTAATGGTCCATTCACATGATGTCCTCTAGCTGTTCGTTAAAGAAACCTTTTATTCAAAACATTAATCTGTTATCTCCATTATGCTAATCAATATAAACACAAGCAGAATGACTCTTATTACTAGCTTATTGTAAATATAAGGCAAATAAGAAATGCAATAGCTCATATAATATCGTACTTTAAAAGCTGGTCACTTTGTGAAAAACTGAAACTCTAATCTCTTTGCTTGCCAGGAATAAATAAACAAGAAACCATTAGAAAGGTGTCTTCCCGTTGCAGAAAAGTTTTAAGAGGTTAAATTTACGCTAATAATCCGGAATATCTCGGAAACGGTTATTTCTACAGAAAATAGTAAATGACATAAACTGTGCGTTTCAATGAGCTCTACATTTTGTGTGTAGTAAGTTTGTGTATATTTCTTATAGTTTGCCAGTTATACAAATGCTATCCAGAATGAAGGAGTCTTCGGCAGCCATTTCCAGAATATTCAAGATATACTTTTCGTTTGTCATAAAAATATACTGTATTTTAATTAAAATCATTATAGCCATTTTTGAGAAAATCGAAACTTTGAAAAAATAATCCATGTAAAAGGTTGTTTAGGAGTAGGTGTATTTTCTTGAAAAGCTTCGTGTCGCATTCTTGTATGATACCAAACTTAAATACCCAGTGGCATTTAATGGTCTATTCGTTTTCGGACTATGCTGGCCCACCCCCCCCCCCCCCCACACACACACACAAACATACACACACAGACACACATTTTTAAAAAAAATGTGTGTTCCACTCAAATAACTTTCTCTACATCTCGGTAAAAACTATTTTTAAAAAATGTATTCTTGTACTTTATGATTATCCAGATAAACGTTAGCAGAAATGCTTTCTTGTAAGTAGAAGGACTACGCTAGGCTAAACCAGTACTCATATGCTTTAAAAGATGGTTGGCATGTAGATGAAATACATTTCCTTGCATTGCCAGCTGACAAACCAATAACAAGGAATAGCTTAAAATGGCCAACTGCATAAAAAATATATATGACATAAATTGTGTGTTTTAACGAGATCTACATGTTTTGTTTAATAAGGTTTTGTCTATGCCTTACAGTTTACTATTATGCAAAATCCAACAAAATTCATTCAGAATAAAGATGTCTTCAGAGGCTATTCCCAGAAAATTAAAGATATAAATTTCATTTGTCGTGTAAATTTCTTTAATATATGATATTTTAATCAAAATCGTTATAGCCATTTTTGGTATAATCAAAGTTTTCGAAAGCTTTTCCATATAAAGGAAGACTGGGTTGGGGGTTATCTGAAAATCTTCGCATCGTTTAAGATACTAAGGTTAAGGAAAATATAAAGTTTAATATTTTACCGACTTTTCGTTTCTCAGTTATCGATTTCACAGACGAGGCGGTTTTTTTTTTTCAAACCTCCGATAGGCTATAAATAAAATACAAGTTCATAGAAAATAATTATTTTATTACTTAAGTTTTGTACACTTATGGTTACTTCTCAACATAATCACTGAGAAGATTGATACACTTATCGTATATGTGTACAAGCTTCAAAAAAATGTTGCTGTCAATGATGCAGCCCGGAACCACTATCAATGCAGCTGTTTGTTGTGAAACTTCACGACGTTAGCGGAGAGCCATTCAAAACAAACGAAGAGGAATGCTGACTTTAGGAATTGTGTTGATCCATGACACACTGCTGGCAAAACCCATCGGCTCCTTGAACAACTTCAATGGAACATTTTCGATCATCCGCCGTATAGTCCTGACTTAGCATTCGGCGACTCTCACCTTTTCCCTGAACTGAAGACGTGGCTAGGAGGGCAGCACTTTCAAACCAAAGAAGATCTTCAAAACAACGTCAATGCTCATTTGAAATCATTGGCGGCAACATTTTTTGAAGCGCGTATTGCAAAGCTTGTGCACAGATACGATAAATGTCTGAATCTTTTCAATGATTATGTTGAAAAGTATCCATAAGTGTAAAACACCTTCAGTAATAGAATAATTGTTTTTATGAACCTATCTTTTATTTATAGCCTATCGGAGGTAGAAAAAAACGGCCCTCGTAGAAGGAAGTAAGTATTAAGACAGTTTCTACTAATTTTTATATGGATTATAGAAAGGCATATGAATGTAACACATCAGATGTTTTCCTGACTACGCTACTGGTTGCTAGCAAGGAGAATGCAAAGCCCACGTGGCTCAGAGAGGCATGCAACGTTTTGAAAAGAAGGAAGAGCTGAGATCATTTCTGGCCATAATTCAATATTTTATGCATGTCCCGTGTTCTCATAAAACTCGGGGCATCCCCCGCCCTTATAGCAATTTAGTAAGGGACCACAAGGTCCATCCCTATCACGACCTTCCGCTCTACATGATTTCATATCCCACGACGTCGATATCTTCCTGGGCTTGCCGATTTTCACATCAGTTGTTCCTTGCGGGGTTTCGTGACAAATTAACACGCGAGATTTTCAACACGCTTATCTGAAATTATTGCTCTTTGAACAACGCGAAGTCAATATTTAAGAAAAACAAATAGCGTCATTTTTGCTCCCAAATTATTTACGAATCCTGAAAAATAAACCCTACTTGTTTAAGTGCCGCAATTGAATTTTTTTTTCTAAAACTACTTTTAACTTTCTCTACACTACTGTGTACATAGTGTATAGAGAAGGTATTTTATGCCACCCAAAAATTCGATACCGAGATTTCACCGGAAATAAATTTTTGAGACCACCTGAATCCAAAAAAAAGCATCTTTGGAAAAAGGTCTCTGTGTGTACATGTATGTGTGTTTGTGGGCATGTGTCTGTGTGTCTGTGGACAGCATAGCTCATAAACGAAAAGTCCTTTAAATACTAAACTTGGAAGATTTTCAAGAAAATCCCCGCACTCCGAACTACACTTTACATGAAAATGTTTCGAAAATTTTGATTTCCTCCAAAATAGCAGTATCAATTTAGATTAAAATATCGTATATTAAAGATATTTATTTGCAAAATAAAATGTATATCTTGAATTTTCTGGAAATACCTCTTTATTCTGGATGATTTTTATTGAATTTTGCATAAGTGGCAAACCGTAAGAGATACACAAAACACGTATCACATAAAAATGTAGATCAGGATAAAACACACAATTTATGTCATATAAATTTTTTTCGTAGAGTTCATCGCTTTTGAGATATTCGTTGTTTTTGGTTTCGGCTTTGAAAAACTTATACTTTTCTCATTCAAGAATTTGTCAACTTCTGTCCATACAAACATAGGAACTTCAGTCACATAGCAACCACCTTTTGACTGTCACTTTAACCTATGGTACTCCCTTATTCCACTTCTACTTACAATAAAGCAAGCAATAAGACTATTTCTGTTAATTTTTACCTAATTTGAGTGAAGTAAATAGGAGCATAAGCTTTTTAACAATAATTTGTTGCTGAGATGTAGAGAAAGTCATGTGAATGGAACACGTAAGGTTTTTTACTTTCTATATACGTTTTTTTAGAAAAAGGTCCATGTCTCTGTGTGTCTGTGAACAGCATAGCTCTTAACGAAAATACCATTAAAACGGAAACTTGGTATTTAAATGTATTATCTTCCAGGGATGTGTGAGGAAGGTTTTAAAGAAAATCCCCCCACCTCAAAATACCCTTTACATGGAAAAAGTTTTGAAATTTCGTTTTTCTCAAAAATTACTAAAATTTTTGATTAAAGTATCGTATATTAAGGATTTTTACCTGACAAGAAAGTGTATGTCTTGAATATTCTGGGAATAGCCTCTGAAGAGATCTTTATTCAGGACGAATTTTACGCAATTTTTCATAATTTGTAAACCGTAAGAGAGAGTTAACAAAAATTAGAACTCGTAAAACACACGATTTATGTCATATAGAAACGGATTTCAATCCCATAATAACCACATTTTAAAGCATTTGACTGTCGGTTTAGCCTAGTTCATTCCCTTTATTACCCTTCTACATATGTATAAGGAACTAAGTAAACAGACAATTTCTGTTAACGTTAATCTAGATTAGCATGAAGTAGAGAGAAATACAAGCTTATTAACAATACCTATCTTGGATACTTAGAGTCAAATTGAAAAAATATAAATGCCATAACCGGCCAGAGATCGGGAGATCCGTTGGTCAAATCCCGGCTATGGCATTGAATTTTGCAGTCTGACTCTACATATGCAACTCCTGTCCTAAACACGGCTTGTGTGAAAAAAAAAAAGAAAAAAGAAAAACGATTCCACCAATACCTACATGTTACAGATTTTGAGAAAGTCATTTGAATGTGGCAAATTATTTTTCTTTTATACAGGGTACTCTAAAACCTGTATTTTCGATGGAATCTCGATATCGAATTTTTGGGTGCAGTTCAATACCTTTTCTACAGTTCCATGTATTATATAGGGAATAAGTAAATGGCTATTGCTGACAGCCAGTTAGCAAACTGAACATACGCCCGCCTGGGTAGTGTGGCGGTAGCGTGTCTGCGTCACATTCCTGAGTTCGAATCTCGCTTAGACTGAGTTAACTGGATAAAGTTTTTTCGGGGTTTTCCCTTATCCTGAGAGGACGAATGTCGAGTAACTTTAAGCTCCCTGGACCCCGAGATCATTTGAGCATCATTTCACCAATTTCATTCATCGTTCGATATGACCAACCAGCTTAAAGGACGTTAAACTTTAAAAAAAAAAAAAACAACTGCATATAGTGCCTTAGAAGTACTAAAGCCTATACTTTATTAAGTGATAGCTATTTATTATAAAGTAGAACAATTGAAAACGTGACTCCAAGTTCCACGAGTGGATAATAGGGGTTTGTGCACTTAATTTATCCTACAAATGCCACAAGTTAATATATGACAAATATTCAGTTAATGATTTTGCAATACATAGTAATAAATTAAATCAGGAATAAGCCTCTTATATTTATAAAATATAGTAGGCTATGTATGAATACTAATTTTGTTTTTATTGCTGCTAGTTTCAAATTTACTAAGTTTACGATGGACGTTGAGAAGTTAATATACCGGTTCCAAATGATATATTAAATAAAGCAAAAGAAGCAGTTTAGGCTTTATTACCGTCGACTTCACGGAAATTATACGAAAAATCTGATGTGTTCTATTCACATGACTTTCTCTACATCTCTGCAACAAATTAATATTAAAAAGCTAATGCTTCTAGTTACTTCCTGCTAATAGAAAATAAATCTGATGTGTTCCATTCACATGACTTTTCTATGTATCTCTGCAACAAATTATTGTTAAAAAGCTTATGCTTCTATTTACTTCATTTTAATCGAGAAAAATAGGAGAAATAGTCCTATTACTTGCTTTCTTGTAAGTAGAAGGGAAATAAGGGAGTACTATAGGCTAAACTGATAATCATAAGCTGGTTGCTATGTGACTGAAGTTCCTTTGTTTGAATGGATGGGAATGTGTATGAGTAAAGTATCATATTTTCAAAGCTGAAACCAAAAACAAGGAATGTGTAAAAAACGATCAACTCCACGAAAAAATGTACAATACATAAAATGTTTGTTTTAAAGTGCTCTATCTTTCCTGTGTTTCAAGTTTTTGTCCATCTCTTACGATTCAGAAGTTATGCAAAATTCCGTTAAATTCATCCAGAATAAAGTAGCCTTCAGAGGCTATTCCCAGAAAATTTAAGATATACATTTTATTTGTCAGGTAAATATCTTTAATATACGATTTTAATCAAAATCGTTAGAGCCATTTTTAAGAAAATCACAATTTTCAAAAAATGTTCCTTGCAAAGAGTAGTTTGGGCTGGGGGATTTTTTGAATATCTTCGTGTCGCATCCTTGGACGATACCAAACTAAAATACCAAGTTTGGTATTTAACGGTATTTTTGTTTTTGAGCTATGCCGCCCACAGACACACACATACACACAGACAGACAGACACACACATTGAAATTTTTCTATAAATGCTTTTCTTTTTTTATTCAGGGGGTCTCAAAACATATATTTCCGGTAAAATCTCGGTATGGAATTTTTGGGTGCAATGCAATACCTTCTCTATACACTATGTACATAGTACGTATAGAGAAAGCAAAACTTAACAGAAATAGTCTCATTACATGCTTCCTTGTAAGTAGAAGTGATTTAATGGATTTCGGTTAGTTTAAGTGACAGTCAAAAGCTGGTTGCTAAGTGAATAAAATTCCTTTGTTTCTATAGATAGGAGTTACCAAATTCCTGTATGAGAAAACTAAAGTTTTTAAAGCTGAAACCAAGAACAAGGAATATCTCAAAAACGATCAACTACACGTAAAAAATTTGTATAACATAAATTGTGTGTTTTAATGCGCTCTACATTTTTTATGTTGTTAGTTTTTGTCCGTCTAATACGGTTTAGCAGTTATCAAAAATTCTGTAAAATTCATCCTAAATAAAGCAGTCTTCAGAGGTTATTCCCAGAAAATTCAAGATATACATATTATTTGTCAAGTAAATATATTTAATATAAGATGTTTTAATCAAAATTGCTAAGAGCCATTCTTGAGGAAATTACATTTTCGAAACAAATTCCATGTAAAGTGCAGTTGGTGGTGGGGGGAGTTTTCTTGAAAACCTTCGTGTCCCATCCTTGGAACAAACCAAACTTAAATACCAAGTAAAATCATCCAGAATAAAGTAGCTTTCAGAGGCTATTCCCAGAAAATTCAAGATATATATTCTATTTTTCAGGTAAATATTTTTAATATACGATATTTTAATCAAAATCTTTAGAGCCATTTTTAAGAAAATAAAAGTTTTCGAAAAAAGTTCCATGTAAAGGGTAGTTTGTGGTGGGGGGATTTTCTTGAAAATTTTCGTGTCGCGTCCTCGGAACATACCAAAGTTAAATACCAAGTTTGGTATTCAACGGTGTTTTCGTTTTTGAGCTATGCTGCCCACAGACACACACTCACATATACACACAGACACACACATACATGGAAATTTTTCTAAAAATGCTTTTTTTGGATTCAGGAAGTCTCAAAACATGTATTTCCGTTGAAAGCTCGGTATTGATTTTTGGTTGCATTACAGTTCGTTCTCTATACACTATGTACTTAGTGCGTATAGAGAAAGTAATATTTGTATCTGTAAGCTAAGTAAAACAAAGATGAATATAAGGGCTTAACGGCGTGAGACTGTTACACAACACGGATTAACGAAGACTCTAGAATGTGCTCTTGAGTGTATTAAATAATTCATGTACGCAGGCGGCGTTGATGAAATATAGGCACAGTACTTTAATACCTGCTGCATAATAATAAATATCAGGTGCTAAAACCTGACTGAGGGACATTAAACCCTAGGGGGGGTTCGCATGCTGTGACCCGGCTGGGGGGTCCTTCACAGCACTTGCTACCACCAAATTCCTTATGCAGCGATAGCATTCTCGTAAAACGTGATATGGTTTTAGATGTTTTAATTAGCTTCACGTAAGCAATACTGACAGTTCAATACCTCTATACCCGGTGTCTTCTCTATTTGATACATAAATTGATACTTTCTCTACACGTACTATGTACACCGAGAATCCACCGGAAATACATTTTTGAGGCCCCCTGAATCCAAAAACCGCACATTTAGAAAAATGTCCGTGTGTGTCTGTCAGTCTGTCTATGTGTATGTGTGTGTCTGTAGGCAAACTTTGGTATTTAAGTTTGGTATCTTCCAAGGATGCGACATGAAGATTTTCAAGAAAATCCCCCACCCCAAGCAACTCTTTACATGGAAAAAATTTTGAAAATATCGATTTTCTAACATGGCTCTAACGATTTTGATTAAAATAACGTATATTAAAGATATTTACCTGACAAATAAAATGTACATCTTGAATTTTCTGGGAATGGTCCCTAAAGACTACTTTATTTTGTATGAATTTTGCGGAATTGTGCATAACTGCTAAACCGTAAGAGATGGGGAAAAACTTACTGCACAGAAAATGTAGCTCACGATAAAACACACAATTTATGTCACATACATTTTTTCGTGGAGTTGAGCATTTTTAAGATATTTCTGATTTTTCGTTTTAGCTTTGAAAAACATACTTTACTCATACAGGAATTTCTTAACTCCTGTCCATACAAACTAAGGAACTGCAGTTACATAGCAACCAGCTTTTGACTATCACTTTAACCTATGGAACTCCCTAATTTCGCTTCTATTTACAAGGAAGCAAGTAATAGGTTAATTAGCATGAAGTAAATAGAAGCATAAGCTTTTTAATAGTAATTTGTTGCAGAGATGTAGAGAAAGCCATGTGAATGGAATACATCACATTTTTTTTAATTTCTTTAGCACGCATGTATACTCAAGGACATTAAAAATACGGCTGGAAATTCAGTGCGATCCATATAAACCTTAAACACTTCAGTAGGCCTCAATTTCTCACTCAAAGCTCGTAGAAATGTGACATTATTTTTCATGATCTCACTGGCTTAGGAGAAATTGCCAACAAGCATTGCAACAATCGTTCAATGTCATATTTTGACTATATTGATGATTTTGATGGACATTACGAAAATTTATTTTGCTGGATTTTACAAAACTAGTACATCGTACGAGGTAGACAAAATTTACTACATAAAAACTGTAGATCTTGTTAAAACAAACAATTTATATCATATGCATTTTCATAGAGTTTACCGTCTTTGAGATATTGCTTGTTATTTGTTTCAGCTTTAAAATACTTAACACTTTTCACATACAAAAATTTAAGAACTCCTGGCAAGGCATAGAAACGGATTTCATCCACATGGCAACCCTTTCTGCTTACAAGAAAGTATTTCTGTTAATATTTACCTCGATTAGCATGAAATAGATAGACGAATAAGATTTTTACAATAATTTTTTACAGATATATAGTGTTAATGGAATACACTAGGTTTTTTCATTCTTTTTACATACTATGTACATAGTGTATAGAGAAGGTGTTGTAATGCACCTAGAAATTCGATACCAAATTTCACCTGAAATACATGTTTTGGTCCCCCTGAATAAAAAAAAACATTGAAACTCAAAACCTTAAATACCGTTAAATAACAAACTTGGTATTTAAGTTTGTTATATTCCAAAGATGCGACACGAAGGTTTTATAAAAAATTCCTAACCCTAACTACCCTTCCCAAGGAAAAAAATCAAAAAGTTAAATACATATATCGTATTTTAAAGATCTGTAAATGAAAAATAAAATGTAAGTCTTGAATTTTTTTGAGAATAGACCTTGCAGGCTGCTTATTCTGTATGAATTTTGCTGAATTTTGCAAAACTGCTTTACCCTAAGAGAGAGACAAAAGCTTGCTGTACAAAATATAGATCTCGTTAAAACACATATAGTTTCTTTTGTAGAGCTGACCATCCCTTGTTCACGTCTTGAGCTTTAAAAGACTTCTCGCACATGGGAATTTGTCAAGTCGTGCCGTGCAAACAAAGGAATCTAAATCACATAGCAACCAGATTTTAAAATATTTGACAAACGTGTTAGTCTAGAGTACTTCCCTTACTTCCCTTCTACTTATAAGAAAGCAAGTAATGAGGTAATTTCTGCTAACTTTATTTCATTTAGCATGAAGTAGATAGAAGTATAAGCGTTTTACTTTCTCTACACGTACTATATACATAGTGCAAAAAGAAGGTCACCCAAACTTCACCCAAAAATTCGATACCGAAATTTCACCGGAATTATATGTTTTAGGGTCCTCTGTATTAAACAAAAACATTTTCAGAAAAAGGTCCGGATGTACATGTCTCTGTGATCACGATAACTCAAAAACGAAAAGTCTGTAAACTACCAAACTTGGAATTTAAGTTTAGTGTCTTCCAAGTATGCGACACGAAGATTTTGAGAAAAAAACCCACCACAAATTACCCCTTACTTGGAAATTTTTTCGGAAATTTTTATTTTCTTAAAAATGGATCACACAATTTGGATTAAAATATCGTATATTGAATGCATTTGGCTGACAAATAAAATGTTTATCTTGAATTTTCTGGGAACAGCGTCTAAAGACTACTTTAACCTGGATGAATTTGCATAGTTGCTAAACTATAAGAGATGGACAAAACCTTACACAAAAATGTAGAGTGCTTTAAAACACAACATTTATGTTAAACACATTTTTGTTCGTGGAGTTGATCGTTTTAGAGATATTCCTTATTTTTAGATTTAGCTTTGAAAAACACATACAGGAATTTCTCAATTCCTGTCCATACAAACAAAGGAACTTTAGTCACATAGCAACCAGCTTTTGACTATCACTTTAACTTATGGCACTCCATTATTTCGCTTCTACTTTCAAGGAAGCAAGTAATGAGGCTATTTCTGCCAATTTTTTCTCCATTAGAATGAAGTAATTAGAAGCATAAGGTTTTTAACAATAATTTGTTGCAGAGATGTGGAGAAAGTCATGTGAGTGGAACACATCAGATTTTTAAAACCATTTTTATGAATGAATAGATTAATCAGAACGTAACTAATCATATGTGTTTCTAATGGTTTAATGTTTGGTAAGGATCTGTTGTATGGGCTATATATGTAAAGCTACCACAGTTTTTGGGAGAGATCATTATGGATGTGTGAATTGATTTGAAGTATCTTTACTCTGAGAATATAACCATTATCTGGAACGTCGAAATGAATGCTGTAACAAAGAAGTGCATATGATGAGGAAAAATGAAACGCCTTTTCCGCTCATGCGTTCGGTGATTTGAACTACGAATTTAATTGCTTTCATCAAAAGTATCAGGGACTGCATTCCACATATCATCAGGGAATTGGAGCTTCACTCCAGCTTTCCTAAACATCAGCGTGCATGATGAACCCTTTAGTTGGAAAGGGCGATAGAATTGGTGCACAGAACCCTGTGTATTACCTAAATAGAAGCAATATGCAATGCTACCCTTTTCTATAAAAGCCTGATGTATCCATTCACATAGAATTCTGTGCATATGCTGCAGCATTCTCTACAGATTCCTACTAAAACAGAGAGATATGAAACGGATACTAGCTTCTCGTTTGTGAAAAGTTTGTATACATATATACAGAGTGTTAATAAACTATACCGAAATATTTTCACAGAATATGTATATTACTTAAATAGGAGACTTATAGCCTGTTTATTGAAATGTCGAAGTAACGGCTATAAGTTTTGAGGTGTCTGTACCTCATTGGCTAGTTTATCAACCATTCGAGAGCACAACACAAAAAACGATGGGACACATTACAGCGTACCTCTCTAGCGTAGTGGTTATCATACTGGCTTTCAAGTGAAAGATAGTTTCCGAGTTCAGGTCTCGTTCACGTATCGGGGCACTTCGTCTGGAATGAAAAAAATAATAATAAAAAAGACATTTACTCTATGACAGGAATCGAACTCACGACCTTTGGCATAGCAGCTTCCCGCCTTATGTATTAAGCCACCAAAGCAGTCGAAAAAGCGCCTCCAGAGTATGTTACATAACTCAAGAATGTAGTTAATGAATTCTCAGTGTCGCACTGTCAAGTGATTAGTTCGAGATTTTACAGATGTTTGCGACATTAAATCTTGAGAACGCTAGCAACGAGCTGCCAAAAATCGATATTTCTATACTTGGGCAGAAGTTTTAAAGATGTTCAACGCCATTTTTTCAACTTGCTTTGCTTTAACACCGACTTATCAGCACCTGATACCCACACGTTTAACTCGATTATCATGAAGTACATAGAAGAATAAGCTTTTTAACAATAATTTGTTACAGATGTGTAGAGAGAGTCATGTGAATGGAACAAATTAAATTTTTCCCAACAATTTCAGAGACGTTCTCTGTTATTGGTTTCAATGTTAATATATATATATATATATAAATATTAGCAGCAATTTTCATTAATACTTGACTCCTTGCAAGTAGAAGCCAAAATCTAATGTGTTCGATTCACATGACGCCCTCTAGCTATTCGGTAAACATACCTTTTATTCAAAGCATTCATCTGTTATCTACAAATGCTAATCAAGGTAAACATAAGCAGAATTAGTCTTATTACTAGTTCCTTGCAAGTAGAAGGGATATAAGAAAATCCTCATGCTAAAGCGACAGTCTTGTTCTTTAAAAGCCGTTCGGTATGTGAAACAATAATGCAACTCCTTTGTCTGTGCTTGACAGGAGTAAACAAACGAGTACTGAGAAGTAATATGTCTTCCCTTTAGAGATAGTTTTTAAGTAACTAAAACTGAAACCAATAATTCGGAATATCTCGAAAACAAATTTAGATGATACAAATTGTGTGTTTTAACGAGTTCTACATTTCTTGTGCAATAAGATTTAGTCTATATCTTAAGGTTTATGCAAAAGTGGATTTGAATGAGGAGGACTTCGGGGGGTATTCTGAAGAAATTCAGAATGATCCGCTTATTTAACCCTTAGCTGCCTGCGTCAGTGTACTACATATGCCGTTTTTCCTTTAATTTAAGTTTAAAAGTGGAGTTCTAGTAAAAATATATGGGAATAAACATATAAATTATTATCTAAAATAATAGAAAAAATAATAGAAATGAAAATATATGTGGATCCTTTATTAATCTTTTTCTTCCAAATTAAAAGTTTGAATTCTTCTAAACCACTTTTCATAATCCTGCCAAAGGTACTACCAAAAAAGTGGTTCAAATGGCCATGAGAGTTAGGTGGTAGCTAATGAACTGCCATCCATTCAAAGCCAAATGTTTCAAGTTCAAAACCCAGTGATTGTGGTAAAGGACGGGGAGAGCCCAAGTAAAATAATCGGTGTGATGCTTGGAAGCTAATAGGGTTTCGTTTGACTATAGTTATGTGGGCTTTACTCTTTTATTTATATAAAAAATCACTGCAATTTTAGAGCAACAATTTTATATTTTTACAATATATAGTAGTCTAGATTGCTCTTCGTATATGATTGAAGGTTAGTATAACATGAAATTAATCCTAGAGTACAACCCTATTTGTATAGTTACGTTTAAAACAAGGTAGCTTATAAGTATCGACAGGCAACAAAGAGTTAAATATAAGCTTTTAGTAAACGGCATTTTCGTCAAAATCGTTGGAGCTATTATTTAGAAAATCGAAAAATTAAAAGGATTTTACATGTAAAGGATAGAGGTACCCAATCTAAAAAACACGAAATATCACTTTAGACTGTGCATTTTCTTGTTTTCCTTCTACTTACTAGGAGGTAGTAAGAAGACTAATTCTGATTATGTTTATCTTAATCAGCGTGGTACAGAGGGCAGATTAATTTTTTGAATAAAATGTTTGCTTGCCGAAGAGCTAGAGGACATCATTTGAATGGAACACAATAGGTTTTTGCCTCTTTACTTACAAGGAACCAAGTAATAAGAACAATTTCTGCTAACGCTTGTCACAATTATCATGAATTAGATAGCAGAATAAGTCTTTACCTTCTCTAGGCCGCATGTACTATGTACATAGCGGATAGAGAAGGTATTGTATTCCACGAAAAAATTAGATGTTGAGATTTTACCTAAAATATGTTTTGGAGCCCCCTTAGTCCAAAAAAAAGCATTTTTAGAAAAAGTTCGTGTGTCTATCGGTCGTATGTATCTCTGTGGACATCATAGCTAAAAATCGAAAATACCGTTAACTTGTTATTTAGGTTTAGTATCTTCCAAGAATGCAGCACGAAGATTTTCAAGAAAATCGCACACCATAAACTACCTTTGACATAGAAAAATTTTCGAACATTTTGTTTTCCTTAAAAATAGCTCCAACGATTTTTATCAAAATCCCGTATATTAAAGCTATTTACATCCCAAATAAAAACACATACATTGTGTCTTATACATTTTTATCGTGGAGTTGATAATTTTTTAGATATTCATTGTTATTGGTTTCAAATTTAAAAAACTTATACTTTTCTCATACAGGAATTTGTCAACTCCTGTCCATACAAACAAAGGAACATCAGTTACATAGCAACCAGCTTTTGACTAATACTTTGGCCTATGTTACTCCCCTATTTCACTTCTATTTACAAGAAAGCAACCAATAAAACTATTTCTGCTATTTTTACCTGATTAGTATGAAGTAAATAGAAGCATGAGCTATGTAACAATAGTTTGGATAAATTGTTTTTTTCGTACTGCCTTGTGTAGGACAGGAGTTGGATAGGTAGAGTCAGACTGAAACGTTCAATGCTATGCCGGCATGTTGCCATGTTAGCTCAGCGGCTGAGCAACCGCCTAAAGTTCGGAAGATTTGTGGTTCAAATCCCGGTTATGACATTGAACTTTTCAGTCTGACTCTACCTATCTAACAATACTTTGTTACAGAGATGTAGAGAAAGTCATGTTAATGGAACACATAAGATTTTTACTTTCTCTATACGTACTATGTGTATAGAGAAGGTATTGTATTGCACCCGAAAATTCGATACCGAGATTTTACCGGAAATATATGTTTTGAGACCCCCTGAATCCAAAAAAACGCATTTCTAGAAAAATGTCCCTGTGTCTGTCTGTCTGTCTGTCTGTCTGTGTATGTGTGTGCCTGTGGGCACCATTGCTCAAAAACAGCCGGTCCCGATGGCCGCGCTCGCTTTGGTGCTTCCTAGCGCTGGGGATTGTGGGTTCAAGTCCCGCCTTGGGCATGGGCGGTATATGTTTGTGTATATGTGTGTGTGTTTTGTAAAAGTAAGAAAACAGTAATAAACAGTAATAATACGGCAAAACAAAGTAAAAAGAAAAAAGGTAAATAAAAGTAGGGTATACAGTGCCGGAGTTCAGCTCAGACTCCGGTACTGTATTTAAAAAAACAAAAAAAAAAAAAAAAAAAAAAAAAGACCGTTAAATACGGAAGAGTTTTAAAAAAAAAAACACCCCAAACTACCTTTGCATGGAAAAAATTTTGAAAATTTTGATTTTCTTAGAAATGTTTGGTTAAATATCGTGTGCTAAAGATATTTACCTGACAAATAAAATGTATATTTTGAATTTTCTAGGTATAGCCTCTGAAGACTACCTTATTCTGAGTGAATTTTCCGGAATTTTGTATAACTGCTAAACCGTAAGAGATAGACAAAACTTAACATACAAAAAATGTAGAGCACATTAAAACACACAATTTATGTTGTACACATTTTTTTCTTGGAGTTGATCGTTTTTGAGATATTCCTTGTCGAAAATCTTAACATTTCTCAAACAGGAATTTGTCAACTCATGTCCATACAAACAAAGGAACATCAGTCACATAGCACCCAGGTTTTGGCTTTCACTTTAACCTATGGTACTCCCTTATTTGGCTTCTACTTACAATAAAGCAAGAAATAAGACCATTTCTACTAATTTTTTCTGGATTAGATGAAGTATATAGAATAATTTGTTGCAGAGATGTAGAGAAAGTCATGAAAACGGAACAGATCAGATTTTTATACTGTTTTTCTTTTTTATAAATATATCAAATTGGCTAACCACGCACTGTAAGTTACTTATCAGATATCGGCCCTACGGACCTCGTATTCGCGATATGCATTATTTAACTGATGAGTATAACTTACAGTTCTTGGTACGCAATATACTAAAACAAAAGTTGAGCAAGCTGATGATGAAACACGGCTGTATCTAGTTCAGCACCTTCCTTAGACGTGATCACTTTTTGTGAACCTGGAACCCTGTTTCATTTCGTGGCTTTGCTCCCCTCTTCCAGGGTAACACGAGTACTCCGATTCGTTTCTGAAATCAATTTTCCCTCCTTCCTTCCCAGTAGCAGCAATACGTTTCATAAGCTGTGAGTGGCGAGCAAGATACCTTCTAAATGAAATAGATGGAGCGATGCTTTTGAAAGGCAAGACGTAATCGATACAAAAGTGCAAGGCAATGGACGGTTTCATCCAGGAGCTGGCCTGGGAGAGAAAACTGTTCTTGCGGAGACTCATGGCCTTCTCTACTGATTCTTCCACAAACTGTTCTTACAGAAGCATACTTCATATTAGTAGCGGAATGTTTGCGAACATTTTACGGAGTTCCATACTCAATACGTAACTGACCCCGCCCCCAAAATTTTTCTATTCACATAAGTTTCTCTATCCTTTCTTCCACACACTATTCCTACAAAAGCATACTTCATATTACTAGAAGAATTATTAAGAAATAATTATGAATTTCCACACTCCTTGCAAAAAATATTTTGTGTTACACTCACATGACTTTCTCTAGCTGTTCTACATAAGATTATTCTTCTTTCCACATCTTGCTAATCGAGGTACTCATTAGCACAATGTTCTTATTATTAGTTCCTTATAAGTAGGAAAAAAATAAGGAAATACACTAGGTTAAAGAAAATTCAATATATACCTTTTATTTGTAAGGTAAATATATTTTATATACAAAATTTTAATCAAAATCGTTAGAGCGATTTTTGAGAAAATCAAAATTTTCGAAAAAAATGCCATGTAAACTGTAGTTGAGGGTGGGGGATTTTTCTCAAAATCTTCGTGTCGCATCCCTGGAAGATACTAAACTTAAATACCAAGTTTGGTATTTTACCGACCTTTCGTTTTTGAGTTATCATGTTCACAGACACACGGACACACGGACTTACGGACGCACACACACACACACACACACACACACGGACCTTTTTATGAAAATGCTTTTTTTGGATATTGGGGACCCTAAAACATATATTTCCGGTGAAATCTCGGTATCGAATTTTTTGGTGGAGTACAATACCTTCTCTATACGCTATGTACATTGTGCGTATAGAGAAAGCAAAAAGTATTGTTCTATTCAAATGACCTTCTCTACTGTTTCTTCCACATACTATTCTTACAGAAGCATACTTCATATTACTAGCAGAATGTTTGCAAAAATGTTACGAAACTCCACATTCAATACGTAACTTGCTAAAAAAAATCTTGTTCAATTCACATAAGTTTCTCTATCGTTTCTTCCACAAAAGTGTAGTTATTATCAGTAGAAGAATGTTTATAGAAGTTATTATGAAATCCCACACTTCTTGCGTAACTTGCGAAAAAAAGTGTTGCTCTATGCAAATGACCTTCTTAACCATTCTTCCACAAACTATTCTTACAAAAGCATACTCCATATTACTAGAGGAGTGTCAGCAGAAAGAATTACAAAACTCCACACTCCTTGAATAACTTGCGAAAATATCTCATGTGTTCTATTCTCATGACCTACTCTAATCTTTCTTCCACATACGTTCTTACAGGAACACATTTCATGTTAGTAGAGGAAAGTCTGCAGAAATTATTACAACATTCCTGATTTGTTGCATTCACATGACTTTTTCTAGTAATCCAACTACAGACTATTCTTACCAAAGATTATTCTTTCATCCAAATTATGTTAATAAATATAAATATTAGCATAGTTCTCCTTATTAATTGCATCGCTTTAAGTAGAAGGGAAATAAGCGAGTACGCTAGGCTAAAGCGATGGTAAAATCTTGAAAAACTGTCGATAAGCGAAACAACTGAAATTCGGATCTGTGTACAGGGCTAGAGTAAAAACAACAGAGATACGAAAGGAAACCTGACATCCCGTATGACAAAAGTTTAATTATTTTTAAAATTCAAAGTAATAACAAAGAATATCTAGCAAACGGTTAACTGTTTAAAAAACAATAAACATGAAACACACAAACAAAGAATTTATAAGACATGTGGGTGTTTTTACCGAGATCTACATTTTTATGTAGTGAGTTTTTGTCTCTCTCTTACAGTTTATTAGTTACATAAAGGTCATCCGGAATGAAGAGGTCTTTACAGACCATTCCATTAAATTCAAGATAAACGTTTAGCTTGTAATAAATATATCTTAAATATACGATATTTTAATCAAAATTGTTAGAGCCATTTTTGAGAAAATCTAAATTCTCGAAAATTTGTCCATGCAAAGGATAGCTGAGGTGGGGGGATTTACTTCAAAATCTTCGTGTCGCATTCTAAAAAATCTGATGTGTACCATTCACATGACTTTCTCTATATCTCTGCAAAAATATTCTTACAACGCTTATACTTGTATTTACTTCATGCTAATCAGAAAAAATAGCAGAAACAGTCTAATGACTTGCTCCCTTGTAAGTAGAAGCGAAATAAGGGAGTAACATAGGTTAAAGTGATAGTTAAAAGCTGGTTGCTATGTGACTGAAGTTGGTTTGTTTGTATGGACACGAATTGACAAATTCCAGTATGAGAGAAGTATAAGTTTTCCAAAGCAGAAACCAAAAATAAGTAATGTCTCAAAACCGATTAACTCCACGAAAATAATGTATATAACATAAATTGTGTGTTCTAACGTGCTCTACGTTTTTCGTGTAGCAATTTTTTGTCCATCTCTTACGGTTTAGCAGTTATGCAAAATTCCGTAAAATTCAACCAGAATAAAGTACCCATAGAGGCTATTCCCAGAAAAATCAAGATAGATATACATTTTATTTTTCAGGTATATAACTTTAATATACGATATTTTAATCAAAATCGTTAGAGCCATTTTTGAGAAAATCAACATTTTCGAAAAACGTTCTATGTAAAGGGTAGTTGGGGTGGAGGGATTTTTGTCAAAATCCTCGTGTCGCATTCCTGGAGGATACTGAACTTAAATACCAAGTTTGGTATTTTACCGACTTTTCGTTTTTGAGTTATCGTGTTCACTGACACACAGTCACACACACACACACACACACACGGACCTTTTGCCGAAAATGTTTTTTTAGATAAAGCGGTCCCTAAAACATATATTTCCGGTGAAATCTCGGTATCGAATTTTTGGATGGAGTGCAATACCTGCTCTATACACTATGTACATAGTACGTATAGAGAAAGTAAAATTCTGATGTGTTCTACTCACATGACCTTGTCTACTGTTTCTTCCACAAACTGTTCGTACAGAAGCGTACTTCCTATTAGTAGAAGTATGTTTACTGAAGTTATTATGAAATCCACACTCCTTGCGTAACTTGCGAAAACATCTATTGTTCTTTTCACATGACCCTCTCTACCCTTTCTTCCACATACTACTCTTACAGAAGTATACTTCATATTACTAGAGGAATGTCAGAAGAAAGTATTACGAAATTCCACACTCCTTGAATAACTTGTGAAAAAAATCTGACGTGTTCTATTCTCAAAATTTTGAAAAATGTTCTATGTATAGGGTAGTTGGAAGTGGAGGGATTTTTTTGAAAATCTTTGTGTCATCCATGGAAGAAAAATACCAAGTATGCTATTTAACCATATTTTTCTATTTCAACTATGCTGTCTACAGACATAGACACACACACTGATAGACAGACACCTCAGACACACATTTTTCTAAAAATGCTTATTTGTATTCAGAGATTCTCAAAACATATATTTCCGGTGAAATCTAGGTATCGTTGGGTGCTATAAAACACCTTCTCTGACTGTCTCCGTGGTCCAGTAGTCAGCGAGCTGTCTTCTCAGCCGGAGGTCCCGGGTTCGATTCCCAATAACAAGGAGGAAGTTTTCTTTAAACCAGGTTTATTCCCTATTCCCCACAAAGTCTGTGAGAATGAAGGTGAGTATGTTCAATGATAAACGTAATTTTTGTTGATAGTGTTTAACGCACGCTTTTACTACCATGACACTGGTGATATATTGAGTGAATAGGGAGCACCGGTGGAATGCGATGGGGGGGGGGAATACGGAGAACCCGGAGAAAACCAGCCCCAGCTCCGCTTTGTCCACCGCAAATCTCACATTGGGATCGAACCCGGGCCGCCTAGGCTATAAAACTAATAACAGCAGCTTACTGTGATCAGATGAGTTGTCACAAGTCAAAGACCCTGTTAAGACTTACGAACTTAAAGGGGCTATACAAATGATTCTTTTTAATACTTACTTGATATGTGAGTTAATCATTCGCAACACATATTTGGTAATGTGAGTTGTATTTCCAATTCATTTATTAATTACCATACCATAAAAAGCTAATTATTCACAGTAAGAGTTTGAGAGGTCATTAATACTTACAGTACAATTAGGAAATGACGTAACACTCAAGACATGTGCTACTTCAAATAAAGAATCTATTGCAAAATTCATTTACAAAAGAGTGTATAAGAAGGCTTGTCCATATAATTCAGATGTTCTTCATTTGTTCACATCTAAAATTTATTATTACTTTCTCCACATAGTGTATAGAGAAGGTATTGCACTCAACCCTAAAATTATATATCGAGATTTCAGCAGAAATATATGCCTTAGGATCCCTTATATCCAAAAAGAAACATTTTTTGAAAAAGATCCGTTTGTGTTCGTGTTGTGAATACGATAACTCAAAAACGAAAAGTCGGTAAAATACCAAACTGGGTATTTAAATAGTACATTCCAGGGATCTGCCACGAAGATTTTCCAGAAAATCCCCCCACCTCCAAATACCCTTTACATGGAACTTTTTTCAAAAATTTTCGTTTTTTCAAAAATTGCTCTAACGATTTGATTAAAATGTCGTATAAAATATATAATATCTTGAATTTTCTGGGAATAGACTCCGAATAGTACTTTATTCTGGATGTTATATCGTAAGAGATGGACTTAAGCTTACTGCATAAATAATATAGATCACGTTAAAACACACAATTTATGATATATGCGTTTTTTTCGTGAGGTTTATAGTTTTTAAGGTATTCCTTGTTCTTGGTTTCACATTTAAAAAACTTACACATTTCTCATACTTACACATTTCTATACAAATAAAGAAACTTCTGTCACACAGCAACCAACTTTTGACTATCACTTTAACCTATGGTATTCCCTTATTTCGCTTTTACTTACAAGGAAGCAAGTAATAAGACTATTTCTGCTAATTTGTTCTCGATTGGCATGAAGTAAATAAAAGCATAAACTTTTTACCAATAATTTGTTGCAGAGATGTGAATGGAACACATCAGATTTTTCTTAATGTTCAATAAAATATTCGAAAAAAAAATTGATTTATTTTTGCTGTTTTACAGCTTTTTTTCAAATATTTCAAAAAGTAATTGACTAACCACGAACTGTAAGTTAGTTATCAGATCTTAGTATGGAATATGCTATTTCTGGTTCCTTGGTACATAGTACGTGTACATAAAGTAACTAATAAGTTTTATTCATATTGATGAATTGATATCAATGATACCTTTGTTATATTAACAATAACTCCATAGCACGACAGCTCACGGGGAACCTTGGCCTACTGCCCGGCCACGACGTCCCCCATCTCGGTCCACTTCAGACGTCATGGATGGGGTGCAGTATTGGAGGGTGAGACGTGGTCGAGTCCCCCCGGCCGGTTAATGCGGTCTTCATGACCTAGAGCCGCTACTTCTTCATCAGGTAACTCCTCAATTGGCCCCCCCAGGGACCTTACGAGGCTGAGTGCACCCCGGGCCATGTCTTCAAGCGGGGGAAAAATCCCCACGCCGGAACTGGGGATCGAACCCAGGTCTCCCGCTAGGACCTTTGATATATTAATCGCCTTAAAATAGAAGTAATAGTGTAATGCGCTTTATAACAGTAAAGAGAAATATGTTCAAGGCCCCTAACATTTGTTTCACCTATGTAGGTACAGAAAATAGGTTTATTTTGCAGTAGTATTAGAACTCTGGTACTCAGAAAAGAAACAAAACACGGATACACTAAGAAGGGGACAGAAAGACAAATGAAATGCACTTAGATTCTAGGAAGGGGTGTAGGGTAACAGTTTGGTTTATCCAAAGCAATAAACCTGGAAATATATGCTTCCTTCTCTAGTATTAACAGTGCAGTCAATATACCAGCAATTCTTTCCTTTTTCCGTAAATGCATTTGCAGTTTACAGCATTACAGGATAGATTTATGTGGCTAGAGGAGAATAGAGTTACAAAATGGGGGACACTCATAAAGCTGCACGTATAGTGTGTTCAAAATGTTGTATTTCACACGACTTTCTAGTCCATTTTCATATTAAATCAGAGTAAGGTCATACCAAAATATTTAAGTCGATACATGTTGACTTTTAAATACGCACCGTGCTCTACACATGACTACCAAAAACTGACAGAAAAATGTAATGCTCTTTCCAATAATCTCAAGGAAAAATTCGATAGCTGCAATATTTTTAAAACTTTTCTTAAGCAATATCTTTTTGATAAACAGTTTTATTCTGTGGTTGAATACCTTAATCAATAAGCAGCTTGATTTTTACTTTCTCTACACGTACTATGTATATAGTGTATAGAGAAAAATATGTTTTACGGTTCCCTGTATCCAAAAAAGGAAAGCATTTTCAGAAACAGATCCCTGTGTGTCCGTGTGCCTGTGAACACTGTAACTCAAAAACGAAAAGTCGGTAATTAACCAAACTTGGTATTTAAATTTAGTATCTTCCAGGGATACGGCGCGAAGAATTTGAGAAGAATCCCCTCACCCCATTATGATTTTCTTAAAAATTACTCCAACAATTTTGATTAAAATATCGTATATTAAAGGTATTTGCGTGTCGCATAAAATTTATATCTTGAATTTTCTGGGAATAGCCTCTGAAAACTATTTTATTCTGGATTAATTTTACGGAATTTTGCATAACTGCTAAACCATAAGGGATAGAACACGTTAAAACACACAATTTATGTTATATACATTTTTTGTGGAGTTAATCATTTTTAGATATTCCCTGTTTTTGGTATAGCCTTTAAAAAATTTTACACTTTTCCCATACAGAAATTTGTCAAATCATGTCCACACAAACAAAGGAACTTCAATCACATAGCAACCAGCTTCTGACTGTCACTTTAACCTGTGGTACTCCCTTATTTCGCTTTTACTTACAAGGAAGCAAGTAATAAGATTATTTCTGTTATTTTTTCTCGTTTTAGCATGAAGTAAATGAAGCGTAAGCTTTTTAATAATAATTTCTTGCAGCGTTATAGAGAAATTCATGTGAATGGAACACACCAGATTTTTGGTGAATACTTTTAGTTTTTATTACAGATATCTGTTTTACGAATACACACAAAATTCGTTTATCCGTTAAGAGCATCGCGAGACATTTAAAAAAAGATTGAGCTTTCATGTAAACAGCTATTTGGAACTGTGTTAAACTGTGTGCAACATTTGATCGAATATACACAGTGATTTATATAGAGCTGACACATTTCTTTCTTTAATTATTCCATTGGAAATTCATTCAATGACCCAATTTTAGCATCAAATTAAGCAGAATGTTCTGGAGTTTAGATTCCATGTCACTAGATGCGCAGATCTTTAACCAAACTATGAACACAGCAGAGTAACGACTAATTTTCATTGAGCAACTGGACGATGTAGAGCTGAGTCAAGGATATTTTCATCAAGATGGCGCTACATGCCATACATCAAATGAGTCCATGAACCTAATTGTAAGTTTCTTTGACGACCGGATAATTTCCAGGAAGCTGTGGCCACCGAGATCTGCGGATTTGACATCGCCGGACTTCTTTCTATGGGGTTACTTAAAAGCCACACGTTCCCAGACATTGGACAATCTGAAGCACAACATCACAAACAAGATTCAAGCTATTGACAACAGAGTCCTCCAACGAGTGGCCAGTAACATGGATGGGCGTGTTTGAGTTGTGCCTTATGCAGGATGGAGGACATTTTCAACATTTGCTATAGAGGTAAATAATATCCCAACATTCCTCTACAATTTAGGTATACTAAATTGTCACTAGCACAACACGTTTTGAAACAATTAAAGAAAGAAATGTGTCCGCTCTATATAAATCACCCTGTAGTAAGGATGAAAAACTTTAAGAAACTCACACGCACACATGTCTAAGTTAATATTATAAAGAATGAAACACGTGTGTGTGTGCGTGCGTGTGCGTGCATGTGTAGGTATGTATATAGGACAGCCTCAATACTACTCTACTTATTTTGATAATTATTTCACCATTGAAAAGCCAAAGTCTCCCTGACGCACATGGGATTATATTGTCACACTGTGGGACGTAGTTACTTGGGATGGAGAGCGGGAAACAAATGGTAGAGCAAATTAACAACTGAACTTAAATAAAGCTAATATACTGTTAGTTGTTTTGTGGCCAGTTTTTGGTTTACAAAAGAAGGGTGCTATACTTAGGTCGGCTGATAAGTCCCGAGCCTCTCAGAGACATGGCGCAACTAGACCAGTTAGACGGTAGAATCGTAAAGTTTAACTCTAGACTAACTTGTATCCATAGCTACAGGTCAATAGCTTGTTTAGTTTTGGAATGACAGATTTTAAACAAGACAACTTTAGAGTTTTCTCGAACATGGAGGAATTGGAAAAACGAGCAGTGATCAAATACTTCCATTTGAAAGAAGGAAATGGACAGTATATTAAAAGACTTTGCCCCTTCATATTTAATGATTAAAAGATGGATTGCAGAGTTTAAAATGGGACGTTTGAGCAATAGTGATGAGCCTCGCTCTGGACACCCTGTAGATGTGACAACTCCAGAGATCATTGAAAAAATTCATCGTTTCATGCTGGACGACCACAGATTAATATTGTTTGAGATAGAATAGGCTGTAAACATATCAAAAGAACGCGGAGGTAATATTTTAAGTAATGTTTTGGGCTTTCTCAAGGTCTGTGCAAGATGGGGCGGGTTTGTTGATACCTGATCAAAATTTGCGAAGATGGACTGTTTCTGTTACAATTGTGGAGCTCTACCGTAAAAATCCCAGTGAATCTTTGGGAGAGCTTATTATCATAAATAAAACTTGGATACATCACTACACTCCAGAAAGTAAATCACAGTCAAAACAGTGGATTGTGCCAGGCGAGCCAAATCCAAAAAAGGCAAAGTAAATGTTGTAAGTTAACAAGGTTATGGCGAGTGTCTTCTGGGATGTACAGGGAATTATTTTTATTGATTACTTAGAAAAGGATAAACGTATCACTCGTGACTACTGCGCAAGCTTACTGCAACGTTGGAGTGATGAGGGGAAAAGGAAAATATCTCATTTGGCAATAAAAAAAAAAAAAAGAAATCTTGTTTCATCACGACAATTCTCCGGCCAGTCAGTGATATTGGGAAAATGTGCGAATAAAATTTCCAATAGCTTGAAAATCCACCCTATTCGCCAGATCTAGCACCCAGTGACTCCCACCTGTTCCCAAACCTCAAAAAAATTCTTTTGGACGAAGATTTCCCAGCGACGAGGGGATTGATGTGGTAAATATCTGTTTTGAGGACCTTGAAAATCGCACTACAGAGATGATTTCAGTATATTAGAATACCGAAATGACAAATATAGTAGCCTTTCTGGAGATTATGTTGAGAAATAAAGCAAATGCTGTTTTCATTGAGAAGCCCGGGACTTATGTAATATATTTCGACATTCCTGTCGTAATTACTATTCTGAAAAACGTGGTTAGTAATACAAGTCCTTAACTTGAGAGATGCGTTGAGAATGTTCTAGGATCAAGAACATGAAAAAACTTGGAGAGCCGTGCCGAGATGCGCAAACACAGCAAAGAACGACCCCCAAATCGAGTCTGCAGCTGTTTATATAGCTTTAAGGCTACCCAAGAAAGGTTTTTCCAATATAGCACCCACCATTACAAGTGTGGTGTGACCAGTGTCAAATTTGCGTCTCAGCAACAAATCAAAATCGAATATTTAAGACGTTTTAGAATATTTGATATTACGTGTGCAGGAGTAAAGTTCCACGTGACTCTAAGCAGGAGTTGAAGTCATAGAAAAAGCCACTGGGATTGTCACCAGAAGCAAATAGCAGCTTTCATCCTATTTTTACGTAGCTTAACAAAGATTCTGCACATCTAAGAAGATGTAACGTTTAATCTCGACTAAATTCAGAGCGCTATAAAATTACCATAAGTAATAGCACGAGTGTCTTCATCTTGCCGTTCACGACCAGAGTTGTATTTGATAAGACAATTCAACGAAATAGGCTATTAATAATTTATAGGAAGGGAGATTTACCAGGTTATGTTTGTAATACTTACATTAGTTCTAAAATGGTAGATGACGCATTCGACTATGTTTATTTATCGAATAATTTTTTTTTCTATCTCCACCGTGCCTACACCCAATGTACGAATATCGATAGGAAAAATAGAAATAGAGAACTATTATTTTATTTCATCTTTTAATAACTAATACATGAAATGGAAATAAATGCTATTTTATTTGAGGTTCTGCACTCATCTTATACATAAAGAATACAAATAATAATTATAAGTAAAATTGTGGTACTGACAGTTAATAAAAGTGAAGGTTGGCTAACTGGATTGTCAACTTGTTACCAATAACCGAGACAGGAGATTAAACAAACGGACGCCAGGTGCGACAAGCTTTGATACGGTGATTCGACAATATTGCTCCAGTCAGATGACCGCCATTGGTTAAAATTACCTAAGCTCGGCAATTGCATTGGCGCTTAAATAGTTGAGCTAAATTGTAAAAAATCTCTCAGCAACTATGTTTATATTATCAGAGATGAAATAACTGTTTACTAAACTGGGTCAGAAACCTGTGCAGAGCGACAAATTTATATTTAACACTTGCAGAGTGCTGTAAGAGCTTGCTTGTGGTACCATGTGCAGTCTCGTTTTATTTACAACGTTGCTTTCATCCTGGGCGAAGCAATTTCCCGTTCTGCGGGTTAATTAATAAAAGGAAATACTACAGGTTACCATTCCCAACACAAGGGGAATGACTCATTCCCTTTACACGGTTTAATTTTGGTATACCTATAGCCCTGTTTACTGTCCTAGGAATAACATCCATTTTCGGCTTAGATGTCTTATGTCCTTCACTATATGATGTGTTCCATTCACGTGACTTTCTCTACATCTCTGTAACAAACTATTGTTAAAAAGCTTATTCTTCTATTTACTTCATGCAGAAACAGTCTTATTACTTGCTTTCTTGTAAGTAGAGGCGAAATAAGGGAGTAGCATAGGTTAAAGTGATAGTCAAAAGCTGGTTGCTATGTGACTGTAGTTCCTTTGTTTGTATGGACAGGAGTTGATAAATTCCCATATGTGAAAGGTATACGTTTTTTAAAGCTGAAACCTATAACAAGGAATATCTAAAAACGATCAACTCCAAATAGAAATTCCAATCTCTTTGTTTGCAAGGAGTAAACAAACCAGAAACGGGAAGCAAGATGCCTTCCCGATTGAGAAAAGTTTGTGTGGCTTAAAATTAAAACAAATAATCCGGAATATCTCAAAACGCTTAATTCTACAAAAAATGTATAGAACATTAATTTTGTCTTATATTGAGATCTACATTTTGGTGCTGTAAGTTTTTATCTACCTCTTACGATTAACCAACTACACGAAACTTATACAAAAGCAATCCAGAATGTCTTCAGAAGCAATTCCAAAAAAAAAAAAAAAAAAAAAAAAAAAAAAAAAATACATTTCGTTTAACATGAAGGATACATTTTTTTAGAAAATCAAAATTTTTTAAAAAATATTACACTTAAATATTACTTGGGGTTAAGGGGATTATCTTGAAAATTTCGTTTCGCATCCTTGGAAGACATCGAATTTAACTACCAATTTTTTTATTTAACTGACTTTCCGTTTCTTGAACAATGCTGCCCTCCGTGGTGTAATGGTAACCATGCTAACCTCATGTACCCAAGGTCACGGGTTCAAACCCGACGGAGGACGATGGATTTTCTCGGGCATAAAAATCCTTAACATGTCTTACTTCGGAAGGGAAGTAAAGCCGTTGGTCCCGTGTCTTAGATTTACAACACGTAAAAGAACCTCAAGTCAAATAGAGAGGCCTCTGAGCAAAATTTAGCGGTGTTTCACGCCCAGTATAGAAATGGGACGATGAAAACCACAACAGCTAAAGGATGTCCATAAATAACACACTATTTTTTTAGACACACACACACACACAGATATCTTTCTAAAATGTTTTTTTTTTATTTTCGGTGAAATCTCAGTAATGAATTTTGGGTGGAATACAATACCTACTCTATCCATTATGTACATTGTATATATGTGCTAGAGAAAGTAAAAAGAGAGGTAACTGAAATTGAGTTCTATTGCCAGGAGCAAAACAAAAGAGACATGAAACGAAATATGAGTATCAGTTAGAGAAAAGATTAAGTAGTTTAAAATTGAAACCAATAGCACGGAATAACCCGGAAACGCTTAACTCTACAAAAAATTGCATGTTTTAATGAAATCTCTATATTTTGCTCAATAAGTTTTCGCTTATCTCTTACGGTTTACTGTTGTACAATAATCAACAATAATGAAGAAGTCTTCAAATAATAATAATCCATGTAAAAGGTAGTGGGAATTGGAGTATTTTCGTGAAAAAAATTGTGTCGTATCCTTAATAACTACTGAACTTACGTATCAAGTTTGGTATTTAACTTTTATTCGTTTTTACTTTCTCTACACGTACTTAGTACCTACATGGTGTATAGATAGGTATTGGATTCCACCCAAAAAATCGATACCGAGATTTCACCGAAAATACATGTTTTGGGTCCCACTGATTAAAAACAAAAGTATTTTTAAAAAAGCTCCATGAGTGTGTGTGTGAGTATGTGTGGACAGCATAGGTCAAAAACCTAAAGACCGTTAAATACCAAATTTGGTATTTAAGTTTGGTTTCTTCGAAGAATGCGATAAGAAGATTTTCAATAAAATCCCACTACACCAACTACCCTTTACATGGAAATTTTCTTGAAAATTTTAATTTTCTCAAAAATGGCTCTAACGATTTTCATTAAAATATCGTATATTAAAGATATTTACCTGTCATATAAAGTGTATATCTTGAATTTTTTGGGATTATCCTCTGAAGGACACTTTATTCTGAATGAAATTTACGGAATTTTGTAGAACTGCTAAACCGTGTGATATACACAAAAACTAACCACACAAAAAATATAGAGCGCATAACACACACCATTTATGTTATAAACCTTTTCTCGTGTAATTCATGATTTTTTAGATATTCTCTGTTTTTGGTTTCAGATTTAAAAAACTTATACTTTTCTTATACAGGAATGTGTCAACTCCTGTCCATACAATCAAAGGAACTTCAGTCCCATAGCAACCAGGTTTTGTCTGTCACTTTAACCTTTAGTACTCCCTTGTTTCGCTTCTACTTACAAGGAAGCAAGCAATAAAACTGTTGCTGCTAGTTTGTTCTGAATTAGCACGAAGTAAATAGAAACGTAAAGATTTTTTAACAATAATTTGTTGCAGAGGTGTAGAGAAAGTCATGTGTATAGAACACATCAGATTTTTTAGTTATGCTGTCCACAGACACACTACCGTTTTATAAAAATACTTTTCTAATTCATTGGCCACAAATTTGTATTGCCTATGAAACTTCTGTATCAAAATTTTGAGTGGATTACAATATCTTCTGTATCTAATATAGTTCATTTTACACAGTGATTTTTGTAGAACTGACACATTTCTTTCTTTAAATATTCCGTTGGAAATGTATTCAATGACCCAATTTTAGAACTAAATTAAGCAGAATGTTCTGCGGTTTCGATTCCTTGTCACTAGCTGCGCAGATGTTTATGTTTTATTCCATTGTTGATAGCTGTTTCGACATTTTGCTCTTGTAGTCAACGTGAAAATGCAGTATAAGAAGTAGAGCTGAGTCAAGGATATTTTCAGCAAGATGGAGCTACATGCCATACATCAAATGAGTCCATGAACCTAATTGCAAGTTTCTTTGACGACCGGATAATTTCCAGGAACTTGTGGCCACCGAGATCTCCGGATTTGACATCTCCGGACTTCTTTGTATGGGGTTACATAAAAGATAGGGTTTACGCCACACGTCCCCAGACATTGGGTGATCTGAAGCACAACATCACAAAGGAGATTCAAGCCATTGACAACAGAGTCCTCCAACGAGTGGCCAGTACGACGTGTTGAGTTGTGCCTTATGCAGGATGGAGGACATTTTCAACATTTGGTATTGAGGTAAATAATCTTCCAAAATTCCTCTACAATTTAGGTATACTAAATTGTCGCTAGCAAAACATATTTTGAAACAATTAATAAAAGCAATGTTTCAGCTCTATATAAATCACCCTGTACATCCTTGCTAGTGAAAGTAAAAATCTTATGTATTATATTCCCATCTTTCTGTACATCTCTGTAACAAATCATTGTTAAAAATCTTATTCTCTTATCTACTTCATGTCAATCGAGATAACCATTAGCAGAAATGTCTTATTACTTAGTTCCTTATAAGTAGAAGGGAAATAAGAGTATATACTAGGCTAAAGTGATAGTCAAAATATTTTAAAACCTAGTAGCTATGTGCTTGATTTGGTTTCTTTGCATTACCAGGTGCTGACAAATTCCCATATCAGAACAATTTAAGTAATTTAAATCTGAAAGCAATAACAAGGAATATCTCGGAAATGGCCAACTTCACGAAAAAATATATATGACGTAAATTGTATAATATGTTTTAACGAGATCTACATTTTTGAGTAGTAAGTTTTTGTCTATCTATCCCTTACGCTTTACTAGTTGTGCAAATGTGATTCAGAAAAAATAGATCTCATAAGGCTTTTCCCAGAAAATTTTATGTACATTTTATTTTCAATATAGATATCTTTAATATACGGTATTTTAATTAAAACCATTAGCGCTATTTTTGAGAAATACAAAATTATATAAATTTTTACCACGCAAAGATTAGTTAAGAGTGGAAGAATTTTCCTCGGAAAGTTTATGCATTATCCCAGGAAAATACTAACCTTAAATATCAAGTTAATGTATTCATAGACAAATAGACGGACTGAAACATCTGAAGCCTGTCCGTGAGCTAGTGACACCTAACCACAGAATGGAGAATCTAGAACGAGTGGTCGGCCCGTAGTCAGACAGTGTGTGAGGAACTGGATGCTATGAAATGCAAGCGAGATGGATGATAGGAAAGGTGATGATGGAGCAATTGGTGGAATGAGTGACGGGGGAAACCGGAGAAAACGCGCTCAGACTCAAGCTTCCCACATGCGAGCGCATGCGATCCAAGCCTAGGTGGGAGGCAAGCGGTCTAACCACTCGGCCACGGCACCACTTTAAATACAACTAAGTAGTAATATAACATCCGGTAATGTTTACCTCGATTAGAAAGAAGTAGAAAGAAAAAGAATCTGATGTGTTACTCTCACATGACTTTCTCTACATCTCTGCAACAAATTATTGTTAAAAAGCTTATGCTTCTATTTACTTCATGCTACTCGAGAAATAATTAACAGAAATAGTCTTATTACTTGCTTCCTTGTAAGTAGAAGTTAAATAAGGGAGTACCATAGGTTAAAGTGGTAGTCAAAAGCTGGTTGCTATGTGACTGAAGTTCCTTTGTTTGTATGGACAGGAGTTGACTAATTCCTGTAGGAGTAAATTATGTTTTACCAAGCTAAAACCAAAAACAAGGAATATCTCAAAAGAAAATCAAAATTGTCGAAAAAAAGTTCCATGTAAAGAGTAGTTGTGTGTGGGGGATTTTCTTCAAAATCTTCGTGTCGCATTCTTGGAAGATATCACTCTTAAATACCAAGCTTTTGAAGGACTTTTCGTTTTTGAGCTATGCTGCCCACAGACACACACATACACACAGACAGACACAAACGGACATTTTTCTAAAAATGCTTTGTTTGGATTCAGGGAATTTCAAAACATGTATTGAATTTTTGGGTGCATTACAATACCTTCTCTGCACACTATGTACATAGTACGTGTAGGGAAAGTCAAAAAATGGAATTTAGTTTTATTTTTTATGGATGCTGTTTACCTGCTGCGGTTCTCAACGTCCCATTCTATATTGGTCGTGAAAGATCGCTTAATTTTGCTCAGTTGCCTCTTTATCAGTGGTTTTTTTTTATGTGCCGTAAATCTACGACACGGGACCAACGGCTTCTTAACGATAATTTGTTAGACTGCCTCCGTGGTGGAGTGAACAGCGAGCTGACTTTTCACCCGGAGATCTTGGGTTCGATTCCGGGTTCGGCGGGAAGCTTTTCTTTAATCAGAATTATTCCCCTTTACCCACAGAGTCCGGAAGTTAGTATGTGAGAGTATGTGTGTGTTTGAAGAATGTAAAACGATTTAAACCCATCGCAAAGGACCTACAGACCACGAGTTGGTTCTAATGCAAAGCCCCCAATATGACCTTACATGTTAAAGATTACTATAAAAATGAAACAATGGAGAAAAAATGTTACTGAGATGTAGAGAATATCATATGAATGAAACACGTCAGAAAAATGTATTTTATTACTTTCTCTACACGTATTATGTACATAGTGTGTAGACAAGGTATAACACTCCACCCAAAAATTTGATACCGTGATTTTAACGGAAATATATGTTTTGGGGTCCATTATATCCAAAAAATAAAAGCATTTTCAGAAAAAGGTCTTTGCCTGTGACATGATAACTCAAAAACTAAAAGTTGGTAAAATACCAAACTTGGTATTTAAGTTTACTATCGTTCAGGAATGCGAAACGAAGATTTTGAGAAAAATCCCCTCTCACAAAACTATACTTTACATGAAGCTTTTTTAGAAAAGTTTTATTTTTTCAAAAATGGCTGTAACAATTTTGATTAAACTATCATATATTAAAGGTATATTCCTGACAAATATTATGTATATTTTTAATTTTCTGGAAATTGCCTCTGAAGACTATTCTATTCTGGATGAATTTTACGGAATTTTGTATAACTGGTAAACCGTATGAGATACACAAAAACTGTAGAGGTTATTAAAACACACAACTTTATGTTACATAAATTTATTTTGTGGAGTTGGCCGTTCCTAGTTTTTTATTTCTAATTTAAAATCTTTAATAAAATACTTTTCTCATACAGGAATTTGTCAACTCCTGTCCACACAAACAAAGGTACATCAGTCACATAGCAACCAGCTTTTGACTATCACTTTAACCTATGCTACTTCTTATTTCGCTTCTACTTACAAGGAAGCAAGTAATAAGACTATTTCTGTTAATTTTTTCTCGATGAGCATGAAGTAAATAGAAGCATAAGCTTTCTAACAATAATTTCTTGCAGAGATTTAGAGAAGGTCATCTGAATGGAAGACATCAGATCTTTTTATATATTATGTTATTTTATGTTATATTATTTGTGTTAAAGTATGTTTTTGTGCGCGGGTAGGTGTACGGCATTTGTATAATTAATATCGATAGTTGAGGGAAAGAACTCAACTATAAATGATGCAACTGCTTGAATGTTGTTGATAGTTTTTTATTATATTAAAAAAAAATTCGAAGCCCAGGTTTCACCGGAAATATATATTTTAAGGACTCCTGTGTCCGAAAAAAGTTTTAGAAAAAGGTTCTTGTGCTTGTCTCTCTGTCTTTGGGCAGCATAGCTTAAAAAGTTGGTAAAATACCAAATTTGGTATTTAAGTTTAGAATCTTTCAAGGATACGTCACGAAGATTTTCAACAAAATCCTCCCCACTCTAAACTACCCTTTACATAGAAATATTTTTTTGAAATATTCCTTTTTCTCAAATATTGCTGTAACAATTTTGATTCGAATGCCGTATATTAAAGATATGTACATCACGGTAAACTCTATATTTTGAATTTTTTGGGAAGAGCCGTTTACTCTGGAACATCTTTACAGAATTTAAATAAATGGTAAACGTTAAAGATAGACAAACACTTAGAGAAAACACACAAATTATATCATCCTGGATTCTACCCTTTTTGATACTTTTCTCAAACGGAAACTTGTCAGCTCCTGGCCACGCAAAGAAAGGATTTCTTGGTCAAGTGGTCAGCGAGCTGACTTCTTACCCGGGTTCGATTCCCGGCTGGGGCGGGGAAGTTTTCTTTAACCAGAATTATTTCCTATCCCCCACAGAGTCTGAAAGTATGTATGTGAGAGTGAATGTGTGCGTGTTTGAGGAAATAAAATGGTTTAAACCCAACATAAACCTACCGACAACGAGTTGTTTCTAATTCCAAGCCCCCGATATGACCTTAGATGTTAAAGGAAACTATATAAATGAAACAAAAAAAAAACAACAAAAGAAAACGGATTTCTATCCCATACCAACCCCATTTTAAAACATTTGACTGTCAATTTAACCTAGTATATTCCTTATATTCCGTTCTCTTATTTAGTCGCCCTCTGTGGTGTAATGGCTACCCTAGATCGTGGTTTCAAACCTGGCGGAGGGCAATGAATTTTTTTCGGTCGTTGAAACCCTTATCATGACTTCCTTCGGAAGGGAAATAAAGTCGTATGTCCCGTGTCGTAGACTTACGGCATGTAAAACAACCTCAAGCGTGATAGAGCAAAATCAAACGATCTTTCCTGGGACGCTGAGAACCACAGTAGTTAAAGATCGTCCATAAATATAACGCCATTTCATTTTTTATTCATTCCCTTATTTCCCTTCTACTTATAAGGAACTAAATAATAATGTTTATTTCGATAAGCATGAAGTAGATAGAAGAATAACTTTTTAACAATAATTTGTTACAAAGCTGTAGAGAAAGTCATGTGAAAGAAACTCATCACACTTTTTAAATTTTATTTTATATATTCTATTGTGTTATTTTGTTATTTGTGTGCGTGTGTGTGTGTTATTTGATTGATTATCGATATTTGGTGGAAGGAACTCACATGTAAATGATGCGACTGTTTGAATTTTGTTCCAAGTTGGTTTTTAACTCATGTTTTTAACTTCCTTACCTTCTACCCAGGTTTCATTACAATCATCCCCTTCTGTGATACAAGCATCTTGAATTACAGCTCCAGGAAGGCTTCTGTGGGTTTCGGAACCCTCTCGGGGCGGTTTCTATTTAAAAAGGGGAGGGACAGAGAGAAGACAGTTTTGTATTCGTCTTAACATCGGAACGATGAGATTGTTAGCGTATTAATTTCATTACAGAGGTAGCGACCATCTCCCCTTTGCTTTGCAGCAATATTTCTCTTGGCATACTTATTAGTGTAATATCATGTTCATTCCTTGTGCTGTTGCAGGTATAATGAGACCACCTGGCTTCGTGTTTGTTTAGGGCTGGGGATGAAAAAGAACGGGGGTGGACAAAACTACCCGCTCCAGGAGGGTTAAAAGCACTTTCGAGAGTTCAAAATGAATAACCGTACTGAGGGTGACTCTGTGTTTCTGTTTGCAGTTGCCTGGTAATTTGTATAGGAATACCTATCTAACGGTTAATCTAAAAAAATCTGATGTGGTCCATTCACATGACTTTCTCTACATCAAATTATGGTTATAACGCTTATGCTTCTATTTACTTCATGCAAATCGAGAAAAATGAGCTGAAATACCCTCATTACTTGCTTCCTTGTAAGTAGAAGTGAAGGGAGTACCGTAGGTTAAAGTGATAGTCAAAAGCTAGTTGCTATGTGACTAAAGTTCCTTTTTTTGTATGGACACAAGTTAACAAAGTCCTGTAGGAGAAAAATATAAGTTTTTATAGCTTAAACCAAAAACAAGAAATATCTCAAAAACAATTAACTCCACGAAAAAAATGTATACAACATAAATTGTGTGTTTTAATGTGCTCTACATTTTTGTGTGGTACGTTATTGTCTCTCCCTTACAGTTTAGCACTTATGCAAAATTCCATAAAATTCACTCAGAATAAAGTTGTTTTCAGAGTCTATTCCCAAAAAATTAAAAATATACATTTTATTTGTCAGGTAAATATCTTTAATATACGATATTTTAATCAAAATTGTTAGATTTTTAGAGGAACAAAATTTTCGAAAAAAGTTCCATGTAAAGGGTAGTTTGGAATGGAGGGATTTTTCTCAAAGTCTTCGTGTCTAAAGATACTAAACTTAAATTTAAATACCAAGTACCGACTTTTCGTTTTTGAGTTATCGTCTCTTCACAGACACACGGACACACTGACACACACACGGGCCTTTTTCTGAAAATCCTTTTTTTTTTTTTTTTTGGATACAGAGAACCCTAAAACATATATTTCCGGTGAAATCTCGGTATCGAATTTTTTGGTGGAGTGCAATACGTTCTCTGTGTAAATGTGTAAATTTTGATTTTTTTTTAAAAAAGGCTTTATTTTGATTAAAATATCGCATATTAAAGATATATACATAACAAATTAAATGCATATCTTGAAATTTTATGGCAATAGTCTAAAAAGACATATTTCATCTGGATGAAAATTGCTGAATTTTGCATAACTGGTAAACCGTAAGAGATAAACAAAAACTAGCTTATTAAAGAATGTGCAACTGATAAAAATACACAATCTATACTATATCCTTTTTTTTCTTGGAGTTAATCGTTTTTAAAATATTCATTGCAATTTGTTCCAGCTTTTTAATACTTATACTTCTCTCGTGGAAAATTTGTTACAATTTTTGGAACTTCTGTCATGTAAAGCTTAGATTGGAAATGGGAAAATTTCCCCAAAAATGTTTGTGTCGTATCCTTGGGAAATACTGCACTTACATACTAATGTGTTTTTTTTTGATAGCTTAGCGTCCTTAAACCTGGTTGGCCATATCGGACGATAGATGGCATTGATGTAATGATCTTGGGGTCCATGGAGCTTAAAATTACTTGACTTTTATCTTCGTAGGACAAGGAAAAACCCCAAAAAAACCTTATCCGAGTAACTCACCCTAAGCGAGATACGAACCCGCGAACTTTGAATGGGCCGCGCCGTAGCTGAGTGGTTAGACCACTAGCCTCTCACCTAGACGGACCGGGTTCGATCCCAAGCGACCGCATGTGAGATTTGTGGTGGACAAAGCGGCGCTGGGACGGGTTTTCTCCGGGTTCTCCGGTTTCCCCCGCCACGCATTTCACCGGTACTCTTATCTTAATTCATGTATCATCAGTGTCACCGCCTGCGGTGCCATAAGTAGTTAAAGCGGGCGTTAAACACTACCAAAAATAAAAAAGCTGAAGTGTTCCATTCTGCACCCAATTATTGTTAAAAAGCTTATGCTTTTATTTACTTCATGCTAATCGAGAAAAAATTAGAAGAAATAGTCTCATTACCTGCTTCCTTGTAAGTAGCAGCGAAATAAGGGAGTACCACAGGTTAAGGTGATGGGCAGAAACTCGTTGCTATGCGACTGAAGTTCCTTTGTATGCACAGCAGTTGACAAATTCCTGTATGATTTTCAAAGCTGAAACTAAAAAGAGAAATATGTTAAAAAAACGATCATCTCCACGAAAAAAATGTACATAATATAAATTCTGTGTTTTAATGTGCTCTAAATTCTTTGTATGACAAGTTTTGTCCATCTCTTAGGGTTTAGCAGTTATGCAAAATTCCGTAAAATTCATCCAAAATAAAGTAGTCTTCAGAGGCTATTCCCAGAAAATTCAAGATATACATTTTCTTTTTCATGTAAATATCTTTAATACTCGAAATTTTAATCAAAATTGTTAGAGCTATTTTTGAGAAAATCAACATTTTCGAAAAAAGTTCCATGTAAAGGGTGGTTTGTCGTGTCGCATCCCTGGAAGATACTAAACTTAAATACCAAGTTTGATATTTTCCCGACTTTTTGTTTTGGAGTTGTCGTGTTCACAGACACACGGACACACGGACATACTGACACACTGACACACCGACACACGGTCACACACACACGGACCTTTTTCTAAAAATACTTTTTTTTGGATACATATATTTCCGGTGAAATCTCGGTATCGAAGTTCTGGTAGAGTACACTATGTACATAGTACGTGTAGAGAAGGTAAAAATGAACTTTGAATATGAGGCAGGCACGCTACCACCACACTTCCCAGGTGGGCTAAATAAATGCAAGGTTTTTCATTTTTCAACTTTTCGTTTTGAGATATGCTGTCCTTACTAATGCACATACAGAAATGCTTTTATTAGATTCAGGGGACCTCAAAACATGTGGATATTTCCGTTGAAATCCCAGAGTCGAATTTTGGGTGAAGTGCAAAGCCACTTTATATATAGCAGAAAGCAAAACCCTTTTATGAGAACAGTTTGTAGAAGAGAAATAAGAAAGTACACTAGATAGAAAAGGCCATGCTAAAGTAACACTCAAGAGTCTTTCTTTTCTATGTATAATGAAATTTCTGTTTTTAATCCTAGAACTTGACTCACGTATATATTCGTATCGCATAAAGTAGCTATTTAATATTCTGTGCGGTGAATTAAAGCCAGGAGTACCAACTTAAGCAAATTAAAATGCACTGGAGACCTCCAGTAACCTTCTTCTGTATTCCGAAGAAAAGAGAAGGCAAGTTTGCTATCGAGTCATATTTCCACAACCTCAAAAACCTCCACAATTTCCTTTACTGAAGCGGGTGAAAGAATAACAATAGATAGGGGCAGATCCTCGCGAAAGGAGAGACGAGAAGAAAAAAAAGCTAATTAGAGAACTAAGAATGAAAAAGTAAACAAAGATAACGCAGGATGAGTTAGAACAAAGGATTGCCAACAAGGAAAATGAAAAGTCTGGGGAAATATGAAAAGAAAAAAGGGAAAAAAAGCTAAGAGATGATATGAAAATATCGCGCGGGATAAAGGAAAGAAATTACAGCGATATTTCCAAAGCTTGGAGAAAGTAGCGGATGTTTCAAAATGTATTGTTACGGCAGAACATATCTGTAAATTTAACAATATACGCTCCTCAGCTGTCTTATGGTGGAGTTTTATCTCTCCATGGTAAAAAAACTAATGTGTTCCATTCACATGACTTTCTCTACATCTCTGCAACAAATTATTGTTAAAAAGCTTATACTTCTATTTACTTCATGCTAATTGAGAAAAAATTAGCAAAAATGGTCTCATGATTTGCTTCCATGTAAGTAGAAGGGAAATAAGGGAGTACTATAGATTTGAGTGATAGTCAAAAGCTGGTTGCTATGTGTCTGAAGTTCCTTTGTTTTTATGGACAAAGGTTGACAAATTCATGTATGAGAAAAGTATAAGTTTTTCAATCCTGAAACTAAAAACAAGGAATGTCTTAAAAACGAGCAACTCCACGAAAAAAATGTGTATAACATAAATTGTGTGTTTTAATGTGCTCTACATTTTCTGTGTTTTAAGTTTTTGTCCATCTCTTACGGTTTAGCATTTATGTAGAAATCCGTAAAATTCATCCAGAATAAAGTAGTCTTCAGAGGCTATTCCCAGAAAATTCAAAATATACATTTTGTTTGTCAGCTGAATAGCTTTAATATACGATTTTTAATCCAAATCGTTAGAGCCATTTTTGAGAAAAAAAAATTCTAAAAAAGTTCCATGTAAAGGGTAGTGTGGTTGGGGGGATGTTTCTCAAAGTTTTCGTGTTGCATCCCTGAAAAATACTAAAACTTAAATACCAAGTTTGGCATTTTACCGACTTTTCGTTTTTGAGTTATCGTGTTCAAAGACGCATACACACGGACCTTTTTCCAAAAATGTTTTTTTAGGTAAAGGGGACCTTAAAACATATATTTCCGAAAAAATCTCGGTATCGAATTTTTGGGTGGAGTGTAATACTTTCTCTATACACTATCTAAATAGTACGTGACAAATGCACCATACTTTAAAGCTTATGTCTGCAATATTTAATTATCCTACACGTGTTTTGGAAGGCATTTAAGGGTATGTATGACTCTAATTTCATTGAAAGTCACAAAAAAGCTACTGTTTTAATTTCATAAAATAATGTAAACATTTCTGAATACAAGAAAGGTAGAATTGGCAACCAGGTGTCATTTTGCCTTAAATCACTGGAACTAGTGTGAAACTCTACTGGACTGGGCAAGAAATACATCAGTTCGACGAGATCTCATTCGCATCACGCAAAGTAAAAAACGAAATTGTGCACAAAAAAAAAAAAAAAAACAGTTCATCGTTTTTGAGACATTCCTTGTTTTAGGTTTCTGCTGTGAAAAACGTATACTTTTCTTATACAGGAATTTGTCAACTAATGTCCATACAAACAAAGCTTTTGATTATCACTTTAACCTATGGTGCTCCCTTATTTCGCTTCTACTTGTAAGGAAGCAATTAATAAGACTATTTCTGCTAATTTTTCGGATTAGCATGAAGTAAATAGAAGTATAAGTTTTTTAAGAATAATTTGTTGCAGCGATACAGAGAAAGTCATGCGAATGGTAAACATCAGACGTTTTTGATCAAAGTCGCAAACTGCTATGTCCGCTTAAGTAGATTATTTTGTGTTCACAACAGCGAGTTATCGGAATGAATACCAAGTTACTATCCATAGCAATAGTATTGAAAATGAATTATATAGTAGAGGAAATTAAAGCAGTATTATTATATAATCATGTTTGATGATTATGTCCCCTATTCGCTGTTATACCCGCACAGTACCATCCTTTGTTTAAATACTCCGTGAGAGACACACGTCTAGTATTTTAATTACGCCGTGTTTCTCTTTAAAAGCCTGGTGTTAAACTGAGTCTCATAGGAACGGAAGCACCAGATTGCGCGCGCTCCCTCCTCCTTTTCTCCAAGCGACAGATGTGCAAACAAATAATTTGCCTAGCAAAATGGAAACATTAAAATGTTCCATTCGTCGCTTTAAATTACAGCTTGTCTACAAAGTTAATTGACACGTACTTTATGTGTACACGATTTCAGGAGCACCTGGTACCTACACGTAATCTACTGATAGTGAACCTGCCAACTATTAAGTAAGGTTAGGATTTATGATGCTCACGTAACTGATAAAGGCAATTCCAGAACTATTGTTCTAATGAAGTTAGACAATCAAAACTAGAGAGCTAATACCTTACGGGTAATATACAGGGTGTACAATCTAACTTGAGACTGTAGAATATCTCCAAAACTAAGCGCTGTAGAAAGAAACGTCTTGAATAAAAGTTGCTTCATATAATGGGGGAAAGTAAATATCATTTGTTGTGTTTTAATTGGAGAAGGTGTGGATGGTAATTTGAGGGTCAAGGTACGCTTTTGCTTTCTCTAGCTCACATGTCCAATGTACATAGTGGATAGTATTCCAAAACAAATCACTGGAAATATATGTTTTGGGGTCCCCTGGGTCCAAAAAAAGTATTTTTAGAAAGGTTCGTGTGTATGTGTGTGTCTGTAGACAGCATAGCTCCAAAACGAAAAGGCCGTTAAATACCAAACTGAATGTTTAAGTTTGGTATCTTCCAAGAATGCGACATGAAGGTTTTCAAGATACCAACAACAACACCCAACTACCCTTTACGTGGAAAAAAATGCTCGAAAATTTTGAATTTTTCAAAAAGGGCTTTAACGACTGGGAATAGCCTCTTAAAGACCTCTTTATTCCGGATGATTTTTTTTTTTTTGATTTTGCATAAATATTAAGCAGTAAGAGATAGACAAAGAATTACTACCTACATAAAGTGTAAAACTCGTTAAAATACACAATTTATGTTATATATTTTTTTCGTGGAGTTAGCAGTATTTTTTTTAGATATTCCTTGTTCTTGGTTTCAGCTTTAAAATACTTATACTTTTCTCATACGAGAATTTGTCAACTCATGGCCATACAAACAAACGAACCTTAATCACATAGGAACCAGGTTTTAAAACATTTTATTATTCTGTTAGCCTATGGAACTACCTTATTTTCCTCCTGCTGACAACGAATCAAATAATAAGACAATTCTGCTACTTTTTTCTCGATTAGCATTATGTAGATCAAAGAATAAGCTTTCTAACGATAAATTGTTGCCAAGATGCAGAGAAAGTCATGTGAAAGGAACCCACATTTTTATCCTCGCTCTACATCAATAAATAAACAACTTTTGTTTAAAGCATTTTCTTGTACTGGTGTAGACAAGTAAACGGTGATAGAACGCAGATGCAAAGATTATCACCCCTGCACGGGTATTGTGCAAACCACATTAAGGCTCAGTGCCAGTATTTATTTATTTATTTATTTATCCTGGTTGGAGTTAAAGTTATAAGGCCTTCCTTTCCACTCTATCAGGCAATACATTGAACACAATACTGCCGCGATGCAATGAAGAAAGAACAAAATTGCAATTCTATACAACTTAATGAAAACGAATATAAAAATGTATATGCTCCATTCACATGACTTTCTCTACAACTCTGCAATCAGTTTCTGTTAAAAGTTTATTCTTCTATTTACTTAATGCTTCCTTGCAAGTAGACGCGAAATAAGGGAGTACCACAGGTTAAAATGATAGTCAAAGGCTGGTTGCTATGTGATTGAATTTCCTTTGATTGTATGGATAGGTTTTGACAAATTCCCGTATGAGAAAAGTATAAGTATTTTAAAACTGAAACTAATAACAAGAAATATCTTAAAAACGTTAGTTAAACTTCAGGGAACAAAATGTAAGTGACATAAATTGTGTTTTAACGAGCTCTACATTTTTTGGGTGGTAAGTTTTTGTCTATCTCTTCTGGTTTACCAGCTATTCAAAATTCTGCAAAATGTATTTAGAATAAACCTGTCTTCAGAGGTTATTCCCAGAAAAGTTAAGATGTACATTTTATTTGTCACATATCTTAAATGTGAGGGATTTTAATCAAAATCGTTAAAGTCATGTTGGGGTGGGGCGATTTTCTTGAATATCTTTGTGTCGCATCCTTGGAAGATACCAAACTTAAATACCAAGTTTGGTATTCAAAGATGTTTTCGTTTTTCGCTGTCCACAGACAGACAGCCTGATAGACCGACACACGCACACATACACTCACACACACGGTTTTTTTTTCTCGAATTTTTGTGTGCATTAGAATACCTTGTGTGTATGTGTGTATGTGTTTATGTGTTTATGTGTGTATGTGTGTATGTGTGTATATGTGTGTATGTGTTTATGTGTGTGTATGTGTGTATGTGTGTGTATGTGTGTATGTGTTTATGTGTGTGTATGTGTGTATGTGTGTGTATATCTGTGTATGTATGTGTGTATGTGTGTATGTGTGTATGTGTGTATATGTGTGTATATGTGTATATGTATGCATGTGTGTATGTATGTGTGTATGTGTGTATATGTGTGTGTATATGTGTATATGTGTGTATATATGTGTATATGTGTATGTGTGCATGTATGTATGTGTGTATGTGTGTATGTATGTATGCATGTATGTATGTGTGAATGTGTGTATGTGTGTATGTATGCATGTGTGTATGTATGTGTGTATGTATGCATGTGTGTATGTATGTGTGTATGTATGCATGTGTGTATGTATGTGTGTATGTGTGTATATGTGTGTATATGTGTATATGTGTGTATATATGTGTATATGTGTATGTGTGCATGTATGTATGTGTGTATGTGTGTATGTATGTATGCATGTATGTATGTGTGAATGTGTGTATGTGTGTATGTGTGTATATGTGTGTATGTGTTTATGTGTGTATGTGTGTATGTATGTGTGTATGTATGTGTATGTGTGTATGTGTGTATGTATGTGTATATGTATGTGTATATGTATGTGTGTATGTATGTGTATATGTATGTGTGTATGTATGTGTATATGTATGTGTATATGTATGTATGTATGTATGTATGTGTGTATGTATGTGTATATGTATGTATGTGTGTATGTATGTGTATGTGTGTATGTGTGTATGTATGTATGTGTATGTGTGTATGTATGTGTGTATGTATGTGTATGTGTGTATGTGTGTATGTATGTGTATGTGTTTATGTATATGTGTGCGTATGTGTGCGTCTCTGTGAACAGCGTAGTTAAGAAAAACTAAGACACCGTAAAATACTAAACTTGGTATTTAAGTTTATTGTCTTCCAAATTTGCGACGCGAAAAGTTTTAAGAAAATATCCCAGACCACTATATCCTTTACATGGAAAAATATTTTGTTTTTTTCAAAAACGATTTTGATTAAAAATACTGTGTAAGAATGTTACTCACAACTCAAATAAAATATATTATTAGAATTTTTTGAGAATAGCCGCCGAAGAGCACTTTATTCTTATTGATTTTTGCAGAACTTTGCAAACGGTTAAATCGGAAGAGATAGACAAAAACCTAGCGCACAGTAAATGTTTAACACACAGTTTACGTCAATTACACTTTTGTTGAACAGTTTTCAAAGATATTGGTTGTTATTACTTTTAATTTGAAAATGCTTAGTACTTTAAAACACTTGACTGTCACCTTAGCATAACGCCTTCCTTTAATTCTCTTCTACTTATAAGGAACTAAGTGATAACAACATTCTGCTAATATTTATCTTGATTAGTATTGTGTAGAAAGAAGAATAATCTTTTATAAGAAGTTTGTAGAGCAGCTAGAGAAAGTCATGTAAGTGTAATACATCAGATTGTTTGTAAGAATCTGTTTTTAGAACTGTTAGTAAAAAGTTCGTTGAATACCAAACTTGATATGTAATATGTATTCTGAGCTAATAATTGATATTTTGGGTTAGATATTTCCATGAACTTTATATGTATGTTTTTGCCTATCACAAAATTAATTCCTTTAGCTATTATGTTAACTGCATATACATCACTAAATTAAATTAAAAGGTATTAATTTTATTGGCGTCTCTCAGACGCCACGGGAGCAGAGCAGGTTTAATATCTCCTTTGCTGTGGCATTTAAACTTAATATTAACTGTTATTATGTAACAATATAGCTCAGCATTTACGGCAAGCTATTGTCACCGCTGAACCAACAGTTGAAAAAGAAGTGGAAGGGCGCAAATATGTCACTGACCCAGCACTGACATTTTAACTATCACGCTCAGAGTTATGAATTCGAACCCACGACCTCCCAAATGAACCCACACACGTTTCCACCTAAACCATCTCCCTCAGCTCAATGAAATGCGGTCAGGTGGTTTATATTAACATTTTGTATTGTTGGCTACACTTCTTGTTGAAGCGGAACCTCGTTGTGAATGTTGGCCACAGTGCCATGACCTCAAGTTGTTTTATGTCTGCAAGCAGCTTCCAATAGAAAGTAAAATGATTTATGTATTTCATCTTCTCTGTGTTCTATACACACTCCTTTTTTTCGCCTCTTGTTTTTTAAAAGAAAAAGTCTTTCTGTTTGTTGTGAAGCAATAAATAATAGTTGAGAATAAAGACTGAAAGTGCCAAGTCGCTTTCGCCGCGAACCGAACATATAATTTAACTAAATTTGACACTTTTCACAAAATGAGGTTAGTATTTGTATTTCTTTTGTTAAAGTAGCGGAAAGAATGAATCATTTTGACATAATCGATGTCCTATTTATCATTTTTGGAGGCCAGAAATGTACTCTTCTTTTGTTTTTGTTATATTCCTGCTCAAAGCAGTAATTTTAATGCTCTAAATATCACCACTGCTGCAAATATTAATGAAGAAGAATAACTTAGATTACTTTTTCCAGAACGTGTTCATATGATATACTTTGTAGCTAAAGAAAGTATTTTATTCCACAGAAAAGTTTAATGTCAAGTTTTAACTGGAAATATATCATCTGGGGTACTCAGAGTCCGAAAAAAGATTTTTTTTTGAAAATCGCTTTTACCTTAAATGGCACCGCCGGTGATGTCACTGATGATACATGGAATGAAACGCGAATACCGGTGGAATGCGATGGGTGGAGAAACTGGAGAATACGGAGATAGCTCAACATAGCTCAACTTAACAGCATAGCTCAACATAGCTCAACATAACTCAACATAGTTCAACATGACTCAACATAAGAGCATAGCTCAACATATCCCAATATAACAGCTTAGTTTAACATAACTCAACATAAATCAACATAACTCAACATAGCTCAACATAACTCAACATAACAGCATAGCCCAACATAACTCAACATATCATCATAGCTCAACATAACTCAACATAGCTCAACATAACTCAACATAGCTCAACATGACTCAACATAAGATCATAGCTCAAAGTAACTCAACCTAAATGAACATAACTCAACATAGCTCAACATGACTCAACATAAGAGTATAGCTCAAAATAACTTAACATAGCTCAACATGACTCAACATAAGAGCATAGCTCAACATAGCCCAATATAACAGCTTAGCTTAACATAACTCAACATAACAGCTTAGCTTAACATAACTCAACATAACAGCATAGCCCAACATAACTCAACATATTATCATAGCTCAACATAGCTCAACATGACTCAACATAACAGCATAGCTCAACATAACATCACAGCTCAACATAACTCAACATAGCTCAACATAACATCATAGCTCAACATAACTCAACATAACAGCATAGCTCAATTTAACTCAACATAACATCATAGCTCAACATAACTCAACATAACATCATAACTCAACATAACATCATAACTCAACATAAATCAACATATCTCAACATAACATCATAACTCAACATAACTCAACATGTCTCAACATAACTCAACATAGCTCAACATAACCCAACATAACATCATAACTCACCATAACTCAACATAACTCAACATAACAACATAAATCAACATAACTCATCATAACTCAACATAGCTCAACATAACTAAACATAACAGCATAGCTCAAAAACGAAAAGTTTGTTAAATATAAAACTTGATATTAAAGTTGAGTAACTCCCAAGAATGCGACAGAACGATAATGCCACCTCAAAATACCCTTTAACTTACAAAACATTTTCGAAAATTTTGATTTTCTCAAAAATAGGTCTAACGATTTTGATTCAAATACCGTATATTAAAGATACTTACATGACAAATAACATGTATATCTTGAAATTTCTGGGAATAGCTTCTGAAGATCTGATCTTCTGGATGAGTTTTGCTGTAATTGGTAAACCGTAACAAACATACAAAAGTTTACTGCACAAATATATAGATCACTATTTATGTTATACACATTTTTTTTTGGAGTTGATCGTTTCCGATTAAGTCCGTTTATTGGTTTCATTTTTATACTACTTTTCTCAAATGTGATCTTCTTTCCTTTCATCTCTCTTTTGTTTAATTGGCAATAAAAGTGAACCGAATTTCAACTTTTATATATCGACAATATTTTAAAAAAACTGAGTATCGTCTTAGCCTATGGTACTCTCTTAATTGCTTTCTAGCTACAAGGAAGCAAGATGTAAGACTATTTAACATCAGATGCAGGTAATAAGACCATTTCTGCTAATTTTTAATTTGATTAGCATGAAGAACATAGAAGAATAAGCTTTTAACAATAATTTGTTACAGAGATGTAGAGAAAATCATGGGAATGGAACAGATTTTTTACTTTCTTTAGCCCCGTATGTAAAATGTGCATAGTGGATAGAGAAGGATTGTAATCTACGCAAAAATTCGAAACCGAGATTTCACAGGAAAGATATGTTTTAGAACCCCTCTGAATCCAAAAAAAAAGCGTTTCCAGAAAAAGAACCGTGTGTGTGCCTCTCTGTCTGTGTGTCTGTGTGTCTGTGTGTGTGTGTCTGTGTGTCTGTGGACGCAAAGCTGAAAAACGAAAACACGATTAAATACCGAACTTGGTATTTAAGTTTGATAACTTACAAGGATGCGACATGAAGATTTTCAAGAAAATTCCCCCACCCCTAGCTACCCTTTACATGGAAGAATTTTCGAAAATGTTGTTTCTCTTAAAAATGGCACTAACAATTTTGGTTCGCGAATAATAAAGATATTTTCACTCCAAATAAAATGTACATCTTGAATTTTCTGGGAATTGCATTTGAAGATCTCTTTATTCTGGATGAATTTTACCGAATTTTGATTAAGTTCTAAACCGTAAAAGATAGACAAAACCGTAAAATGTGGACCTCGTCAAAATATACAATTTGTGTCCTTTACAGTTGTTTTGAAGGTAACCGTTTCCAAGTTATTCCTTGTTATTGGTTTCAATTGCAAAGTACTAATACTTTTCTCAGACAGAAAGCGACCGGTTTTCTTTTGTTCTACTCCTGGCTAAGCAAAGAAGCGATTTGCAATGACAATCGCATAACAACGGCTTTTAAAACATTTGACTATCACTTAGGCATAGCGCATTCCCTTAGTTCCCTTCTACTTATAAGGAATTAAGTAATAAGAACATTCTACTGATGTTTATCTCAATTAAATGTAAATGTCGTGTTATTTATGGACGCGCTTTAACTGCTGTGGTTCTCAGCGTCCCATTCTATATTGGGCGTGAAAGACCACTTAATTTTGTTCAGAGGCCTCTCTATCAGGCTTGAGGTTCTTTTACGTGCCGTAAATCTACGACACTGGACCCACGGCTATACTTCCCTTCCGAAGGAAGCCATGCTAAGGATTTTTACACCCGAAAAAATTCATCATCCTCCGCCGGGTTTGAACCCGCGATCTTGGGTATATGAAGTCAGCATGGTGACCATTACACCACGGAGGGCGACTTTATTTAGATTAGTATTGTGTAGAAAGAAGAATACTCTTTTGTAAGAAGTTTGATAATAGAACAGCTAGAGAAAGTCATGTGAGTGTCACACATCAAACGTTTTCATTAAAGTAAAGTTAAATAAATACTCTTTTTTTAGACTAGAAGAAAATTAAAGCTTTTTCCGATTTTAAGTTACGGTTAATTTGGTTCTTGTAAGAAAGTTTTATTAATTGCTATGTAGTAATTCTAAATACATTTATCTGTAACACAATGGTTGTAAGAAACGCTTTAAATGTGGAAATAAATTACCAATATATTGAATAATTTATTAGTTCCCTGCGGCATAGGCAGAGAAATTTATATGAATGTATCACACGTGTATTGTAAATATTGTGAAACAAAGCCTTTCTTATACACAACACAGTTAATGTTTGCATTTCTTAAGAGATTTTTTACTTTATCTACACGTACTATGTACATAGTGTATAGAGAAGGTTTCGAGATTTCACAGGAAATACATGTTTTGGGTCCCCCTGAATCCAAAAAAAAAGCATTTTCAGAAAAGGTCCTTGAGTGTGTGTCTGTCTGTGTCTGTGTGCCTGTGGACAGCATAGCTCAAAAACGAAAAGACCGTTGAATACCAAATTTGGTATTTAAGATTGGTATCTTCCTAGGATGCGACACGAACAAGTTCAAGAAAATCCCCCCAAACCCAACTACCTTTTACACGGAAATGTTTTCGAACCTTTTGATTTTCCTAAAATTGGCTCTAACGATTTTGATTAAAATATCATGTATTAAAGACATTTATCCGAAAATAAAATATATATTTTGAATTTTCTGGGAATAGCCTCTGAAGATTACCTTATCCTGGATCAATTTTACAAACACTTACCACTTAAAAATGTAGAGCACTTTAAAACACACAATTTATGCAATCCAAATGTTTTTCCTGGAGTTGTTCGTTTCTTAGATATTCCTTGTTTTTGGTTTCAGCTTTGAAGAACTTATACTTTTGTCATACAGGAATTTTTCAACTCGTGTCCATACTAACAAAGGAACTTCAATCACATATAAACCAGCTTTTGACTATCACTTTAACCTATGGTACTCCCTTATCCCACTTCTACTTACAAGAAAGCAAGTAATAGGACTATTCCTCCTAAGTTTTTCTCAATTAGCATGAAGTAAATAGAAGCATAAGCTTTTGAACAATAATTTGTTGCAGAGATGCAGAGAAAGTTATGTGAAATGAACACATCAGATTTGTTATTAAAGTAAAAAGAATTGATGTGTTCCATTCACATGACTTTTCTCTACATCTCTGCAACAAATTATTGTTAAAAAGCTTAGGCTTCCATTTACTTCATGCTAATTGAGAAAACATTAGCAGAAATAGTCTTAAGAGTTGCTTTTACATAAGTAGAAGGGAAGGAGGGAGTACCGTAGGTTAAAGTGATAGTCAAAAGCTGGTTGCTATGTGACTGAAGTTCCTTTGTTGTATGGACAGGAGCTGACAAATTCCTGTATGAGAAAAGTATGTTTTTCAATCCTGAAACCAAATATCAGGAATATCTTAAAAACGATCAACTCCACGAAAAAAATGTATATAGCATAAATTGTGTGTTTTAATGTGCTATATATTTTCTGTGTGTTAAACTTTTGTCCATCTCTTACGGTTTAGCATTTATGCAGAAATCCGTAAAATTCATTCAGAATAAAGTAGTCTTCAGAGTCTATTCCCAGAAAATTCAAGATATACATTTTGTTTGTGAAGTAAGTATCTTAAATATACGAGATTTTAATCAAAATCGTTAGAGCCATTTTTAAGAAAATAAAGAATTAGAATTTTTTTTCCAAATAAAGGGTAGTTTGGGGTGGGGGATTTTCTTGAAAATCTTCGCGTCGTATCCTTGGAACATAAGAAACTTAAGTAGCAAATTTGGTTTTTAACGGTCTTTTCCTTTTTGAGTTATGCTTCCCACAGTCACAAACATAAACACAGACAGACAGACACACACACGGATAATTTCCTAAAATGTTTTTATTGGATTCAAGGGGTCTCAAAACATGTATTTATGGTGAATCTTGGTACCAATATTTTGGGTGCAATACTATACCTTCTCTATACACTATGTACACAGTGCGTATAGAGAAAGTAGTTAAATAAATTATTTTTTTAGAATGGGAAGTTTTAAAATGAAAACCTTCTATGAGTTATATTTAAGGTTAATAAGGTTGTTTCATTAATTTGTATGTAGTAATATTAAATACAGTTATCCGTAAAACAATGGTTGTAAAAATAAATGACAAATATTTGGAATGTTTTATTAGTTTACTGCATCATAGGCAGAGAAATTTATAAGAAGGTACCACATCTGTATTATAAAGACTGTGAAAAAGGCTTTGGTTTTACACAACACAGTTAATATTTGTAATTTTACCTTCTCTACACGCACTATGTACATAGTGTATAGAGAAAGTATTGCACTCCACCAAAAAATTCGATACCGAGATTCTACCGGAAATATATTGTTTAGGGTTCCCTGTATCTAAAAAAGGCATTTTCAGAAAAAGGTCCGTGTATATGTGTGTATCCGTGTGTCCGTGTGTCAGTGTGTCTGTGAACACGATAACTCAAAAACCAAAAGTCGGAAAAATACCAAACTTGGTATTTAACTTGAGTATCTTCCACGGATGCGACACGAAAATTTTGAGGAAAATCCCCCCACCCCAAACTACATTTCGAAAATTTTAATTTTCTAAAAAATGGCGCTAACGATTTTGCTTAAAATATGGTATATTTAAGATATTTACCTGACAAATATAATGTATATTTTGAATTTTCTGGGAATAGACTCTCAAGGCTTCTTTATTCTGGGTCAATTTTACGGAATTTTGCATAATTGCTAGACCGTAAGAGATGGACAATATCTTACTACACAACAAATGTAGAGAACTTTGAAACTCGCAATTTATGTTATATGTATATGTTTTTCGTGGTGGTTATTGTTTTATTTTAGATATTCTATCTTTTTGTTTTCAGCTGTAAAAAACTTATACTTTTCTCATACAGGACTTTGTGAACTCGTGTCCATACAAACAACGGAACTTCAGTCACATACCAACCAGCTTTTGGCTTTCACTTTAACCTATGGTACTCCCTTATTTCGTTTCTACTTACAATAAAGCAAGAAAAAAGACTATTTCTGCTAATTTTTACTTGATTAGCAGGAAGTAAATAGAAGCTTAAGCTTTTTAAACGTAATTTATTGCAGAGATATAGAGAAAGTCATGTGAATGTAACACATCAGATGTTTTAAGAAATTTTTTTCTGAAGCTATGTTCTAACAATGCATCTCCTGCTCCAGAGACAGAGTGACGAACTAAGGGCTCTTAAGCAGGTTCTTCCTAAATTCCAACTAATTTACAAGTTCACAAGAGATCAAAGTCTCATACCCGACCGCTGCTTGATCTTAATTTGGGGGACGGGGGGCTGCTCGCGTTAACACAATTAGGGGCCAGGAGAACTTTTGGAATTATCCTGCAGCTTCTTCTTTCTTGTGCTGTACACAGGGGCATTACGCACGCAGGTAATGAGCTGGAAACGCAAGGCGTGTTGAGCCGAGATACTGTCTCGTCTTTCACGAGATCTCTCCCATTAGGTCCTTGCCAACAGTGTTGTGTGCTTCACAGCTTTGTTGCTATGCTGAATTAGTCTTTTCAGTATTTAGGAAAAACTGGAGCCTGTTAAGGGAAACTGGCAGCAAAATGTTGACTACAATTAGTCAAAAAATCCTAATTAGCTGTATCATTTTCTCTACAGTGCTTAGAGAAGGTATTGAACTGCACCAAAAATTCAATACTGGGATTTTATTTATGTATATGTTTGAGGGCTCCTTAATCTGAAAACAAAAGTATTTTCCGTACACGAAGATTTTCAATAAAATCTCCTACCCCAACTACCTCTTCGATAAAAAAAATTCAAAGATTTGGTTTTCTCAAAAATGGCTCTAACGATTTTTGTTTAAATATCGTATACTAAAGCTATTTATATCACAAATAAAATGTATATCTTGAATTTTCTTAGCATAACCTCTAAAGAGATTTATTTTCTGGATAAATTTTGTGTAACTGCTGGACAAAAACTTAACATACAAACAATATAGAGCCTGTTAAAACAAACATAATGTAATACACATTTTTTACGTTGAGTTGATCGTTTATGAGATATTCTCTGTTATTGTTTCAGTTTTGAAAAACTTATACTTTTCTCATACAGAAATTTGTGTACCCCTGTTCATGCAAACAAAGGAATATCAGTCATATAGCAACCAACTTTTGACTATCAGTTTAATCTATGGTACTCCCTTATTTCGCTTCTACTTACAATAAAGTAAGTAATAAGACTGTTTCTGCTATTTTTTCTCGATTAGCATGAAGTAAAGAGAAGTATAAGCTTTTTAATAATATTTTTTGCAGAGATGTAGATAAAGTCATATTAATGGATGATATCAATTTTTTTAATTGTACTATGTGTATAGTATATAGAGAAGGTATTATATTGCAACCAACAATTCGATACCGGGATCTCACCGGAAGTATATGTTTGAGAGCTCCTAAATCCGAAAAGAAAAGGATTTTCAAGAAAATTTCCCATCCCCAGCACCGTTTCCATAGAAACATTTTCGAGAATATGATTTTCTGAAAAATAGCTCTATGAATTTTGAAGAAAATATTGTATATTTAAGACATTTATATCACAAATAAAATGTATGTTTTGAATTTTATAGAAATAACATCTAAGGACATTTATTTTTGGATAAATTTTGTGTAATTTTATATAGCTGGCAAACTGTAAGAGATTGGAAAAAACTTACTTAAAAAAAATGTTTAGCTCGTTAAAACACACGATTTATTTTATACACATTTTTTCGTTGAGTTGACCATTTTTGATATATTACTTGTTGTTGGCTTCTGTTTTAAAATACTTATCTTTTCTCATACGGCACATTGTCAACTCCTGGCCATACAAACACAGGCACTTGAACCCCATGGAAACCAGCTTTTAAAATATTTGACTAACACTTTAGCCTGTGTATTCCCTTATTTCCCTTCGACTTACACGGAAGTAAGTAATAAGACCATTTCTGCTAATTTTTTCTAGGTTATCATGAAAGAAATGGAAGAACAAGCTTTTAAACAATAATTTGTTGCAGAAATGTAGAGAAAGTCATGTGAACACATCAGCTTTTCTTTTTAAATTTTATTGTTGGCAGATGAGCAGTTAAGCTATAAAACACATAGATAACAGAAACATTAAATACATTAACATTTGAGGCTGACCAAAAAATTAAATTAAATGATTATGAAATTTATGAATAATTATTAAAAGGGATCCTCTGTGTCACTTGTTAAGAAATCTTGTGGTAAGATTCTTTTCAGCCTTTTGTGTGAAGTTTTGATTTGCAGGTAACATTCTTGAGCTCCAGTAACCTTGTTTAATTTTCTGAAGAATGTCTTCGAGAGGTATTTCATATACTATTATATTGGAACGATGCAGGCATTCAGATTAAAAGAAAAAAAATCTGATGTGTTCAATTCACATGACTTTCTCTACATATATGTAACAAACTATTTTTAAAAAGCTTATGCTTCTATTTACTTCATGCTAATCTAGAAAAAATAGTAGAAATAGTTTTATTACTTGCTTCCTTGTAAGTATAACTGAAATAAGGGAGTACCATTGGTTAAAGTGATAGTCAAAAGCTTGTTGCTACGTGAATTAAGTTCTTTTATTTGTGTGGACAGCAGTTGACAAGGTCCTGTGTGAGAAAATTTTAAGTTTTTCAAGCTGAAACCAAAAACAAGGAATATCTCAAAAACGATCAACTCCACGAAAAAAATGTTGATATCATAAATTGCGTGTTTTAAAGTGCTCTACATTTTTGTGTGGTAAGCTTTTTCCATCTCATACGGTTTAGCAGTTATTCAAAATTCCGAAAAATTGATCGAGAATAAAGTAATCCTCAGAGGCTATTCCTAGAAAATTCAAGGTATACATTTTATTTGTCAATATCTTTAATATATAATCGCTATTTTGAGAAAATCATAAATTTCGAAAAATGTTTCATGAAAAGGGTAGTTGGGAGTGGAGGGATTTTCTTGAAAATCTTGAAGATACCAAACTTAAATACCAAGCGATCATTTCGGTTTTGAGCTATGCTTTCCACGAACACACACATACACACACACATACATACTCAAAGACAGACAATCACATGGTTATTTTTCTAATAACGCGGTATTTTTATTCAGGGAATCTCTAAACATATATTTCCGGTGAAATCTCTGTATCGAATTTTTTAGTCCAATATAATATATTTTTACACAACATGGCCGTGTACGGAAAGACAGATAAAAGCTATCCGTGTTACGGAATGTTTAGTAACTATAAGAAAACAAATCAGACGCGATCCATTCACATGACTTTCTCTACATTTCTGTAACACACTATTATTAAAATCTGATGTGTTACACTCACATGACTTTCTCTAGCCGTTCTACAAACTTCTTACATAAGAATATTTTCTTTCTTCACCTTGTTAATCGAGGTATTCAGCACAATGTTCTTATTACTTAGTTCCTTATCAGTAGGAAGAAAATAAGGGAATACACTAGGCTAAATCGATGGTCAAATGTTTTAAAAGCTGTCTTTATGCGATTGTCATTACAAATCGCATCTTTTCTTGGCCAGGAGTAGAACAAAAGAAAAACGGACACTCGCATCTGAGAAAAGTATAAGCACTTCAGAACTGAAACTAATAACAATGAATACATCGAAAACGGTAAGCTCCACGAGAAAAAATTGTTTCTGACGTAAATTGTGTATTTTAACAAGGCCTACATTTTTTATATAATACGTTTTGGTCAATTTCTTACGGTTTATTAATTATGCCAAATTAAGCAAAATTCATCCAGAATAACCAGGTCTTTAGAAGATATTCCCAGAAAATTCAAGATGTCATTTTATTTGTCAAATAAATATATTTAATATATGATATTTTCATCAAAATCGTTATAGCCATTTTTAAGAAAATTCAAATTTTCGAAAAAAGTTCCATGTAAAGGGTAGTTTGGGGTGGGGGGATTTTTCTCAAAATCTTCGTGTCGCATTCAGGGAAGATACTGAACTTAATACCAAGTTTGATATTTTAGCTACTTTTCGTTTTTGAGTTATCGTGTTCACAGGCACACGGACACACACACGGACCTTTTTCTGGAAATGCTTTTTTTGGATTCAGGGGGTCCTAAAACATTTATTTCCGGTGAAATCTCGACATCGAATTTTGGGTGGAATGCAATACTTCTCTATCCCTATGTACATTGTATATACGGGGCTAGAGAAAGTAAAAAAGCTTATTTTTCTATCTACTTCAAGCTAATCGAAATAAATATTAGTATAAATTGTGAATTACTTGGTTATTTGTAAGTAGAAGTGAGAAAATTTGATGAGTTCCACTTACATGATATTCTCTAGTTGTTCGTCAAACAAACAGAAACAAACTAGAGAAAATTAAAATTATTCCGGGTTAAGAAATGTTTAGCTACTAGAAAAACTCTCTTTTCGGCTTTATTTATATCCAGAAATGGATACAATAATTATGACAAGAGGTTTTTAACTCACTAGGGAATTTACTAAGCGGACACAAATCTTTGTACCAAGTGCACTCATGTAGATAAAGCATTTACTGCAATCAATATATTAGAGCGGATGTTTTGCTTGCTTTACGCCAAGGAATCAGAGGTTAAATTTTCTGTGCTCAAAGGCGTTCCACTCGGCGTCTGTAAATTAGGAACGAAACCCCACAAAAAGTGGGACTGGCTCAGAGTATCAACACTGCATATCATTACAGAGGGGTAGAGAGTGCATTAGAGAAATTAGAGTACACCCCCTCTCTCAGGGTTTGATTACACTTTCAAAGATGACATAAGTGGAACACAAATAATAACCGAGGACTCTCGAGCTTTACTTGCATTCTAAACTAATTATTTCATTTGTTTGTCCTCCTCTATTACAATTCTGAATTTGTAGCGAACAGAACGGTCGTGGAGACCTCTAAAAGAATCTGAGTGTGTCACATGACACTCTCTACATATCTGCAACAAATTAATGTTTAAAATCTTTTGCATCTATTTACTTTATACTAATCGAAAAAAAAAATAGCAGAAGTAATCTTATTACTTGGTTCCTTGTAAGTAGAAGCGAAATAAAGGAGTACCATAGGTTAAAGTGATAGGCAAAAGCTGGTTGCTGTCACTGAAGTTCCTTTGTTTGTATGGACACCAGTTGACAAATTCCTGTATGGGAAAAGTAAAAGTTTTTCAAAGCTGAAACCAAAAACAACGAATATCTCAAAAACGATCAATTCCAGGAAAGAAGCGCATGTAACATAAATTGTGTGTTTTAATTTGCACTACATTTTGTGTGAGGTAAGCTCTTGTTCTTCCGTTACGGTTTAGCAGTTATATAAAATTCCGTAAAAGTCATCCAGAATAAGCAGTCTTCAGAGGCTATTCCCAGAAAATTCAAGATATACATTTTATTTGTCAGGTAAATATCTTTAATATACGATATTTTAACCAAAATATTTATAGCCATTATTGAGAAAACCAAAATTTTCAAAACAAGTTCCATGAAAAGGGTAGTTAAGAATGGGGGGGGGGGGATTTTCTTGAAAATCTTCAGGTCGCATCCTTGGAAGATACCAAACTTAAATGCCAAGTTTGGTATTCATCGGTCCTTTTGTTTTTGAGCTATGCTGCCCAGAGACACACAAACACACACAGACAGACAGACAGACAGACAGAGAGACATACGCATGGAATTTTTTTTAAAAATGCTTTTTTTGGATTAAGGATGTCCTAAAACATGTATTTCCGGTGAAATCTTGGGATCGATTTTTTGGGTGCTTTACAATACTTTCTTTATACGCTATGTACATAGTACGTGTAGAGAAAGTAAAACAATCTGATGTATACCATTCACATGACTTTCTCTATATCCCTGCAACAAATTATTCTTAAAAAGCTGATGCTTCTATTTACTTCATGCTAATCTAGAAAAATTAGCAGAAATAGTCTTATTACCTTCTTCCTTGTAAGTAGAAAGGAAATAAGGGAGTAGCATAGGTTAAAGCGGTAGTCAATAGCTGGTTACTATGTGACTTAAGTTCCTTTGTTTGTAATGATCATAAGTTGACAAATTCCTGTATGAGAAAAGTTAAGATTTTCGACCCTGAAAACAAAAACAAGGAATATCTCAAAAACGATCAACTCCAAGAAAAAAATGTATATAACATAAATTGTGTCATTTAATATGCTTTACATTTTTTGTGTGGTAAGTTTTTGTCCATCTCTTACGATTTAGCAGTTATACAAAATTCCGGAAAATTCACTCAGAATAAAGTAGTCTTCAGAGACTATTCCCAGAAAATTCAAAATATACATTTTATTTGTCGGGTAAATATCTTTAATGTACGATGTTTTAAACAAAATCGTTAGAGCCATTTTTTATAAAATCAAAATTTTCGAAAACAGTTCCATGTAAGGGGTAGTTTAGGGTGGGGGGATTTTTCTCAAAATTTTCGTGTCGCATCCCTGGAAGGTACCAAAGTTTGGTATTCAACGGTTCTTTTGTTTTTGTTTTTGAGCTGTGCTGCCCAGAGACACAGACACACACACATACACACACACAGAGACAGATATACAGATGGAAATTTTTCTAAAAATACTTTTTTTTGGATTAAGAATGTCCTAAAACCTGTATTTCCGGTGAAATCTCGGTATCGAATTTTTGTGTGCTTTGCAAACTTTCTTTATACACTATGTACGTAGTACGTGTAGAGAAAGTAACAAAACAATGTGTTCCATTCACATGACCTTGTTTCCCTTCTACTTACTTTTAATTCTGCTTATGTTTACCTTGATTAGCATGATGTAGATAACAGATTAATGCTTTGAATAAAAGGTTTGTTTACGGAAAAACTAGAGGACATCATCTAAAGTTAACAAATTAGACTTTTTCCCTTCCACGTACAAGGAACCAAGTAATAAGATCAATTTTGACTAATGCTTATCTCAATTATCATGAAGTAGATAGAAGAGTAAGCTGTTAACAATAATTTCTTACAGGATGAAGAGAAAGTCGTGTGAATGTAACAAAACAGATTTTTCTAATAAGCTCATTCTTCTATCTACTTCATGATAATCAGTATAAACAAAAGCAGAAATTTTGCGTACTACTTAGCTCCTTGTAAGTAGAAGGGAAAACATTTTATACTTTCTATTCACATGTCCTCTAGCTGTTCAGTTAACAAATATTTTATTTAAAAATGATGCTGTTATCTACATCATGCTACTCAAGATAAACAATACAGAATTAATTTTATTACTAGCTTCCTTGTAAGTAAAGGGAAATAAGGGAATGCACAGGCTAAAGCGATATCCTGGTACTTTAAAAACCGGTCGCTGTATAATATTCCATTCTTTTTACTTACCAGCAGCAAAAGACAACCGAGAAACAAGAAGGTGTGTTCTGTTTGAGGAAATTTTAAATGGCTTAAAATTGAAACCAATAATTCGGAATATCTCGAAAACTTCGCAAAAAATATAAATAACATAAATCGTGTGTTTTAATGAAATCTACATTATTTGTGCAGTAAGTTATTGTATATCTCTTGTTATACGAAAGTCATCCAGAATGAAGAGGTCCTCAGAGGCTATTCCCAGAAAGTTCCAAATATATTTTTCGTTTGTCATAAAAATATTTTATACATAAGGTATTTTAATCCAAATCGTTACAGTCATTTTTGAGAAAATCAAAATTTTCCAAAAATGTTCCATGTAAAGGGTAGTTGGGAGTGGGTTTTTTTCCTTGAAATCTTCGAGTCGCATCCTTGTGAGATAATCAACCAAAAATTCCTAGTTCGCTATTTAACTGGCTTTTCGTTTTTGACCTATGCTGCCCACAGACACACACACTCGCACTCACACACACACACAAACACACAGACCTTTTTCTAAAAATTCTTTTTTGAATTCATTAGGTCGCAAAACATGTATTTCCGGTGAAATCTTGATATCGGATATTGGGCTCATTACCTCTCTATACACTATGCACATAGTACGTGTAGAAAAAGTAAAAAAAAAATCTGATATGTTACACTCACATGGCTTTCTCTAACTGTTCTGGAGACAAATGTCTTGGAAGAGACTATTCTGCTTTCTACACCATGCAAATGGAGATACGCATTAGCAGAATGTATTTATTACATGGTTCGTTATAAGTAGAAGGAAACTATAGGAATGCGCTATGCTAAAGCGATAGTCAAATGTTTTTAAAACTATCGTTATACGGCTGTCATTTATATTGGCTTTTTTGCTAGGCTAGGAGTTGAACAAAAGAAAAACGGATGTATTTTTAAACTGAAATCAATAATAAGGAATATCTTGGAAACAGTGAACTCTACAATAAAAATGCATATGACATAAATTGTGTGTTATAACAATATCTACATTTTTGTATAATAAGTTTTGTCTATATCTTACGACTTAATGGATGTGCAAAATTCTGTAAAAATCAACCATAATAAAGTGTCCCTAGAATATTCCAAATATACATTTTATTTGTGTTATGAATAACTTTAATGCATTGTATTTTAATCAAAAGCATTTGAGACATTTTTGAAGAAAAAATGTTTAATTATTTTTCCATGTAAAGTGCAGTTTGGGGTGAGAAGATATTCTTGATAATCTTCGTGTCGTATCTTTGGAAGATTACAAACTTAAATACAAAGTTTAGTATTAATGGTCTTTTAGTTTTTGAACTATTCTATCCAAAGACACACGCGCGCGCGAGCGATTTTTTTTTTCTAAAAGTGCTTTTTTAGAATTCAGGGGGTCCCAAAACGTGTATATCCGATGAAATCTCTGTAGGAGCACATACCACATGCTCGCAAAACATATAAAAAGAGAAAATGTACATAATGTTATTAGCTTATAGAAAGCAAGATAAAATAATTGTAAATATTCAAGAGTAGAAAAATGTATAAATGCAAGTTGTTACCTGATGTATTAGGCGGGGCAAGCTAGCGAAATTCCAGGTATAAGTTCACCAAACACTATAATGAGCACAGGGTTTAGGCTAAAGAATGCATGCTAGAAAAGAACAGACAGATAAAGAAGTGAGACAGGAATAGTGACTTGTCTTCCAAGTAGCACATGGAGTTGAAAAACAGACAAAGAAAGCTTAATGTTAAAGTGAGAAGGAACCACTAAGTATTTCCAAACGTGCCATGTGCACGCTATGACGGCAACATTTGCCGCACTTTATTTTCATAATTTGTGAGGTGATGCTAACTAATAACCAATAAGAAATGCTGTTACATTTTATGGCGCGAAGTTGGCGACACCCAGGTTTAGTATTTAAGGAAAGGCACATCTCTTATGTGGTTATTCTTACTGTTACTCTACACTCTTGTCTATCTCGTTTGAGCTTGTGTTCACCTCATGTTAAGTTTTGTGCACGTGGTGGGGCAGCAAGATGCAGAAGGATAGATTAGGCTCCTCATTAGTAATTATATGGTGGGGTGGTATTTATTTACAACACACTTGTAAGGAACAAGCTAGCCGCCCGTTTAAATCTATAATACAAATAAATTAATGTCGTAAGGGAACATGCAGTGTTTTTAATATGCAAGCCTCACCCTCAAACCCCTGAGATAAGTGCAATTAGGAGATTAGGGGTGGAACCTACATGAACACCAGAGCTGAGGACACTGTAGGTACGAGACATCTCGGGTGAAATACCTTCTTTATACACTTAAGTACATAGTACGTGTAGAGGAAGTAGAAAAAAGGTAAAAACAAAAAGCATGAATTTTAAGTTGGAGGGCCTCCAGGATCAGCATGTCTGAAGATTCAACAATTGTAAACACAAATATATTCTTTGACTGGCTGAGAAGCCATTTTGTTTCCCGGAAACCAGAAGCGAATGTGGTCATCGCACTAGGTGAATATAAGCACTCTCTTAAAGTGTGGTCATTTATCCCTTACAACCCCCCCCCCCCAAACGTAGGGAGAAATTTCCAATGCATAGCTTTCTAAACTTCAGAACCATTTCTTCCACAGTAAATTTATATAATCCTGTGCGCTTATTATTACAAAACTTAATCGCCAAGAAAACCATTTACATATTTTTCTCTCGAAATTCTTCATATAGTGCAACATTTAAAAAAACTATGGCTTTCATCCCCGGATTTACATTAATTCTTTTCTACCCATTATGTACGTAGAACAGAAACTTACTATATTCGCTGATGTAAGGATTCATATCTGAAAATAAATACCAACTATAGAGTTGCAAATCTTTACGTATACAATTATCTCTAGAGGGCTCAAATGATAATTTTAGAAACCTAATACTCAGATTCAGTATTCTTCCTTGGCTACCTGTTGCAGAATATTTGAAGAAAACTTTTACTTTCTCTATACGTACTTTGTACATAGTGTATAGAGAAGCTATTGTATTCCACCCAAAAATTCGAAACCGAGAATTTATGTTTTGAGTCCCCCTGAAACCAAATCAAGTATTTTTGAAAAAAGGTCCATGTTTGTGTGTGTGTGTAAGGACAGCATAGCTCAAAAACGAAAACACCATTAAATACAAAAGTCGGTATTTAAGCTTGGTATCTTCCAAGGATGCGGCAGGAAGATTTTCAAGAAAATAACTCACCCAAACTACCCTTTAAATGCAAAAAATTTGAAAAGTTTGATTTTCTCAAAAATGGCTCAAACGATTTTCATTAAAATCTATTATATTTAAGATATTTACTTTCCAAATAAAATGTATATCTTGAATATTCTGGGAATAGCCTCTAAAGACCTCTTTATTCTGTATGGTTTTTATTGAATATTGCATAACTACTAAACCGTAAGGGTTAACAAAAAATTTACCACCCAAAAAATATAGATCACGATAAAACACACAATTTACGTCATACACATATTTTTCGTGGAATTGATCTTTCTTGAGCTATTGCTTTTTATTGGTTTCAGCTTTAAAAAACTTATACCATTCTCATACAGGAATTTGCCAACTCCTGCCCATACAAACAAAAGAACATCAGTCATATATCAACCAGATTTTCACTTTAACTTTAACCTATGGTACACCCTTATTTCGCTTCGCTTCATGTGAATGAAACACATGATGTTTTATTTTTCTTTCGAAGTTCTTTATATAATGGAACATTTTAAGGACAATGCCCACCACTTCCAGACTTACACTAATTCCTTTTCTATCCACTGAAAATAAATAGCAACTATATATCTGGAAATCTTGACGTATTTAATTGCCTCTAGAGGGCCGAAGTGATAATTTTAGAAACCGAATACCAAGACGCAGTTTTCTTTCTGAGTACCTGTTGCAGAATACGAGTATTTGAAGTGAATTTTTTAGGCAACCTGTAGAATACTCTTGTTCTCAGCCAAGTGAGTAGCTGACGCCACACCACATCTAAGACGCCATTTTTCTCGGTTAAGCCAATCTCGTTCCTTCAATCCTCTGACCTCCATGACTATTTGTGTTAAATCTCCTTCCCCTTTACTTCCTCACTAACTCACAATTGAGATAGGAATGTCTGAGAAGAGAGATAGCCAGACGTCTGCTGGCTTCTTGGAGTTAACTTTCTAGATGAACAAACACAGAGAAAAAAATACAACAGATAAGCAACTTAATGAACTTTTCCTGTGCACGAAAAAAATAAGCTATCTCATTTTATTATTTTCTCTATACGTACTATGTGCATAGTGTATAGGGAAAGTATTGTATTCCACCCAAAAATTCGATACCGGGATTTCACCGGAAATACATGTTTGGGTCCCCCTGAAAAAAAAAGCATTTTCAGAAAAAGGTCCGTGTGTGCGTGTGTCTGTGTGTGTGGACAGCATAGCTCAAAAACGAAAGCACCGATGAATACCAAACTTGGAATTTAAGTTCGGTATCTTCCAAGGATGCGACACGAAGATTTTCAATAAAATCCCCCCACTCTCAACTACCCTTTACGTAGAACTTTTTTAAAGTAAATGGATTTTCTTAAAAATGGCTCTAACGATTTTGATTAAAATATCGTATATTAAAGATATTTACTTGACAAATAAAATGTATATCTTGAATTTTCTGGGAATAGCTTCTGAAGAATACTTTGTTCTGGATCAATTTTACGAAATTTTGCGTAGCCGCTAAACCGTAAGAGATGGACTAAAACTTACCACACAAAAAATGTTGAGCACGTTAAAACACACAATTTATGTGGCATGCATATCTTTCGTGGAGTTGATCGTTTTTTTTAGATATTCCTTGTTTTGGTTTCAGCTTTGAAAAACACACCTTTCTCGTACAGGAATTTGTCAACTCCTTTCCGTATAACAAACAAACTTCAGTCACATAGCAACCAGCTTTTGACTATCACTTTAACCAATGGTACTCTCTTATTTCGCTGTTACTTACAAGGAAACAAGTATTAATAATATTTTTGCTAATTTTTTCTGGATTAGCATGAAGTAAATAGAAGCATAAGCTTTTTAACAATAATTTGTTACATATACGTAGAGAACATAGTATAACTGGAACACATTAGATTTCTTATACCCCTTCCTCGCCTATTTTTAATTTCTCTACACGTACCAAGTACATAGTGTATGAAGGAGGTACCTCTTGTTTTGCACCAAAAATTCGCTACCAGATTTCACAAGAAATGCATGATTTGTGTACCCCTGAATTCAAACAAAAAGAAGTTTCAGAAAAAGACCCGTGTGTCTTTTGACAACATAGCCCAAAAACTAAAAGACCATTAAACACCAAAATTAGTGTTTAACTTTGGTATCTTCCAAGAACGCTACATGAAGATTTTCAAGAAAATCCCCGCACCCCAAACTACTCTTTACATGAAACATTTTACAAGATGTTGATTTTCTGAAAAATGACTCTAACGATTTGGATTTAAATACCTTATGTTTAAGAAATTTTTATGACAAACGAAATGTTGATCATGAATTTTCTGAGAATAGCCTCTAAAGACCCATTTATTCTAGATGTTTTTATATAACTGGCAAACCGTCAAAGATATACAACATCTTACTATACAAAAAAATTAGATCTCATTAAAACAGACAATTTATGTCATACAACATTTTTTCGATATATTTCGGATTATTGGTTTCAATTTTAGCCACTTAACTTTTTACAAACGGGAGGACATATTTCGTCTCATTTGTTTATTCCTGGCAAGCAAAAGATTGGAGTTGGAATTGTTTCACATTGCGATCGCCTCTATCGCTTTAGCCCGTGCATTTTCTTATTTCTCTTCTACTTGCAAGGAAGCAAGTATTAATGACCATTTTTGCTAATCTTTACCTCGATTATCATGAAGTAATTACAAGAATAAGTTTCCAACACTAATTTGTTACAGAGATGTTTGATATGGTATATAATTTTGAGCAGTTGGCAGTGAAACCATTCGCTCTCTTGCAGTCCAGTATTTTGATGTTGTTACAGAGAAGTAGAGAAGATCATGTGAATGGTATATATAAGATTCTTTAGTTATGCACACACTATATATATTTTTGGTGAAATCTTGGTATTGAGTTTTTAGGAGGAATACTATTTCTTTACTACCTACTATGCACGTTGTGTATGGTAGAATGCGACAGTTGGATTAATTAGCTTCGCCCCTATATATTATATTAAATTAGAATCATAGTAGTGGCCTGGCTGAAATCGTCGCCATTTGACCGTCAGCCAGACAGTCTTCCCCATTTGACTGCGCACCAACTTCGGAAGCATCGTTAAAAACAAAACCGAAGCGCGAGGCATCGTTAGAGATCGATTGAGTTTCAGAAGTTGTGATTGTTACCAGGGATGGGGCAGATACTAACAAGAGTCGACTCATACGTTAATGATGCACCCCCCCCTAACCGCAAAACCCTAAAAGAGCAACAACCCGTACACACTTGTCCAACTTCATTGCGATGCACTTGTACCATTCTGTATCGTCATTAATGTTATAAGTGGGTTAAACCCTCTCACTGGCAAAAGAGAATTTCTTTCCCGTTCCTAAAACCTTTCGATTTATATACTAATTATTATTACTTTCTCTATACGTACTATCTGCACAGTGTATAGAGAAGGTATTGTATTGTGCCCAAGAATTCGACACTGAGATTTCACCGGAAATATATGTTTTGAGACCCCCTGAATCCAAAAAAAGCATTTTATAAACATTTCCGTCTGCGTGTCTGTCTGTCTGTGTGTATGTGTGAGTGTCTGTGTGTCTTTGGCCAGCATAGCTACAAAACTAAAAGACCGTTAAAAATCAAACTAGGTATTTAAGTCTGGTATCTTCCAAGGATACAACACGAAGATTTTCAAGAAAATTCCCCCACCCCAAACTACCCTTTAAATGGTAATTTTTTCGAAAATGTTGATTGTATTAAATGACTCTAACGATTATGATTAAAATCCCGTATATTACTGACATTTACATACAAAATAAAATATCTATCTTGACTTTTCTAGAAATAGCCTCTGAAGACCTCTTTATTCTGGATGAATTTTGCCAAATTTTCCTTAACTGCTAAACGGTAAGAGATAGACAAAAGCTTATTGAACATAAAATATAGAGCACGTTGAAACACTATTTATGTTATAAAATTTGTTTGTGGAGTTGAGCGTTTTTTAGTTATTCATTGTTTTTAATTTCACCTTTCAAAAACGTATATTTTCTCATACAGGAATTTGTCAACTCCTGTCCATGCAAACAAAGGAACAACAGTCACATAGTAACCAGTCTTTGACTTTCACTTTAACCTATGGTTCTCCCTTATTTCACTTCTACTTAAAAGGAAGCAAGTAATAAGACAATTTTTTTTCTCGATTAGCATGAAGTAAATAGAAGCTTTTTAACAATAATTTGTTACAGAGAAATACAGAAAGTCATGTGCATGGAATACATTAGATTTTTTTTTTTTTTATTTTTATAACTCGATTTTTCACAAGTAGATTAAATCATTTTACTCTATTACCATATATTAAAAGTATTACATATCTCTTCAAATTTGGAACCAATATTCCAACACAAATGTACATTTTGAGATTTCCTGAATAAACGGTCTATGTAGGGAAAGCCACAATTACGTGTGTTGTGTGTTTGTGAACAGCATACATTAAAACGGATATGACGTAAATTAAATGACTGAGATCTTAAACAATTCAGTAATACATTCTGGAAACAAACTGCTTTTGTCAGGTAGAGCTCTAAACTCGAAAGCAACTAATGGACGTTATAATAGTGACTCAAAACTACACGAAACGTCTAAAAGGAAGAATTAAGAACCGCGCTCGAGAAATTATAAGGACGAGGAATTGCTTCCTCAAATCCTGAAAGAAAAAATATCATGCGTTCCATTTATATGACTTTCTCTACATCTCTGTAACAAAGTATTGTTAACCAGCTTATTCTTTTACCTGCTTCATGCTAATCGAGTTAAACAGCGAAATTATCCTTATTACTTGCTTCTTTGTAAGTAGAAGACAAATAAGAAAATACATTGGGATTAACGAACAGTCACACGTATTAAAATATGGTTGCTATGAGATTGACATCCGTTTCTTTGCATGGCCAGAAGCTGACAAGTTTTAAAAAGCTCTACATGATTTGTTAAGTAGGTTTTATCTAACTCGTACGCCTTATTAGTTATGCAAAATTCATCCAGAATAAGTAGTCTGCAGAGGTTATTCCCAGAAAATGCAAAATATACACTTTATTTGGCATGTAAATATCTTCATTATATGATATTTTAATCAAAACTGTTAGAGGCATTTTTGAGAAAACCAAAATCTTAGAAATATTTTTATTAAAAAGCATGGTTTGAATTAGGGAGGATTTCTTTGCACTCTTCGTGTCGCATCCTTAGAAGAAACTGAACTTACATATCAAGTTAGGTATTTACCGGACTTCTCGTTTCTGATGTGTGCTGCCCCAGTAACACACACTAACATACACGTACACACCGTACACACATATCCACAAAAACAACATATACACTTATTACTTTCTCTATACGCACTATGTAGATAGTGTATAGAAAAAAATTCGATACCGAGATTTCACCGGAAATATATGTTTTAGAGTCCCCTGTATCTAAAAAAAGCATTTTCAGAAAAAGGTCCGTCTGTGTGTTTGTGTATATGTGTGTCCGTGTGTCCGTGTGTCTGTGAACAGGATAACTCAAAAACGAAAAGTAGGTAAAATACCAAACTTGGTATTTAAGTTTAGTAACTTCCAGGGATGCGACACGAAGACTTTTAGAAAAATCCCCCCAACCCCAACTACCCTTTACAACTACCCCTTTTCGAAAATTGTGATTTTCTCAAAAATGGCACTAACGATTTTGATTAATATTTCGTGTATTAAATATATTTACCTGAAAAATAAAATGCATATCTTGAACTTTCTGGGAATAGCCTCTGAAGAGTAGTTTATTATGGATGAATTTTACTAAATTTTGAATAACTGCTAAACCGTGAGAGAAGGACAAACACTTACTACACAAAAAATGTAGAGCACGTTAAAAAACACAATTTATGTCACATACATTTTTTCGTGGAGTTCGTCGTTTTCGTGACATTCCTTATTTTTGGTTTCTGGTATGAAAAACTATACATTTCTAATACAGGAATTTGTCAACTGCTGTCTATGCAACCAAAGAACTTCAGTGACATAGCATCTAGCTTTTGATTATTACTTTAACCTATCGTACTCCCTTATTTCGTTTCTACTTGCAAGGAAGTAAGTAATATGGCTATTGCTGCTAATGTTTTACTGATTAGCATGAACTTAATAGAAGTATAAGCTTTTCAGAATAACTTGTTGCAGGGATATGGAGAAAGTCATGTGAATGGTACACAACAAATGTTTTAAGGTAGTGTTTAACGCCCGCTTTAACTACTTGTGATACTGATGATGGACACCGATGGAATGCGATGGCGAGAGAAACTGGAGTACCCAGAGAAAACCCGCCCCAGCGCCGCTTTGTACACCACCAATCTCACATGCTGTCGCTTGGTATCGAACCCCGGCCGACTAAGTGAGAGGCAAGTGGTCTAACCTCTCGACCACGGCGTGGCCTACATAAACACACATACACAATACACATATCCACACATGTACACATACACAAATACACATATTCATATATACACAAATACACATATTCATATATGCACATATACACAAATACACATATCCACACATGTACACATACACAAATACACATATTCATATATGCACATATACACAAATACACATATCCACACATAGACATATTCATATATACACATATACACAAATACACAAATACACATATTCATATATGCACATATACACAAATACACATATACACACATAGACATATTCATTTATACACATATACACAAATACATAACTACACATATACACACATACACATATACACACATACACATATAAACATGCACACATATACATATACACATACACATATACATATACACACAATACAAACACATTTACATATACACATACACGCATTAACATATTCATATATACACATACACACTTACACATATTCATATATACACGTACACACATACACATATTCATATATACACATACACATATACATATACACACATACACATATACATATACACACAACACAAACACATTTACATATACACATACACGCATTAACATATTCATATATACACATACACACATACACATATACATATACACACATACACATATACATATACACATATACACATACACACATACACATACACACATACACATATACATATACACACATACACAAACACATTTACATATACACATACACGCTTTAACATATTCATATATACACATACACACTTACACATATACATATACACACATACACATATACATATACACACAACACAAACACATTTACATATACACATACACGCATTAACATATTCATATATACACATACACACTTACACATATTCATATATACACATACAAGAAATTAGGAAGCAGAAGAGCATAACTCTAGTTATTAACATTTCTACGTCTTCAAGAATTATTATGTCGGGAGTCGCTCGTAGGAATAGTGTCTCAACAAGTAACAAAGGTGAATTAAAGCATTCATTCAGTGGAATCTAAAGTGAAGTACTTCTATTTTTGAGTCTACCCCGTGTCACATACGCCAGTCATTCTTTCTCCCCATCAGTGAGAGTCAAGCTTGTGTTTTACGTGGATGAGCAGAGCCGGCGCATAAAAGAACTTTCAAGAGGTATGTACCCGCCTATTTATATTATATTTTACTGGTGGTAATTCAGACCGACTACAAGGTAGACAAAAGGACAACACATACACACGTACACATATACACACATACACATATACACACTCACACACATAAATATATACACATACATATACATTTATTTATGGTGAAATCTCGGTATCGAATTTTTGGGTGTAATACAATACTTTCTCTATACACTATGCACACAGTATATAAGTATAGAGAAAGTAAAAATGATGTTAGACAGTAAAACATTTTTCCTTAAATTACCATCGAAGTTGTAATGTTGACACATGGTAAAACATGTTTTTGAGTATAAGAAGGATACTTATTTCAGTATAATATGCTACATACTATGGAATTTGCAAACCAGTGCAATGAACAAAGTGTTCAGATTTGACGTTACCAATTTTTATGGCCATTTAGTATTTTGTTGATATTTTATTCCATTTATGAACTGAGATCTTACTCAATTCACCACTACTTCTAGAAGCGTGTTTCTTTTGTCAGGAAGAGCTATAAACCAGCTACTAGACGTTATAATTGTGAATGGAAACTAAACTACATGAGCCGTCTAGAAGGAAGAATTATGGACTGTGCTCGAGAAATTATAACGACGAGGAATTGCGTTCTCAAATCCTGAAAGAAAAAAATCTGATAATAGCCATTCACATTACTTTCTCTACATCTCATTAACAAATAATTGTCAATAAGCTTTTTCTTGTATCTTCTTCATTCTAATTGAGATAAACGTTTGCAGACACGGTATTATTACTTAGTTCCTTATATTTAGAAGGGAAATGAGGGAATACTCTAGGCTAAACTGACAGTCCAATGTTTTAAAATGCGGCTGCTATAGGACTCAAATCCATTTCTTTGCGTGGCGAGGTGTTGCCGGGTTCCTGTATAGATAAAGTACAAGTATTTTAAAACTAAAAACAATAACAAGAACTATCTAATCAAAGTGAACTCCACCAAAAGTGTTGTATAACATAAATTGTGTGTTTTAAGGAGCTCTTCAGAGGCTATTCGCAGAAAATTCAAGATATATATTTTATTTGTTATGTAAATATGTTTAATATACATTATTTTAATCAAAATCGTTAGAGTCATTTTTGATAAAAATTTTCCACGTAAAGGGTAGTTTATAGTGGGTGATTTCCTTGAAAATCTTCATGCTGCATCCTTGAAAAATAACAAGTTTGTTATTTAACGGCCTTTTTGTTTTTGAGCTTTGCTGGCCACCGACACACTCATGTAAATGTTATTAAAATTTATTTTTTATCCAGAGGGTCTCAAAACATATATTTTCGATAAAATCTCGTTATGGAGTTTTTGGGTAGATTACAATACGATATATCTATTTGCAAAATAATTTGCGGTACATCTTAAATGTTTAAATGAAAACATTAAACATTTCTGGAGCATTTTATTAGAAAGATGGTTCTTGAGAGTAAAATATTTTCATTTAAAACATTTAAGATATAATTTTGAAACATGTCAAATATATGAATATTTTTGTGTGAAAATACTGGTATTAATCTCATGATATGTTACATACTATGGTTTTTTGCAAAGCAGTCAAATATAAATGAGTTTTCAGGTTTAACATTATGAATTTTATTTTCCTCTCAGTCTTTTGTTGGTATTTTTATACTATTTATGAACTGAGATCTTACACAATTCAGTAATACTTCTAGAAGCTATAAACTCGAAAGCAGCTAATGAACGTTATAATTGTGAATGAAAACTATACGAAGAATTATGGACTGTGCTCGAGAAATTATAAGGACGAGGATTGCGTCCTCAAATCCTGAAAGAAGAAAAAAGGAACACGTAACAGATGGTATTAAAAAGCAAACGCAAATGGAGAAAAGCTTGCAGGAATAGAAGAAGGAAGATAACATAAATTATGCATCAGAGTGTATGGAACTCTCTAGCGAAGGGATTCTGTATGAAATTAACTCGTATTTACACGACGAATGAAAGAAACGTTAAATCACGCTCGAGGAATAATTCAGTAAGGAAAACAGGAAATGAGGAGAGTCTATTCCTCTGTCTGGTTGCACGGGAGGGAGGGGGTGATACAGTTTAAGGGCTCGGATCAGTAAATGAATTATTAACAAAGGATTCCATAATTATTTAAACGTAAAGGTGAGCCAGATTTTTAAAAAAACTGTATAACTTACTCTACATGCACTACATTACAATTTAACATATGCCACCTTTACTTTCTCTAACACACATGTACAAATGTACATAGTGGATAAGGAAGGTATTGTGTTCAACCCAAAAATTTAATAAAATATTTCATTCGAAATATATGGTTTCAGACCTCCTTAGTAAAAAAACCTGATGCGTTCTATTCACATGACTTTTACTAAACCTCTGCAATAAATTATTGTTAAAACCTTAAGATTTTATTTACTTTATGCTAATTGGGAAAAAAATTAGAAATAGCCTTATTACTTGTTTCCTTGTAAGTAGAAGCGAAATAAGGGAGTACCATAGGTTAAAGTGATAGTCAAAAGCTGGTTGTTATGTGACTGAAGTTCCTTTGTTTGTATAGACAGGAATTGACAAATTCCTGTATGAGAAAAGTAAGTTCTTCAAAGCTGAAACCAAAAATAAGATCAACTATAAGATAAAAAGTCTTATGTGTTCCATTCACATGACTTTTTTCTACTTCTCTGCAACAAATTATTGTTAAAATGCTTATGCTTCTATTTACCTCATGTTAATCGAGAACAAATTAGAAGAAATAGTCTTATTACTTACTTCCTTATAAGTAGAAGCGAAATTAGGGACTACCATAGGTTAAAATTGATAGTCAAAAGCTGGTTGGTATGTGGCTGAAGTTTCTTTGTTTGTATGAACAGGAGTTGGCAAATTCCTGCATGAGAAAGGTACAAGTTTTTCAAAGCAGAAACCAAAAACAAGGAATGTCTAAAAAAACGATGAACTCCACGAAAAAAAAAAAAAAAAGACATATGTAACATAAATATGCTCTACATTTTTGTGATGAAATTTATTGTCCATCTCTTATGGTGTAACAGTTATGCAAAATTCGTAAAATTCAACCAGAATAAAGTAATCTTCAGAGGTCATTCCCAGAAAATTCATGATATACATTTTATTTGTCAGGTAAATGTCTTTAGTATACGATATTTTAATCAAAATTTTTAGGGCCATTTTTGAGAAAATAGTAGTCTGGGTTGGGGGATTTTTATTCAAAATTTTCGTAGTGCATCCCTGGAAGATACTTCAGTTAAGTACTAAGTTAGGTATTTTACCAACTATTTGTTTTTAATTTATGGTGTTCACAGGCACATACATCCGGACATTTCTTTGAAAATGTTGTATTTGGATACAGGAGCCACTAGAACATACTTTTTCCGGTAAAATCTCGGTATCGAAATTTTGGTTGTAGTACAATACCTTCTCTATACTCTATGTACATAGTACGTATAGAGAAAGTAAAAATAACTGAGTGTTTGGAAAGTAACAACAGAAATACACTGGCAGAAGTGCTACCTTAACAAGGGACATGATCAACAATCCATAACAGGGACTGAAAGCTTGCCGGCAGCCCAATTTAAAAGTATCACTCTACAGCTATGGCAGTGAGCGCCATTGGCCATCTCTCCCCGAATTACCCTACATCACCCAAAAATTCGATAGCGAAATTTCACAGGAAATACATATTTTGAAGACTAACTCAGAAGATCTTCTTTTAAGAAAAGGTCTGTGTATGTGTTTGTGAATGGTAGAGCCCAGAAACGAAAAGTTAATACCAAAAAGAAATAATCTGATGTTTCATTCTCATGTTTTCTAGATCTATACTGCAAAAAATGATTCTTTAAAAATTTATTTTCCCCTTAACTTCATACCAACCCGAATTACTCAGTTCGCTATAAGTGGAAAGGGAATACACCAGGATAAAGCGATTATGCGTTGCAATTGAAATTCGTCTTTCTTTGCATGGCCAGGATGAAAAAGTGAATAATGGCTTTACATTTAGGAAAAATCGAAACATTAAACATTTTAAAATCAAAAATAAGAAACCTATCGATATTGGTTGGCTATATAAAAATGATTATAATATAATTTGTGCAATTTAATGATATCTTCATTTCCTATACAATAGGTTTTGTCTTCTCCTACGGTTTACGGAGGTCTATTAGATCCATTTTGGAGAAAATTACAAATGTTGAAAAATCTTCTTATTAATGGGTATTTTGGTTAGGGGGATTTTCCTCAAAATTTTCATGTCCTATCCTTGGAAATACAAAGCAAAATTTGGTAATTAACGGACTTTTTATTTTAGAGTTAAGTTGAGGGTGATTGATATTTTCGTACGTAAAAACCGTTAGCATGGCTTCCTTTGGAAGGGAAATAAAGCCGGTGGTCCTGTGTAATCTTTATTTACACGTAAAAGAACCCGATACCTTGAGGGCAAAATTTCCGCCGTTTTGCGTCCGCAAGTCGTATATTACGCACTACAGTGTCATCTGTGGGCAACGAGCTGATCCTTCGTCACCATGGCGCATAGCCGCGAACGCAAGATTTACAAATTCAGATGCTACTGCTACTGCTACTTCTACTTCTACTGCTATTGTCACTGCTGTTGCTACTGCTACTTCTACTGCTACTGATTCTGCTACTGTTACTGCTACTGCTATTGCTACTTCTACTGCTACTGTTACTGCTACTTCTGCTGCTACTGCTTCTGCTACTGTTACTTCTTCTTCTGCTGCTACTGCTGCTGCTGCTACTGCTACTGCTACAGCTAAAACTACTGTTACTGCTACTGCTACTGCTATTGCTACTGCTACTGCTATTGATACTGCTACTTCTACTGCTATTGCTACTTCTACTGCTACTGGTACTGTTACTGCTACTTCTGCTGCTACTGATTCTGCTACTGTTACTTCTTCTTCTGCTGCTACTGCTGCTGCTACTGCTACTGCTACAGCTACAGCTACAGCTACTGTTACTGCTACTTCTGCTGCTACTGCTACTGCTACTTCTGCTGCTACTGCTACTGCTAATGTTACTGCTACTTCTCCTGCTACTGCTACTGCTACTGCTATTTCTACTGCTTCTACTGCTACTTCTGCTGCTGCTGCTACTGCCTACTGTTACTGCTACTTCTGCTGCTACTGCTACTTCTACTGCTACTGCTACTTCTACTGCTACTGCTGCTGCTACTGCTACTTCTACTGCTACTGCTATTGCTACTACTACTGCTACTTCTACTGCTCCTTATACTGCTACTGCTGTTGCTACTGACACTGCTACTTCTACTGCTGCTTATACTGCTACTGCTACTTCTACTGCTCCCTATACTGCTACTGCTACTGTTCCTTATACTGCTACTGCTACTGCTATTGCTACTGCTACTGTTACTGCTACTGCTACTGCTACTGCTCCTCATACTACTACTGCTACTGCTACTGCTATTGCTACTGCTATTGCTACTTCTACTGCTGCTTATACTGCTACTGCTACTGTTACTGCTACTGCTACTGCTACTGCTACTGCTATTGCTACTGCTACTACTTCTTATACTGCTACTGCTACTGCTATTGCTACTGCTACTGTTACTGCTACTGCTACTGCTACTGCTCCTCATACTACTACTGCTACTGCTACTGCTATTGCTACTGCTATTGCTACTGCTATTGCTACTGCTATTGCTACTGCTACTACTCCTTATACTGCTACTGCTACTGCTACTGCTTCCTGCTTACTGCTACTGCTACTGCTACTGCTACTGCTGCTGCTGCTACTGCTACTGCTTGCTGCTTACTGCTACTGCTACTGCTGCTGCTTGCTGCTTACTACTACTGCTGCTGCTGCTGCTACTGCTACTGCTTGCTGCTTACTACTACTGCTACTGCTGCTGCTACTGCTACTGCTTGCTGCTTACTACTACTGCTGCTGCTACTGCTACTGCTACTGCTGCTGCTGCTACTGCTACTGCTTGCTGCTTACTGCTACTGCTACTGCTACTGCTTGCTGTTTACTGCTACTGCTACTGCTACTGCTACTGCTTGCTGCTACTGCTACTGCTACTGCTTGCTACTACTGCTACTGCTTACTGCTACTGCTACTGCTACTGCTACTGCTACTGTTACTGCTACTGCTACTGCTACTGCTACTGCTACTGCTACTGCTTGCTGCTTACTGCTACTGCTACTGCTACTGCTGCTGCTACTGCTACTGCTTGCTGCTTACTGCTACTGCTACTGCTACTGCTTGCTGCTTACTGCTACTGCTACTGCTACTGCTACTGCTACTGCTTGCTGCTACTGCTACTGCTACTGCTTGCTGCTACTGCTACTGCTACTGCTTACTGCTACTGCTACTGCTACTGCTACTGCTTACTGCTACTGCTACTGCTACTGCTACTGCTTACTGCTACTGCTACTGCTTACTGCTACTGCTTGCTGCTTACTGCTACTGCTTGCTGCTACTGCTACTGCTACTGCTACTGCTACTGTTACTGCTACTGCTACTGCTACTGCTACTGCTTGCTGCTTACTGCTACTGCTACTGCTACTGCTGCTGCTGCTACTGCTACTGCTACTTCTTGCTGCTTACTGCTACTGCTACTGCTACTGCTACTGCTTAATGCTACTGCTACTGCTACTGCTACTGCTTACTGCTACTGCTACTGCTACTGCTACTGCTACTGCTTACTGCTACTGCTTGCTGCTTACTGCTACTGCTTGCTGCTTACTACTACTGCTACTTCTACTGCTACTGCTACTGCTACTGCTTGCTGCTTACTGCTAATTACTTACTACTAACTACTAACTGCTAACTACTAACTACTTAATACTAACTACTTACTACTTACTCTTAACTAACTACTAACTACTACTAACTAAGTTACTAACTACTACTAACTAACTAACTAACTACTACTAACTTACTAACTACTACTAACTTACTAACTACTACTAACTTACTAATTAACTACTACTAACTCACTACCTACCACCACTTGTAATACTCCCACTCCCACTCCCACCCCCATCACCGCCGCCACCGCTACCACCATCGCTACTACCACCGCCACCGCTACCACCACCGTCAACACTACCGCCACCGCTACCACCGCCGTCAACGCTACCGCCTCCTCTACCACCGCCGTCAACGCTACCGCCACCGCTACTACCACCATTTTGTAAGAAGAGAAATAGCTCCATACTTAATTAAGATTATTTGTAGTTCCTTGGAAGGTAGATATATACTGATTTATGATAACATAAAAATGAATATGAATTGCGGTGTTCTTCAAGGCTCCGTCTTAGGTCCCTCCCTATGGAACATATACTATGATCCAGTATTATAGAAGGAATTACCAACTGGAGTAAAAACCACAGGATATGCTGATGATCTAGCGTTAATAGTATGTGGCAAAACAAAAGATGAAGTGGAAGAAAAAGTCGTGTGGTCCATGAGTAAAACAGAAATATGGATGTTGAAAAAAGGATTATGTCTGGCACCAGAAAAAACGGAAATGATATTACCGGAAGGACGAAGATCTTTAAAGGAAATAAAGGTTAATTTCGGTAAACAAGAAATAAAATCCAGTAAGAACATAAAATATTTGGGTGTTCAAATGGGACATAATTTGAGTATGTGGCCACACTTTAAGTGTGTAGCTGCTAAAGCAGAAAGAAGTATTGCTGTTCTAGGAAGATTAATGCCAAATGTGAGAGGACCCAAACCAGAAAAAAGGAGAGTGCTGAGTAGTGTAATCAACTCTATAATGCTGTACTATGTACCTGCCTGGAAAACATGGGTGGAAATAGAGACCTTCCGGAAAATTATGGAAAGTGTACAGCGCAAGATAGCGATTAGAATTGCTAGTGCCTATAGGACCGTATCCACGCGGGCAATTCAAGTAATAGCCAGCACTGTACCAATACATCTAGTGGCTCGGGAGCGTGCACACGCAGCTGAAAAACATGGAAATGCCCCAAAAGTGTAAGACAAGAGAAAAAATGGTACAGTCATGGCAAGAAGAATGGGAACAGGAAACGAAGCCGGCACAATGGAACAAGAAACTGATACCAGATATACAGCCCTGGATAAACCGGAAACACGGACAAATTATTTAACCCAATTTTTATCGGGACACGGACGCTTCAAAAATTATTTGTTTTAAATGGCTATCAGTAATAGTGAAAACTGTCTGTGTTGTCAGGAAAAGGATACTCCTGAACATACTGTATTAAAATGTAAAAAATGGAATTATATAAGACAACCAATTATTAAACAAATTGAAGAAGAAATAACCACTAAAAATGTTATAACATTAATGCTGGAAACGGAAAATACATGGTAAATTATTCAAGACATGATAATTAAAATAATAAAAGCTAAAAAATTTGAGGAAAAGCAGAGCTAAACATGACTGCTCCATTGTGAAGTAATGCTGACAAGCAGTTTCCGCAATGAGAGCAAGTGAGTAAAAGAGAGTTTTTTTGAGTCGGTATGAGTCCGGCACATCAGGGCTATCTCCCCTGATGCCCATGAGGGTTTTCCGCCCTATTTACAAAAAAAAACGACCACCGTTACCGCTACCACCACCGCTACCACCTCCCTCAACGCTACCGCCACCGCTACCACCGCCCTCAACGCTACCGCCACCGCTAACACCCCCGTCAACGCTACCACCACCGTCAACGATACCGCCACCGCTAACACCCCCGTCAACGATACCGCTAACACCACCGTCAACGATACCGCCACCGCTAACACCCCCGTCAACGCTACCACCACCGTCAACGCTACCGCCACCGCTACTACCACTGTCACCGATACCACCACCGCTACCACCACCGTCAACGATACCGCCACCGCTACCACCACCGTCAACGCTACCGCCACCGCTACTACCACCGTCACAGGTATCGCCACCGCTACCACCACCGTCAATGCTACCACCACCGCTACTACCACCGTCACCTGTACCGCCACCGCTACCACCACCGTCATTGCTACCGCCTCCGCTACCACCACCATCACCGGTACCGCCACCACTACCACCACTGTCAACGATACCGCTACCACCACCGGCAACGATACTGCCTGCGCTAACACCCCCGTCAACGCTACCACCACCGTCAACGCTACCGCCACCGCTAACACCCCCGTCAACGCTACCACCACCGTCAACGCTACCACCACCGCTACTACCACTGTCACCGGTACCGCCACCGCTACCACCACCGTCAACGATACCGCCACCGCTACCACCACCGTCAACGCTACCGCCACCGCTACTACCACCGACACCGGTACCGCCACCGCTACCACCACCGTCAACGCTACCGTCTCCGCTACCACCACCGTCACCGGTATCGCCACCGCTAGCACCACCGTCAACGATACGCCACCGCTACCACCACCGTCAACGCTACCGCCACCGCTACTACCACTGTCACCGGTACCGCCACCGCTATCACCACCGTCAACGCTACCGCCACCGCTACCACCACCGGCAACGCTACCGCCACCGCTACCACCACCGTCAACGTTACCACCACCGTCAACGCTACCACCACCGCTACCACCGCCGTCAACGCTACCGCCACCGCTACCACCACCGTCAACGCTACCACTACCGCCACCGCTACCGCCACCGTCAACGCTACCGCCACCGCTACCACCACCGTCAACGCTACCACCACCGTCAACGCTACCGCCAGCGCTAACACCCCCGCCACCGCTACCACCACCGTCAACGTTACCGCCACCGCTAACACCACCGTCACCGCTACCGCCACCGCTACCACCGCCGTCACCGGTACCGCCACCGCTACCACCACCGTCAACGCTACCGCTATCACCACCGTCACCGGTACCGCCATCGCTACCACCACCGTCAACGCTTCCGCCACCGCTACTACCACCGTCACCGTATACCGGCACCGCTTCCACCACCGTCAACGCTACCGCCACCGCTACTACCACCGTCACCGGTACCGCCACCGCTACCACCACCGTCAACGCTACCGCCACCGCTACCACCACCGTCAGCGCTACCGCCACCGCTACTACCACCGTCTCCGCTACCGCCACCGCTACTACCATCGTCAACGCTACCGCCACCGCTACCACCACCGTCAACGCTACCGCCACCGCTACCACCACCGTCAACGGTACCGCCACCGCTACGACCACCGTCAACGCTACCGCCACCGCTACCACTATCGTCAACGCTACTGCCACCACTGTTAACGCTACCGCCACCGTCACTACCAAGGTCACCGCCACCGCTATCACCACCGTCAAAGCTACCGCCACCGCTGCCACCGCCGTCACCACCACCGCTACCACCATCGTTACCGCCACTGCCAGCGCTACAACCACTTACACCGCCACTACCACCGAACCCGCCGCCGTTACCGTTACCGCATTGACACCGCCATCACTACCTCCACCACTGCTATATTCTCCTGCTGAGGTGTCTTTGTAAGATTTTTCCCCTACTAAAAAGGGAAAACACTATTACCTCTAGTGCCAGTGTCACCGCCGCTGCCACCAGTACTACTACTTCTACTACTGAAGAGTTTAGTTGGCCTAGCTAGACGGCAGAATAGATCCCTGATTTTGACTAAAATACCACATGATGGATGATTTTGAGATTGCCCTGCTTACACACACACACACACACACACACAGCTCTCTCTCTCTTTATAGGTGATATGTATTTCGGTTGAAATTTCTCTAAAGATAACTACATAGTGACATATGTTTGGAAAATGAAGTGGTGAAACCCGATGCTGCAACCGCTGCGCCGAGTTGCTGAAAAGTATACGACGTGACAACTAGCGATGAATAAACAAACTAAGGTGGAGTAGTTTACCTTGAATCAAAGCGAGGCACCGTATGGTATTAGCAAACGTGAATGTGTGCTAAGTTTCATTAATATCACAAACTCTAGAGAGCGAATTAATCCGCGCAACATTTCCTGGGGCTAGAGTGAGACAGAGCGCCGTCTTGCTGTAAACTTGATATTGTGTCTCTCTGCAAAAGTTGTACAATAACAGTTTCTTTGGAGGTTAAAGTTTGCATGCGATTGCTTGGAAAGCACACAACAGAGTGCTTTTGTCTTCATGAAAGCAATCCGAGTCTCTCGACCGTGCAAACGTTATTACGTTATCAACGTTTCAGATTAGAGTGGAATATAAAAGCCTTTAAATGGCTCTACTTTATCAGAAACACGATAATGTAACGTAGAAACAAATAGAGCCTTGTTTCAATCTTTTATTTTCTCTCTAATGTACACGTGAGTAAAGGATAGTTTTTTTTTTTATTTTCTCTACACGTACCATATACATAGTGTATAGAGAAGATATTGCACTCCACCCAAAAATTGGATACTGAGGTTTCACCGAAATTACACGCTTTAGGGGCCATTGTATACAAAAAAAAGGAGTTTTAGAAAAAGATCCGTATGTGTCCGGGTGTCGTGAACACGATAACTCAAAAACTAAAGTCGGTAAAATACCAAGCTTGGTATTTTAGTTTAGTATCTTCCAGAGATACGACATAAAGATTTTGAGAAAAATTCTCACTCCCCAAACTAGCCTTTACATGGGAAAAACTGACTTCAACGATTTTTATTTTTTATTAAAATACCGTATATTAAAGAAATTTATAATGGCAAAGAAAATGTATATCTTGAATTTTCTGCGAAGAGCCTCTAAAGGCCAATTTATTCTAAATGAATTTTCCTGAATTGTCCGTAACTGGTAAACCACAAGAGAGAGACAAAGACTTACTCCATCAAAAATGTATAATTCGGTTAAACACAAAATTTATGTTGCATACATTTTTTCGTAGAGTTCACCATTTTTGAGATATTCCTTGTTATTGGTTTCAGTTTTAACCTTTCTCATACGGGAGTTCGTAGCCCTTGTCCATACAAATAAAGGAACTTCAGTCACATTGCAACCAGCATTGACTATCACTTTAACCTATTGTACTCCCTTATTTCGCTTCTATTTACAAAGTGGCAATTAATAAGACTACTTCTGCTAATTTTTTGCAATTAGCATGGAGAGATAAAAGATTTAGCTTTTCAATAATAATTTGTTGCAGAAGATGGAGAAAGTCATGTGAATGAAACACTAAAGATTATTAGGTGTTAATAACGTCCATGTTGAAAATTTATGTTAATGTTTATGCTAATAATGATTGTTGTCTTTGCTTAGCAACTAGGTTTTGTTGTGTATACATGTTCGTTTATCGCATTGCATTATGTCGGCAACGGAACACGTTCGAACATATGTTTGTTACAAAAATCTGCCCCAGAGACATTGAGAACAACGGAACAAGCTTATGGTGAAGCAGCGATGAAGAAAATTCATATGTATGATAGCATAACATTTCCTTCAGGATTTTCGAACGCAGAACAAATTACTGTACATGCGAAAAGGACACCATGACAGGTACTGAAAATGGCTTCCTGTCTCTCTACACGTGGTGGCAGAAGTGGGACACTGCGGAAGAGAACTATTTTGAAGAAAATCTTGCGTAAATTAGCTTTTTTCTCTGTTATTCACACATACCGTGAAGAAAACAAAATATAAAACTTTATGATCGAAAGTATCTCCGTTGCCGACGTAATAAAATGCGATAACATGAATATACAACTACAAAATCTGATGTGTTCCATTCACATGAATTTCTCTACATCTCTGTAACAAACTATTGTTAAAAAGCCCTTGCTTCTATTTGCTTCATCCTAAACGAGAAAAAAAAAAATAGAAGCAATAGTCTTATTACTTGCTTCCTTGTAAGCAGAAGCGAAATAAGGGAGTACCATAGGTTAAAGTGATAGTCAAAAGCTGGTTGCCATGTGACTGAAGCTTGTTTGTATGTATGCATAGGAGTTGACAACTTTCTGTATGAGAAAATTATAAGCTTTTAAAAGTGAAACCAAAAACAAGAATCATTTCAAAAACGACCAACTCCACGAAAAAAAAAAAAAAAAAAAAACGTATAAAACATAAAGTGTGTGTTTTAACATGCTCTACTTTTTTGTGTGGTAAGTATTTGTTAAAAAGAAAAACACACGGACGTTTTTCTGAAAATGTATTTTTTTGGCTACATAGAACCCTAAAATATATATTTCTGGTGAAATCTTAGTATCGAATTTTTGGGGGGATTGCATTACCCTTTCTATACACTATGTACATTGTACGTGCAGAGAAAGTAAAAATAACAATGTTTGAAAAAGGTCAATGTGTGTGTATGTGTGTGTGTCTGTGTGACTGTGAACTCCTTAACTCAGAAACGAAGAGTTCATAAAATACCAACCTTGATATTTTAGTTTAGTATCTTCCAAGGATGGGACACGAACATTTTGAAGAAAATCGCTCACACTCCAAACTACCCTTTACATAAAAAAAAAAACATTCGAAAATTTTTATTTTACAAAAGTGACTGTAACGATTTTAATTACATTATCTTATATTTAAAATGTTTACATGACAAATAAAATGTATGTATTGACTTTTCTAGGAAAACCCTCTAAAGACCTATTTATTGTGAATGAAGTTACCTTAATTTTGAACACCTGGTAAACCATAACCGACAGTAAAACGCTTACTACACGTAATGTAGATCTTATTAAAGATACAATTTGACCCACAGCAACCCCAATTTTAAAACATTTGACTGTCGTTTTAACCTAGTGTATTCCCTTATTTCCTTCCTACTTAGGGGAAGCAAGTAATAAGATCGTTTCTGTATTTCACTTATCATGATGGAGGGAGAGGAATCAGCTTTTTAACAACAATTTCTTACAGAGATATAGAGAAAGTCATGTGAATGCAACACACAAGATTCTTTTGGAATATATGTTCTAGTGTGTAATAAATCTGCAAAAACGTGTTTTTCTAGAGACAGTAGGATCGTCTGAAAGCAACCAAACAAATGAGAAACAAATTACCCGACGCTGCGATAATTTCCAGATGTGTTTCTTACTTTCTCTACACGCACTATATATATAGTGTATAGAGAAGGTATTGCATTCACCCAAAAATTCGATACCGAGATTTCACAGGAAATACATGTTTTGGGTCCCACTGAATCCAGAAAAAGGTCCATGTGTGTCTGTGTGTGTCCGTGTGTGTCTGTGGACAGCATAGCTCAAAAACGAAAAGACTGTTGAATACCAAACTTGGTATTTAAGTTTAGTATCTTCCAGGGATGCGATACGAAGATTTTGAGAAATATCCCCCCATCCCAAACTTTTTTTGAATATTTTGATTTTCTTAAAAATGGCTCTAACGATTTTGATTAAAATGTCGTATATTTTAGATATTTACTTGACAAATAAAATGTATATCTTGAATTTTCTGGGAATAGCCTCTGAAAACTACTTTATTCTGGATGAATTTTACGGAATTTTATATAACTGCTAAACCGTAAGAGATGGACAAAATCTTACCACACAGAAAACGTAGAGCACATTAAAACACACAATTTATGTCATATACATTTTTTCGTACATTTGATCGATTTTAGATATTCCTTGTTTTTGGTTTCAGCTTTAAAATATTTACACCTTTCTCATACTGGAATTTGTCAACTACAGTCCATACAAACAAAGGAACTTCAGTCACGTAGCAACTAGCTTTTGACTATTACTTTAACCTATGTTATTCCCTTATTTCGCTCCTACTTACAAGGAAGCAAGTAATAAGACTATTCCTGCTAATGTTTTCTCAATTAGCATGAAATAAGTAGAATTCTAAGCTTTTTAACAGTACTTTTTTGCAGAGATGTAGAGTAAGTCATGTGAATGGAACGCATCAGATTTTCTTTTTATGCATTGCCTTCCTTTTTACTTTCTCTACACGTACTATGTACATAATATATAGAGAGGGTATTGTATTGTACCCAAAAATTCGATACCGAGATTTCACCGGTTATTTATGTTTGGAGACCCCTGAATCCAAAAAAATATGTTTAGTAAAATGTCCATATGTTTATATATATGTGTGTGTGTCTGCGGACAGCGTAGCTAAAAAACCAGAATTCCATTAAATATCTAATTTCGTCTTTAAGTTCATTATCTTCCAAGGATGTGTTACGAACATTTTCAAAAACATCACCCCATCCCAACTAACATTTACATGTTTACCTTCTCAAAAGTGCTTGAAACGACTTTGAATAATATACAGTACATTAAAAATATTTGTATGACAAATAAAATGTATTTTTTAAATTTTCTGGGAATAGCATCTGAAGACATTTTCATTTTGAAATACTCTTGCGTAACTGGTAAATCGTAAGAGATAGCAAATAGCTAAACATACAAATTATGTACATCTCGTTAAAATACGAGGTACGTCCATAAAGTAAGTTCCATTTCGTAATAAAATTAAGTTGTATACAGATACAGAATAATGCTTTATTGCACAAAATTCTACAACCCTTAAACTACATTTCCACATAACTCCCGAAATTTTGCAGGCATTTGTCATAGCGTGACACAAGTTTTTATATACCTTTTTTATAGAAGTTTGCCACCTATGTCTTCAAAAAGTTGGAAACATTTTCTTTCAGCATTTCGTCATTGTTGAAGTGTTGACCGCCAAGGAAAGACTTGAGATATAAGAACAGATGAACAGTCGCTAGGAGCAAGGTCAGTGCTTTATGGAGTATGGTCAAACACGTCCTAGTCAAAACCAGTTCTTCTGTAACCAAAGATCGACGCCCTCTTCGTTCTTCATCGTGCACTTCACTACGTCTTTCATTGAACTGTCGGACCCATCTTCTCACCATTGAATCACTCATCGCATTTTGTCCGTAAACTTCGCAAATTTGTCGATAAAGTTCAATTGGTTTCACTTTTCTAGCATTTAGGAAACGAATCACAGATCTCATTTCACTAGCGGCGGGGTTTTCGATCAACACCGACATTGTAAACAAGCACAACAAAGCGTACGTGGCTGACAGCGATATCATTATGGCGCACGTATCTTCTCCTTTTTACAGAGCGTCTACCGCGCATGTGCGGAACTTCGATCGCAGTGCTGCAGCGGAGATAAATTGAAACGGAACTTACTTTCTGGACTTACCTCGTGTATCATTTATGTCATAGCATTTTCTCGTGCAGTTGACAATTTTGGGAGTATTCTTTGCTTTAGGTTTCAGTTTTACCATACGGAAATTTGTAAACACCTGGCCATACAAAGAAACAGCTATCATCCACATGATAACCAGATTTTAAAAGATTTGACTATCGCTTTAGCCAAGTATATTTCTTTAATTTTCTTTTACTTATAAGGAACTAAGTAATAAGACAATTTCTGCTAACATATATCTCGATTAGCATGAAGTAGATAGAAAAAAAATAAGCTTTTTAACAATACTTTCTTAGAGAGTTGTAGAGAAATCATGTGAATGGAACTTACTAGTCGTTTTGGAATATATGTTTTAGTTTGTAATGAATCTTGCAAAAATGAGTGTTTCTAGAGACAGTAGGATCGTCTGGAAGCAAGCAAACAAATGAGAAACAAATTACTCGACGCTGGGATAATTTCCAGAGAATGTGTTTTTCTTTGTATGCCTTGCCTTGGTTTTTCTCTTGTGCAAGAGTGTCGGCCGGGTTGACTAATTGCCCTAATTCATCATCTGCCGCTCGGGGAGCAGCTACAGGAAAACCTTATCGGATGCACTCAGTAATAAGGCGTTAAAACGCGGTCGCTCTAATGTTTCAGAGGCGATAATTGTCAAGGGCCTTCCTTTTCTTCTCGGTATACTGCAACACTGTAAGTGTGTTTTTATTTCAATTGGAAGAATCATCGTAACCATATTCACTTTGCAGAAGTTGATAAAATCCAATTAAGGGAAATAGAAAATGCTCTACAGAAATCTAAAAATAAAAAATCTTATGTGTTCCATTCACATGACATTCTCTACTGCTATGTAACAAATTATTGTTAAAAAGCTTATTCTTTTATTTATTTCATGCTAATCGAGAAAAAAATAGCAGAAATAGTCTTATTTCTTGCTTTATTGTAAGTAGAAGCGAAATAAGGGAGTACCATAGGTTAAAGTGAACGCCAAAAGCTAGTTGCTTTGTAACAGAAGTTCGTTTGTTTGTATAGACACGAGTTGGCAAATTACTGTATGAGAAAATTATAAGTTTTTCAAAGCTGAATCTTAAAACAAGGAATATCTCAAAAACGATCAACTCCACGAAAAGGATATATATATATATATATATATATATATACCATAAATTGTGTGTTTTAACGTGCTCTACATTTTTGGTGTGTTAAGTTTTTGTCCAGCTCTTACGGTTTAGTAGTAATGCAAAATTTATCCAGAATAAAGTAGTCTTCAGAGGCTATTCCAAGAAAATTCAAGATATACATTTTATTTGTCAGGTAAATATCCTTAATATACGATATTGTAAGCAAAATTGTTAGAGCCATTTTTTAGAAAACCAACATTTTCGAAAAAGGTTCCATGTAAAGGGTAGTTGGGATTGGGGAAATTTTCTTGAAAATCTTCGTGGCGCATCCTTGGAGAATGCCAAACCTAAATACCAAGTATGGTTTTTAACGGACTTTTCGTTTTTGAGCTATGCTGCCCACAGACACACACACACAGACACACAGGTACATTTATCTAAAATGCTTTTTTTAAATTCAGGAGGTCTCAAAACATGTATTTACGGTGAAATCTCGGTAACTAATTTCTGGGTGCATTACAATACCTTCTCTACACACTATGTACATAGAGAAAATTAAAAACTTATTATTCTATCTACTTCATAGTAATCGATATAACGATTAGCAGGAATTGTGTTATTACTTGCTTCCTTGTAAGTAAGGAAATAACGCAATACACTCGGCTAAAGCGATAGTAAAATGTTTTAAAAGCCGGTTGTTATGTCATTGAAATCGTTTTCTCGGAGTTGAAAAATTCCTTTATGAGAAATATATAAGTATTTTAAAACTGATACCAATAACAGGAAATATCTTAAGTCATCAACTTCACACAAAAATATAATGTGTACCATTCAATGTCTTTCTCTACATCGCTGCAGCAAACTATTATTAAAAAGCTTATGTTTCTATTTACTTCATACTAATCGCGAAAAATTAGCAGAAATAGTTTTATTGTTTGCTGTCTTGTAAGAAGAAGCGAAATAAAGGAGTACCATAGGTTAAAGTGATAGTCAAAGGCTGGTTGCTATGAGACTGAAGTTCCTTTGTTTGTATGGACCCGAGTTGACAAATTCCTGTGTCAGAAAAGTATAATTTTTTTTAAAGCTGAAACTAAAAACAAGGACTATCTTAAAAACAATCAACTCCTCGAAAAAATTATATAACATAAATTGTGTTCTAATGTGCTCTATATTTAAGGTGTGGTAAGACTTTCTGTATCTCACACGGTTTAGAAGTTATACACAATTTCGTAAAATACATCCAGAATAAAGTAGTCTTCAAAGGCTATTCCCAGAAAATTCAAGATATACATTTTATTTGTCAGGTAAATATTTTTAATATATGCTATTTTAATCAAAATAGTTAGATCCTTTTTAAGAAAATCAAACTTTTCGAAAAGAGTTCCAAGCAAAGGGTAGTTGGGAGTGAGGGGATTTTCTTGAAAATCTTCGCGTCTACCAAGTTGGGTATTGAACGGTCTTATCGTTTTTGAGCTGTGCTGTCCATTGACACACACACAGACACAAACACACACACGCACACACACGGACATTTTTCCAAAAATGCTTTATTTGAATTCAGGGGTCCGAAAACATGTATTTCCGTTGAAAGTTCGGTACCGAATTTTTGGGTGGAATGCAGTACCTTCTCTATACCCTATGCACAAAGTACGTGTAGAGAAAGTAAAACGAAAGATATGAACACCAAACTTTATTTAAATTTACGATATCTTACTTTATTTCTCATCGTAATCTCTATTATTATCAAGGTAACGTGGTACCGATGATTCAATGCCTATATTATTTTCTTCTACCGCTAAAAATCTGATTCAAAATGTTGAGGTTTTCACTGGTTGCGAAATATTTTCCATGCAAAAAGACATGTGTAGTGACGAAAGTGAAGTTATGAATGCTTTCATCAACGTTTGCTTTCAATTCTATTATAAGGATTGATGAACTTTCACTCTGGTCTTTATCGTAGCCCATTGATTCTTCCTTGATTACTCGTAAATTATGCAAACTTTTTTTCACTGAGGATATATTCATTGCATTATCACTATAAACTTGCGTTGTTTGCGTATGAAATTCAATTGGTCGAATATTCTGTGCATACAAAAAAAGCAAATAATTGCTTTGGCGTTAGAAAAACATATTATTCGCATTAAAAGACTGGTAACAAATGACAATAAATATATTGACAGAATGGAGATAGTGTTGAGAAATAGAGTAAGGTACTGTAACTTTGTAAGTAAAGTTTTATTGTTGATAGCTTTCGTTAATATTTAGTTATGCCAAAGCGTCTGTCACTTTCTGGATGGTTTTTGTATATTAAAGTTCAGTTTATGCACGAAAGTAGACTAGAAACACGTTAATGTGTTCAAGAAGAAGTCGGATACAGAGTTATAAATGCGAACAGCTTCAAGGAAAAATGGAGATGATTCATAAAGGACCCAGAGAAAAGAAAATTCCAAGACAGGAAATTAATAAGTAGGCGGCCTACTCGGGGGAGAAGTAAATCTTTTAGGGGGTGGGGGTGGAGTTAATGAACAAGTAAACTCCGAGTCATTTTCAAAGTCACTGACTGCTAGTGTCGTGAATTTTAAAAGCTCTGTTTTATTTCGAAAGGTTTTTCAGCCGTTCCCAGGGACGCTCAAAACTTAATATTCAGCGCACGGATCTTTCAGAAATATCATCCGTCTCTGGTGAACAAGTTGAGACGCAAATGCATACAGCGGGGATCTTTTTATGTTTCCAGTTAAGTTTAACAGCTTCCAGGTCTTTCTACAGAAACAGCCGCTTCTGATACAGTCCAAAATATAACATAGATCAACAATTCCAGCTGACAAATAAAGCATTATCAAGGGAAAAGCTGTCAGTTTTAGTTTCCTTACCCCTACTATTTATATAGTGTATAGAGAAGGTATTATACTCCACCCAAAAATGTAACACCGAGGTTTCACCCGAAATACACTTTTTAGTCTATGTGCGCGTTGAGTTGTGTGTATCTGTGAAAATAACAAAACAAAAAAAGTCTGATGTGTTCCATTCACATGACTTTCTCTACATCTCTGCAACAAATTGTAATTAAAAGGCTTATGATTCTATTTACTTCATGCTAATCCAGAAAAATTAGCAGAAATAATCATATTACTTGCTTCCTTGAAAGTAGAAGCGAAATAAGGGAGTATCATAGGTTAAAATGAAGCCAAAAGATGGTTGATATGTAACTGAAGTTCCTTTGACTGTGTGAACAGCAGCTAACAAATTCCTGTATGAGCAAAGTATAAATTTTTCAGAGCTAAAACAAAAACAAAAAAAAACAAAAAAAAACAGTAATATCTTAAGAACGATCAACTCCACGATAAAAATGTATATGACATAAATTGTGTGTTTTAATGTGAGCTACATTTTCTGTGTGGTAAGTTCTTTTTGACCGCTTACTGTTTAGCAGTTATGCACAATTCCGTAAAATTCATCAAGAATAAAGTGGTCTCCAGAGGCAATTCCCAGAAAATTCACGATAAACATTTTATTTATCAGATATTTATCTTTAATATACGATATTTTAATCAAAATCGTTTGAGCCATTTTTCAGAAAATCAAAATTTTCGAAATTTTTTCCATGTAATGGTTAGTTTGGGAAAGGAGGATTTTTCTCAAAGTGTTCGTGTCGCATCCCTGGAAGATACTAAACTTAAATACCAAGTTTGGTATTTTACTGACTCGTTTCTGAGTTATCGTCTTCACAGACAAACGGACACACACACGGACCTTTTTCTGAAACTACTTTTTTTGGATATAGAGGGACCTAAAACATATATTTCCGATGAACTCTCGGTATCGAATTTTTTGGTGGATTGCAATACCATCTCTATACACTACGTCTATAGTGCGTATAGAGAAAGTAAAAACATATATAAAGATCTGATGTGTTCCAACCACATGACTTTCTCTATATCTCTGCAACAAATTATTGTTAAAGGGTTTATGCTTCTATTTACTTTATGCTAATCGAGAAAAAATTAGCAGAAATAGTCTTATTACTTGCGAAATAAGGGAGTACCATAGGCTAAAGTAATAGACTTATTACATGCGAAATAAGGGAGTACCATAGGTTAAAGTAATAGACAAAACACGCAATTTATTTTATATACATTTTTCTCGTGGAGTTCATTATTTTTGAGACTTTCCTTGTTTTTGGTTTCTGCTTTGAAAAACTTATAATTTTCTCATAGAGGAATTTATCAACTCCTTGCCATACAAACAACGGAACTTCAGTGACATAGCAATCAGCTTTTGACTATCACTTTAACATATGGTACTCCCTTGTTTCACTTTTGCTTTCAATTAAGCATGTTATAAGACTGTTTCAACTATTGTTTTCTCGATTAGCTTGAAGTAAATAGAAGCTTAAGCTTTTTAACAATTTGTTGCAGAGATGTAGAGAAAGTCATATGAATGGAACACAGCAGATTAAGTTTTATGGAATTGTATTTTTGTTCTTTATTCGTTTATTCTTTGCTGTGTTGAATTTAAAGTGTTGCCTGGTAGGGTGGAAGAGAAGGTCTTATGGTCTTAACCCCAGGCAGGATAAATAAATAAATACGTCTGTGGTCTTGGCATCCTATGGTTCCTCTACTTCATCACTTTTTCTTCTGAGAGTGGTAAGCCATATATCTTTGTAGGTGGTAGTGCGCAAGTTATTTCTGTGGACTGTAACCTCCTGCGGGTTCTTCAATTAGTCCCTTGTATTAACTACAGTAGAATTATGTAAGTTGAAGTGTTCGAAGTGACTTTATGAACTATAGCCTCGGTTTGTTCTTTCATTTCATCCCTTCATCCTGGGAGTGATGACTGCAATAGCGCAGTGGCCTGTGGCCTGTAGCCTCCTGTGACTCTTCACCTCATGCCTTCTTTCTACAAAGAGTATCCAAATAGATCGCAGTGTGCAAGTGTCCTATACGTTTGTATACGTACCTTGGTACGTATAGTCACTCTTAGGAACTAACACAGAGTTCTATAGGACCAACGAGTATAACTTCGCTTTTCTTTGTCAAGGTAATATTCATATTGCTGTAGGGGAAAAATGCATGCAGAAAGAAGCGAACAGATTTATGGGCAATGCGCATGCGCATCCACGTAATGCAAGCAAATGTCTGGAGATTGGATGGCCGACATCTCCAAGGTGATGAGGTTTGTGGTGTCGTAAAAACTGTGCATCCGTTGTGATGTGAAGCCAGGGGGCATAGCAAATGTTACTTTTATTACACTTTCTTTAAGGCAGTAAATATGAATACCTGATATCTTTGGGTGTAGAACGTGGAGCCCAGACGCGCTTCTGAAGCTGTGAACACATTTGCTATGTATTAAATGCAGATTTTAAATAAGCATCTAGTCAAACGTGAAACAAGAATAATATGGAAGAAAGGGAGAGATAAATTACGTGCAAAATAAGTAATCAAACTTAGCAATATCAGGGAGTAGAAACTCTACTAGACCTGTTTATGATGAAGAAATTCCTTATTACAATTCAAGTGGGGTAGGTGCATCCTTCAGACCAAGTTCAATATGTCAGCTACTCTATTTTTACTTTCTCCATAAGCACTATGTACATAGTGTATAGAGAAAGTATTGCACTCCACCAAAAAATTCGATACCGAGATTTCACCGGAAATATATGTTTTAGGGTCCCCAATATCCGAAAAAAGCATTTTCACAAAAAGGTCCATGTGTATGTGTGTGTGTGTCCGTGTGTCTGTGAACACGATAACTCAAAAACGAAAAGTCGGTAAAATACCAAACTTGGTATTTAAGTTTAGTATCTTCCAGGGATGCGACACGAAGATTTTGAGAAAAATCCCCCCAACCCCAACTACCCTTTACATGGAACTTTTTTCGAAAATTTTGATTTCCTCAAAAATGGCTCTAACGATTTTGATTAAAATTTCGTATATTAAACATATTTACCTGACAAATAAAATGTATATCTTGAATTTTCTGGGAATAGCCTCTGAAGAGTAGTTTATTCTGGATGAATTTTACTAAATTTTGAATAACTGCTAAACCGTAAGAGATGGACAAAAATTTACTACACAAAAAATGTAGACCACATTAATACACACAATTTATGTTGTATACATTTTTTCGTGGAGTTCGTCGTTTTTGTTACATTCCTTATTTTTGGTTTCTGCTATGAAAAACGTATACTTTTCTCATACAGGAACTTGACAATTCCTATCCATATAGACAAAGGAACTTCCTTGACATAGCAACCAGCTTTTGACTATCACTTTAAACTATATAACTAAATATGGAGAAAGTCATGTGAATGGTACATATCAGATTTTTTTTCCAGCATAGTCAATAACGTTTTCTTCTTCAACGTTGACTCCCCTTTTGTAGTCTTTCTCCGTGGTCTAGAGGCAACGTGACTGGTTCCAAGATCGCGGTTACAAACCCGGCAGAGTGCGAATTTATTTTTGGGGTGCAAAATTCTCGGCATGTCCTTCTTTGGAAGATAACTAAGCCGGTGATCCCATATCTTAGATTTACAGCACGGAAAAGAACCTCAAGCCTCATAAACAGGTCTCTGAGCAATATTTTAAGGCTTTCACACCCAAATATAAAACGGGACGTTAATAACCCTAAGTTAAGGAGTGTACATAAATATATCTCATTTTCAATTTCCTCTTAGTCGGACTTGACCGCAAGGACTTGCCTGTCGAGGCAAGTGCTCTCTGAAAGGTAGCATGTCCAGGATGAGTAATTATCTCAATATCATGTGTGGCTGTAAAGAAGAAGGAAAAGCGAATAAGATTAGTTAAGCTGCATTCACCTCGAGGAGAAATTAACCTTTCGACAGGTTGCTCGACCCAGGGGATTTTAACCCGGTACCTCACGAATATAAACCATAGATGTTACCACCTGTGCCATTCCGCGCCAGTCGCGCATGCAGGGACATACCTAGGTGCATCTGATGTTCCCCGGTAGCTCTTAACCCTTTATTGCATGAATTATTTTGCTACACATGCCGTTCTTTCTCTAGTTCACAAACCGGCATTTATATCCCTTGAATAGCGGTGATCGTTAGTGCGATAGACAATTTATTCAAAGTCGATTTCGAGTCCCAGCAACGGCAGTCAAATATGCCTGTGGTAAAAGATGGGGAGGGCCCAAGTACAATAACCGGTGTGATGGCACGCTTGGAAACTGACGGGATTACATTTGACTGCAGTTGCATGGATTTTGTTCTTTTTTATTTAAAAATAACTATAGTTTTATTGCAAACATAATAATATGCTTGCAATATAAAACAGCTATAACTAGCCAAATTTTATTGTTAATTAGAAATAAGAAAATATCCTTTAGAAATACTAAAGTATATGTGCAACAACACTATACAATAAAGGGTTAACAATGGCAAGTAAGGAATACAATAGCCGCATAAAAAAAAAAAACCTTTTGAGTTAATATAATCTGAGTAAAACAGTTCTCGAGGCTTCGGTTTAAGCTATCTCGCACCTTCAGCAACTAGAACACCTTCTAGCCGAGGGCTACGGGATGCATATAAGGGATCGAGTTGACACAGTGAGTAATTGTATGTTAAAAATTTACAGTTAAGTTGTGAGTTGTAACTAGATTACTAACCTGTCATTTGATTCGAAGAATAAGCTGCACTGTTTACTGAATATTTGACTTTACTGTCTCAAGTGTAATATTTTGTGATACGTGGAGTGCCTTAGTGGAAATTAAATTTGTTGTATAATAATTGGTACCTCCTGTTACGATCTTTACCAAAAAAGTACTTCTATTAAATGACCAAAAGCAGTATCAAGATCAAATGCGCTAGCTTTTCCTAATTGGTGATAAATTAGCTACGCTTGTTAGTGTTGACCAATTAAATGAAAAACTAAAAGTATAGTTTTCTCCAAAACACGGTGGCCTTTAAACGGGACTTCTCCTCCTGCCATTGGGCAATAAACATTAGGAAACAAAACGACCCTGTACTACGGGTGAGAGGCAACTTAGTAAACTATCTGTTTCCTGGAGACTCAAAGACTCTGCTTGCATAACGAGAATCACGCCTCAGTTAAGGGCCTGTAAGTAGAAGACTTGGCAACTACAAGGGTTGGTTTCCAACTGCAAACTTCCTGATCCCAAACTTTAAACCCACGTCACCTTTGGCAGAGGGTTTTCAAGTTCTGAAAAATACTTTAAGTTGGCTCATTGCACTGCAAGAACAGTATTTGAAGGTTGTATTAATTAAATGGAAAATAAATATTGTAACAAATGCTTTTATTACTTCAAAAATTGGGTACCAATAAAATCTTCAGTTCAGTGTTGTAAAACAATATACTCGACATGTAAACGGTTGACGGTTTTTCACGCCACTGCACGCTAACTCTCGAATACTAACTCAGACTCTCTAACTAGGCTTGCAACTCTTTCTTATATAACTGAGAATGACGTCACGGAAGTTTTAAAGAATCCTTTGTGTTTTTCAAGTGGAAGATTTGCCAGTTCATGAATCGAATTCCAAGGCTTCCGGTTATCAGCGCGTCGTTTCCTGTGTTTACCACATTCCAAAATCTCCAGCCCCGCCGACTCATAAACCAAGACGAACGTGAGCACAGCCACACATGGCACGGTCACAATATTAAAGAATTCAATTCCAACTTCACACCATGTCGGCGTATATTAGGCCACTTAGCAAGTTCGTGATTTTGTGAACACGGTGACAATGGGTCAACTCATTGCCCATAGATGGCACCATAGGACGAATTCACCACTTTCGGAAGTGAAGATGACAAATTTAGCCCAGGGAGCTTGTTTTCTACACATGGTGATCTGTTACATGTAAATAAAAATTACACTGTGCCTACGGTTTTACTTCCTAAGGTGGATTTGCTAAGATTTATAATTCCGAAAAAATCCATCACCCTCCGTCGGGTTTGAATCCGTAACCTTGGGTATTAGAGGATAGCATGATAACCGTTATTTCCATTACTGACATATACCTGTGAGATATGGGGCAAAGCAGCAATCTCCTGGCTTCTCTGGTGACCGGGGATTCAGAATATGGTACTTCGGTCCTTCTACTGTGTACGCTGTTGCTTCCCAGTGAGGTTACTACATAAGTTTCGGGTATCCCATATGTGAAGAATATGATTAGGCGCCGGGCTCAAAATTTCCATATCAGGTTGGCCTATCATGAGAATGCCATTGTTATACCTCTGGAGGATTACCTACCTACTGAAGTAGTTCCGGGTTCCTCGCATGGCTTATGGGTAGCCACGATTTCTAAGGCATTAAGGGCACTTGATAGAGACAATAGCAATTTCAATGCTGAACCACAGTGAAATATATATTAAGGTTACTTGAAAACCATATAAGCTATCATAACAAAAATGTTACCACTAATAAATAAAATTCTAGTAATTTAGAAACCATAGTCAAATGTTAACTTAGGTTAATGATTGCCAACTTGTTGATATTTCAATATACAAAAAAATTTGCAACAACTTTCACATATCTCCTGCTTTAAATTCGTTTTACTCTTAAATAATTAAAGTGAGACGTTTCAAATGTTAACAAAAATAATATTGTATAATACCCGTGCAGTGCTGATACTCTGTGCATCGACTTTCACCAATGTTTAACTGTCTACACAACTAATATAACTCTGTACAAGAAAATGGTTTAAATAAAAGTTGTTTATTTTCTGATAGGGAATAAGAGGACCAAATGAAAAAAGTTAGCTTCCATTTAAAAAACCTACTTTGACCCACAAATTACCATCCAAACCTTCTCCAATTAAAAGCCAACAAATAGAACTTTCTCCCCCCCCCATGTTATTAAACTTTTATTCAAGACATTTATTTCAACGATTACTTTTGGAGATATGCTACAGTCTCAAGTTATAACACATCTCCAAAAGTAATCGTAGAAATAAATGTCTTGAATAAAAATTGAATAACATGGGGGGGGGGGGGAGAAAATCCATTTGTTGGCTTTTAATTGGAGAACATTCGGATGGTAATTTGTGGGTCAAAGTACGTTTTTTAAATGGAAACCAACTTGTTTCATTTAGTTCTCTTATTCCTTATCAGAGAGTGAACAACTTTTATTTAAACCAGTGAAATTCAGATGCACAGAGTATCAGCACTGCACGGGTATTGTACAGCATTATTTAATAAGCATCGTACCTTAGTGTAATAAACGCTCAAAATGATGTCCTTCTACCTCATTGCATTTTCCAACTCCGTGAATAAACGATTGCTGTGTCAGTAAAAGCATGTGTCTTCCAATGCTGACACAGGCATTTCGTATACGCGACTTCATGTTGTCTGGAGAAGGCGTGGATAAGGTGCATCTACATCTGCCTCATACATGCTTACACATACATATACATACATATACCAAATGTGGAATTGGTTATTAATTGGGGAGCAAATGTCATTGAAGGAAGGATATTAAATGGATAGGATGTCTCAAAATGGGTAACTATCGAAAGAACATATCAAAATGGGGCACATTTTGAAAACAAATAGAAATAGCGCTTAGAAACACAACTTTATTGAATAATTCCTTATTTCAGTTAAATACTGTACAACGTGGCACTTCACATTAAAAATATATTATCTCTATCTTGCCTGCGGCATAAAATGGGGAGAGCCCAGGTTAAATAATCGGTGATGAGGTAGTAAGGGGCATCCTGTCTGAGAGCTGTTTAGTAAATTTTTAAAAATATTACTTCATTCACTTTTTGGTTTTTAGTGCATTCTATTGCATTTTCAACTTGAAATACACAAAATCATTGCCAAATTTCGAATTTTTGGTAACTTTTAACCATAGTGTCCCCTTAATAGTAAATCTGTGATTTAGTACATTTTATACAGGGTTACTACAAAAGAAATAGACAACTTCAACTGCCTGTAAAACAAAAACTATTAGAGATAGCAACCTAATTATTTTGGAGGTATGGTGAGAAACTCTCAAAGTTTTGTTTGTTACTATTGGTAACGCTGTAGTGTTTTGTTTGTTGTTGCAGAAGCTGAAATGGCGGAAAATCCTGTGGAAAAGGCATATTGCATGTTGGAATTTGCTAGAACGCAATCAGCAACTGTTGTCCAACGACATTTTAGAACACGTTACCACAAAACGCCACCGACTAGACAGTCAATCTACGACTGGTATAGAAAATTCGAGACAGCGGGATGTTTGTGCAAAGCAAAGAGCTCGGGAAGCCCAAGAGTTTCGGAAGAAAACGTTGAACGTGTTCGTTCTGTCTACATAAGAAGCCCACAGAAATCGACATCTAGGACAAGCATGCAATTACAAATTCCACAGCAAACTATATGGAAAATCTTGCGGAAGCGACTGCACATGATGCCTTACAGATTACAGATGCTGCAGTTTCTGAGTGAAGAAGATAAGGTCATACGGCGTGACTTTTGCATCGACATGATGAAGACGATGCTGGTTTTTGTGAGCGCATCATTTCATTTTTGTGGTAACGTGTTCTAAAATGTCGTTGGACAACAGTTGCTGATTGCGTTCTAGCAAATCCCAACACGCAATTTGCCTTTTCCACAGGATTTTCCGCCATTTCAGCTTCTGCAACAACAAACAAAACACTACAGCGTTAACAATAGTAACAAAAAAACTTTGAGAGTTTCTCAACATACCTCCAAAATAATTAGGCTGCTATCTCTAATAGTTTTTGTTTTACAGGCAGTTGAAGTTGTCTATTTCTTTTATAGTAACCCTGTACATATAGTGACTTTTTGGTTATTAATTTGGGAGCAAATGTCATTGAAGGAAACATATCAAATGGTTAGGATGTCACAGAATGGTATGAAAAGAACAGATCAAAATGGAGCGCACTTTGAAAACACAAATAAAAATAGCGCTTAGTAACACACCTTTATTGAATAATTGCTTATTTCAGTTAAATACTGTACAACGTGGCACTTCACATTAAAAAATTCATTAGTTCCTTTTATTTTCCAGTTGAAATAGTTCCTTTAATGGATTTAATTGTTTGTAACCTTTTTTTTTTATTTTTCATTCGATTTACGAAATTTTCTCTTAACAGACATAGTGGCACTTTATAAAAAAACCGTTCCTCTCGTGACATGAAATTTGTTGATAATGAACGATATATTAATAGTAATATAACACGCATGTATCTTTCTCCAAGAACTGTATTGTAAACACTAATTTACACTGTGTCTGTCACTTTCACTCACACCAAAACACCTCTACTTTACAAGTGTTGAAGAAAAAACCCTCACTCCTTGATTAGTTCTTCTCCCACACACTTGTACTTTGTACAGAAATCACTCAACTCCATCATTAGGCCTATAATTTGTTTTTTCCTAATTCCGCACCATATAAAACTTATTCGATCAACTCCACGAAGTATATATTTACATCACTTGGTGTACACAGTATATGTTGGAGTATATATGTGTGTACAAGTTTATTTTTCTGCAATTACATACAACACGTAGTAATTAAATGGAGAACTAAACCAGTGTTGATGATATAAACCATTCTTTTCTGAAACACATTAATGACAGTGAAGTTTAGTGCTTCATTGCGTGTCCAAAACGTAAAATCTCAACAAAAACTGTAAACACATATTCCGATACAGCCCTTATACATTTCTCATATTCTGTGAAGTAGTACATTTTTGCTTAAGAAGCATAAAATGCTATCTTTGGTTGGACAAATGTGATTTATTATACTTACATGTCCTTCTCTACAAAAGTACTCTTACAAAACATTATTACGTTCTCTTGCCCGTATGTATAATATATATAGAGGATAGATAAGGTATTGTATTCCATACAAAATTCGATACTGAGATTTCACCACAAATACAAGTTTAAGGTCCGCTGATTCCGAAGAAAAGCATTTTTAAAAATATCCTGGTGTGTAACTTTAGACAGCATAGCTCGAAAACAAAAAGACTGTTAAATAACAAACTTGGTATTTATGTTTATTATCTTCCAAGGATGCGACACGAAGATTTTCCCTTTCCTTAAGATGGAAAAAAATGGAATTTTTGTTTTTCTCAAAAAGCTTAGCTTTTGAGCTATGCTGTCCACAGACAAACACGGACATTTTTCTAATTTTTTTGCACTCAAGGGACATCCAAACATATATTTACGGTATCGATTTTTAGGTGGAATAGAATATATTATCTATTCACTATATACATTGTATATAGGAGCTAGAGAAACTAAAAATCTTACTATACTAAAGGTGATAACACTCCGGTTTAAATGAAGATACACTTCTATCAATACTGAGTCTCTCTCTGTCTACTTTTAAGTCTGATATTGCCATATTTGTGTCGAAAATAAAAATAATAAAGCCTGATTTTAGGGAGAAAGACTTCAAGATATATCTTGGTACATAGTCACTCGCCTATAAAATTGTCTAATTCCGCCACTGCTACACTTAACGTGCCGAACAACACTCTTAACAACATTTGCAGGTGGAATGGAGAGATGTCACACTTCCCCACCGTTTACTTGCTGCTAATTAAAATAAACATTAAAATAAATGGTTTCTACATATTTGTAGATATGAATCAAATATGGGAATACACCAGGTTAAAACATAGTAAATCTTGTAAAAGCTAGTAGTTATGTGATGCTACTGAAATTTGGGTTTTTCTGCATGACCATAAGTAAAACAAAAGAAAAACCAATGACCATTTCCTATTTGAGAAAAGAGTAAGCATAGGAATATTTAAGTAATTGAAAAAGGAATATATCGAAAATGGTTTACTCCATATAAAAATGTATTTAGCACAAATTGCTTACCTTAACGAGTTCTAAATTTGTTGTGTAGTAAGCTTTACCAGTTATACAAAAGTCATTCAGAATAAAGAGAACCTCAGATGCTATTCCCAGAAAATTCAACATATACATTTTATTTGTGATGTGGAATTTTAATAAACTCTTTAGAGTCAGCTTTGAAGAACTAAAAAGTTTGGAAAAATTTTCTGATGGTGTAGTTTGGGGTAGGTGGATTTTCCTGAAATCTTCGTAAAAAAAAAAAAAACAGATTTTATTAAACCATACAATTGAGTCAAATACGTTTTTTCTGAGTTAACAATTTCTGGAATTTCCTTGTTATGGTTTTAATTTTAAAGCAGTTATGCTTTCTAAAACGGATGATTGTTATATTGGGTTAACATACTTAGAATATTACCCATTTTAAAGAACAATTCGTTGATGAGTGCCAATATCATGTGAACGTAAGACGTCAGATTTTTAAAACTGCTGTCGCTATTCTCTTGTTTCTCGCGATGTTAAAGACAGAGCGTAGAACTTAAAGGTTCGCGTGTAAACATCTGACAATGAATTTTATTTTTTCTATCATTCTTGCGTCTACGCCAAAATGTATCAGAAACAGTTCCTAAAAAGGTTTGTAAAATAGCTTAAAAAAGATAAAAAAGTAAACGGTATCGAGTAGAAAAAGTCCTGCAAATAAATGTACCTTGGACTTGCAAAAAAGACCGATGATGTATGCAATTGAATAAATCTATTATAATAATAATTACCTCGTTCAACCGGAAATCGAACAGGGCAACACTCGATCTCAGAGAAAGTTATTTACAATGTTTTTTAAGCCAGAAGCTGAATTTGTTTAACTATAGAATATCATTCTCTTCTTTCTATAGCCCGCATAGAGGACAGAGAAGGTGCTCTTTTATACCCAAAATATCAATACCGTGGTGTCTCCGAAAACATCTGTTTCGATATCCCGTATGTCCGAAAAAACATTTTTAGAAAAAGGTCCGGGTGTGTACACCATAGCTTAAAAATAAATAACAATACCAAATTTGGTACTTAGTTTTCGTATCTTCCAAGGATGGGATGCGAAGATTTTTAAGAAAATCCCCACCCCACCCAAAACTATACCTTATATGGAAACATTTTTGAAAATGTTTACTCTCAAAATGGTTGTATCGATTGTGATTAAAATGCTGTATATTAAAAATATTTAGATCACAAGTAAAACGTATATTATTAATTTTACGGGAATAGTTTAATAGTTTCTGAAGACCTCATCATTCTGGATGAATTATGCCGAATTTGCATAACTGCTAAACCGTAAAAGATAGGTAAAATTCTACTGATCTAAAATGTAGATGTCGTCAAAACACAAAATTATGTCGTTACATTTTTATTGTGGCAGTAACCGTTTCCAAGATATTCCTTGTTTTGGGCTGTTACTTTCTCAGACGGGAAGTGTCCGTTCTTTTGTTCTACACCTGGTCAAGCAAAGAATATCATAACGACGGTTTTTAAAACATTTGAGTATTGCTTTATCATAGTGTATACCCTTAGTTCCCTTCTACTTATAAAAAAAACTAAGTAATAAGAACATTCTGCTAATGTTCATCTCGATTAGCTTGGTGTAGAAAGAAGAATACTCTTTTGTAAGAAGTTTGTTTGTAGAGCTACTAGAGAAAGACATGTGAGTGTAATACGTCAGATTTTTTCTTATGTTCTTAAACATAAATGACAGAAATCTAGGACCATATCGTAATATGAGTTATTTTGCAGTGCCATATTTGCAATACAACTAGCTGCATTTTATATCTGAGATTTGATGAACATTTTCCACATTTAAGACTCACAGTGAAGTTATTTCTATAATATAAACTTAACATTTATGAATTTCTGTAATAAATTACACACACAAGAGAAATAATATTACGTTTTTATTCCTTTATTCCCCTAAAATGGACGGGTCGACGCGTATCTTTCATTAATGTTCTAATGCATCAAAAATCAAATATTTAATCTCATTAAATTGCTGTTCATTGAAAGGCGCGACTAGCTCTTTCTCAAATTTACATTTTGAAAAAGTTAAATTTTATTCTTATATATATTTCAACTTAACATTGACAATTTTTTTTTTTTGGAAACACATAAATCACATGTTTATGATACAGTCAACAATATTACCAGTAATTAAAAGAGATTTAAGGGTAAACCTTCACGGTTTGGTAGAGTTATAGTCTTCAAAAACTCGTGTTGTTGAGTAACCTTAAACATTACACTAAGTGTCACATATTGATGACCCGTGTTTATTTGTGCAGTCTCTGGATCGAAGCACTAATACTGTTTATCGGTCAAAATATTATTGACCTAATTAAATATTTACAGTTAAACTGCATTAAATTACTATTAATGTTTCAGTTCTTCCAAAAATATAAATCAGAACTTAATTCTGAACTTTTCTCATTCATCTAATGTTCTAAAATGTAAAGAATGTGTCTCTTGCCCCGAATAATTTTGAGGTTATGTTGTCCCGCTGTACTTTGCTGTATTTAGAAATATATCAGTCTCATTAGCAGCCAGAAAGAAGGACAAGGTAAAAATATCAGAAACTTTGAAAATGAAATATAATTTTATTATAGTTAATTACAGTAGAGTTCAACAAAACTTCTATATTTAAGAACTTTAATTAAAGAGGTTTTAATTTCAATATGTGCTAATTCATGAATGGGAGCATGAATAGGTTGAAATATAAAAATTATATTAATATATTCAAATTTCTTTATATTCTTAGAATTATAAAACCTGATAAAAAGAAGTATGAAGGCCAGGATACCGCCAATTCTCAGAGGCAGGTGGCTCAGGCATTTCGTGTGAGACTGGTATTCGGGAGGTCCGGTTTCGCTCACCATTGACCGCACACTATGGTCCTGGGTTTTTCCGTCGCTTTACTGGGGTCGATTAGGCGACTGCTGGAGTGCAGTATATATACCACGGTTCCTTTGTATTTCATTCCCCTTCTTTATCTTTCAGGTCGGCGCAGGTGTGACTTGAAGTTTTGTAGGCAGATGGCACGTTTGCTTACTCTGTGTGAAACTCTTTTCCCCTTGGTTGCGCTGGCTGAAGCTAGGTGCCGTAATAGAGGCCTCCTTCCGGCCTCCCGGCGCTGTATAATCTCCACAAAGCGCCAGAACTATTAGAGACTTCCGTGCCGCTCTACGCTTAGTGGTTTTACCCCCTCTCATGCCTTCCTCCGGGGCGGTGGTAGGCCTCAATAGACCAGTAAAATTTCGAAGTTGTCGAGGTGTCCCCCGCCGTTACAATGATCTACCCTCTAACACCATCCGTCGATCTCAGAACTCTCTTGTCTTCTGGGACAACTACTCCGCATCAAGCGACATGGCAGGGTAAGAACTTTCTTTACTCGCAAATGTTCTCCACTCTAAGGGGTTGAATGTTTATGAAGAACTGCATAGATTTGCTGATATACACTTCATCTGCATCAAAATAAGGAAATACGAGGCAAAAATATAGACCCAACAATGAGGTTTGAACAGACAATATCAAATTAAAAGTATTGTTGTGAGTGGTCTTCTATTTGGTGCATGAGGCACTATTACAAAACATTTTGTTTCATCGCGGGGAAAAAATGAATTAGAAAACACAACAGAATCTCATATTGTCACAAAATTAATAACATATTTTGTAGCTATTTTGAAATACGATCATTATGGGAAACACATTTTTTAATTATATAGTACAAATAAAATTGAATTTATTTCGCTATATTAGTATTATTATGGGTCGTCTCCTTAGCGGGGTGGTAGCGCAGTTGCTTACTAAGCGGGAGACCTGGATTCGGTTCCCAGTAAAGGCGTGGGGATTTTTCCCCCGCTGGGAGACCTAGCCCGGGGTGCACTCAGCCTCGTAAGGTCCCAATTGAGGTGCTACTTGATGGAGAAGTAGCGGCTCCAGGTCATGAGGACCTCATTTACTGGCCAGGGGGGGCTCGAGGCGCTGACCACGTCTCACCCTCCAATGTTACACTCCCTCCATGACGTCTGTAGTGGACCGAGATGGGGGACGCAGCGGCCAGGCGGTAGGCGAAGTTTCCCCGTAAGCTGTCGTGCTATGGAGTTATTATACCCAAGTATTATTATTATTATTATTATTATTATTATTATTATTATTATTATTATTATTATTATTATCCGAATTTGTACCGTTATCTGAATATAATGTTTCGCCAAGTTTTCTTTCCAACACTATAATATTAGTATGTAGCTAATTCATGTTTTGAAGTATTTTGTGTCTTTTGGCAAATCCTAAATAGGATGTGATGGTTAAATAAAATAATTATGACCGTTGCAGTTCCTAAACTATTAGGTTGCAAATAAACGTTCCAAAATAACAGGAAAGTCTCGGGTCCTTTCGTATGAAGTCGTGAATCTTCGTTTCATTAGCGGAAGACAATGCTTCTGTTGCTTCTACCATGCAACTATATACTTTATTGTGTGCTAACTGAACTTGGGTTAAGGGTAGTCGAAATAAGATTTTCATTTCTCTTTTGTCATTTCCATGTTACTTGCTATTTCGAATCTCCCGCTCATTTTGGGATAACTTTTATAGAGGAACACTAATAGTAAATGGTTTTAAAATATTGTTGAAAATAATCCTGTGTTAGTAGTTTTTAAAGAATGTTAGTATACTAACAAAAATATCTTCGTAAATATTAGTCTTAGATACAGATCTTTTTATCTTTTGATCGCAAAGTTTTAATTTAGCTATTGGCAGCATTGGAACCTCGCTTATATTTTGTTTATGTGAGAGTTTTGAAGTACCGCGAAGTTGTATTTGGAAAGTTAGATTACATTTTTTGTTTATTTTATGTTGAAAAGCAATTTCTGAAGAATTAACATTTTCTATACAAATGCCCCTTTATGTCAGAGACTATTGACACTATTTTTACGGCATATTTACACCTAAATAGACTTTATCTTAACGAAAACGTTTTTATGTTTGTGGATTAGTTATTCTTTTAAAATTTAAAAACCATTATTTTTCAATAAAATTTTCAGAATGGGATAGGTAGAGTCAGGCTGAAGCATTCAATGCCATAGCCGGTATTTAAACCACGGATCTCCCGATCTCTAGCTGGTTGCTCTGCCACTGAGCTACCATGGCAAAATGACAGCATACCATTGCATTTTCCAATGGCAGAGCAACCGGCTGGAGATCGGGAGATCCGTGGTTCAAATCCCGAATATGGCATTGAATTTTTAAGTCTGACTCTACCTATCCAACTCTTGCCCTACACACGGCTTGTGTGAAAAAACATTTTTACAAACATTTGAAGAGCTTTATTAGAAAAAAAAAAAAAACATACATTTCCAAACAGAAGTATTACAATTTTCTTCTATCGACAGAAAACATATTGCTGAATATATCTTGAAGAAATTAGCTCATTATTTTAAATAGTTGCTGAGATAATGGGTTAAACTTTAATTGGCAAGATAGGACATTTCCACTCTCCTTAAAGGAATTCACATCCATTTTCAATGCCGTAGCCGTGTTGTAAGCGTTTCAATGAAGATAACGTTTGTATGTTCCAAAACGGCATCTCACATGCGTTTAGCAAGAGGTCTATAACAGTGTCACAACTCCTGATGATTACTGTCACCATTACAAGAATTGGGCAACTGCCAGTTCGGGCTTCTCAAAACATCAACCCAACGCCTCAAACATCTTGTCATCCTCCCGCTAGCAGAGGGTAGCTCTCCTCAGTGATCCACCCATTTTTGTCTTTGTTTCGTTAGTTTACACTACTTTTATTTCCTCTCTTATTCTTCATTTTAATCTTCTGGCGTATGGTGCAACACTTTACTTGCCTAAGAATTGTATTTCGTGGGAACCCAAGAACAACATTGCTCTTTGTAGGAGATTCTGGGTTCTGGGTTCTGGGTTTGTATTCTGTTTTAGATTGTAAAATTATAACAAATGAATTATCAAAATAAAATAGTTATTTATATTATAAGTGTCCTAATATTAATATTATTAAAGTCGTCATTACGAGCAATTGAATTTTAGTCGTAACGTAGATAGTGTTTTGTTTGTTCGTTGCTGCGTAACACCGCCGAAATATACAGTTTCAATTCTGGTTGTTTAAACTGCACCAAATAAATCAATAAATGATTGAAAATGGATATTCTCGGAGAAGAAGCTGTACTTGGTTTGTAGTTTGCTACCCGGCAAGTCGAGAGACTTATATGACAAGCAATTTTCATTATTTAAAGAGTGGGCAGTTAAAATAATTTACAACGAAAATATTATTTACTGTATTTCATGATGAAATAAAAACTCACTTATGTTGTTTCCTGGGAAACATGAAATGTATACCAGAAGTATATAGAATAGGATAAAATACATTACTTCTATTACATTGTAAACTTTGCTGACTGCAATGGGACTCACATTCAGGTATATATTTTTTCTGGCCAGCATTCCCAAAATGTGGGGAAAGAGACACCTCCTTTACAACTAGGGAAAGTTTAAAATATTGTAAACAAATGCAAAATTATGTATTACTAAACCAAAATTATTGCAAATAAAATAAGAGTTTAAAATGGAATTGTTTTGAGTTAGGTGTAAATCACTGTTAATGGCTTCAAAATAACAGTGATAATGGAAAACATATTAGTGATATAGAACCACATACAGAAAATGATCACTATGCTGTGATATTGTCTTCATGAAACGGCTAACATCTGCAAAAAAAGTCAGAATATTTTCTAGCCGCAGATGTCACTACAGGACGAAATCATGGCTTGCGGACGTGAAACATGGCGAATTTACACCAGAGACCTTTTTTTTAATAAGGTATGGGGTTCCTTTACGTCCGAAAAGATGTATTATTTTTCGCTAGGTTGTGGCATCAATAACCATTCAAACGATATAAATGTTTTCGGAATGCCATAGGTCTCAACAAGAAAAAAAAAATGGAAATGGAGTTTTATTTATGGACGCTCTTTAGCCGCTGTGGTTTTCGTCGTTCCATTCTATCCTGGCGTGAAAGACGCTTAATTTTGCCTTTATCATGCATGAGGTTGTTTTACGTGCGGTAAATTTACTTCCTTCCCGAAGGATTTTTACGCCCCATCGTCCTCCGCCGGGTTTCAACCCACGAACTTTTTTTTTTGGTGGTGTTTAAGGCCCGTTTTAACTACTTATGGCACCGCAGGCGGTGACACTGATGATAAATGAATGAAGATGGAGCACCGGTGGCGGGGGAAACCGGAAAAGCCATTGTACACAAATCTTACATGCGGTCACTTGGTATCGTCAAGTTGAAAGGCGAGGGGTCTAACCATTCGGCCACGGCGCGGCTACCCACCATCTTGGGTATATAAGATCAGTTAGGTAACCACTACACTAAGGAGGCCGACTGGTTTCAAAAGGTGTATTAATAAATATCTGATAATTCTACCTCATCACCAATTTTTACCGATTGAGGGAAATTGCACATTTCATTCATTCACTTAGTTTTTTTTTAAATCAACACTATTAATCACACAAGTGAGATCACATATTTTGTGAAAGTCTTGGGTGCAAATTCCATGACTAGGTTTTTTTCCCCCGTAATTTACTTGAACTGACATACTACACCCAACACAAATTTCCACCTACAGAACAAAATAAAAGCTATATGATACACGTAGGCGACTATTGAATTAAAACCATCAGTTTTGAACATTAAACTGTTTCAGTCGTCGCACTTATGAACGAGAAGATAAATTGATGATAAAAACAAATGTTATTTTCTTAATAGATCACTTTGATATTTCTTCTTAGACTAGATTTGTTTCAGAATTCAAGGTTTTAGCATTACATAATATAAATTCATGTTGAGATGTATACCGAGTGATCAAATTTATTCGGCTTTTACTAAAACTGAGTTTGAAATAATGGCGTAGGATCAGTTACACCCCCAGGAATTAAAGGCCAACGTCTGGGATCAGACACTTTGAGGAGCAAAGTTGTGGATCAGGTAGAAACCAGGGTGGGTGATTAGCTCGATGCCTGGTATAAAAATGAGGAAGGTGATTATTGAGCAATTTTGAATTAAATAGCGGGGAAAACTGGAGGACACCGAAGAAACCCCCGTTCGCCACTTCGTGTACCATAAATCCCATATGCAGTTCCTTCGACTCAAACCAGGGCCACTAAAGTGAGAGGTGAGGATTTAACCGCTATGTACCGCCTCAGAGCATTCCTAGCCGATTTTAAAGCACACAACACAATTGGTAAATTTGACACTAGTGCATAAATACTGTCAGTTTCATTGTAGGAACGGAGTGCATGCCCGACCGTCGTATTTTCATGATCGAAAACTGAAATACATCATTCAAGGAACGCTTCATTTCGATGTGTATTTATGCTTTAGTTATGTTATCTTCATACATAAGGGAAGTGCTATTTTGATTTTTTCTGTTTATTGTACTGTATTTATACTTGCTTTTATAAGTATTAATTTTATTTATGTTAGTGAAAACCTAGGCTCGAATTCCGGTATATGCTAGTCATACGGATAAGTTTTTTTTCCGAATTTTCTGCGACTCTGACAAAGAGAATACCGTAACTTAGTATTCCGAAAGAAAGTTAAAATAGGTTTAAAATGTGGAACATGCAGAGAGGCGTGTCTCATATGCGAAGCTCCCTCTCATACCAGGAAGGTTACCCTCCGTGGCTCTTTACATTGAAGCAATACCTTGACTGTAAAAAGCTCCCTTCCTGGTATGCGAACACACTGGATACGGCACTTATCGCGTCAACCCCGAAAGTAAGACTACCGTAAAACCTGGTCGGGGCATATTGAGGCATCTCACAAGCTTGCCTTGGCGTACCGCTTCTCCCAGGGTTTCTGGAACCACTACTCCGCCGAGTCCAACCCAATCCAAACAACTCCCTTTCAGGAGGGACTCAGGACTTTGGCCAGACGAATTCTGGTCTTACGGTTGCTATAGGTTCACAGCGTCCGCACCCCCTTACGATTTTATTCGTTTTGTTTAGGTATCAGAGTAGGTGTATTAAAATGAAGCAAACCTTAACTATAAGTGAGATGAGCAAAAGCCGTTTCCATCATGTAATAAATTCGATGTATTCAGTCACAGTCTCGAAAGATCCCAGGATTTGATGGAGGGGGGGGGTCCTTAGTACACAAATGTATATATTAAAAAGACAGGGGGAAAAAAGGAAACAGTCGTATGAAACAAATAGCAGTCCCCATAGGCGCTGTCGTTCATAGATATATCTATACTTTCAGCTCGTGAATGTTAGTGTTGTAATTATATTAGCTCTTAGAAATAATTTACGTTCAGAACACAAACGGCACAGATAACAATAGTAGAATTAACTTAAGTTCAGTCTACTAAAGGCGCTGATATATTCATGCAGGTCTCTCCTGCTCTCCAAAACTATGTGGCGCAATATTCAGCAGGTCCTTAAAACCGTTTGGCTGCGATTGAGTTTCGCTCTATAACAATTCAAGCTTTGGTGCGGTAAAAACCGAATAGATTTGATCACTTGGTGTTTTATACAAATATTCCCCTTGGCATTGAGCTTAGTGAGGTAAATTGAAACTCTCTTGCAATGTTATGCTACAGATGTTAGCCGTTCCTAGACCACAAGTTGGCAGTAATTATAATCGTCAAGTAATTTACCGCTGCACACTACACTATACGCAACTCTCCTGCTGGTTGGCCATTAACGGCGTCCTCACCGTCACGATCTCGCGGTGCAACATGCCGTGCGGGTTGCAGGACACGGGAGAGACCAGGGGGGACAGAGCGGCGGTAAGCGGAGTTGTCGCGGCGGATGATGGGGGTGGCGGACGTCTGGTGTGGTCGATCTGAGCGTAGATAGTGGGCTCCTCCATCCGGGGGCGGGGCACGCCTATGCCACTCTGTTGTTGCTGCTGCTGCTGTTGGGAGTCCTGAAGACTGGTTGGTCGAGCTAGACAGAGCTCCGCGTACGTTACCTCTTCACCGGAAGCATCTGGTGGCAACGGCTGTGCCTAAAACAGAAATTTCGAGTCAAAACACTTACAGCAGGTTCAGGATTTGGTGGGTGTTATTGGGTTTAAGTTTAATGCTTTTTGTGATATTAGTTGTACCATTTTTACTTTATTAGAACGGAAGATATTAAGACATGCTTATCGTTGTAGAGGTTCTAATGAGATTAGATTTTTAAGTACTTTACAACCTTTATGTGGTATTTTTGGATAGTGTTTAACGCCCGCTTTTACTACTATGTCACCGCAGGGGAAAACACTGATGATCCATGAATAAAGATGGAGCACTGGTGGAATGCGATGTTGGGGGAAAACGGAGAATCCGGAGAAAACCCGCTCCTGTGGCGCTTTGTCCCCCCAAATCTCACAGGCGGTCGATTCGGATCGGACCCAGGCATTTCGGCGTTTTAGTGATGCTGTAAAATTATTTTGTAAACAAAGTTAGAAGCTTTAGTTCGATCAACACATCTTCTTAATTGGAATAAATTATTCAATTCTATTATGAATAGTGATACACCTCTTTCAACTAAATAAGGATAATTATTTATCTCCAGTTTTCAACTCGACCATTTGGTAGCAACAGAATGTAATGGTCAGATAAGGCTGCCATCTGATAGAACCGGAGAAAATATAAGAAGGATAAGAGAAGGCTACCATCTGGTAGAACCAGGGTAAACATTAGGTAGCTCAGAGAAAGCTGCTATCAGGTAGATCCAGGGAAAACGGTGAATCAAGGAAGACTACTGTTTGCTAGCGTCGGGGGCTCAGAAAAGGCTGCTCAGAAAAGGCTTCCCTCTGGTGAAACCGGAAAAACACGAGGCAGCCCAGAGAAGACTGCCACCTGGCAGGACTGAGAAGAAACATCCAAAGCGCAAGGATTGGCAAGGTCACCCTGACCTGACCTCCTAATCCTACCTAAAACCTGAAAAAGGAATTGGAATGATAGAAAATGATGCAAACAAAGTCATGGCAAAAGGAAAACCGCGCCACAATTCGACTTACCGGTGAGAAAAATCACCATCATATTGACCGGAACCAGGAATCAAACAGCAGATAAACTTTTCAAGCTCCGCGGAGGTATCTGACTTGGTGGTTAAACTCAAAGAAAATACATCAACTGTACTTCGTGAAATAACATTTAAGGTAAATACTATACAAATTACTTACAGATGAATGTCCAGGTGGATATCGGTTTTTAAAGTTTTCGAACAAATCGCCGTTTCTGGTGACGTTGTTTCTCTTTTGATGATCCTCGTAGGCGGGCAGTTCAGGTGGAGTCTGGTTGTTCAAACCTGGCGTCTGTACACCGGACACCAATTGATAATCCGAATCTGAAATAAGCAGAAATTAACATCAGACCTACGTTGAAATCAGACTAGAGGTCTCATAATACACTAAAAATTGGCAAGAGAAGAGAAAGAAGTAGGATTATCTGTGGAATATTTGACATACAGTTTTCACTTGTACGCGTATCTATATTACCAGGAATTGTTAACCCTACACTGCGCTGTATCCAAAAGGTTCTGTTCCCTCTCCATGTGCTGGTTAATCAGTGAAGATTTGCTTTACAGCGGTTGATACATGTGAGACCACGTTACATTATTATTGTGCGCTATTGTTATGATTCCAAGAAGTGTATATACCTTAACCGCAGAAACTTCATGTGTTATTCCTTTGTGATAACACTCTTATAGAGAACGGTTCGTGTGCATAAAACGGAATTTAACAACGGGAATATTTTTCCCAAATTCTCTTCCTCTAACAAGCAATGGAGCAGATAAAAATGTTTTTTTTTCTTCCAACATGTTTGTAATGTCAAAACAAGTGTTTATACAAGTTACTAGGTGTAGATGGAGTATACCTAGAGAAATTGTTTTACAAACTTTTTGTTGGATACCATTGTAATGCCGGGTATATGCTCACGAAATATAATTGCATATGGAGATGTGAAGGACTCCCGAGAACCTTCAATTGTTTTCTTCTCACATGAAACCAAAAGTCGCCCCGCGCTTTTTAATATCCAAATAACTCATGAAGTAGTCACACTCATTTTGTATAAGCACTATTTTGACTTTACAAACATGTTGGAAGAAAAATAAAAATACATTTTTATCTGCCCCATGAGAATGTTTTGTTGTAATCTATTTTGTCTAATTCCCATAACCGCGATTTTTTTTTTTTTTTTTTTTTTTTAGAATCTGCTCTTTGTTCCTAATTAGGTACTATTGCAAAAATTCGATAGCGAAAATCTACCGGAAATGTATGCTTTGAGGAAGCGTATGTTTGCACCCGCGCGTGTGTGTGTGCGTGTTTGTGTGTTTGCGTACCTCGGAAACAGCTCCACAACAAATACATATCGGACTTTTGTATGTGTTCTTACAGCTCCATTTTTGTATAAGTTTTCTTTTAGGTATATGTTATGGTTTACTAGTTATGCAGATGTCGTTCAAACTGAACGGAACTTTAAAAGCCATTTCCAGGAAATTCAAAATATGAGCTATTTTGAGAAAATCAAAGTTATGGAACATTTTCACATGTAAAGGATACTTGGGTGTGTGGGCTTTAGCCTTCGTCACATCCTTGTTAGATATTAAATATAAATATGAATGTTATATTTAAACGGCATCTTGTTCTTCAACTATGCGTTTCACAGACATATACACACACATATAAACATGCGGATACACATAGGAACTTTCTCTAAAATTATTTTTTACTTTCTCTATGTATACTATGTACAGTGCATATAGCGAAGGTATTATATTACTCCCAAAAATTCGATGTCGAGATATTACTGGAAATGCGTGTTTTGGGTTACCCGGAATCCAAAAAAAAACATTTTTTTAAAAATGTCCATGTGTATATGTCCGTGTGTATCTGAAAAGTGAAAAAACCGTTAAAACCAAACTTAGTAATTAAGTTTTGTATCTTCCAAGGATGAGACAAGAAGAGTTTCAAGAAAACACCCTCACTCCCAACTACTCTTTATTTGGAAAAAATTTCGAAAATATTGATTTTCTCAAAAATGACTCTAACGATGTTTATTAAAACGTCGTATGTTAAAGATATTTACAAGACAAACAAAAGTATATATTACATTTTCTGGGAATAGCCTCTGAAGACACGTTTATTCTGGATGCATTTTGTGGAATTTCGCATAACCAGTAAACGTAAGAGATACACAAAAACTTTCGTAACAGAAAATGTAGAGCTCGTTAAAACGCATAATTTAAGTCATATACATTTTTTCGGGGGTTGATCATTTTTGAGATATTCCTTGTTATTTGTTTAAGCTATAAAATACTTATTCTTTTCTCATATGGGAATTTGCCAACTCCTATCCATACAAACAAAGGAACTTCAATCACATAGCAAGCAGCTTTTGACTATCACTTAACCAGATGGCACTCCCTTATTTCCCTTCTGCTTACATGGAAGCAAATGATGAGAACTATTTCTGCTATTTTGTTTCTCAATTAGCAGGAAGAAAATAGAAGAAAGAGCGTTTTTATCAACAATTTGTCGTAGAGATATAGAGAAAAAAAAATAGCGTGTTATTTATGGACGCTCTTGAACTGCTGTGGTTCTCAGTGTCCCATTCTATATTGGGCGTAAAAGACCGCTTAATTTTGCTCAGAGGCCTCTGTATCAGGCATGAGGTTCTTTTACGTGCCATAACATACGACACGGGACCAACGGCTTTACTTCCTTTCCGAAGGAAGCCATGTTAAGGATTTTTACAGCCGAAGAAACCCATCGTCCTCCGTCGGGTTTGAATCGCGTCCTTGGGTATATGAAGTCACCATGGTAACCATTACACCATGGAGGGCTATGAGATATAGAGAAAGTCATGAGAATGGAACACATCAGATTTTTCTTTGATTCGGGGATCTGAAAACATATATTTCAGGTGAAATCGAGTATCGAATTTTGGGAGCAGTACAATACCTTCACAATAAACTAAGTACATGGTACTGTAGAGAAAGTAAAAAAGCATTTCTTTCACGATTATAGCCAAAATTTCAGTTTCAGCGTCCCTCAAAATTGCAATATGAAATACACATGATGTAAAAGGCCGAGTAAACTTTCAAACGTTTAATGCAAAATTAGTGCTAATTTTAATGTAAAAGCAATGCTGTGTGGGACAAGAGCAAAATGTGCTCCTGTCATAAACAAATAGCTGTGAGAGACGTTGGGAATGGTTTACAGCATGTTCTATAGAAGATGTGTCGTCATTTCAACTATCATTTGCCAGTGCTTCAATTTAAAGGACTGTGAATAACCATCTTGGCGACAGTGTGCTGCACGGTGCTAAAAATCGTTCCTATGGATCGGCCAACAGTGCAAACGAAGGGATGTATTTAGTATTCGAATACGAAGCGACAATTAAAAGTTTTAGAATGCCGTGTTTCTAAAAGCTACTGAAATTGTTTATAAGTGGCAGCTGCTTTTTTTTCACCTATAAAGAAATTTGAGTAGATAGTATTACCGGGATATATATTACGATTTTGAATTGTCATTAACGGCTAAGTAATGTGAATATCAGCTTAAAATACATTTGGCGACGATAACAACAATTTATGTTTGGTACAATGAATTCAAGAGATCCGTGATGAGCTTCATGAAGGACGCCCAAGACCTTCCGTTATTGCCGTTGTTGGAAAAATGCATGAAGAACGTAGACGGACATTTTATAAATTTATTCGCGCGACATTGCACATTATTAGTAGTTCATACTGTATTGTGACTTTATTGACAGTACATGAATAACTAATGAAGTATTTGTATAACTAAACACGATTTATGTAGTAATCATCAACACAGGTTTTATATATTTAAAATAAAAGATGAAACCTGCTGCAAAGTAATAAAATTAACATATTTAACAAATGTTAGTAATAAGAGTTCTTTTGCCAAAATATGGTTTTAACTGCAGGCGAACAAGCAAGGCATGTCAAACAATGAGACCTCAGAGGAATATGGATGTTACAAAGGCACACACCTTGAGTAAAAACAGAGAAAACGTGTACTCACGAGATATTTTAGGAATTAGAAGGTTAACATGGGGTTGAACATCAGTACCAACACATGCGGATTAGCATAGTGTATAAACGATAATTCTGACCCCTGTGGGATTAAGCGCTAGTGTCGTGTTGATCAGCTGGAAGAAATAACTGGCGAGAATGTGAAAAGGCGCTAGTGTTGCGCTACTCAAACAAATGGTGAAAAGTAACAGATAGATTATTGACAAATCAAATTGCTTATGCGTATGAAACAAAAACGGCCATGATGATGGAGCTAGATCGGAAAAAGGAAATATCTTTGAGAATAGCAATGCTAAAGATGACGCCGGTGATAATGACTGAAATACCCTGGAGAATAAGGATTGGAATTAGAACAACGGAAATTTTAATTCCTGAAGGATAAGGACCAAGGTGAATGCCTTGTGGAAGGGATTGATCGGGAAATAAAATACTGGAAGACTGCGATAATAGGAACACCTTGGATAACGAAAGCATGCTTCAAATTTTCCCGCCCCGGCGATATTTGCACCATCACTGACAATGTTTTTCGTTTCTTAACCACCAAATTATTACGACGCTAACGTTAATTCCCCTGGTGGCAGGTTTATAGTTAATCCATCTTGCTAATCCGTATGTGTTACTACTAACACCAAAAAATGGATGTTAAAAACAGCGATTGACTAAATATATAGGACATTATTAAATGCTCTAAAGTAAAGCCAATCCGTTTTCAGTTTTAATACTTAGCCACGTCCAGGAAGAATCGTTTATATTCCAAGTACGACTAATACAGGCTCAGGTCTTCAGATCAATCTACGAGTCTTATATCGTAAAAGTTAATTTAAAGTGAGAGACGCGAGAATATAAGTTACACTTGTAAGCTTAAAATTGTAAATATTTCAATAACGCGCAGAGTAAATGTCAAGATAATTGTATTACGAATACAGTTTCAGTTAGTCCCTTTAGAGAAATTCAACTGTAAAATTGGTGCTATTTTAATTACAAGGTTTAAATATTATTCAATTCCCGAACTCTTACGTGTTATCTCTAAAGATTTCTTCACCGACCACTCCCTCCTTAGGCATACCTTTTCTACATAAAATGGCTCAGATACCTGGAGTCAAAATAAAAAAAATCATAAACTTTTAATATTAAAGTCGACTTGTAAATCAGACAACAAAAAGCCGCAGAAGAAATGTCGAATAAGTATAGAGGAAATATTTTACATCAGCAGCTAAATGTGACAGGGATTTCACATAAATTGGATCTAGAACAATAACAACACATTGATGGGTTGAAAATGAACTCAAGAAAATTTCCAAGGTGGCACTCTAAATTTTATTTTAATACCATTACCGATAATTAATCTAGAATTTATAGTTATGAAGATCAAGTAGAAAGAGCATGGAAAAATGGCTAGATCCGAATGACTACACTTCAAGCGTGAAATCCCTAACATTTTCAGTGTATTCAACAAGCTTCTTTATCTTCTGTGGCACTCCGTGAAATCCCAGGAAGATGCTAATCCGGAGATTCCCGCAACGATGCAGGAACAAAATTTCTAGAGCACACAACAATCGCCAACCGAAGACCATCACCTGACTCTAAAACTCTCAAACAGATGACAAGGAAATAGTGTAACACCCACTCAATCGAATTCCGACCAGGAGAAATCACGAAAAACCCTGGAGTTGCCGGTGATCATACACAGAACCTTTCGAATATGGAGCAGAGAATTACCGCCGGTGTTTTCACGCTCTGTTAATGACACAGGAAATATAAGTACTTTGTTTTGGCAGTTAATTTAGCAATGGAATGAGGACTGGAATTAAACCCTTACACATGTCAGGTGCTCACTGCAAGCAAAACCAAACTGACGTGCAAACTTGTAAACCTACCTGTAAGAAATCATATCGTGGTATCCTAAGTCACGTGATTCAGCCTCATGGAACAGCTTCATCTGTGACGGTTTATTATTATTATTATTATTATTATTATTATTATTATTATTATTATTGTTATTATCATCGTTGTTGTAATTAAATATCCCTGAAGCTTTGGAGTCAGCATTTATAACTACGTTATTCATTGAAATACTAGGCTGTTGTAAAATTTTTTTATGCTATGCATTTAAAAACACAGTTGAAACCAAAAGTGGTTCTTTATTTCTCTAGAGAACAAAATTTGATACCAAGATTTCACAGGAAGTACATATTTTGAGGGCCTTTGAAACTAAAAAATAGCTTTTGTAGAAAAGCGGTCCGTTTCTGTGTCTATGGACAACATAACTAAAAAACAAAATTCGCTTCAGTACAAAATTTGCCATTTAAGTTTACAGAAGAAATAGAAGAAACGCTTTGATACTTATCTTCGTGCGAATTCTTCTCAATCAGATTAAAATGGATTTGGGAAACAGATGAATGTATAAAAAATATCTTCAATGAATAACTCACTGAATAAATTAGAGAAAAAGGAATTATTTTATTCAAGGAAATTCTGAATACATATCACAGATTTGGATCATTATGCTGATATATCTATTCAAACATGTCTACTTACCTGCTTATTATTCAAATGATCGTCTTTAATTTATGTAATGTATTTTTATTAAAATGCAATTGAACACTCAAATATATGTAAATATATAAAGCTTATTCTTATTAAACTGTTTAGTATGTTGCCAAATAAATAGATGAAGCCCTTCTTCGATCCATAGACCTCTCCTTTAAGGTTCCGCGTTTAAAACCTAAGACAAAAATAAAAATTAAAAAAAAAATGTTAAAATAAATATATCCAACTTCATCGTGTTTGGCGTGTACAAATATCACTTTGTGCGTTAAAAGCCTACCAAAACATAACGGGATTATTTCAAGCCAAAATCCGCCACTGGAGAACTTGTCAGAGAGATCTATGTTTTACTCCTTTCGATGAACGTAAACCGATCACCGTCACCACTGATAAGCAGGTAAAACAAATGTCACTCCGCCATTTACTAATGTTAACTTGAAATAAACCCGTTGAGTTCTGCAACTCTTTAAACGGACTAAGAATATCTGGAAACGTCAAATACATAAAAGTATGTAAAAGCTCTTACCATAAGACAAGAATAATGGTTTCGAAATCTATAATTATTCCTAAATAATCATACATGTTTACTTTCTCACCATGTATCTGGTAGATAGGGAACAATTGAATGCAACCCTAAACCCAAAACATTCTGATATATTCAGTTTCTTCAAAATTAGTAACAAGTACGTACACTCTCCATAAAATATTATTTGGTAATTTTTGATATTCTCAAAAATGGAGTTTGCTTACAATGAAATATGTTTAAATTATAGACAAATAAAGAGTACATCCTGAAGTGTTTGGGAATAGCCTGTGAAGTTATTTTCATTGTGAATGTCTTTATTACCACACAAGAGGTAGAGAAACACTTGTTTACCTACAAGATTATTTGTATACCAAGATATAAACCATTTCCATGTATTCTTTGCATGGTTTCAGTTTTCGAATTCGATACTTTTTCAACTGGGACTTCGTATTTCCTTCATCCAGCCATGCAAACAGAACCTAATATCATGTCTTCATTTAGGGACCAGATCGTATACGGTTTAACTATTGTTTGAGCCTAGTTCCCATGTTTTCTTGTACTTAAAAGTAAATATGTAATACGCAGATGCTTACATAGATGGAGTTGCCGAGGCCAAGGTGTAGTGGCATTTGTTACACGATACTAAATCAATACAATAGTTGAGGATCTGGCAGACAATTCAGCCAGTCGTTCAATATGTTTTCTCTAAAATGGAAAGTGGGCGATATCGTTTTGTGATTAGCTTTTTTCTTTCTCTATTTTTACTATGTACATAGTGCACAGTGAAGATATTGTGTTGCACCGAAAAATCCGATACCAAGATTTTACCGGAAATATATGTTTTGGGGGCCCTATGAATATAAAACAAGGATTTTTAGAAAAAATTGTGTGTGTGTATGTGAGCAGCAAAGCTCAAAAATGAAAAAAAAAAAAAAAAAAAAATGAAAAAACTTAAATACCAAACAGGATATTTTATTTTGGTATCCTCCAAGGATGCGACACGAAGATTTGCAAGAAAGTCCCCCCACTCCCAAATACCCTTTACATGGAACATTATTCGAAACTTTAGATTTTTTAAAAAATGGCTCTAATGTTTTTAATTAAAACACCCTATGATTAAGATATTTTTATTACAAACGAAATGTATATCTGGATTCTCTGAGAATAGCCTCTGAAGAGCTCTTCATTCGAAATGACTTTTGTGTAACTGGCAAACCGTAAGAGATGTACAAAAACAACTTCCTACACAAAATTGTAGATCTCATTAAAACACACAATTTATATTCAATACTTTTTTTTTGTTTTGTTTAGAGTTAACCGTTTTCGAGGCATTCTGGAATATTGGTTTCAATTTTTGCCACTTAAACCTTTTTTAAACGGGAAGACATGTTTCTTTTCATTTATCGTTTTTTTTTTTTTTATTTTTATTTTAACTCCTGGGAAGGCAGGTGATCGGAATTTAAATTGTTTCACAATGCGATCGGCTTTTAAAGGACCAGACTATTCCTGTAGCCTGTGCATTTTTACTTTCACTATACGCACTGTGTACACAGTGAATAGAGAAGGTATTGCACTCCACCCAGAAATTCGATACCGAGATTTCATCGGAAATATATGTTTTGGGATCCCAAGAGTATAAAACAAGGATGTTTAGAAAAAGTTGTGTGTGTACGTGTGTGTGTGTCTGTGGGCAGCATAGCTCAAAAACGAAAAAAAAAAAACCGTTAAATACCAAACAGGATATTTTAGTTTGGTATCCTCCAAGGATGCGACACGAAGATTTGCAAGAAAGTCCCCCCACTCCCAAGTACCCTTTACATGGAACATTATTCGAAACTTTAGATTTTTTAAAAAATGGCTCTAAAGTTTTTAATTAAAACACCCTATGATTAAGATATTTTTATTACAAACGAAATGTATATCTGGATTCTCTCAGTATAGAATCTCAAAAGTTCTTCATTCGAAATGACTTTTGTATAGCTGGCAAACCGTAAGAGATGTAGAAAAACTTACTACACAAAAATGTAGATCTCATTAAAACACACAGTTTATATTCAATACATTTTACGTTCTCCATACGCACTATGTACATAGTGTATAGAGAAAGTATTGCACTCCACCAAAAATTCGATACCGAGATTTCACCGGAAATATATGTATTAGGGTCCCCAATATCCAAAAAAAGCATTTTCACAAAAAGGTCCGTGTGTGTGTGTGTCCGTGTGCCTGTGAACACGATAACTCAAAAACGAAAAGTCGGTAAAATACCAAACTTGGTATTTGAGTTTAGTATCTTCCAGGGATGCGACACGAATATTTTGAAAAAAATTCCCCACTCCCAACTACCCTTTACATGGAACTTTTTTCTAAAATTTTCATTTTCTCAAAACTGGCTCCAACGATTTTGATTAAAATTTCCTATATTAAAGATATTTACATGACAAATAAAATGTATATGTTGAATTTTCTGGAAATAGACTCTGAAGAGTAGTTTATTCTGGATGAATTTTACTGAATTTTGAATAACAGCTAAACCGTAAGAGATGGACAAAAACTTACTGCACAAAACATGTAGAGCACGTTAAAACACACAATTTATGTTATACACATTTTTTTCGTGGAGTTCGTCATTTTTGTGACATTCCTTATTTTTGGTTTCTGCTATGAAAAGCTTATACTTTTCTCATACACATTTATGTCAACTGCTGTCCATACAAACAAAGGAAATTCAGTGACATAGCAACCAGCTTTTGATTATCACTTTAACCTATGGTACTCCCTCGTTTCGCTTCTACTTACAAGGAAGCAAGTAATATGGCTATTTCTGCTAATTTTTTACTGATTAGCAGGAAGTAAATAGAAGTATAAGCTTTTTAAGAATAATTTGTTGCAGAGGTGTAGAGAAAGTCATGTGAATGGTACACATAAGATTTTTTATTTCCCTTCTACTTACAAGGACGTTAGTTATATGTTAGCTTATGTTTATGTAGATGTGAATAGCAGATTAATCTTTTGTATAAAACGCTTGTTTGTGAATCGAACACATTAGATTTTTACTTTGGGGAATACTTGCGAGTACATAAAAGTAAAATTGGATAGTGTTTATGTGAACCTTTCACAATCTATGACAACATAGTTCAACCAGCTTAATCGTTATAGCACATCCGTTTTGTCGAGGAGGGCCCAGGACGCCCGGCAGATCATTGGAAATCATTGAAAACGTTCACGATATGATTCTGTCTGATAGCCGAACGAAAGTTCGTAATGAGGCCATAGGTGTGCCTACGGGATAGGCAATTTAAATTTTGCATGATAAGCTGGAAATGAAATGCATTCCTCGATCGATTACTTAAAGTTGACAACAAGTGGGTGTGGATTTCAAATTCGGAGTTGTGTTTAAAGTTATTTAAGTGAAATCCGAAGTACTTTTAGTGTCGAGTTGGTGGTGCCGTTGAGATCTCGATTCATCCTTATATTCCGGAAAACAAGAGCCAATCTGCTCCGATGAAGGCAAAGTCGTTCGGAAAAGTGATAGTGACGATTTGTTTGGGACGCGAACGTTGTTATACTCATTGACTACTTAGAGCAAGCAAAAATGGTTAATGGAAAGTACAACAGTGTCCAATTCGACAAGGTTGGTAAACAAAAAGTGTTTTACCACGACAACGCACTGGTACATTCATCCGGAGTTGTCGCCACAAAACAGTATGAGTTGCTGCTATATCCATCTACTTAGCCTGACCTGACACCCTGCTATTTCTTCTTGTTCCGAAACATGAATAAATATCTCGCAGAAACAATATTTAGATTAAATAGGGTCAGTGTTGAGACACAGAAGTACTTTTGCTGACCTTGATAATTGTTATTTTGTAGAGGGATTGGCAGGGCCGTTGAAATAAGTGTATTATACTAAAACTCTTGTGTGTTCCACTCACATGAATTTCTCTACCTGTTCCACAAACAAACTTCCCTTATAAAGGCTTATTCTTTTATCTACATGTTGCTAATCGAGCAGTAGATAAATGAATAACCTTTCGTAAAAATCTGGAACAGCTAGAAAAATTATGTAAATATAACACATAAGATTTTTTCACTTGCTCATATAGAATATTAGAAAATGTGATGTGTTACACTCATATGACTTTCTCTAGCTGTTCTAAGAAAATCAAAGCCCTAACTCGAATACTTTAGAAAATTACTTCTAGCACTTCAGCGTTCTTTTAATCACACCAAATTATCATACCAAGAAGTGGAGCAAAATAAAATAATTTTACAAGAGCATTTAAGTCTAGGAACTTTTATTCGTGAGTTTTCTCTTAAGGAATTCAGGAGAAGAATCAAATCAACATTGCTTTTACAGAATTTATAAAGTTGAGATTTTAATGAAATTAACCCTATATTGCATAAGCTACATTTACGTATGCCGTTTTTCCTCTAATTCGCAAACAGCTTTTTTTATATAACTTTCACCGACACCATGATCGTTAGTGCGATACGAAATCGATTGGCTATCCATTCAGAGCCGACCGTCGCGAGTTGGAGCCCCAGCGACTGCAGTTAAATGTTCCTGTGGTAAAGGGTGGGGAGGCCCCGAGTAAAATAAGCGGTGTGAGGAGACGCAAGGATGTGGACGGGTTGCATTTGACTACAGTTGTATGTTTTTTGCTTTTTATTATGAAAAAAAACAGGACAATTTTATTGAAACAATATTACTATTTTTACGCTACGAAAAGGCTATAAATAGCTTAATTTTATTGTTGTAGGATAGTTTGATACGAAATTAGGAAAAAAGTCACTAAAATTACTAAAGCTTGTAGTTATCATTTTGTTGTCTAATGGCATCACCTTAATAGAGAGCTAGAAACGTTAGAGATCCCGCTGCCTCTCACCTGAGGACACCAGGACACCATCCTTTATTTCTGGAAGGTTTACGCCTGGCCGCGTCGAGGCAGAGTGGTTACACCACTTGACTCGCCCTAGGGACCCGGGTTCGATCCCAAGGGGCCATATCTGAGATTTGCGGTGCATAAAGCGGCGCAGGGGCGGGTTTTCTATGGATTTCCGGTTTCCCCCGCCTCCACATTCCACCGCTGCTCCGTCTTCATTCCATGTATCATAAGTGTCTTAGAGGTAAAAAATGCGTTAAACACTATAAAAGAAGGCACACTGCCTTCGTGGTCGAGTGGTCAGCGAGCTGAGTTCTCACCCAGAGGTCTCAAGTTCGATTCCCAGCTGGGCGGGAAATTTTTCTTTAACCAGAATTATTACCTATGCCCCACAGAGTCTGGAAGTATAAATGTGAGAGTGAATGTGCGTGTGTTTTGTGAAGAAAAAAAATTGATTAAACTAATGTTCTAAACCTACAGTACTACAAATTTCACAACTCAAAGCTCCCGATATGACTATTGAAGTTAAAGGAGGCTATACAAATGAAACAATAACATTTAAAATCGGATGCGTTCCATTCACATGACTTTCTCTACATCTTCGCAACAAATAATTGTTAAAAAAGCTTATGCTTCTATTTACTTCATGCTAATCGAGACAGAATTAGCAGGAATAGTCTTATTACTTGCTTCCTTGCAAGTAGAAGCGAAATAAGGGAATACCATAGGTTAAAATGATAGTCAAATGCTGCTTGCTATGTGACTGAAGTTCCTTTGTTTGTATGGACAGGAGTTGACATTCCTGTATGACAAAAGTATGTTTTTCAAAGCTGAAACGAAAACAAGGAATATTTAAAAAATTATCAACTCCACGAAAAAAATGTGTATTGTAACGTATTCTACATTTTTTGTGTGGTAAATTTTTCTTTGTCTCTTACGGTTTAGCAGTTATGCAAAATTCCGTAAAATTCATCCAGAATTAAGCAGTCTTCAGAGACTATTCCCAGAAAATTCAAGATATACATTTTATTTGTCAGGTAACTATATTTAATATATGACATTTTAATCAAAACCATTAAAGCCATTTTTAAACAAATGAAAATTTTCGAAGAAAGTTCCATGTAAAGAATAGTTGGGGTGGGGTGATTTTCTTGAACATCTTCGTATCGCATCCTTGGAAGGTACCATACTTAAATACCGACTTTGGTATTTAACGGTCTTTTGGTTTTTGAGATATGCTGTCCAAAAGCACACACACGCACGGACCTTTTTCCAAAAAATGCTTTTTTTAATTAAGGGGGAAATCCCGGTGAAATCCCGGTATCGAATTTTTGGGTGGATTGCAATAGCTTCTGTATACACTATATACATAGTACGTGCAGAGAAAGTAAAAATGTTTAAGCCTTACCTGTGGCCCTGGATGCATTCTACTTTTGTGATTCTCGTGGCCTTCGAGTTACATAATTTTATTGGCAACTCGCCGTAGCAGGGTTTTTAACGGAATGATGAATAATAAAGGCAGTTAGAGAGTCAGTCTTCAGCAGCGAGAGGCAAACGCCCGAGCGTCTGTGGGGAAATCAAACGGTTGTATCGCCGCCGAGTTGCTCAGGTAAATGGGGTATACGTGACTCCGGAGACCCTCTTCATGTCTTTATCGATATGCAAATTCAGTGCAAGACAAAGTTGAGATGCGCTGCAGATTAGATATTGTTTCACATGAACAGCAGCTCTCAAAGATTTCTATACAAAGTTTAGCCCTCGCTGGTGGCCTACTTGACTCTAAAGCGGCGCTAGTATTCATGCAAGAAACATCTAACAAAAATCTGATGTGTTACACTCACAGGACTTTCTCTAGCTGTTCCACAAACTTCTTACATAAGATTATTCTTCTTTCTGCACCTTGCTAATCGAGGTACTCATTAGTTCAATGTTCTTATTACTTAGTTCCTTACAAGTAGGAATAAAATAAGGGAATACACTAGGCTAAACCGATATTCAAATGTTTTAAAGGCTGTCGTTATGCGAATGTCATTACAAACCGTTGCTTTTCTTGGCCAGGAGTAGAGCAAAAGAAAAACGGACACTGCCGTTTGAGAAAAGTCTAAGTACTTCACAACTGAAACTAATAACAGTGAATACCTCGAAAACGGTAAGCTCCACGAAAAAAATGTATATGACGTAAGTTGTGTATTTTAACATGCATTTTTTATATAGTAAGTTTTTGTCTATCTCTTACGGTTTCCTAGTTATGCCAAATTGAGCAAAATTTATCCAGAATAAACAGGTCTTTAGAAGCTATTACCAGAAAACTCAATATATACATTTTATTTGACAGGTAGATATCTTTAATATACGTTATTTTAATCAAAATCATTACAGCCCTTTTTAAGAAAATCAAAATTTTCCAAAAAAGTTCCATGTAAAGGGTAGTTTGAGGACGGAGTATTTTTCTCAAAATCTTCATGTCGCTTCCCTGGAAGATACTAAACTTAAATACCAAATTTGGTATTTTAGCTACTTTTCGTTTTTGAGTTATCGTGTTCACAGACACACGGACACACGGGCACAGGGACACACACGGACCTTTTTCTCAAAATGCTTTTTTTGGATACAGGGGGTCCTAAAACATGTATTTCCGGTGAAATCTCGGTATCGAATTTTTGGGTGGAGTACAATGCTTCTCTATCCCTATGTACATTGTACATACAGGGCTAGAGAAAGTAAAAATCGGATGTGTTCCATTCACTTGACTTTCTCTACATCTCTGCAACAAATTATTGTTAAAAAGCTGGTGCTTCTATTTACTTCATGCTACTCGACAAGAAGTCAGTAGAAACAGTCCTAGAAGCGAAATATTGGTTAAAGTTATAGTCAAAGATTGGTTACTATGTGACTGAAGTTCTTTTGTTTGTATGGACTGGAATTGTTAAAATCCTGTATGATAAAATTGTGCTTTTTAAAGCTGAAACCAAAAAACAAGCAGTATCTCCACGAAAAATATGTATATGAAATAAATGGTGTGTTTTATCGTGATCTATATTTTTTGTGTACTCAGGTTTTGTGTATCTCTTACGGTTTACCAATTATACAAAATTCAATAAAAATCATCCAGAATAAGGAGTTATTTAGAGGCTATTACCAGAAAATTCAATGTTTGGCGTGCAAATGTCTTAAACATAAGAGATTTTAATCAGAATAGTTTGAAACATTTATGACAAAATCAAAATTTTCGAAATGTTTTTCTTGTAAAGTGTGGTTGGGGGTGTGGGGATTTTCTTGAAAGTCTTCGTGTCGCATTTTTGGAACATACCAGACTTGGATACCAAATTTTCCATTCAACGGACTTTTCGTTTTTGATTTTTGCTCTCCACAGATACACGGACCTTTTTCTGAAAATATTGTTTTTTCAGGGGGTCCTAAAGCATGTATTTTCGGCGAAGTCTGGGTATCTAATTTTTGGGTGGAATACAATACAATAACTTCTCTATACACTATACATATATTACGTGTAGAGAAACTAAATATATATAGAGATGAAATTTTGTGAAGTCAAATCACTAATGTCTAGAATTTTATAGATTAAATTTAGCCATTGATATACGAGAGCCGTTCAATAAATTATTATAAAAATTTAAAAAAAAATATTGTTGTTACACTTTTTTTTATTTTACAACATAATCTCCTTTTAGTTTGATACACTTTCCCCAGCGTTTCTCCAACTGGCCTTTCAAAAAGTGGGATTTCGGGAGGTCCTCAAAATAGGCATTTGTTTGGTAGATGGTCTCTTTGTTAGACGTCAATCGTTTTCCGCCAAGCAACTTTTTCAAGATTAGAAATACAAAAAGATCACTGGAGACAAATCTGGTGAATACGGCGGTTGCTGCAGTAAATCAAGCTTTAATTCGACAATTTTCGATATCTATACTGTGCAGGTGTGCACCCTCGCATTGTCTTGATAGAAGAGCGTGTTTTCTCTGCCAAATGACTTTTTTTTCTTTTTATTTCTCCATCCAACCAGTGCAATAACAATCCATAATACTCTCTCTCCATTTATCGTTATTCCTTTCCTCAAGTAGCCAATGTAAATGATTCCTCGTGCATCACAAAAAGCCGTGTCTACAGATTTCACCACCTTTACTGGTTCACTGTTTCGACTGCACTTTTGTCTCTGGAGTGTAGTAGTGTTTCAACCACAGTTATGTATCGACGAAGAAACTCATCAGAAAAGTGCCAAACTAGCTTCCGATTCGATCACATTTGTCAGACCTAATTTTTGTTGCAAAATTGAGAACACTGTACCTTGTGATATGCCCGTGGCCTCTACTATTTCCCGAACTTTGACTCGTCCACCACTCAAAACCATATCCTGGATTTTATCAACCATTTCGGAGGAACTCACTTCTACTGGGCGTCCGGAACGATATTCATCATGTACCGCCACATTTAAATTCAGTTATCCAATTGTAAATTGTTATAAACGCAGGAGCAGATGTGCCATACACTTCATCCAAATTGGCTTTTATCTTTTGCAGTGTTAAGCCTTTTAAACAGAAGTGTTTAATTACTTCGTGTTTAAGCATGAAGCTGTTTTCTTTTTTCTCGAACTTTCTAAAGAAGCACAAGATTGTTGATTCAATGGCCTATGGCAACGAAAACACGAGATGAATACAGCTGAAAGTTTAACTGCCATCTAGTAATAGACGACGGTTACTAAATAAAAAGTGTTTTAATGGTACGATTGTAATTTCTCAGATTTTATAAACACTTATTGAACACTGTAAGTACATTCCTTCCAGAAGAAATCTGACATCTTCTATTCTCACAACTCCCTCTAGATGTTTCATGTACAAACTATTATTACAAAAGATTATTCTTTTATATATAAATCATACTAACCGAAATAAACATTAGCAGAAATGGTCTTATTATTTGATTTCTTGTAAGCTGAAGGGAAATAAGGGAATACATTAGGTTAATGCGATATGCAAGTATTTTAAAATTTGGTCGCTATGTGAAACATTTGAGGTTCGGATCGTTTTGCTTGATCACGTTTCGAGAAACATTAGGTAATTTAAAATTGAATCGAATAACAAGAAATACCTTGACAATAGTCATGTCTAATGGATAAACATACACCTATGGCATAAACTATACGTTTTAACGAGCCAGAAAAAGAGCGGATCTAACATATTTTTGGATAAACAATTTAAAGCTGTATAATGATTCTCTATATAAAAGTTTAAAGCAATTTTTCTCTGGTATAACGTTGTTATTTTCCCATATTCAAAACCTAACTTTTAAATTTTTTTCCAAATTACTGCAATAGGTGTGTAATAAAATGTTTCTTTGAAAATTTGATATTAGTCATAGATTAGTTATTAAAAAACTAATTAATTTATTTAAGTGCTATTTTTTGCAGTTTTTTCGCTTCATCCACTTTAGTAAAATTTTAAATAAAACTTTGTTATAAGGATATTAAGATATACTTGCAATTTTAAAACATGATGCATTTAGGTCAGTACCTATAGAAGAAGTTATATTTTTGAATTTAAATAATTAAATTAGATAAACTAATATATCCGACATATATTAAACTTCTAGTTTTGACAGTTTAGAAAAGTACCTTTATCACTTCAGTATCCCATGAAATTCAGATTAAATGAAGGTTCAACAGAATGAAGAAACTTCCGCAGCATTCTGCTGTTTGCCCGGGAAAACCGTCTAAAAATATGATGTGTCCCATTCACTTGATTTTCTCTAGCAATTGTTCTTATTATTTTATCGACGTCATGCTAGCCGTAACAGAGAGGGCTTATTACTTACTTCTTGTAAGAAGAAGGGAAGTAAGGACTAAAGCAATAGCTAAAACTTATAAAGGAGGTCGATATGTGAAATTCAGTTATCTTTGCATGCCATGAGTAAAACAAAAAGGATATGGAACGAAAGAAGACTTCTCGTTTGGGAAAAGTTTAAGCCGTTTAAAATTAAAGAAATAACAAAGAATATCTCGGAAACACTTAATTCTATAAAAAGTGTACTTGACATAGATTGTGGATTTTAACAATATCTGCATTCCGACGCTTTACCAGTTATGCACAAGTAATCTAGAATGAAGAGGTCTTCAGAGGCTGTTCCCAGAAAATTAAAGATATTCATTTAATTTTTTATAAAATATCTTAAATATGAAAATTTTAATCCAAATCGTTAGAGCCATTTTTCAGAATACTAAAATTTCAAAAAAAATGTCCGTGTAAAGTGTAGTTAGGGCTGGGGCATTATTTTTTAAAATCCTCGTGTCGCATCTTGGAAGATGTGAACTTAAATATCAAGTTTGGTATTTAACAAAGTTTTCGTTTTTAAGTTGTTCATAGATACAGACACATACATACACGCGCGGGCCAGAGCATTTTTCTAGAATTACTGTTTTTAGATTCAGGTGACCTTGAAAGTCCGGTGAAATTTCGGTATCTAAATTTTGTGTGGACTGTACTACCTTCTTTACGTATGTAGATAAAGTAAAAAACAATGGTCTGAGAGGTGGGTGCGGGAATCGAACTCAAGACCTCCCAAATACCAGTCCCAGAGGAATTGCCCGAGAAGGGTAGAGCATTTTAGCACCGGAAGACATCTCGGCAACTGAGACCAAGAACTGATCTATTGCGGTCTATCTCCCCCGTGGGAAGGGGTGAGAGGAGAGGAAAATTAAGGCCAGCACACAGGAAGCGATGGAGCTAAGCGCAGATACGCACGGAAGACCCTAGATGGCAGCCCTCATGGAGGCTACATAAGCGCCGGGAGGCCGGAAAGAGGGCTCCACAACGCAGCCTAGCCTCAACCAGAGGGAAGATAGTTTTACTCAGAGCAAGCAACAGCATCATCTGCCTGCAAAGCCTCAAGTCACACTTACCGCCAACCTCAAACATGAAGAAGGGATATGAAATGAAGGAAAAGAAACTGTGTTAGATATACAGTACCCCAGCATTCGCCTAAGCGACCCTAGGAAAATAACGGTAAAACCCAGGGACAGAGTGCGCGGTCAACGGGGATCGAACCTGGTACTCCCGAATGCCAGTCCCAGACGAAATGCCTGAGCCATCTGACTCGGTATGTCGGTGGTACTCGAGCTTCAGAAAGGGATGTGAAAGTTGGTTAAGGAATTAGAGCAAAAGGGACTTATGAAGCAAAATAATTCCGGAGAAAAGGATTAAAGTAGCTAATGAAGCATTTGTTACACCTGTAGCTAAACTTTTCTAGAGTAAATATAAACTATAAATTTGGAAATCAACCCAGTGATTTTCGAGATTAATGCATACACAAAGACGGACAGACATTTCCTTGTATGGATATAAATTTTATAACCATCATCATGACATAACCGAAGCAAAGGCGTTTTCTTGGAAGACTTCCACCATGTGATATAAAATCTAGGTTTATGGGTAGACGCAAGGCTGTTATCCACCGCAGTTTGATTAAAAATCCCTCATAGCAATAAACTTGCCTCTGGGAGGTCAATTAATGCCAGTTCCCGGACCCTCCACCATTACTGAACCTGCACTTTATGGCTCTTGAAAATTATTAATGAACGCTATGTAGCGAGCTTCAATGAATGTTTTATTATCGTCCTTTGTTACTTTTCCGCGTAAAATATGCGATGTTCTGGAAGAAACGACGTGATATTTCAACTCTAATAAAACGTTGATGGTTAAACTTGTAGGCTATCCCACACCTGACACCTAAATATGACGTAATATATTCGATTAAGTGTGTTCAAAACTGTTGTATGTTACATTCAAGAAATACACTGATTACATTTTTAATGAATCACATTTTATAAATTACTAAGAATCATTATCCCATGATGTATATGGCGCTGTAATTGTTATAGTGAAAATACATCGAAAACAAAAATATCCTTGTATCGGATTTCTATCCCAAAAGGACCCTATTTGGTGGGATATTTTATAAGGTTTTATGGGGACACAGTAGTACTTTTTAAAGATTTTGGTTAAAAAATGTATATTTTTGGTGCAAAAATTCACCACAGTTTAAAGTATATATTTGCAACGTTAGATTCTCCCAGGACAGATATTTTGGACATGTTTTAAAGTGTTCTGTGATTTAATTACTTTCTATGTCAAACTATAAAGCCATTTTTCTCAATTATAGTTTTTACTTTCTCTAGTGGTCATAGTAGCCTGAGAACGTATGATATTCCACCCTTAACTTAGATATAGAAATTTCATCGTAAATACATATTTTAGGGTCTCCAGTATAAAAAATTTGATGTGTTCCATTTACATGACTTTCTCTACCTCTCTGCAACAAATTATTGTTAAAAAGCTTATGCTTCTATTTACTTGCTAATCGAGAAAAAATTAGCAGAAATAGTCTTTTTACTTGCTTCCTTATAAGCAGAAGCGCAATAAGGGAGCCATTAGGCTAAACTACTAATCAAGAGCTGGTTGCTATGTGACTGAAGTTCCTTTGTTTGTATGGACAGGAGTTGACAAATTCCTGTATGAGAAATGTAAAAGTGTTTCATAGCCGAAAACAAAAACAAGGAATATGTCAAAAACGATCAACTCCACGAAAAAAAATGTATTTAACATAAATTGTGTGTTTTATTGTGCTCTACATATTTTGTGTGTTAAGTTTTTTGCCCACTTCTTACGTTTTAATAGATATGCAAAATTCCGTGAAATTCATCCAGAATAAAGTAATCTTCAGAGGCCATTCCCAGAAAATTCAAGAGGTACATTTTATTTTTTAGGTAAATATCTTTAATGTACGATACCTTAAACAAAATCATTTGAGCCATTTTTAAGAAAATCAAAATTTTTGAAAAAATGTTCCATGTAAAGGGTACTTGGGTGTGGGAATTTTTCTTGAAAATCTTCGTGTCGTATCCTTGGAAGATACCAAACTTAAAAACCAAGTTTGGTATTCAACGGTCTTTTCGTTTTTGAGCTATGCTGTCCACAAACACAAAGACACACACACACGGATCTTTTTCCAAAAATGTTTTTTTTTATTCAGGGGGACTCAAAACATGTATTTGCGGTGTAACTATCAGTTAAGCCTTGTGTATTCCACTGTTACTCTTGTACCAGCAAGGACATACAAAATAAACACATTTCTGGAATTACTGATATCAGTTGTTATGAAGAAGATACAAAAATGCGATTTATTGAAACTGGTTGTTGAAGATTGTGAGTGCAATACCACAACTTTTTTTTTTTTCAAATTTGTTCTTCAGGGGATGTCCGCTGCATATTTTCCGGCGCCGTGGCCGAATGGTTAGACCGCTCGTCTCTCACCTAGGTGCCCCGGGTTCCCAGTGTGAAATTTGTGGCGGACGAAGCGATGTCTGGTCGGGTTTTCTCCGGGTCCTCCGGTTTCCAAACAATTGCTCTATCATTACATTCCCTATCATTCATTTCGCTTGCATTTGATATCATCTACTTCCTCAGGCTCATGCCTGGTTGTGTACGACCATTCGTTCCAGGTTCCCCATTCTGTTGTTTCAAGCCGTAGGCTCCCCGACAGGCTTCTGACCTCTAGACATCCGCTAGTAAGTCCTAGAAGATTGTCAGTCTCACGTCCTACGCTCATGTCTGGCTACGGGCCACGTTCTCCATTCTGTGGTTTCGTGCCGTTGGCTCCCCGACAGACTTCTGACCCCTAGATATCCACTTGTAAGTCCTAGGTGAGTGTCAGTCCTACATATCATCCACTTCCTCACGCTCATGTCTGGCTACGGGCCAGGTTCTCCATTGTGTGGTTTCGTGCCGTTGGCTCCCCGACAGGCTTCTGACCCCTAGACATCCGCTTGTAAGTCCTAGGGGAGCGTTAGTTCTACATATCATCGACTTCCTCACGCACATATTCTGGCTACGGGCCAGGTTCTCCATTCTGTGGTTTCGTGACGTTGGCTCCCCGACAGGCTTCTGGCGCCTAGACATCCGCTTGTAAGTCCTAGGGGAGTATCAGTCCTACATATCATCCACTTCCTCACGCACATATTCTGGCTACGGGCCAGGTTCTCCATTCTGTGGTTTCGTGACGTTGGCTCCCCGACAGGCTTCTGGCACCTAGACATCCGCTTGTAAGTCCTAGGGGAGTGCCAGTCCTAAATACGAGGAGGGTAAGCTGACTACGAAAAGTAAAATTATTGGACTAACGCTGTTTTTCAGTTCTCAGAATTTATAGCTCTACGAAATATTTTATTAAAAATGCAAGAATTCAGTTTAATAACAAATTAGCCCGTATGCTAATAAAGTTGCATGCCATTGGTGGAAATCTCTGAATACATCTGACAAGATAATACAATTATATTCACGTTTTTATTAAATATACATCAAAGAACGAAACAAAGAATGTAATATG